>JAPVLO010000235.1:1515000-2115000 GCA_027257055.1 Cephalopachus bancanus
TACTCTGTCACCCAGGCTGGAGGAGAGAGAGGGAGGGAGATGGGGAAGGGAGGAAGGGAAGGGAGAGGGAGAAGGGAAAAAGGAGGGAAGGAAGAAAGGGAGGGAGGGAGAAGGTGGGAAATTCCCAAATGATTCTGATGGTCAGTCAGATATGGTAACACTATCCTAGTCCAGCTCCTTCATATTGCAGATAAAGACCCTGAAATTATGTAAGAATAAGTGACTTGCTGAAGTCAGACACAGAGGAAGTGCAAAAGTGAAAACTGCAATTCAAGTTGACTCTCTGGTAATTCAGTGTTCTTCCTACCACACTGCATCGGGAATTTCCTTTTTTTTTTACTCTGTGCAGCAGTTATATTGTAATTAGACTTGTTTTCAAAACAGTGACTTTGCCTCTGGGTTAAAATTAGTGAAAACTAAACTAAGCTTTAAAAATATTTATCATAAATTCACAGTATCAAAGCCTGCAATGTTTTACCTGAGAGAGCTCAAAGAAATGAATTCTTCAAAAGTGAAAATAAGACACAATTATAATTTGCCAATCAAAAATAATAATTGCTTAATGTTAATGAAAATAATGGATCTTACCACAGTACCCAAAAGCTCTGTGGATGAGTCATTCACTCTGGAGTCCTAAACACTAAGCGAGCCTCTCTTTTATCTGCATTAGACTTCGTCTATGGCTTTTTGGGTCTGCCCTCTGCTTTGCTCTGTGCCCCATTTGCTCAGTGATAAGCCATCCCTGGCCCGCACCCTCCAGTAAGCTTTGGTCAAGAGGAGGCACCATGGGAGGTGGAGGCAGAGAGAGGCTGTGGTTTTTATTCCCTGGTCCCTCCCTATCAAGCTGCAGTTGGTTGAGGCTGAGTTCCTCTACTGGAGGCCTTCTGTTTCTTAAGCCGCTAATGTCACCAGGTCCCAGCACCCACCTTCTCCCTCTGCCTCTTCAAGATTATAAGGGTGAGAGTTTCCCACTGCTGCTGTCTTTTCAACCTTGTCCTCACTTCTGTAAATCATTCCTTCATTACCATCTGCTTTGACTGAATGTTTACTGTGGTTTGAATGTGTCCCCTCCAAGATTTAGATGTTGCCTGTGTCCTAGTCTAAAGAAGTGGGGCTTTTCAGATGTGAGTAGGTCATGAGGGCTCCTCCCTCATGAACAGAACTAAGGCTTTTATAAAAAAGGCTTCACACCTGCCTTCTGCCTTCATATGAGGAAACAGCGATCCTCCCTTCGGGGGATGCAGCCCTCACCAAATGACCAAATCTGCAACACCTTGATCTTGTACTTCCCAACTTCCAGAACTGTGAGAATTACATTTCTATTATTTATAAACTACCCAGTCACAGCTATTTTGTTATAGCAGCACAAAATAGATTCAGACAATGTTTGTGTCCCCTTCAAATTCATAAATTAATTACTATCCCCCAGTGTGTAGGAGGTGGGTTCTTTGATAGGTGATTAGGTTATGAGGACAGACTCCTCATGAACGGGATTAACACTTTTATAAAAGAGACCACAGAGAGCTCCCTCACCCCTTCTGTCACTGGAGACACACTGTGAAGATGGCCATGTGAATGAGGAAGTGGGTCTTCACCAGACGTGTAATCTGAGGGTGCCTTGATCTTGCATTTTCCAGCCTCCAAACTGGGAGAAATAAATTTGTTGTTTAAACCACCCAGTCTATAGTAATTTTGGTATGACAGCCCAAACAGACTAAGAAGTCATGTCTCTGGTATTTCTTTGGAGTGCTTCACTGTCTCCTGGCAGGCCCTGATTGATGCTCCACTCAACATTTCCCTTCTGCTTCTGGTAGATATTTGGGCACGGATAGGGTGAGGGTAGAGAGGGAAGCAGCACCACTGGAGCCAGCATGCCGGAGGTGCACGCTGACACCCAGAGATCCGAGTAGTACAAAGAATTGCAGCACACAAACAAGTGAAAGAAGAAAAGATTTATTTAAGAAACGTTCGCTTCCCACCATCAGGAAGCGGGCCTACACTCTAGATGAGTGTGGACCCATAGCCGCCCCCTGCCCAGCCCTGGCTTAAATCCTTTCCCCTGGAGATATTGCAACCTGGTAGATATGACTGCCAGGACTTCATTATCGACCACCTATTGGAGACCCTGTGATTCAGAGACCCATTAATGTCTGTCCATATTATTACAGCCCCTAGAGAAGGGCATGACAAGGATTCTAATGCTCCTGTACCTTCCCGAACGACATTCCTTAGAGCTAATGGAGGGCACACTTCCCTCTATCTCCCTTGCATTCCCAGTGGGTAGCTTCAGGGGATCCTTGATTTCCCTGTAGACAGTGCCCAATTTACTGGAAGATCGAGTCCCCACCTGCTCCCCCTCTGAGGGGTCACAAGTCCTACAATCTGCATAACTTTTATAATTACAAGTTTCATGACTTCTACAATCTTTGCCCAATGCATGATGTCTTAGGCCTTGTAAATTCCCTTTTCTCTAGGCAAGCTTGATTGCCTCTATGAGACACCTCTGGCATCAGGAAGTCTGTGTTTCTAAAAGGACAACGTTGACAAAGTTCATCTTTATCTAAAGTATGCATTTCTCCAAAACATAGCTTCTACTTTCTCATCATTGTATTAGGGTTTAGGAACAAGACTTTAAAAATGCATTTCCTAGCCGGGCTCAGTGGCTCAGCCTGTAATCCCGCGCCTTTGGGAGGCTGAGGTGCGTGGATTGCCTGAGCCCGCGGGTTCGAGACCCGCCTGGGCAGCGAGACCTCATCTCTACAATAAATCAAAAAACCAGCCGGGCGTGGTAGCGCATGCCTGCAATTCCGGCTACTCGGAAGACTGAGGCGGAAGGATCGCTGAAGCCCAGCAGATTGAGGCTGCAGTGGCCGGGAGCGGCCACTGCACTCCAGTCTGGGCGACAGAGTGAGACTTCAACTCAAAAAAAAAAAAAATGCATTTCCTGCTCTCAGTCTGTCCTTTCAGTAGTCAGGCAGTCAGGCAGCTTGCTCTTATTTGAGGAATGGGATTTCTAATCTACTGTGGATTATCTGTGTGTCTTCAGGAAAATTGTCTAACTTCTCAGACACTAAATATTAGTAACCTTGCAGGATTGTTCTATGCATCAACTGTGATACTCATATGAAAGCATTCTTTATGTTAAAATGCGTCATCTAAAACCAAGGATTGATAATTTTTCAATTTTATTAACTTTTATATATAGAAGTAGATTGTTGAAAATTTCCCCATTTTAAAAAATATCAACATATCAGGGGATTGAAAGAGAAGTTATTTTATGTATAAATGATGATATATCTCTGCAGTAAATGTACAAACTAATATTAACTCCACCCCTGCTGTCTGATAAAACTTCATAACTTTCTCTGTAGAAATTGTGAATATGCTAGTATAATGACCTTGATACAGGTGATGTTTATACCATCCAGGTAACTACCCTGAAATATTTGGAAACATTATAATCTGTTTGGTTTGCATCTAGGTAATTATTTTTTGTAGATAGCCTTTTTCTTTTACTTTTATTTTTAAATGTGGTAAAATACAGTTAAAATGAAATGTACCATCCTAGTCATTTTTAAGTGTATATATCAGTGGCATTAAGTATATTCCTTTTCTCTTGCCCCACCCATATCCAGAATTTTTTCATCTTGCAAATTTGAAACTCTCAACCCATTAAACAATGACTTCCCCTTTCTCCTTCTCCCAGCCCTTGGCAACAACCATTCTACTTTTTGTCTTTATGAATTTAACTACTCTAGGTACCTCGGGTAAGTGGAATCATATTTGCTTTTTGTGAGTGGTTTATTTCACTTAGCACAATGTGAGGATTCAGGATTCGTCCATGTGTTAGAATCTCCTTTTTAAGAATAAATAATATTCTGTGATGGTTAATTTCACACATCAAGTTGACTGGGCCATGACATTGGTTAAGCATTATTCTGGGTGGTCTGTGAGAACGATTCTGGAAGACGTTACCATTTGAATCAGCAGACCACCCTCTCAAATGTGGGTGGGGCCCAGGCCTCAGCAGAACAGAAAGACTTCTTTGGGTGAGAAGGAATTTCTCCAGCCTGACTGCTCTTATATTGGGGCATCTGCTTGCATTCAGACTCCAACTGAAACACGGGGTTTTCTTGTGTTTCCAGCCTTCTAGCTTTGGGACTGGAACTGCCCCATTGGCTCTCCTGGGGTTTTGGCTTGCTGAATACAGATCTTGGGGACATCTCAGCCTCCATAATCACGAGTCAATTTCTAGGTTAAATCTCTCCTTTTCTCACACTATATATGAAATCTCTTGGTTCTGTTTCTCTGGAGAAACCTGACTAATACATATTCCATGATATGCATATCCTACTCCTGTAGGTATATTTTATCTTTAGTAAAACTGTCATTTTTTCATATGACTTAAACATTAAAATAATCCACTTTGGCTAAGGATTACAGGAAAACATATACATATTCCTCTTGAAGAGCTATTTCCTGTAGAGTTTAAACATACTTAATCAGAAAGCTGCAATTCTGTTTTGCATATGTGAGCAACATTTCTCCTTGGTCTTCTAAAGAGAGGCCGATTCCACATTAGTTAAGGTAGAGGCTTGGTATGATTACCTCTATAATATGTCACATTAGAAGGCCCCTTGTCATGAATACCAGTTGGAATTGACAACAGAAACCCTCGATGAGAGACTCTAAGGCCTCAAGCTGGAAACACATTTGGACATTGATTTGTGGTCCCCACCATAAGTCAGCTGCCAAATGGCTGTCCTCTCAAACCTCCTTCTGGCTTTTGTATCAGCCATCTGGAAGCACTGTGAATCCATCCAAGGAAATCTTTAGCCCTCCTTCTGAAATCATTATGCCCAACTAGAAGCTGCTGGCTTGGGGAGCCCAGCAAGGGATCTTTTTATCACTTTACTCATATGTGCTTTCTTTTAGATTAACGGATCTGAGCACATAAACACCAAAAGTATCAACATCATTCAGAAAGCAGACTATAAAGCATGTTTCCAAGAATTTGAAGGCCATGGGTTATAAATTCAGCAATAAAAGAGATTTCCTACCATTTTCTTTATGACCTGTGAAACATTGTAATAAGAAAATGTTCTGGGTGTTTGTGAAGTTAATGATATTCAAGTACTAACACTGTCTTAAGGTTTCTTTGGCTCCATAGCAGGTATTGTTGAGTGAACTAAGTGATGCTATTACGGCAATTACTCAATAATGAAAACGAGGCTTTGTGACATCTGAAGAAAATGCATATTCCCTGTCACTATTATACACCTGACTCTTATGTGACCCCTTATAATCATGATCTCTTCATGTGTTACATGGCTGAGCTGGTGGGCTATGATTTTCACTATACACCATCAAGAATTATGTTTCTCCACCCACCCCAGCTGGGTGGAACCACTTCTCACCTATGAGAAGAAATGAACACAAAAGTCATTATGCAAAACTCAGCACCTGCTACCTACATAGTTTTCAGCTCTTAGTGTTTTTATCTATCTTTGTATTTTGTCAGATGAAAACATCTTTTGCAAGAGGAAAACAGCTATATATCAGTTTCATCATTTTGCCGATGACTTAGTTACACTTGCCAGTGTAATTTTTCTTCTTTCTCAAATGCCTTCAGCTGTTACGGTGCTGTGCAAAGAGCTCTGACTGAAAACATCAAAGGCCTGGATTCTAACTATCCCCTACCAGCATGAGCCATATGACATTGGCATGTCTTTAACTTCTCTATATTTCTGTTCCCTAAATTAGGGATTAAACATAATTTTCTTAATATCCCCTCTAGTTCCAAAATTCAAATGACTTATTGTTTTTACTGCCAAAACCAGGGGTGGTGGAAGAGTGAGACTATTTGGCTGAACTGCTGCCAGCTGCCATGATGACTGGGTAGGCTGGGCACCCAGTGTGCCTTCTCTCAGGAGAGCAATTTGCTTCAAGAGGGGCCTCTGACACATGAGCAGAAGTGGCTTCACCACGGCTCACTGCTTACCCAGCCATGACGTTATTCCTTTTGCTCTCAGTAAGTGGAGTTATTCATGTGTCACCTATATGTCAACCATGTGCAAACCATGGAGCAGGACTCAGCACAACACAGTGTTTCCCTAGGAGAAAAGCTTTCCACAAAGCCCAGCTGGATGAGGCAGAGAGCATCTGGAATTGCTCTCCTCTCATAGCCTTTCTTCCTGGCTAAATTATTCCTTTTCCCTCCTTTGCTTTGTTTGGCAGGAAACCTTGGCACCAACCTGATCTAGCTTCTACCTGCAAGTTTATCAAATTCCTTTTTAAATACAATGGACCCTACCACAAGGAATTCTCCTGCTAGCTGCAACCAGATATTTTCCCCTGAGTATTACATATGCCTATTCAACTTCCCTGACCCAACCCAAACCATTTCCAAGCAGAGAAGGATATGAGAGAAAACAGCTGTGCTGATGAAACTGCCCAGCTATGCCGCTGAGGATGGGCTTCATGCACAGAATGACTGCATGTAATTTTTAGCCTCTTTCACAGTAGGTTAAATAAAGTTGCATTTGTACAGGCTTAAGAAGGAAGCGTTTTATCTCTCCACCCCATTAAGAAAAAGACTTCTCTTAGTTTTCACCTAATTTTGAATGAAAAATGAGTCTCGTCTTACAGATTCCTATTTAAACACTACAGAGTATTAATACAGCATTTTTGTTATCAAGGACTTGACGATCTGTTATTTTATATGTTCTTTAACATCACAATAATTTCACAACAGTATTATAAATGTTAGTGCTATTTGGTATTCATGCATTTCTAGTGAGTTTTTCAGATTTATTCTGCCAAAGAAATAATGCAAATTTACTCTCGCTTCAATACAAGTAGAATGCTAATGGAAAGGGCAATTGTTTTGTCCGCCATTCTGTGATATACTATTGATAATCATATTTGTAAAATAGTTCATGCATAATGGCAGTGTGTTTCTAGAACTACCCTACATGCTGTGCTTTTTAATACATTGAAATTAAATTGTGAAAGAAGTCTTGCAGAGATATCAACATTATACTCCCCTGATGAAATATATAAGGGATAAAATAATACTACACTTCTCTCAGTGAAATGTTAAATGAAGACCAACTTTTTCTAAAGTTTTTCTAAAGGAAAAATACAAATTGTCTAAACATCTCTGCAGATACAACTTTACAATATAAATTTCATGATAGAGTGTGGTGGCTAAGTTCCTGGGCTCTAACTGTTTGTGACTTAATTGCCTCATTTGTAAAATGGAGATGGTAACTTTACTCTCATCATTGGAAGATTAAATGGTTTAGTACATGTGAAATGCTTAGAACAGGGGTCCCGGATCCCTGGGCCACAGACAGGTACCAGTCCATGGCCTGTTAGGAACTGGGTCACACAGCAGGAAGTGAGTGCTGGTGGGTGAGCAAAGTTTCATCTGTATTTACAGCTGCTCCCTATTGCTGACATTACCGCCTGAGCACAACCTATTATCGGAGCAGCAGTGACATTAGATTCTCATAGGAGTGTGAACTCTACTGTGAACTGCACATGCAAAGGTTCCAGATTGCACACTCCTTATGAGAATCTGATGCTTGATGATCTGAGGTGGAGCTGAGGTGGGGTTGCTAATGCTGAGGAACAGCTGCAAATACAGATTAACATTAGCAGTGAGGTTTGACTGCACAGAGACCATAATAAATTACTTGCAGACTCATCAAAGTCCTGCCAGTGAGTGGCAAGTGAGGTGATATACTTCAGCTGTACAGCTGCATCTGGTGGCAGGCTTTAAGGCAGAGTCCAACACTTATTTTAGTGAGTGCATGGCCCACCCATTATTTTATTTACCGCTTCTGTCTACACGTTTTTTCTAATGGTGAGTTTTATAATTATCTCATTATATATTACAACAAAATAATAATAGAAATAAAGCGCACAATAAATGTTATGTGTTTGACTCGTCCTGAAACTATCTGCTCCCCATCCCCGTGGTCTATGGAAAAATTGTCTTCAATGAAACCAGTCCCTGATGCCAAAATTTGGAGACTGCATTAGAAAATTGCCCAGAACATGATACATGCCCAGTAAAGGTTAACTATTATTCTTTTTATTATTTCACAAGTCAGAATATTAACACACTGACGTCAGTGCCAATTTGTGAGTGCTCTTGTGATTACATAAACTAGTTGCATGTTTCACTGCCCACCTTGTTAATCACATTCACTTCTCTCCAGCTCATGTTTCTACTAGTACACTTATGGGTTTTTAAATATATATATAGGTGTGTGTGTGTGTGTGTGTGTGTGTTGTGTGTGTGTGTGTGTACACGCAAAGTATGTGTATATATAATGTATGTGTGTATGTATATATATATAAAGTATTCCAATATATACGTATATACGTATATACATATATATGCACACAAACAAATACTTTAGAGACATGGTTTCTTTATGTTGCCCAGGATAGCCTTGAACTCCTAGGTTCAAGTGATCCTCTGGCCTCCACCTCCTGAGTAACTGGGATTATAGGCCGTGGGCCACTACCACCAACAGTTATTTTATGCTTAAATTTTTGATACATCCAGAATTTAATTTTTGATGAGCTGTAGAGATCCATCCTTATTTCTTTCCATATAACCAGTTTTCTCTACATTTCCTTTGTCCATTCACTCTCCACAACCTTAGGCCAAATGTCTTCACACTAGGTTTCAGACACACTTGAGGGTACATGAAGAATTTCTAAAGGGCATATGAACATGGGTAGTTTCATGGCTGTGTTTGTATGTTCAGCTTTCATGTACTTTTTCCTGACATCATTTGCCTATGAAGATGACTATTATCAAGGGTCCCCTGCCTCTCTTTCTACCCCACTCTTGACTTTATTTCTTTGAGCAGCTTTAGGTTCACAAAAACTGAACAGAAAGCACAGAGTTTTCTCCTGTCCTGCCTGTTTTCCCGCACATACAGCCTTCTCCTCTCAAGGGGTCACTATCTCTGTCCCTACCAGAGGGGTACATTTGTCACAGTCAACGAGCCTACACTGAGGCATCATTACCCAAAGTCCACAGTTCACCCTTGTTGCTGTGAATTCTATGGGTTTGGACAAATGTATAGCAGCAGGTATCCACCATTGTATCATACAGAATAGTTTCAGTGCTCTAAAAATCACTGTGCTTCACCTACTCATCCCTTTCTCTCTCCTAACCTCTGGCAAACTCTGATCTTTTTGCTGTTCTCTGTAGTTTTACCTTTCCCACAGTGTCCTATCATACAGTATGCAGCCTTTTCAGATTGCCTGCCTTCACTTGCCACTATGCCAAGGATCTCTTTGCACTCCACTCTCCTAACTTTTTCCACTTTAGCAATCTCTTACTGATGTCTAATCTTACTGTTGCACCTTGCCAAATCAAGAAACAATCCAACAATCCCTTTAGCCAAGGCACCATAATATATCCTCCCCCATCCACCACATTAAGAGATAATTTCCAACAAACTTACTTTTCAGGTGACAAGAAACAAGCTCTTTTTCTGCTGCATGGCTTCAGGGGCTCTCTCCCCACACCACTGGACAAATAGCAATGAACCCGCTCAAAAATATGGATGTGAGGCTTCTAGCTGATGTCAGCCTCACTAAGCTCCAACAACTTCCCTTTTCTGAGAAAGCCATCCCCAGGAAACCCTGTTGTTACATAGTCATGTAAGTACTCCTTGTCCCCTCTCAAGGCTCCCGGTTTTCATAAGTAGAGTCCTGAGCCTACACACTGCTCTCTGTAGGATGATAGTTTGAAAGATTCTGTGTGCTTTTCTGTTGTCTCTTAAATATAAAACTTCCCAGTGAACCTTGCTAAAGGTCTTCCTTGTGTGTCATCTGAGGTGTTTGTGCCAACTAGGATAATAATTGTTATTAAACTTGATAATGCATGCTGTTTTAATCAAGTGTATATTACCAATATTTATAAAAATAAGTCAGTTCAAAAGAAATTGTTTTACACATTTGGTCAAAAGATACACACTTTATATGAAGTATGATAAAATTATCAATAAAAGTCTTTCAACATAAATACATTATACAAGGATAATATCTGTGGGACATGTGGGGTAGAAATGGAAGTTGAAATAAAAAAAGGACAATGTGAAGTTTCTGAATGTCATAGAGGAGCTTGTTTGCTAATGTTTCAAGTGAATGATGATGGGTTTCAGTTGCTGTGGTATTTATGTTTTCACTGAAGGATGATAAAATAACTTTATTTTAAAATCTAAATATGTGCAATGTACCATAAACAACATCCTTTGCTACTGCTTAAATTTATTTATAATTATCATTTTTAAATAGAGACTGGGTATCGCTATGTTGCCCAGGCTGGTCTCAAACTCCTGGGCTCAAGCAATCCCCTAGCCTTGGCCTCCCAAAGTGCTGGGATTATAGGCGTGAGCCACCATACCCAGCCATGTTTAAATGTATGATGGAAAATTTCAGATGTCAATTTAAAAATATTTGAGAATGTATATCATTTTTCAAAAAGGTTTTAGGGAGATTGTAATCTTTTTTTTTTTTTTTTCAATCTGGAAAAGAAAGACTGTTTTGTTTCTTACATCACCAGCACCTCCCTCCCCAATGCACATGCTTGGCTGGAATTATTCACTACCCTTCTAGGGTGTGTGTGTGTGTGTGTGTGTGTGTGTGTGTGTGTTTATGGGTACAAAGTACAAAAGCTGTATAATATGAGACTAATTATCTTAATAGTTGCTCAGTAAATGTTTCTTAAAATCAGTGGAACTCAATTGAAAAACAAAATGTTAAAAATTTACAGCAAAGGCAAAATGGAACATAAACATAAGGCTCTCTGTCTCTGTCCTTTTTTTTTTTTTTTTTTTTTGGTAAGTTTTGCTATAATAGTGGATCATGAGTGGTCTGCACTCCAAAAGCATGATCTGCAGCTTTATCCTACCCCTCTTCCCTTTTTAGAAATCAACAACTTTTATGAAGA
Source organism: Cephalopachus bancanus (assembly GCA_027257055.1). Classification (NCBI taxonomy): domain Eukaryota; kingdom Metazoa; phylum Chordata; class Mammalia; order Primates; family Tarsiidae; genus Cephalopachus; species Cephalopachus bancanus. The sequence goes on from JAPVLO010000235.1 coordinate 1,525,985, forward strand.
CTTAGAACTCTGCTGGTCAAAGTGGGTTCTGTGGATCAGCTATGTTGGCATCAACCAGGAGCCTGTTAGAAATAAAAACTCTCAGGCTTAACCCCAGGTTTTGGATTCAAGGACAGTGTTTAACAATATATCCAGGTGATTCTCATGCATATTGTTTGAGAAGCACTAGGTTGGTAGCATCTATTTGTCACTTAAAGATGACAATTATACCCAGTGAGGTTCTAGTTCCTCACTGCCTAAATGTATTCTTGGCTGTTCAGCACTAACCATTGCCATTAATAATATTAACAACACATATATGGAGACCAGTTAACAGGGCACTTTTACATAATCTAATCTTCAATTTAGAACAAAGTGCTTTCTGCAAAGTGCACAAATTCAATTCCAACAACGTTAGATGTGGGTAGAACTTCCTAAATTGTCTTCAAAGATAACCATATGCTAAGTCCAAAGAGTTATTTAAAATTATTTTCAAATTTAGTAATGTCAATATTCTTCATTCAAATATAGTTTGTTGCTATGCTCCAGAAGGTTTTTAAGAATATAATAGCGAGGCAATCCTCTTGGGTCCCCTCCCACACTGGAAACTTTTCTGCCCTTTCAATAAATCCTGCTTTCTCAAAAAAAAAAAGAAAAAAAATATATAATATTGATATTAATATTTAAAATTGATTTTATTATATCATAAACATTTAGATCTAGAAAGCATGTTAATAAAACAATATCAAGAAGAGTCAAGTAATTTGTCCAATGTGGTGGCAGAACACAAACTGGAAACTAGCACCTCTGATTGTTTGCTCAAAAGTCAACAGCCAGGCGTAGTGGCTCATACCTGTAATCTCAGCACTTTGGGAGGCTTGAGGCCAGGAATTACAGACCAACAATGGCAACAAAGAGAGACTTCCATCTCTACCAAAAAAATAGACGTATGCCTGTAGTCCAAGCTACTTGGGAAGCTGAGGTAGGAGGCTTGATTAAGCTCAGAGGTCAAGGTTGTGGTGAGCCACACTCCAGCATGGGCGACAGAGTGAAACACTGACTCAAAATAAACAAACAAATGAATGAAATAAAAATAAAAACAATCATTTAGTTTATCTTATAGTTTAGATACATGGATTGACACTTTCCTTTTTAAAAATAGGTTTATTGAGATAAATTTATATATCATAAAGTACACTCCTCTGAAGTCCACAATTTAATGGTTTTTAATGTATTACAGATATATTCAACCATCATTATAAACTAATTTTAGAACATTTTCATAACCCCAAAGTCATCTTGTCCCATTGAAATTCCATTTTCCCTTTTCCCCACCACCTGAGCCCTATGATACCATAAATCTACTTCCTGTCTCTACAGATTTGTCTTTTCTGGGCATTTTATATCAATGAGAGCATTTATGTACTACATGGCCTTTCTTGACTGCTTTATGCCACTTACATAATGTTTTTGAGGTTATCCATGTTGTGGCATGTGCTATGGACCAATAAAAATTCCTTTGCATTGCTAAGTAATATTCCATTTCATAGTTATAGTACATTTTGTTTATTTATTCCCCCATTGGTGAATATTTAGGTCATTTCCACATTTTGGCTATTATAAATAATGCTTCTGTGAACATTTGTGTGCAAGTTTTTCTGTGTGCATGTTTTCATTTCTCTTGGGTAGATGTGAAGAAGTGGAATTGCTGGGTTATATATTTAATTCTATATTAAGTCGTGTAACTCTATGTTTAACATTTGAGGAACTGTTTTCCAAAGTGGTTATACCATTTTACCTTCCCATCAGTAACATGCAAGTGTTCTAATTTCTCCATATTCTCACAAATCCTTTTTATATCTGTCTTTTTTTATTATAGCTAACCTAGTGGGTATGAAGTGGTAGATTGAACTCTCCACTTCATTTTGCCTCATATACTGAAAACAAAACCAAAAACTTTCATGTACATACAGAGTTGTCCAGTAAACCAACAAAAGGCTCTTAATATCTGATTGCACATGTGCTGTTAGGTACTAAGTAAAGAAATAAAAACACTTAGCATTAGCTCTATATTTATATTGTCCATAGTTCATTCTTTATGTATTAGACAGAACACCAATTAATAAAAGATGAATCTGTTATGGAGTGAATATTTGCCCCTCCCCTCAAACTCATATATTGAAGTCCTAAACTCTAATGTGATAGTGTTTGGAGGTGGGGCCTTTAGGAGATAATTAGATTTAGATGAGGTCATGAGGTAAAACCCCCACGATGGTATTAGTGTGCTTGTAAGAAGAGTGTAAGGTAAACGAAACCAGACCAGGCAAAATGGCAACAAAGGAGCCAAGAAAAATTTATTAGTCCCGGGTGAGGTTCACCGGTCCATGTAGCTGTGGGCCAGAGACGTCACACCCAACAAGATGGGCGATGGGTTTATAAAGGGCACACTGAGAAAGCTGTGAGGGGGTTGGGGAGAGCAATGACTGGTTGGGACAGTTGTCACGTCTGCTGGCGATTGGCTGAACGGGGTTGCTAGAGTCGCTGTAACAGGTACTGGCTGACTTTGTGGCTGGAGTCTCAGTTCCAGTTACTCATTTTTGCTGGCTCACTCTTGCCCATTGTTCTCCTGGTCCGGGTTGGAGCCATCTTGTTGAGGCCCACCCCACCCTCTGGTACCTCCGGCCTTACAAAGAGGAAGAGACCAGAGCTCTCTTTCTCTCTCTGCCATGTAAGAACACATTGAGAAGGCAGTCACCTGCAAGCCAAGAAGAAATCCCTCACCAGAACCTGACCATGCTGGCACCGTGATCTCAGACTCCTAGCTTCCAGAACTGCAAGAAATAAGTGTCTGTTATTTAAGCCACCCAGTCAGTGGTATTTTGTTATAGCAGCTCAAGCTGACTAATATCCTTATCTTTAAGGACTTTTCATTTTCTGATTAGGAAGAGACTAAATTTAGACAAAACAAATAATTACAGAGCAGAATATGGAAAAGAAAAAATTTGATATTATATGTATCAAAGGAATATAAACAAGCAGAAGGAAGTGGGATTAGTAAAGAAAGACTGAGATCAACTTAAGTTTTTCTAGCTGAACCACTGTTTGGTTTTCATGAGCCCATTGCTAGTTTTCAGGCTGCCAGGAGAGAACTCTGGGTGAGCAGAAAAAAAAGTCAAAAGGAACACACAATGCTCACTGATATGGAGTCAATAAACTAAATATTAATATTTCATTTCTCCACTCAGGAGGTCGCTCATTCATATTTAGATATGTTATTTTCAAGGAATTGTACCTGGTTAATTGGACTACTTGTCTCCTTTGCAAGCCTGGTGGATGATGCCACAGCCATGCCTTCCTGAAACTCAAGAGAGCCCATGGTTCTAGTAAGTTGTTTCTTTGTGCTGAAACTGTGCTGTTACAGAGATGGTAGGAGCTCTGGGTCCCCCCTCTGAACCTTCTGTGTGGAATCAGAGCAAGTCATCAGAGCTCATCCTGCCTTTTTAAGAACTCTGTCACTGACCATCTCCTAACAGCTCCTCAAGCAAGTCCTCAACCTCCCTTACCTGTGTATAGTCCAGATTGGGTCACTCCAGAACAGCCATCAACATGCCACATTTTCTGAAGGCATCTTCTCCGTCTCCTTTCCCACCATCCTTGAAAACGGGCTTGCATTGTTCCCTTTGCTTCTTTGTTCTTCCCACCCACCCACCATCAGTTCTCTCTTGGCAGTGTGAAAAGTCTTGGCATTCCTGATGCCAGTGGGCACTCTTTGCCAAGTGGGTTCTAACACCAAGCTCAGCTGCTAACAGCCCTGCCTCGCTCCAGCTGCTCCTCGTTTCTTTCTGAGCAGTGTGACACCCACAGCGAAAGGTGAGGAAGAAATCGGCCCCTGTTTCTGCCCCTGGGCTCTGCTGGCAGTGCTTAAATAACCTACATGCACAACTGAGTATGTGAACGTGTCTGTGTGCGCTGAGCACTGGGCTTTTACACCATGTGGGCTAATCAAATGATCAGTTTGTTCTGTGCCTTAGGACAGAATGAGATCTTGTTAACTAGTGCTATGACATGTCTCAAGTGAAAATAGATATCAGGCCGGGTGTAGTGGCTCACACCTGTAATCCCAGCACTTTGGGAGGCCAAAGCAGAATTGCTTGAGCCCAGGAGTTCAAGACCAGCCTAATCATCACAGTGAGACCTCATCTCTACAAGATAGGTAAACAGATAGATAGATAGATAGCAAGATGTGGTGGTGCACACCTGTAGTCCCAGCTATTCAGGGGGCTGAGGCAGAAGGATTGCCTGAGCTCAGGAAGTCAAGGCTGTGGTGAGCCAAGCTCGTGGCACTGCACTCCAGTCTGGGCAACAGAATGAAACTCCAACCCAAATGGGGAAAAAAAAAATAGATGTCAAAGTCTGAGGGGTGTGGCCACAGAGTGAAGCCACCTACTTCAGTCCCAAGAGCTGCTTTTTCAGAGTTTGGACATGAGTCATGAGCTTGAGCCTGACCCTTGCACAGATTGCTAGACAAACTTTGTATTTCTTCCCAACTTTTTTCTATGGTGCATGCAACATCTCCACAAAATTAAGGGAGGGACATGAATCTCGCCACTCTGATATCTTCACTGGTTTAAGTTTTATATAATTATCTTCAATACTTACTGTTCTGAATTTACTTTTACACAATGTTAATCAACCAGCGTGTATTTCCTTGGGGATAAAGCTCATTGTTGTCATTTAAAACTACAGCAAATATACACTAATCACCTTTTCCATGAAAGCAGTTTTAAATTGCTTTCCCAAAGCCCGATTCCCAAAATATTGACTTGTCTCTTTAAATTAAAATGCAGTGCACTAAGAAACTTGTGAAATACATTTTGGATGGCTAGATACATTGTGGGTTTTTTGATTCTGTGAAGTTTCTCTGTTCTGAACACATTTCTTCATGCCTCTGAAGTCAGTAGCCTGGCTCTCGAGCACGTGGTGTTTCTGCCTCACCTCAGCGGACTTTGATATCCTTCATGTTATTGTAGGTGATGAAAATACCATCTGTCCTTCTCTCAAGGAGGCTTTGAAATTATTTTGAATAAAGGAGGGTGGTTTCATTGAAATTTTCCACAATTTATATAATGTTGACTAAAGGTTCTGGAAAGTAATTAATCTGGTTTAACAGTTTTCCCATAACAAAGATGTATGGTTATTTTGAATAAAATTACATTTTCTAATTTAAATATTTAATATATTTGCTTACATATTAGTATTTCAGAGAACCTGAAGCCAGGCTGGGCGCAGTGGCTCATGCCTGGAGTCCCAGCTACTCAGAGGCTGAGGTGGGAGGATGAATCACCTGAGACCTGGGGGTCCAGTCTACAGTGAGCTATGATGTGCTACTGCACTCCAGCCTGAGCGACAGAGTGAGACCTCGACTCAAAAAAAAAAAAAAAAAAAAGGAGGAAAGAAAGAGATAAAAAAGAGAACCTGAAACCTCAAACCCGAAGTCTGTCATAGTCATGTTGGTCATACTTATATGTAAAGTATGATTAATAATCTACCTTTTTAGGCATAGTGAACACTCACAGCTTCCCCACCAACGAGGAGATAGCATCCAGTTACTAAGTCTGGCCTTTGGCAAAGTACCTTACCTAGCTTAGTAGCAGACTCCACGTTGACTCCAGATTGCTGGGAAAGCATGGGAGTTGCTTGGGACAGTGCCTGTGACACAGCAGGAATGAAGGTGGCTGTGAAGATTAGCTCTGTCAGGTAGTACAATTAAGGCTTGTGGCTCCAGGTTGATATGCTCCCATCTTCACATTCTTCCCACTCTTCTCTCATTCGTTCACTTGTTCTTTCATTCATTCATTCCACATTCAAGTTCCTTCCATGTTCCAGACTCAGGCATTGTGGATTGAAAAGTGAGTAAAAGAGTCTCCTCTTGGACCTTAGTGGGAGACATAGCCAGGCAAACAGGCCACTGTAAGTTTATGCTACAAATGTAACGTTGGAGGAGATGCTCCAGGAGCAAAGAGGATGCTCCAGGATGCTTCTTGCTTTCACTCAGCTGAAACCCAAAGAATGGTTAGGACTTGGCCAGGCAGAAAATGTGGGGAAAGTGTTCCAGTCAGGGAATCCCAATGCAAATGGCTGGAGGTAAGAGAGAGCTTAGTGCCCTTGAGTACTAAAAACAAGTCCAAAAAGCTGAAGATTAGATAAACAGAGAAGTGTTTAAAGATGGGCCTGGGGAAAATAAAGAGGGTCAAGATCTAACAGGCATTGTAAAACATGGCACGGTTTGGAATTTATCTTAAAAGCAACCGGAAGGTCATGGTGCAGGTTGTATGTTGTGTTTTAGAAGCATCATACATAATGTGGAAAATGAACTGCTAGAGGGCAGGACTAGAGAAGCTGGGGGGCTAAGTTGGAGGCCCATATGGTGATTTAGGCAAAAGATGTGCCAGGCGTGGTGGCTCTCGCCTTTAATCCCAGCACTTTGGGAGGCCAAGGCAGGAGGATTGCCTGAGCCCAGGGTTCGGGACCAGCCTGGGCAATTTGGCAAGACTTCATCTCTACAATAAATCAAAAAATTAGTTGGGCATGGTGGCATGCATCTGTAGTTCCAGCTACTTGGAAGGCTGAGACAGAAGGATTGCCTGAGCCCAGCAGGTCGAGGCTGTGGTGGCTGTGAGTGTGCCACTGCACTCCAGCCTGGACATCGGATTAAAACCAACAAAAAAAAAAAAAAAAAAAAAAAGATGAGAGCAACCTGAATTATGATAGTGATGATGATGATGGAGAAAACATATGAGCTAAGTGTTTAGTAAGTAGCCTCAGTTGGACTTGGTGATTTATGAGAAGCAGTGGTGTGGTGAGGGAGGAGTCAAGAATGACACTCTGGTTTATTGCCTAGTGGGTGTCACTATTCACTAGAGGGACCCAAGGAAGAACAAGTTTGGGAAGAAAGAGAATTAGTTCAGTTGTGGACACAGTGAAATGTCCCTGGAACACTGCCCAGAAGAGAGATCTGTACTGGTATGATATATAGATTTGAATGTCATCAGTATATGGTTGGAAACTGGGGAGAATGTATGAAAGGAGAAATCTTCTAGAACAGAATCCCATGAAACACTGACACTTAAGAGATGAACGGAGGAAGAGGAATCTCCAAAAGGGACTGAAAAGGAATATCCAAAGAGAGGTAGAAAAACCAGGAGAATTACAAGTCACTAAAGTTGATGGAAAAAAGTACTTTGAAAGGTTACTAAAGTCAAGAATAAAGAGTATTTTAAGAAGATAAATGATATCAAATGTTAAGAGACCCAATTTTTATTAGTTTTAACACGGAGATATAAGACCATCTAAATCCTACAAACACACAAAGAGATACATACACATACAAGTACAGACTTTAAATCCTCAAGCAATAGGCTAGTGTTTTCCTAAGATCCACTAGGATGCGCTCTCTCATTTTTCTCTTCTACTGCCCTCATCTTTTGCGGTTGCTCTGCAATTCAGGTGCAGCCCTCAGCACTCCAAACAGAGGAAAGAAACAAGGAGTGCAACTTACAACTGCTGAGATCAAAGTTAAATCCACCTCAGTGGTTCACTGATTCTAGCTGTTGAACTGAAACTTCCCAACGAAAGCAAGACAACATTTTAATAAGTTGTAGAGCTGAAATGCTACTTTGACCAGTGAAGTTATGAAGTTTAATTCTCATCTCCTAACAACTCAATTGACTCCTGGAAAATTTAAGAAGGGAAATCAAAGACTATAAACTTTAACATTTCAGAACTTTTACTACTAGCTTTTGCTTCAGTCAATACCATCTAGACAAAACAACAAAAGTATAGCTCAATTATTTGCTATATTTAAGTGATCACAAATTATTTATTAAAGAAAAAATGTAGTTGGAAAGGCTTGCTGCAAAGAAAATGGCTGGCTTACTTCCAAAGTCCACTTATAACTCTGAGAAGTTCAAATGTATAAAAGATATAATTGATCAAGGGGTTAGATATATAAACATTTTACATTTTTCATATTTTTAATTCCTTTAAAACATATGGTTTAGTTAAATAGGATTTATTTACAAAGCAGAAGAATGTCACATTATATGACTCACATCCTACCTAAATTTTCCTGTTGGAGCTTTTCCTCTGACAGATGAGTAATCTTGTTTTATGTTGGATCAGCCCCATCATTTGATATAGAGTTATGGTTTGAAATAGGAGTCAGTTGCTAATTATATAATTCAAGTGCTCTTCAAGTACAAGGTAGCTATCTAGTTTCTTTCATAAAAATTAAAATTATGTAGAAACGTTTGATGGTCTTCTTCACTAATGAAGTATGCCAGTACTGTAAGTCAGATTTTTATTGTATTTTTTTATTTAAGAGTTGTGGGGCAGCCGGGCTCGGTGGCTCAGCCTGTAATCCCGCGCCTTTGGGAGGCTGAGGTGAGTGGATTGCCTGAGCCCGCGGGTTCGAGACCCGCCTGGGCAGCGAGACCTCATCTCTACAATAAATCAAAAAATCAGCCGGGCGTGGTAACGCATGCCTGTAATTCCGGCTACTCGGAAGTCTGAGGCGGAAGGATCGCCGGAGCCCAGCAGGCGAGGCTGCGGTGGCCGGGAACGGCCGCTGCCCTCCAGTCTGGGTGACCGAGTGAGACTCCAACTCAAAAAAAAAAAAAAAAAGAGTTGTGGGGCACAAATGATGATTTACTACATAAGAAAGTTGCATGCAGGTGAGGTTTGAGCTTCTGGCTGTGTAAGCCAGATTTTCATCCTGAAGAGAACCAGAACCAAAAATGTAAAGAATGCAATGTTGTACACTAAATAGAATAAAAAGAAACCCCCAAATTCCAAGATCAAGGCACTAGTATACAAAGGGTCGGCCACCTTCTTGCTATATCCTCACATGGTGGGGAGAGAGATCCTCTCTCTCATGTCTTACATTCTTATGAGCACTTTCATGACCCGATTATCTCCCAAATGCCCCACCTCCACATATATCACATCAGGGATTAGTAGGGTTGAAATATATTAATTTAATGAGAGACACAAAAACTCAGTTAATAATACCTTTCTAAAATATAGCTGTTACAACTCACATTCACAGAGCATTTGCTATGTACCAGACAATTTTCCAAGATGTTTACATTTATTAGTTCTTTACTCTTCACAATTCCCTTGCAAAGTAGTTACTATTGTCACCCCATTTAAAAATAAACAATATGAGTCAGAGATTAAGTGACTTTTTCAAGTGGTCACATGGTCATTTAAGTGACAGGGTGAGGATTTCAATGTAAGCTTACAAATTTCTTACACAATTTTTATTTCTTACAAATCTCAATTTGATCAATAATACCAGAAACAAAAAGAAAAATCCTATCACCCAACTTAATATAAAATTTCTATTCAATTTCTCTTCCCTTCCTTATTTATGTGGAGACCCTATTTCTTTTTACAGATGTGTATTCATAATGGGGATTCTAGTATGTATTATGCATTTTCAGATAACATTAGCAGATAAGATTTAAGAATCCACTGCTGAATGAATTTTTGTTTGTCAATTGACTATTAACGGATGATACTTTCAGGCTTTTTTGCTTTTTTTTTTTTTAAATAGAAGTGAAGTTGCTCAAAGCTTTTCTTTCGTGCATTAGAAGCCAGCACTTCATATTGCCAGAGATAGAGGTTACATTCATAGTCTAGTCATGCTCAACTTTAGTAAAATTGAGATACAAATCATGTTTTTCTTCCAAGCAATGTTTCAGAAATCATTTAAAAAATTCCTGGTCATTAAAGAAAGCACACTTCAGTGACACAGATCTGCAAATTATATACTACAAATTCCTTCACAAAACATGTTAACATCTTTTTTTTTTTTTAAAGATGGAAGTCTCGCCATGTTTAGTAGCCGGGACTACAAGCACATGTCATCACATCTTGATGACCTCAGATACTGCAAAAAATGTCAAATGAAAATGTTCTTTGCATTACCAAGATGACTGAATTGTGAAATGAAGAGTTTGTGTTCAAAGTTGTGTTAGTTGTCTACTGTTTCTTAGCAACTTAAATCCGCACACACTTCTCATCTCACAGTTTCTGTGAGTCAGGAATCCAGTCATGGTTCAACTGGGTTCATGTAAGGGTCTCAAGGCTGCAAACAAGATGCTGGCTGGGGCTAAGTTCTCATCTGAACACACAATGTGGGAAGCTCAATAAGCTCACTTATGCGATTGTTGGAAGGGTTCAATTTCTTTTGGGCCGTGGCTTAAGTGCCTCAACATTCACTGGGCAACTGGCTGGTGATCACCCTCAGTTCCTTGCCGTGCAACCTCCCCAACATGGAAATTTGCTTTATCAACTCCACTACAAAAGGGAGTCTGCTAGCATGATGGAAATATATTTTCTTGTAATCGGATAACAGAAGTGGCATCTCCTCAGTGCTGAAGTATTCCATTGGTTACAAACAAGTCACTTAAGGGCAATTACATAAGGCACTGAACACCAGGGATCACGGGGGTCATCTTATGATCTTCCTACCACTGAAGTACTTTCTCAAAATAATACCATTTTGCTTGCTAAAGAAATGTGCCCACATGACACCCCCTTCTAACCTTGGCTGCCCACTGTCACCTCATGGGAGAGTCAGTATCATCTGGTGTTCTCTTCTGTTGCAGCGGCTACCCCTGGAGAACAGAGTGAGAGCAAGAGACAAGTGGAAACTTCTCTTAAATCATTTATTTGAGTAAAGAGTCAATCAGTGACGTGGGCACAGCACCCTTGTGGCTTGGAGCTAAAGGAGAATGGCCAAGGTTGTACGGATGACATCTCTAGAAGAGTCTCTCCTTCAAGAACCAAGACCGCTTTTGAATGTTACAGCTCCTCCTATTTCTTGTGATAAAAGCTCAATATCAACTTCATTCTTGCCTATATGCTAGCTTTGGAACTGTTGTCAAACTTCATGTGTCTCTTTGCATTAATGAGCCTTACTTCATGATTAATACTTTTCATTGTGTGTCAAGTCCGAGCATAAGAGATGGAGTTGGGATAACTAATAATAGCAGCTTTATTCTCCACAGAGATGTCATATGGCAAAGTAATCAAATGAGGAAAGTTAAGATTCTCACAGAGAGATAGGCAATAATGTGGTCTGGTGTTAAGGGTAGAGATAATACACTTGACACAGACAATGGATTCCCACTTACAAGACACAGCACAGTGTAGTAGGCATGAATACAGTCTATGGAGACAGACTGTCTGGGTATGAATCCTGGTTCTATGATTTAATAGCTGTGCAAACTTGGGAAAATTACTCAACCTCTTTGTGCCTTGTAAAACTGGTATCTATAAAAGACAGAGAGAGAGAGAGAGAGAGAGAGAGATCACAAATACCATTTCATTGTAACAAATATTCCACACTAGTGAGGGATGTTGATGGTGGGGGAGGCTGTGTGTGAGGGGAAGACTATATGGAAACTCTCTGTGCTTTCCTCTCAATTTTACTGTGAACCTACAACTGCTCTTAAAACCGTCTATTAATTTAAATGGGGACCAAAGGGAGGCCTAAACTTTACCTCCTGTATCATGACCACTTAAGTACCTAATCCCGAATTGTACACATCTTTAAAATTAAAAATAAAGATTCAAAAAAGAGAAACAAACAATTGTCTGTTAATTAAAAAAATATATATGGCTAGGCAAAGTGGCTCATGTATCTAATTCCAGTGCTTTGGGAGGCCAAGGTGGGAGGGTCACTTGAGCCCAAGAGTCCGAGACCAGCTTGGGCCATATAGCAAGACCCCAATTCTACAAAAAATAAAAAATTAGCCTGGCATGATGGTACGCGCCTATAGTGGGAGGCCAAGTTAGGAGGATGTTTGAGTCCAGGAATTCGAGGTTGCAGTGAACTATGATTGTTATTACTACACTCCAGCATGGGCAACAGAGACCTTGTCTCAAAAAAAGGAAAGGGAAAAAAAATCAAGATGTTAAAATAACCTAATTATCAGGTCTTTAACTGAAAGTGCTCCTTTTGCAAAATAAGTGACGAGCAAGTTGCAAACACTGTAGGGAAGACCATCTTACTGAACTTTGCTGGCACCAATCATACCACTTAGCACAAAGTAGGAATTCCATCACTCCTTTCCTGCCCTCAAACTCAGGAAATCTGTAAACAAGCAGTTAGCCGTGTCCTCAGGGAACAAGTGAGTGGATGACACCTGCCAGCACATTTTGCACAAAACAGATTAGAAATCCTGGAGCTAAACAAGACTAGGTATACTTCTGTCTCCTAGAAATTCAGATCAGGGCTTTTCTAACTTGTGTATTAGAATCACCTGGAGAGGTAGTAAAGCACAGATTGCTGAGCTCCACCCCCAGAGTTTCTGATTCAGTATGGCTGGGGTGGGGCCTGGGAATCTGCATTTTTAACTGGCTCTCCAGTGATGCTGGTGCTGCTGGTCAGTAAATCACATTTAAAAGTTGCAAGAGTATGAATGGCTCTTAAAGATGAATTCTGCTCAGTAGAAGGTCTAAAATTTATAAATAGGAAGAGCTTGGGGTCTGCAATCAGGCTGAAAGGGGCCCAGGAACCTCAGAAGGCAACATTTCCCTGGCAAGCATGCTGTTTACTTAGAATAAGAGCTTATTTGGATGGATTGAGGGTGATAGAAGTTATGAGAGGGAGTCAACAAGTCTGTGGTTTGCTTCTCTCTCAGAGTCTTAGCAATATTTGAATCCTTTAGACAGCGCACGTGTTACCTGGGTCACTGCAGTCTTCACTACCTCTGGTCCTATAACTGACCAGCGTCCCTCATTCTCAATCTGCCCAGATCCTGAGATCATCTGACTTTGCAGGCCTGTAGTAGAACTTATTTCAGAGTCCATACCGCTTTAAAATTATGAAATGATATCTAAAGGCTTTCTATTCTGTGCCAGGGCACAAGTTCTTACCAACACAGAAAAGAGCCACTGCTACCCAATATTTTTAACTACATATCCTCACACGGCAATGAATTCTCAGGTAAAAATCGTTTTGTGAATGCCATATCGCTCCATAGCAATATAGTCTATGATGAACACAGATGTCCTTTTTAAGAAAAATTTGACACTGGAGATCAAAATTAATACATAAATGAATAAATAAGGCACATTATAATAGTATAAGGTTGCCAGATTTGGTTAAAAAATGCATGTGAATTTCAGATAAATAACAAATAATTTTTTACTATATATCCTGTGCAATATTTGCAACAAATTGGACATAATTATACAAAAAATTATTCATTATTTATCTGAAAGTTGCTTTTAGCTAAGCATCTTTTATGCTATCTGGCAATCTATAATTGCTTTCTATTTTTTGCTTGCTATAGACTGAATATTTGTGTCCCCTCAAAATTCATCTGTTGAAATTCTAACTCCCAATGTAATGGTATTAGGAGGTGGAGCCTTCGGCAGGCATGGGGCCAGAGCCCTCATGAACTGAATCAGTGCCCTTATAAAAGAGACTTCAGCGAGCTCCTTTGCCCTCCACCATATAAGGAGGCAGCAAGAAGATGGCCATCTGTGAACCAGGAAGCTGGTCCTCACAGACAACACATTTAGTGGTGCACTGATCTTGTAATTCCCTGCTTCTAGGCCTATGAAAATAAATGTCTGTTGCATATAAGCCTTTCAGTCTATGGCTTTTTACAAATTTTTATTTTTATGGCAGTACATATGAAGATACTGCTGTAACAAATTACCACAAACTTAACAGCTCAAAGCAACATAAATTTATTATCCTACAGTTCTGAAGGTCAGAAGTATAAAATGTGTCTATAAGATTACAATCCTTCCAGAGGCTCTAGGAGAAAATCCATTTTCTTGCCTCTTCCAGTTTTTAGAAGCCCCTACACTCCTGGCTTATGGCCACCCTCCTCTACCTTCAAAGCCAGCAGTGTGACATCTTCATTCTGACTTTGCTTCTGTCATCATATCTCCCCCCCTTCCCCCCTTTCTTTTACCTTCTCCCCCTCCCACCTGCTGCCCTCTTATAAAGACCCTTATAATTATACTGGGCTCACCCAGATAATCGAGGATAGTCTCCTTATCTAAATCCTTAATTTAACCACAGGGGGTTTTACATTCTATAACATCAAGAAAAAAAATATGGAAGGAAAATATACTACAGTCAACATATGAGTATTCATTTGTCACTGCATACAGTCTTTCAACATAAAAAATGCTATGTGGTTTCCAGTTTCAGTTCTGAAAAACAACAATGAAACAAAAGTCTTTGTTAAACTATAGTTGAAAGTCAAAATTCCCTTAAATTAAAAAATAGCTAAATTTGCCAGAATAAAAGAATACAATTTTTTACTTTTTCTAGTAGTAAAATCTATTCACATGCCTTAAAGAAGATTTGGGAAATTCATAAAGAAAAAAACAAAACAAAAAAAATTTTCCCCAGAATTCCACTATTCAGAGATAAACATTCTTAATATTTCATATTATTTCCTTCCAGGATAATTTTTGAAACAACAATTTCTAATATAGACAAGTAGTACAGCAGACACATTATATGGTAATAAAATAGTAAGGTTTCATTTGTTTACTCATTCATTCATTCATCCATCAATTCTTTCACCAGATGTACCATAATAGGCCATTCACCCATTTATTCACAAAGTATACTGCCAGTCTCAGTAGGTACTAAAAGGTTAATAAGGCATGGACTCTAGCAGAAGTGTATTAAAATTCCTTTGGGCACACTTAACAAAAGACCAACTCAAACATATTGGCTCACCTAACTGGGAATTGGTGCAAACTAGTAATTCTACATAAGAACTCCACTTCTCGTATTTCTCAGTTCTGCTGGCCTGCTTCTGACTTCATTTTCAAAAGGTTCTCTCCATGTGGTAGCATAATGTCCTCTGCCAATTTCAGGCTTGTATGGTCTTTAGAGTTTATGATCCCAGAGAAGAAAACCTTCTCTCTCCGTGTTCACATGTCAAAACTGACGGGAAACTCTGCTTGCCCCTGGCTGGGTGAACAGTTAATGGGAGCCCAGGAGGGGATTCTATAATCGTGAGGGCCTGGTCACATCCGCACCTGCTATCAACATTAAGCCAGAATCACAAGAGTCAGGGAATGGCATTTATCTGAGAAACAGAAGTGTTCTGGTCAAAGCAACAGATATTTAATGAAAAGGACACATGCTCAAATGGTTCTTTTTTGACAGGTCATCCAGGTTAATATGGCTGATTCCAACTGATTAGTCTTTTAAGAGCAGAATGTATAATATTATTAGAATCTCTTCTCAAAATTTTTTTCCCTGAAATTTTTTTTCCTCTTCTCAAAAGCTATTTTTCCCCTGAAAGCATAGAATAATTTCTCCATGAGTGTTCACGTTTCTTACTAAACACAAGTCTGTGAAGTAAATGTATTTTATGATCGCATGTAGATGTGAGTGGAGATGGGTCACATACCTTTGGATTAACTCCTTGAAAAGCAAATGCAAGAGTGTTACACAAAGACAATAATATAATAGTGAAAGTAGAAAAGAACTGTGGAAATTCCACAAATGTGTAAGGAAAGTAAAGACAAGATGATTAGGTAGCAATCCTGGAACAGCAATCTGTCATGCTGAATTTGGGCAGTATCACCAGAAGCCTTTGTCAAGACAACAAAGGAAGGAAATTAACATCTGAACAGCCATCTTGCCCAAAATGTTTCATTAGATGTTTTCATTTGGATCACTTAACACAGATTAATTATTATTTCCAATCTAAAGATACAGACCCCAACACTCAAAAAGATTATTTAATGTACTCAAATTTCCATTTGAGCTGAAGTTTATCTGAAGCCAGTCCATTCTCTTTCCACTACCAAGCTGCCTTGCAGGAAAGAATAGATTATTTCAATAAAGGCCTATTTCATCTCTGAAGGGAAAGATAAATTACTAAATTGCCACTGAAAGAACTCATTTGAAGGATGAACTCAACAACCAGGAGTCCTGGGGTAAAACTGTACTACAAAAATGAACTTATGCTGTTAAACTTAAATGGCCTGTACCCTGTATCCCCTTGTCTATCTTGAAAACTAGTATTTTTCTGTACACTTTCTTCCTTCACAATTTCTGTCTCCAGACCATGGGGAGCTCTTCCCACCTCAGTCTTTGCTTGTGTTACGGGTTCTGCGTTGAAATACTTTTCCTTTCCTCCAGATGATATCAAGTTTGCTCCTTCTCATCACCAAGGATTTACTTAACTTAAAGGTCACCTCTACAAAGTCACCTCTTCCTACCCCTGCCCCTATTGAGACAGCATTCCTATTCTCAGCTTGCACTTAACAATATGTGAAAATGTTCCATTTATTTGTTTAGGTTTTCATTGTCTCTTCGAAAGAGAATATACATTTGAGAGAAAGGCTCTTATCCACCCCCTGTTCCTCCAGCGCTTAAATTATTCTTGGGCACAGTAGGCCCTCTTTAAATGTTGAGGACTTGGATTGAAAGTGGTACAAACTGAGACTAAAACGTACCACTGTTAGAAAAAGAGTGTGAGAAGAGACAAAAGAAGCCGATGGAGCCTGTGTAGGAGTTACAGTGCCTACCACCTCTAAAGAAAGGGAAACAAAAATAATAAGATGCAAACGCTTAAACAGCGTTTACTGTACGCCCGACATTGCTGTAGCATTTTTGACATGTATTCACTCGCTTCTGTCCCTAGTCAGGAGCGAGTTTACCACCCCTCTTGTTGCAGGAGAGTCTCGTGAAGCACCCAGGCTAAGCAACGCGCCCAGGTCACAACTCCACCGTTGACGACTGTGACCCTGGGCACGTTACTCAGCCTATGTCAGAATTTGAACCCCAGCAATTTAGGGTTCTTATGAAGTTCTCCTTGATATTTCCTTTGCAGGAAAGCTGAGCGGCTGGCAGCACGGCTCCACGGAGGTTTCTCTATGCCCGTAAACATAAGTTTTCGACTTAAAATGACTGTGATGACTGTAAGAAACAAGCAGCAGCTCAGATGCAGCCCACGGCGGTGCTGACCCCTCGTTACCCGTGGGAGCGCTCACTTCCCCAACTGCTCAGATCCCACAAGACGGGGCCGTGGCCCCAGCCGGGGTCGCAGTCTCAGCTCCCTCTCCGCCCCGTCCCCTTGCCACCTGGTCTTCCAGCGGTCGTGCCACCTGTAATGCGCAACCCGTCTAGCCCCAACCCCCTAGGCCTGACGAAAGGGGAAGCGTGAGAGCCGTCCACTGACATTTCCTGTCCTTCTGACGCTTATTGCTCGTGTCCTTTTCTGCGCGAACACTGCCACACAAGACGCACAACTGGGCGTTTCAGCAGCCCCAGTCGCACTGGCCTCCGCTCGCCGGCCCCGCCCTCGCTGTGCGTCTGCGCAGTGTCGCAGTGGCCACCGCCTGCCCCGCCCCCTCCTGCCGCCGCGCCTCGATGACGTCAGTCTCCTGAGCCGCAGAGTGACCGGGGAATTGCGGCCGCGTGGGTTTTCTTTCCCCGACTGACTCTGGCGCCCGCAGGGGCCCGCGACCCTCCGCCATGAAGGAGACGCCACTCTCAAACTGCGAGCGCCGCTTTCTCCTCCGCGCCATCGCAGAGAAGAAGGTAAATGGCCCCGCCGAGCTGCGCTCCGCGTGGGCGCCCGGGGTGGACTCGCGGACCTGGCCCGCGCGGCCCGGGGAGTCCCCGGGGTGGCCACGCGTTCCCCCAATCCCTCAGGCGTTACTCTTCTTCCACGGGTTCTCCAAAGCTTGAGTCACCCCAGCAGCAGCGGTTGCCGTAGTTTTCACTTTCCTGTTGGGGTGGGACGGTTAGGATCCCACTTTCCGCCTAATGCTCAGCCCCGAGCCCGACACAGAGTATGTACTTGTTCACTAAATATGTGTTGAGTAATAAATGAATGAATGTTGTGCTTACAGCGACTGGATGGCAGACAGACCTATGACTATAGGAACATCAAGATCTCATTCGGAACAGATTATGGGTGCTGTATTGTGGAACTTGGGAAGACAAGGTAACAGGATTCGAATTAGATACAGATTCACGAGGAAGAGTTTTAAAATAACCTAATTGACCCAATTGTTTACAAAGCAGCTGAGAAGTCTGGACAGGCTTGTTTAGCTGCCAAAAATAAGTTTTTTTAATTAGTGCAAGATTTTTTTTGGCTTTGCGGTCACACTTAGATTTAAATGAAATTTAAATGTGTTTTCTGTCGGATGAGTATCAAGTACTTTCTAAAAATCGTATAGGCAACCAACAGTGATTACTCTGACTTTGTTTTCTGCATTTTTCATATTATAGTATGCGGAATGTAGAGCTCTTGAGCATCTTGTCATTTCTTCTTTTTCCTGAGTGATATGAGAATTAGGTTTTTATTATTTTTTGTTTGTTTGTTTGTTTGTTTGAGTTGAAGTCTCACTCTGTCGCCCAGACTGGAGTGCAGTGGCCGCTCCCGGCCACCGCAGCCTCCACCTGCTGGGCTCCGGCGATCCTTCCGCCTCAGCCTTCCGAGTAGCCGGAATTACAGGCATGCGCTGCCACGCACAGCTGATTTTTTGATTTATTGTAGAGATGAGGTCTCCTGCCCAGGCGGGTCTCGAACCCGCGGGCTCAGGCAATCCACTCACCTCAGCCTCCCAAAGGCGCGGGATTACAGGCTGAGCCACCGAGCCCGGCTCGGTTTTTATTATTTATTTGAAAGTTGTGAGGCTATTTGGTCAGATAATGTTAGTGAACCATGCCATATGAAAAACTTTAAGAAATCTCAAGTGCCACCTTCTATCAAAGATTTAAGAAAAGAGAAGTAAAGACCATTTATTATTTTGTTAAAAAAATCTGTGGCTAAGTAAATATTGTAACAAAGAGAGGTTTTTTTCTGTCATCTTTTTGGGTATAACAATATATGTTTTATTTCTGTGTATATTCTGTTTTATATGTAGTTTCTACCTCTTATGATACATCTTGTTTTGTATGTTATTACTCGAGTAAGAGTGAAACTTAATTGTTATCTGTTTTAGATTTGTTTTTAATTTGAAAGGAAATACATTTAGTTAATGGCTTTGCACCTTTATCTTTGCAGAGTTCTTGGACAGGTTTCCTGTGAACTTGTTTCTCCAAAACTCAATAGGGCAACAGAAGGTATTCTTTTTTTTAACCTTGAACTCTCTCAGATGGCTGCCCCAGCATTTGAACCTGGCAGGTATTTAAAATCATTTCCTTAAGCTGCTTTAGTCATAGGAGAGCCTAACAGCAGTGAGTTATTGTTTTAATGTCTAGTGTTATATTTCATGACATTACCCCATTCCTATTTTCATAGGCAGTCAGATCTCTTGGTGAAGTTGAATCGACTCTTGGAAAGATGTCTAAGAAATTCAAAGTGTATAGACACTGAATCTCTCTGTGTTGTTGCTGGTGAAAAGGTAGGGAATATGGTCAAAATTCTTAATCTTAGGATGAATATTCTTGATCATGGGTTCCTATATCTATGCTTTTTTTCTCGGTGCCATAGTTAATTCAGATTTGTACTGGTTCACGTCACTTCAGAAGTTCTTAAGTGCTTCTCTTATAACTTTGTGCTATCTCTTGCTGTCTGAAGAGTTAAAAAACATTGTCTTTAAAGAGTGAAAATAGCAACTAGGGTTGGTTAAAAATGTTTTATTCAAAAACGTGTTTTTTCCATAAGACCTCTATTTTCTTATGTTATTTAAATGAGTTGATAGAAGGAGTAGTGTTTTTCTTTTTTATAGATAAAAAACTGAAGAACAGATGAAATATTTCATTTAGATAGGTTTATTGATTTGCCCAGGGCCATACAGTGAACCGGTGGGTAGAGCTGACATTGGAAATCTTAGTCCCAATAAATTGTGTTACATGAGGATATTGGAATTTTTTTTTTTTGATTAAGGTATTTTGACCAGTTTTTCATTTCGTTTTGTTTTGTTTTTGAGTTGGAATCTCACTCTGTCACCCAGACTGGAGTGCAGTGGCACGCTCCTGGGCCACCGCAGCCTCGACCTGCTGGGTACAGGTGATCCTTCCGCCTCAGCCTTCCAAGTAGCTGGAACTACAGGTGCACGCTACCACGCCCAGCTAATTTTTGATTTATTGTAGAGACGAGGTCTCGCCAAGTTGCCCAGGCGGGTCTCGAACTCACAGGCTCAGGCAATCCACTTGCTTCGGCCTCCCAAAGTGCTGGGATTACAGGCTGAGCTGCTGAGCCCAGTCTGACCAGTTTTTAACTCCAGAGAAGTCACTTAGCTTTTCACATTTCATACCTGAATATAATACTTTCTAGATTTTGTTACTTGTAAGGCTATCAAAACTATTATGTAAAACCCGGTTTTTAAGTTAGCAGATATAATACAAATATAGTTAGATTTGGAGTTCGGAAACTCTTAGTATCAAACATTAGAGTGGTTCTATTTATTTAGAGTATATATTTTACTGTTGTCAAATGACTCATAGAATGGTGAACTATTGTTTTTTCAGTTGTTTGCCTCAAACATTTTCTAAATATATTTTTTGTTGATAAACTAGAAGTAGTAACTGCATATTTTAACAGCAAGAAAAAAAATTATATACAGTGTTACTTTTCCTAATAAATAGCCACTGGTTGTGATCAGTTAGGATTTATTTTTATTTTAAATTCACTTTCAGGTTTGGCAAATACGTGTGGACCTACATTTATTAAATCATGATGGAAACATTATTGATGCTGCTAGCATTGCTGCAATTGTGGCCTTATGTCACTTCCGAAGACCTGATGTCTCTGTTCAAGGAGATGAAGTAACACTGGTAAGCTCTCACGATGTGAGCCACGATCCGTTTTATGAATTAATGAGTATCCTAAACATGCAGGCAATTTGTTACTAGTAAAGTTATGTCGTAGAAGACAATTAAGTAGGTTTTAACATTTGTTCATAAGGCAGAAATTCCATCTGGTCAAAATTGCCTTAGAAATCTCTTAAGTTTTCTATATTGAAATGCCTGTCAGTAAGAACACACCCTAGCTTGATCTAGAGTAAAACTAGATGCGTTCTTATTTGGATTGAGTATTAGATGAAGTGGTTGACTTGCATTTAGGGGCCACATATGTGAAAAAGACATGCTTGTCAGCACAGTGAAATACCCTGCAAGAGGCATGCAGTAACTGAAAGGGACTGAGGGATCAGCAGATTCACATCTCTCTCTAGGATTTTTGTTCATTAAGCAAAATAGATGGCAGAAGTCCATCAGAGGCTCGGGAGGACTTTAAGCCATATTGCTCTGCTCTACTCCCAAAGTAGGACAGGGTTAGGACCTAAGAATTTTTGCTTCTGAGTTCTCTGATAATACCGGTGTTGCTGGTCCAGCAGCACATTTTGAAAACCATTGATCTATATTGTCTTTCTCTTTTATGCCGAGTGTGTCAGTTCCGATTTACATAAATCACATGCTAGAATAATGAAAGTGCACTGTAGTCATAGTCTGGAGCCTAAAGTTTAAAAAGGAAATGTCAGGTGCCAAAATTTTTAAAGCAGTGATTCATAATACTGCTTTTAGGCATTAGACTGGAGCAGACCCTTGAAAGACATTGAGATAGTGATGTAGATTACTATTAGTGGAGATAATGTTCCTTTAGAGGAGGGAGTTGGAATAAGGAAGTAAATAAACAGTAGAGAGTGATTAGTAGAATTGAAATTAATTTTTAAAATACTGTAGTGTTGTTGCTGGTGGGAATGTAAAATGTACAGCCAACTTGGAAAAGTTTGGCAGTTTCTTAAAAAGTTAAGCATAAACATTTTACATTCAGAAAAATAATAATGGAAGAAGAAAATACTCGTATGTACGTCTTCCTGCATATTCAACCTTGCAACATTAAAATAAATTATAAATTATAAAATAAATTATAAATTAGAACCAGGAGAAAAAATTTTCAGCAGTTTCACGCCTAGAATCTACAGGAGGAATAAGAGCATATGTTCATTCAGAGACTTGTATGTAAATGTTCATAGCAGCATTAATCGTAATAGCCAAAAACTGGAAACAATTCAGATGTTCATCAGCTGGTGAATGGATAAACAAAATGTGGTATGTTCATATAATGGAATATTATTCAGTAATAAAAATTACTAAACTGATACCTGCTACAAGGTAGATGAGACATGTACAACTAAAAGAAGCCAGGTACAAAAGATTATAAATTGTTTGATCCCATTTATATGGAATGGTCAGAAAAGGCAGATTTATAGACAGAAAGCAGATAGATTAGTGTTTGTTTGGGACTGAGGTGAGTGAGGATTGACTATAAACAGGTCCAAGGGAATTTAGAGGGATAATGGAAATGCTAAAAAACTGGATTGTGGTAATGGTTTCATAACTTTGCGTTTGTTAAATATTGAGTCATTTACTTACAATGAGGGATCTTACGGGATGTAAATTATGCTTCAATAAAGCTTTTTGAAAAAGATGTACAGTTTTGAGGAACATGAGTGGCAAAGACAGACAGGTAATTGTAAAAGAAGTTATTTAGGTACTCACTGAGGAGAGAAGGAATTTCCTTTTTTATTTTAGTATTTGATGTACAAGATTTTTTTTGTATGTGTTCATAATTTAATGACTGTAATTTATTAAATCTTTTCTTTTCAAACAGTATACACCTGAAGAGCGTGATCCTGTACCATTAAGTATCCACCACATGCCCATTTGTGTCAGTTTTGCCTTTTTCCAGCAAGGGTAGGTCTTGCCTTGTCATGGATCAGAATTATAAGCACAGCTAGAACTTTGTGGCTCTATTCATATGTGTCATGGACAAATGAAAAAACACCTCCTTTAATGTTAAAGCACTTATGGTTCTTTTCTTTCTTTTAAGGGCATTAGTTGGCAGAGAGCTTTTTCTTAATAAATATGACAAAACAGTTATACAACACTTTCCGACATTTTTCATTTTATTATTTTATGTTTATTTTTCTAGAGACAGATTTTTTTCTCTCTGTCGCCCAAGCTGGAGTGTATTGCCATGCTCTAGCTTACTGTAGCCTTGACCTCCTGGGTTTAAGCAGTCTCGAGTAGCTGGTACTACAGGCATGCACCACTATGCTTGATTAACTTATTTATTTTTTTGTGGAGACTGTGTCTCACCATATTATCCAGGCTGGTCTTGAACTCAAGCAGTCCTCTCATCTTGGCCTCCCAAAGCATGAGCTACCACTCATAGCTAAAATTTTCTTTTCATGGCATACTTACAAACTTATTAATTTACTGTAGCACGGTAGTATCTTACCTTTCCTAAAGGAGGATAGGTGTTAAGAGAATTAAATGCTTGACTAAATTTGGGGAAACGGGAAAGAATTACTGTGGATTAATGGGATACAAGGAACTTTAGAGCATATTAGATGGAGCAGTTCTAGGAGTAGGTTAACAAAAGAGGATGTTCACAAACTATGAGAAGAATCTGGTCTCCTTCAGCTATCCAGCAGTTTTTTCACAACCCACAGCTGAAATCTCCCTGCAGCAGAAAAATCTAGAAAGAACCATGTAATGGTACTTTAAAATGAAAGCTTGAACCTTAAGTTACTTTAGAAATAAAAGGAAATATAAGTAAGATATTTTAACAGTATTGTGCATAAGGACTTGAGAAAAGCTTTCAACTCTTAGTCATTGTAGGGTAGAGTTTCACTGGAGGGAAATGGACCAGCATTGTCCAACAGAAATAAAATGTGAGCCATGTATGCGGTTTTAAATGCAGGAGTCACATTAAAGAGGTAAAAAGGAACAAGTAAGATTAATTTTTATGTATTTTATTTAATATATGCAAAATATTTTCATTTTAATATGTAATCATTATCTTTAGAATTGCCCTTGAGATATTCTACATTCTTTTATTTCTACTAAGTCTTTGAAATCAATATTTTACATGCTCAGTTTGGACTGACCACTTTTGGAGGGCTCAGTAACCACAGGTGACTCCTGGCTATGTATTGGATAGTACAGATATAGGCAATATTTTTTTTAATGTGCCATTAGTAGAACCTGGAAGAACTTCAGAGTACAGAACATTAGGCAACTTTAAAATTAATCTTAAAATTAGCCAAATTAAGGTTCTCTAATTTTTTATTAATGAGCCAGAATTTATTTAATAAAAGAGATAGTGTTCAGTTTAGATTATATATTACTTAAATAAAACCAATCTGAATTTAATGTGATTTAACTAATAGCTAGAGATATCTCGTTAGCATTCACTTGTGTTCATCACCAAATATTTTCTTGTCTCTTTACTCATTTAAGTGATTCAAGTTCATAGGCTCAGAACTTAACTCAGTTGACTGTACTGATGGCATCTTTTAATAATATTTATTACCCTAAAAATGGTAAGCATGCAACCTCAGATTTGTTCAGGTCATTTAACATTCATTTCAGAACATACTTATTGGTGGATCCCAATGAACGAGAAGAGCATGTAATGGATGGCTTGCTGGTGATTGCCATGAACAAACATCGAGAGATTTGTACCATCCAATCCAGTGGTGGAATAATGCTACTAAAAGATCAAGTTAGTCTCATTAAGAATAAGTTGCTTGTCTTTAGAAGCTTTTTCTCATCCTTTAGCCACATGAACTTTTAGAAATTAGATGGTCATGTAGCATACATATAGTTTAGGTGATTAAGAGCACATGAGGCTGCTTTAGTTTGAATTCAAATTCTACCTTGTACTAACTGACCTTGGGCAAATGATTTCACATCTTTGGGCCTGTTTCTTTATTGTAAAATACGGAGTGATGTTATATTGCTGACACCTTGTTCTTGGGATATAAGGATAGGTAAATAGGTATAGATATATTGCACAGTGTCTAGCATATATTAAGTGTACATTAAATATTAGTTTCTGTTATCATCATCGTCAT
This sequence comes from Cephalopachus bancanus, assembly GCA_027257055.1. NCBI lineage: Eukaryota > Metazoa > Chordata > Mammalia > Primates > Tarsiidae > Cephalopachus > Cephalopachus bancanus. The sequence goes on from JAPVLO010000235.1 coordinate 1,550,846, forward strand.
TACCGGCATCACAGCTACTACCCAGATCTCTGTTTTTATGACTATCAGAGAAAGGGAGCTAGTACATCCCTGAGCATATGTGTATATCTGTGGCCTCTTCTGTGGCATTTTCTGTACTATCGTGTAAGAGAACTTTTGGGTCTGTTCCCTTAATGCGATAGTCCTTCACATATTTTAAAACAACTCTCATATCTTGCCTTTATCTGTGTTTACCTTGTATTTCATATTTGGGGGGAAAAAAGGTGTAAAGGTGGAATAGTTTCATGGTTTTAGTTTCACTAGAGAAAATTATTTGTCTTGTTGCCTTTAAATAACAGAATTCACTTTTATAAATAGGTTTTGAGATGCAGTAAAATAGCTGGTGTGAAAGTAGCAGAAATTACAGAGCTCATACAGAAAGCTTTGGAAAATGACCAGAAAGTTAGGTAAGTAACTATTTCAGAAATGTATAGTCTTTGTATGTATTTTTTCTGTTCAGGGTCTTCTCTACACAAGCACAATCATATAATTTTCAGTTATTCTATTATTTGTTAATCTTAGTTGAATATACTACATAATACATTTTTTGAAAGTTGATTGGACTGTTATGTTTTATCCAATTTAAATATAACCTGTATTGAAAAGCCACATAAGACTTTTCTTTAGAAGTTCATTTTTTTAAGGAAAAAACCCCCTAGGGTCTCAAATTAATGAAAAGAAAACAAACGAGTTGATCCCCATTACTACTGCTTACACTGTGTTCCCGTAAGCAAGATATAGAACCCAGCACTTCAGTGTCCTCTTCTATCGTATGGGATATTAAGGCCACCACAGTAGGACTGATCTAAAGATCAGGGTTGTATACTTCAGCACTTAGCACATGCATGACACGTGGTTCGGTAAATGGTGATGATGGGAACTTATTTCTCTTGATAGGCATAATAAATTGGTGAGGTTAAGTTAAATAAACTAACTCTGTTCCAATATTCCTCATCCACCAAATGATAAAATAATAATTATTTATCTTCTTGTTTTCCCTCTATTCTGTCATTTTCCTCCTCTACTCCTCCCCCCCCCAAAAAAACCCCACGATACAGGAAAGAAGGTGGAAAGTTTGGCTTTGCAGAATCTATAGCAAATCAAAGGATCACAGCATTTAAAATGGAAAAGGCCCCTATTGATACCTCAGATGTAGAGGAAAAAGCAGAAGAAATCATTGCTGAAGCAGAACCTCCTTCAGAAGTGTATCTTTATTGGGTGGTTTTGCAGTAACAAAAAGATTCATAACCTTGTAGCCATTTGAAGAGTGTACATAATGAAATTCTGAAATACTGTACTTTGTTAGCTAAAACACTTAAGTATAAGATAGTTATTTGAGTCATAGTAAATTGGTAGTATAATATTCAGCTTGTCTTCACTTATCCTGCAAAAAACTTTTATTTTAAGAACCAATTTACAACATTTCATTTTCATCTGAAAAAAATCTTCAATAGTGATGGTATGGTGAAGCACTTCATACACTGTTATTAATTATTCACTCACTAAATTTAGTACTACAACTAAAATGTTAAGAGCCTGTCTCTTGATATGCTTTTATTTTTATTAATTATTTTTTATTTTTAGTCACAGGACCTTTGTTGCCCTGGCTAGAGTATAGTGGTTCATTCCTAGCTCACTGCAGCCTTAACCTCCTGGGTTCAAGTGATCCCTTCCACCTCGTAGCTAGAACTACATGCGAGTAATACCACGGCTGGCTAAGTTTTTTTTTTAATTGTAGGGACAGATTCTTACTTTGTTGCTGAGGCTGGTCTCGAATTCCTGGCCGCAAGTGATTTTACCTCAGCCTCCCAAAGTGCTGGGATTACAGGCATGAGCCACTGTACCCAGCCAGATATTTCTTACCATTAATTGTTTCATAAAGTTTTACCTGAGTTGTAAACAAAGTTTTGCCTGAGTTATTTTTTTCTTCATTGTTCATTGTTCATTGTTTTTTCCTAAGGATTCGAGGCATACCTGGATCAATTTTACAAGAAAACTTTCATTCTCATCTTTTTTAGTAGTCTATTAAATAGATTTTAGGCTGGGCACAGTGGCCTACACCTATAATCCCAGCAGAGGATTGCCTGAGCTCACTGGTTCGAGACCAGCAAGGGCAACTTGGTGAGACCTCTGGAATAAATGAAAAAATTAGCCAGGCATGGTGGCGCATGCCTGTAGTTTAAGCTACTTGGAAGGTTGAGGTGGAAGGATCGTCTGAGCCCAACAGGTCGGGCCGTAAATGTGCCACTGCCTCTGCACTCCAGCCTGGCAACAGTAAGAATCCGACTCAAAAAAAAAAAAAAAATAGCAGTATTTTTATTACTCAGTTTTCTTAACTTGTTAAGTGTTTCTAAGCCTGTGCTGTGGACTCCTGGAACTGCCCAAATTGGAGAGGGAGTAGAAAACTCCTGGGGTGATCTTGAAGACTCTGAGAAGGAAGATGAGGATGAAGGTGGCAGTGATGAAGCTATCATTCTGGATAGTATAAAAATGGACACTGGAGTAGACATCTCTGATATTGGAAGCCAAGGTAGGTGACACTTTATGTATTGTGTATAGATACTTCTATATAGGCAATATATATTAATGCCAGTTCATTTTTAAAAGAATATGCTTATCTTTGTGGAGTAGTGGTACACTTTGACATATAAGGGATAGTGCCATTTTTCATGAAAACTTTGTTTTATTTTTCTTTATATGTACTTGGGTCCAGTTTAAGGGGATGAGCTACTTAAAGATCTAATTCTTATATGCTGTCTTTTGTTGTATAGTTTCTAGCCTGAAACATGAAAAGCATATATCATAACATAGTAGTACTGTCTGAATAAAACTCTGTGATGATAGAGTTCTCTATACTGTATATCTATATTTGCACAGTATAGCAGCCACTAGCCCCATGGAGGTATTGAACTTTTGAGATGCATCTTATGTGACTGAAGAACTGCCTTTTAAGTTGTATTTAATAGTAGTATAAAGTTAAATAGCCATATGTGGCTAGTGGCTACCATATTAAGACAGTACAGCCAGGCAAGGTGGCTTATGCCTATAATCCCAGCCCTTTTGAGGCAGAGGTTAGAGGATTGCCTGAACCCAGGGCAACTTGGCAAAACCCCATCTCCACAACAAATCAAAAAATTAGTTTGGCATAGTGGTGTGTACCTGTGGTTCCAGCTACTTGGAAGGCTGAGGTGGAAGGATTGCCTGAGTCCAGCTGTGGTAGCAGTATTAGAACATAAAAAAACTTATGGCTAGGTGCAGTATCTCACACTTATAATCCCAGCATTTTGGGAGGCTGAGGCGATAGCATTTCTTGAGCTCAGGAGCTTGATACCAGCATAAATAGCATAGTGAGACCTCATCTCAGCAACAACAACAACAAAAAATTAGCCTCGTGTTGTGGCACATTCCTATTGTCCCCAGCTACTTGGGAGTCTAGGTGGGAGGATCACTTGAGCCCAGAAGGTTGAGGCTGCAGTGAGCTGTGATCTTGCTACTGCACTTTAGCCTGGGTGACAGAATAAGACTCTGGCTTGAGGGGTAGGGAGAGGAGGGGAAACCCTCTTAGAAGTGACTGGCATACTGGTAGCTCCTTGTATTCTGAAAGCTGCAGACCTGAAGGAATTAATTGATTTTACTTAGGACATTTCTCCTTTGGAGAAAATGAAATCCTGGCTTGGTCCATCTAATAAAATAATGACTTTTTTGTGTGTGTAGTTAAAAACAGAAATCACACAGGAATCCAGGAACTAGGCTGGTAGGAAACTAGAGATTGCACTTACTAAATCTGGATAAGGAAACAGTAAAGGGGATCCTGTTTAGTAGGAATGTGATGTACATGTCAGCTGCATTCAGACTTTTTTTGTGTCATGGTCTCACTCTGTCACCCAGGCTGGAGTGCAGTGGCACAATCACGGCTCACCACAGTCTTAACCTCTGGATTCAAGTGATTCTCCTGCCTCAGCCTCTGGAGTAGATAGGAGCCACACCAGCACACCTGGCCAATATTTTTGATTTTTTGTTTAGATGGGATCTTCCTTTGTTGCTCAGGCTGGCCTCAAACTCCTGGGCTCCAGCAATCCTCCTGCCTCAGTCTCCCAAGGTGCAGGGATTATGGACATGAGCCACTGTGCCTGGTCATGGAAATTATTGCTTATGAACATTACTGAGAGGCCAGCCATGGTACAATCATAGCACTTTAGGAGGCTGAGGCAAGGAGGATCACTTGAGGTCAGGAGTTCAAAATCAGCTTTGACAACATAGCAAAACCTTGTTTCGAAAATAAATTTTTAAAATTTAGTCAGGCATGTTGGTGTGTGTCTATAGTCCCACCTATTTGGGATGCTGAGGTGGGAGGATCTCTTGAGCCTGGGAGTTGTTACAGTGAGGTATGATCACAGCACTGTACTCCAGCCTGGGAGACAAGATCCCAGCTCTTAAAAACAAATACTGAGAGCCTACTGGCCTTTTTTTTTTAAATCACTCAGGTAAATAGATGAGGGGAAATAAAGTCCCATTGATTGGGACCCTTATTCAACTTTCCCAGTGGTTACTTTTTTTTTTTTTTGAGTTGGAGACTCACTCTGTCACCGAGGCTGGAGTGCAGTAGCACACTCACAGCCATCGCAGCCTTGACCTGCTGGGCTCAGGTAATCCTTTGGCCTCAGCTGTCCAAGTAGCTAGAACCACAGGCATGTGCCATCATGCCCAGCTAATTTTTTGTTTTTTATTGCAGAGGTGAGCTATCACTATGTCTCACCCTGTCACCGAGGCTGGAGTGCAGTAGCACACTCACAGCCATCGCAGCCTTGACCTGCTGGGCTCAGGTAATCCTTTGGCCTCAGCCATCCAAGTAGCTAGAACCACAGGCATGTGCCATCATGCCCAGCTAATTTTTTGTTTTTTGTTGCAGAGGTGAGCTCTCACTATGTTGCTCAGGCTGGTCTCAAACCCCTGAGCTCAGGTAATCCTCTCACCTCCCACTTCCAAAGTGCTGGGATTATAGGCGTGAGCCACTGCACCTGGCTCCCAGTGGTTACTTCTATTTGATAGTATTCTTCCTGAACTTGTTCCAAGTATGTATTTACAATATGCAGTGATGTAAGGTGGTTAAACACAGGGATTTATCTTTAGAAGTTTTTCATGTCATTGTATGTAAACTATCTTATATTTTTCTAATGTGTGGTGACATGTAAAAAAGCCACCAACAAGCATTGTAGGTTCATTGGTACATGCTGTGCAATCATAATTTATTTGACATCTTCCACCTGGTGTTTTTCTATTTGAGCAGACAATGCCATCTCATTTTCTTCCTCCCTTATTAATATATAATTTATGGTCCAGCCTGTTGTTGAAAGACAATGTGGAAGGAGGCACTTGTGATTTCTGAAAACGACCTCTCAACTGATTGATCAGAAGCTTGACAAATTTTAGATGGGACATAAACTTTTCATTACTTTTGAATGGAAAACTGCAAGGAAACATTTTTGAAAAATTTGTGGTTGCATAAATTTCTCCTGTATAATCACCAGCAATCTTTTTATGTCCCCTTAGAGGGGACATCTGAGTACAAAGGGCTAATAATGCTAGTGTACTTGTACTTGCATATACATCTTTATATATTTGTTTAGTATTCTTCTGAGGCTAAAAGATTTAAAGTCAGATATCCTATTTTTGATTGGAAGAGTAGTTTTCAACTGAATAAGGAAGGTGAACCTGAGCTAATCAGGAAGATGAGACAGGTAAAGCCTTTCTAAAACATGTGAAGCAAGGGAGAAACTAAAAAATAAAAAGGAAGAATTGCCATACAAGCAACCAACTGGGGAAAGGATTAATTCATGACACACACACACACACACACACACACACACACACCACACCCCCCCCCCAAGGTCAACCCTGATAGTAGTAAAGGAAATAAATTCAAAGGAAACTGACTTGATTACTATGTTGGGCAGTATTAAAAATAACAGCATTGTCAAGTGTGTATGAGAAAAGAGTTTTTTCACTATTTCTCAGAGTGTAAATTGGAACTATTTCTGGAGGGACTTGGCAAAAGTATCTTTTAGAATGTATATGCCTTTTGACCCAACAATTCTGTCTCTAAGAATTTTCCTTCCAGTGTTTATAGTAAGGAGAAAATAGAAATAACAAATGCTAGGATAAACTGGTGCCTTCTTATAGAACAGAGTATCACAAACAGTTCAACTGGCACATTGACTTTAGATCATTTCCAAGTTAGTTCTACAAAAGATGCTATATAGATTTTCCCTAACTTCTATTATGACATGTGTCAAATGGTTATGTAATTAAGGAATCTTTGGGAAATAAGATATTAAACAATTTTACACACGAGTTCTTTAGAGCTCCAAGGATTGACTTATAAGGAGAAAAATATAGTAGTTTGGGCTGTCTTATAACTTGTTAAAACCCTATCTTGAAATATACTTATGTTGCTTTCTTAACATTTTTTTTAAAAGATGCCCCTATAGTACTCTCCGATAGTGAAGAGGAAGAAATGATCATTTTAGAACCAGACAAGAATCCAAAGAAAATAAGGTAACAAATTTCTGGTTTATTTGACTTCAGTAAGCCACTTATTTTCAGTTTCAGGATCTTTCTCTGCAATATAAAGGAGTGGGACTAAAATAGTGATTCCCATATCTGGCAGATCACCAGAATCTTTTGGGGATTTCTTTCTTTCCTCCCTCCCACCCTTCCTCGCTTCAGACTTACTCTCTGATCTTACTCCCAAAAGAACACCCTTTTTCATTAAATCCCTAGGTATTTGGTGGTTTCTCCACCATGGTTTAAAAATCAGGACCCAGTTCTACAAAACACTTTGTGCAGTTGTATTTCCTTCACTCTCATAGCTGACACATTTCATATCCTAGAAAAAAAATAAGGAAGGCCTGCTATTTCAGTGATCCAGAATTTAAGAAAAGCATGCTGTTAGTAAACTGTTCATTTACTTTATTCACAGAACACAGACCATCAGTGCAAAACAAGAAAAGGCACCAAGTAAAAAGCCAGTGAAAAAAAGAAAAAAGAAGAGAGCTGCTAATTAAAATGGACATGGTTGTATATTTGTATATATAGCTATTAAAAGGATATTTATTCAATTTATAACTTGGATATTTTTTATTCACAAATCCATTATAAAATCTAGTGGGTTTTTAAAAAGTAGTTTCCTTTACATCATACTTTAAAATAAACTTCCTGGAGAACTTCTTGTCTGTTAATTTGCGCAAAAGCTTCCCACCCCATCCATAATCTCTTGAGTTTTTGTCCTCAGAACCAAAACAGGTTTTAAATAACTGACCTGAGTAAAGTATAAACGATGAGGAATTAAAAACCATCTCGTGGGCTGCTGCAGTTATGTACAAAGAGCTGAAAAAGTCTAAGGATCCTCACTGTACTGATAAATGAGCACAGATTTATTATACATATGCTTAGATTATGCCCAAGTCAGCAAGTTGGTCCAGTTGCTTAGGAAACTATCAGAATCTGAGGGTCTGACACTGGGCACAGTGGCTCATGCCTGTAATCCCACCTCCTTAGGAAACCTAGGGAAGAGATTGCCAGAGCCCAGGGATTCAAGACCAGCCTGGGCAACTTGGCGATACCTCGTCTCCCCAACAAATTTTTTAAAAATGAGCCAGGTGTGGTGGTGCACACCTGTAATTCCAGCTACTTGAAAGGCTGAGGCAAAAGGATCATCTCAGCCCAGGAGGTCGAGGCTGCAGTGGCTGTGACTATGCTGCTTGTACTCCAGCCTGGGTGACAGACTCCAACTCAAAAGAATTTGAGGGTCTGCTTCCCTAAAACTAACTTTAGGGAAGGCATTCCACTTCCCATTGTACAGTAAACCAAGTAAGCTTTTTTAAAGTGAAATCTTGATGATGTCAGATCTTTACCTCAAATTAAATTTGGCTTGCAAGAAAAGTTTTCTGAGTCATTTTATTGATTCTTATCATCCTGACAGTTGGCATCATTAATACTTTAACCACTTAAAATTAGCCAAATATCTAAAGTAGATACATGTACAAAAGATATACAAATTAAAACCATTTAAAAAGTAATAGATACCATAATTTGTATTTGGCCATAACTTGTATTCAGAAATGATTGCAGCCGGGTTCGATGGCTCAGCCTGTAATCCCAACCTTTAGGAGGCTGAGGTGAGTGGAATGCCTGAGCCCATGGGTTCGAGACCTGCCTGGGCAACTTGGCAAGACCTCATCTCTACAATAAATCAAAAAAATTAGCTGGGCGTGGTAGCGTCTGCCTGTGGATCCAGCTACTTGGAAGGCTGAGGTGGAAGGATCGCCGGAGCCCAGCAGGTCAAGGCTGCAGTGGCTGGGTGCGGCCACTGCACTCCAGTCTGATGACAGAGTGAGATTCCAACTCAAAAAAAAAAAATGATTGTAAAATTAATACTAAAAACTGTACATCATATACTTGAAGTGATTTACATCTTGGAAGACAAAGGCAGTCTTTCACTGTTACAGACTTAGTGTCTCTGGTGGGTTGAGGAGAGAAACACCATGATACCTGTAAGAAGAAAAAAAAACCACTTTAGTACATTCGTTGGGTAAAGAAGGTAATGGAATACATTAGCTGGAAATTTAAAAATACTATTTCTATCTGATTGTTAATGGTTTTGGAAACATTGGTCTCCAAAACATGCATGTCCCCCTCCTCGCCTTTGCCCCCAGATGCAGGGCAGAAAGCATTGACTAAAACTTCCAAACACATGCCTTGGGACGAGAACAGCTGCTCAAGAAGGCTACAGCGGATTCGTGAATCCTTAATAAAGGTTAAAATCAATGATCTCTGAACCATAGCCTGGAAAAGCAAGCTGCTTCCACATCTATCCAAGTTAACTCTTACTTTGAGTTTTTGTACTTTTCTCTTATTGACTGTTGTGCATGCTGTGGTGCTTTGAGGTAGGTCTGGTGAAGGTCCATGAGACAAGGCTTCAGGCTTTCCAGGGTATATCCAGTCTTCTGTACTAATGATTCAGGCTACAGAGAAGGGCACAGAGAACCCCTAAGTTTTGTTTTTAGTAACAGACACTACACAGTTAATAGTTGGCATTAAGCTTGAGTTCTGTTAAATTGCAGCACTAGTTGTTAACAACTCCAGCTAATAGGTGTAGTTTTCTCAGGCCACTATTCCATGGCATTTATGCCGACTATGTTTTGACTACTCTCCCTGCCAGCACCAGGTCGGATGGCCCAGGTTCTTTAAGCACATCTTTCCAAGTTGAAACTAAGCTTTCCACCTAGCAGACACCAAGCCTTATACAGTACAGTTATCCCTCAGTACAAATGGGGGGCTGGTTCCAGGACCTCTCCCCCCAGGACACCCAAATCTGTACATACTCAAGTCCTTCAGTTGGCTCTCTGTATACCCAGGTTTTACACCACTCAAATACTGTATTTTGACCCAGATTTGGTTGAAAAAAATTCCACGTATGAGTAGACTGGTAGGCAATTCAAGCCCGTGTTGTTCAAGGGCCAACAGTACATACTTGAGCAGTTTTTCCAAGTAAGAACATGTAGACAACCATCCGTTCCGCAGGACAATTATCTGACTGATATGGCAAGCAATTCAGTCACAAGGTGGACATGATGACAGCATGATACATACCCAGCTCTGTCCCGTGACTGTGTAGAGTGCTAAATGAAAGGCCGCTCCAGCAATGACTGATGGCAGATACTTCAGGTATGGGTCAGCATCGATTAGACTTAATTCTCCCAAAAACTAGAATGAGGAATACTTCATGATCACATGAGCTTTAGAATGCAAACTTGAAACCCTTGCCTTCTGATCTAATATTTTCCCTATCTTTAATATTGGCTCATAGCAATGTAGAAAAAATACTCCACAGTCTCATCATTAAACATATCCTCTATTTTATTGTTTTGCTCCATTCTCATCCTATATTCTTCCCTTGCAACTTTTTAAAAACAACTCTTCTGACTGTCTTCTCCCAACACTTCATTCTCACACAACCATTCCTAGTGCTTTCCTGACGTGTATGATCTTTTGCCAGCGGTAGGCATTTTTCCATGCTGTGGCATAGAATACTAAACCTCTTGACCAGAAACTAGGGCTAAGAATTTCCAACAAAATAAAAGTTAACTTACCATCGCCAAACTTTCAACTTTGCAGTTTGCAGGCTGTTGATGCAGAAAATATTGGGTAAGAAACTGACTGACTGTTGGTGCAGCTAAGTCAAAAGTAAGGACTTTCAAAACCAGGTGCTCCATTCTCAGAACTTGTTTCTTGGTATAGGTATCATCTGTAATGTACACAAACTCTGCTACTTCTGGGGGGTATATTTCTTCAAACTTTCTACAATGAAAAGTTTTAAATAATCAGTCTTAAAAATGAAGCAAGCATCCTGATCCTAATTTTGAAATCTCATTAGCAGAATATATGGAATGAATCCAAAACCCACACTCACCACCGACTACATTTCCACTGATACCTCAACATCATTTCTAGCAGAGACTGGGTAGTTAACTGCTAATTAAAATCAATCAATAGAGGCTGGGCTCGTGGCCCAGCCTGTAATGCCAGCACTTTGGGAGGCCAAGGCGAGTGGATTGCCTAAGCCCGCAGGTTCAAGACCCGCCTGGGCAACTTGGCGAGAACTCGTCTCTACAATAAAAAAAATTAGCCGGGTGTGGTAGTGTGCGCCTGTAGTTCTGGCTACTTGCAAGGCTGAGGCAGAAGGATGGCTGGAGCCTGGCAGGTTGAGGTTGCAGAGCCTGGGAGTGTGCCACTGCACTCCATCTGGGTGACTGAGTGAGACTCCAACTCAAAAAAAAAAAAAAACAACCAATAATAAAATAAAATCAGTCAATAAAGGACTTCTGAGAGATTTCTCCTAGTGCAGTCAATAAATGGAAATAAATGAAAGGCTTGATATTTCCCAAGTAGTTCACCAAGTAGCTGAAAATCTAGGAAATACAAGTCTTAGGAAAATAAATGTTTTATGTTTCCATTTTTAAATTAAATTTTCAAGGCTGGGTGCAGCAGCTCATACCTACAATCCCAGTACTTTGGGAGGCAGGTGAGAGGTAATTTACCTGAGCCCCAGGGGTTCGAGACCAGCCTGTGCAACTTGGCGAGACTTCGTCTCTACAAGAAATAAAAAAATTAGCCAGGCACGGTGGGATGTATCTGTGGTTCCAGCTACTTGGAAGGCTGAGGCAGAAGGATAGCCTAAGCCTAGCAGGTTGAGGCTGTGGTGGCCACGAGTTTGCCACTGCACTCCGGCCTGGGCCACAGAGTAAGACTCCAACTTAAAAAAAACAAATAAATATAGTTTTCATGTCTTGATGGAGAGAAGACACTGCTAATATGCCAGAAAACACTTTATTGGAGGAATACGCTTTTAAAAGTTGTAATCTAGTCCTAGTGTACTAAACAGTAGCCAGTCAGCATGTTCATTTAAGGTACCCTGGAGCCTGGAGTCCAGATCAGTTAATGTTCCAGTTTAGAACATCCCCTCCTCCCCCATCCCCCACACTGCCATCCCTGAAGTAATCACTGACTATCTGCCTGGTATAACATATTAAAATGTCACAATTAAATTATAAAGTCACAATTTCTTCCCTACATAAAAAGGTAGTGATCACTTTTACTCAAACAAACCAAGGTAGACTTACGAGGCTAATAGCATAGCAGCAGTACCCACAAGCTGAAGCTTTCCTCTCAATACAGACATGGAAGAAAGGAACCTATCAATGTAGTTCACAGCCAAATGCAGGGTTTCATTCTGTAGTTTATACTCTTCTCCTACTTCAACTAACCAGTCCACGAGGATAGCCCTCATACTGTTAGTGATGTCTGGCTGTTTCTTCATGTAACCCACTTTAGGTTTACATTTAACCTGTAGATTAAGTTATTTCGTAGTGTTAAAATTGCAATTAGATTACTGATCATTAATAAAGATGCTACGTGCTATAAACTTAAGTATAGCATTAGAATAATTCACTAGTTAAAACAATTTAACATTATTCTCTTGATTTCATTTAGCCACATTTAATGAATACATCATGCAACTTGAATTCAGAGAGACTTACCTCCATTTCCCTAAGGTATGTGTGAATATCCTCATGGTAGTCTGGCACTTCATTAACATTTACTAACTTTTCCTCTTCTAATACAATTGACATGTCCATAGTATGTGGTGACTCTGTAACAATTCAAAAGACATGATTAAATTATTTAATTTTCTATTTAGTTTAATAGCTAAAATTGACTGCCCTTGTAAGGAAATCTAATACGACCAAAGCATTTTTTTCATCCAACTAAATGGGTTTCTAATGACAAAATATATATGGTTTTGGTATATCTCTGTGCACATAGCTTTGGAATGATTTTAATTAATGAGAAAAAAATACTGATAGGCCACTAACAGGAAAACAAGGATCAGGTATTATCTTAAAATATTCATCTTACATGAGAAAAAGGAACAGACGGTATGGTTGTTCTGTTTGGATAGAGAACTTAAAATCCAAACTTTGAGATAATATCTAAGATTTGCCCTAAAAGAAATTGTATAGTCAATAGACACAGTCAAAACACAATTAGGCAGTAGCTGGAATCAGTTAAATGGCTTCCATGAATAAATGTTAATGAGGAAATTAGGTCTGTTATGGGTAAACAGATTACTCGCTTCTCGTATTATAAATCTTTTGAGGCAAAGAATATAAACTATTATTCTTTTCAATTCAAAGATCACCTTGAAGTTAAATATTTGTTGCAAAATTTGAATAAAATCATACAAATCATGATTTTTAAAAAGACTTTACTCTCCTCCCCTCCCCACCCCCATCAACAAGGCTGAAATGAACTTGGATTTAGTGAGCTGGCCAGTGACTCAAAAGCCCTATAGTAAAGAAACAGCACTGCAGGCAGAGCTGTTTACAGCAGCCACTGTATTTTAAGTATGGATAACTGCAAACAACCATGGTACAACTTGCAGCAGGAGAGTGTCATTTTCTGGTGTCAGATGATCACTCAGACTGGCTTTATAGAAACAAAATTGTAAACCTGGAAGAGATGTTAGATCTCACAATATTTAAGACTGCATCCTCAAATAGCACTCTCAAGTGTACCACTATAAGCAGTTCTTATAAATACAAATGAAATCTATTCTCAAGAAAACACTTATGGAATCAGATCAAAATAAGAAGCCAAAACCGGCCGGGCTCGGTGGTTCAGTCTGTAATCCCGTACTTTGGGAGGCCAAGGTGAGTGAATTGCCTGAGCCTGCGGGCTCAAGACCTGTCTGGGTGACTTGGCAAGACCTCATCTCTACAATAAATCAAAAAATTAGCCGGGCGTGGTAGCACGCGCCTGTAGTTCCAGCTACTTGGAAGGCTGAGGCGGAAGATCACCGGAGCCCAGCAGGTCGAGGCTGCGGTGGCCGGGAGCAGCCACTGCACTCCAGTCTGGGCGAAGAGTGAGACTCCAACTCAAAAACAAACAAAAAAAAATCCAAAATCTCATTAAATTGGTGTGAGTGGTAGTATACCCACAGAAGCACTGTATTAGAATCCTTCTGTAGGTCATTAGGTCAAGTGTTAGCTGTGAGATCTGAGATATGTCACATCCTTTCTAAACCATGATACACTAAACCTAACTCGCTGTTGTCATAATGATGAGGTAAGATTGTTTTAAAATGCAAAATATCATGAATCCAATCCAATAGCTATAATTACCATAATCCGACACAGATTTTTAAAACTTACCAAAACTACCATCCATTGGATAATCAATAGGTACCAATGGTTGTCTTGGTCCAGGTAAAGCAATAGCTGAATTGAAAGCCAGAACATCTTCATGCTCTGTGTTTTGGGACTCAGCTGGCCTCTTTTGAGTTTCTTCTGCTTCATCCACATGAATGGTGAATGCAGGTTGCTTACTGTTTGCTTTCCAAGGAGGAACAGTGACATGCTCATCATTTATAGGAAGATCTTTAAGAGGTGCAACCTAAAAAAGAAATTAATAACTGGCTTTGAATTATTAAATAGAGTTATGCCTTCTTTTCCTTATGAGTCTCAGCTTTTGCTTTTTCTCCCAAAATCTCCATCAGGAAATTAAACTTTCTGAGGTCAAGTCCAGGAAAAGAATAGTTTGAGAGTCAAAGAGAGAAGGGATGTTCCAATTTGCCACAGACATTCCCATAAAGGCTATAAAAAGAATAAATATTAAGTGGAAGTATGCAAAACTAATCAATGCCACAAGAAAGTAGGGTGGCAGGCCAACAGGTCACAAGTTTAGGAAATAGATGGCAAAAATGTTGGTTTACCACTTTCAGCCCACGGTGGAGCGAGAGCAAATCCGGCTAAAATGGCGGAATTTACCAAAAGCAAAGTGCTTTTTTATACCCTTTCCTAAAGTGGAGGTAATCTCTTAACCAGACAGTGAAAGAGGTTCTAGAGCAGCGCTTCAGGCTTAAAAATGGAAAGAAAGGCGAGGAGCTGGACAGAGAACACGTTTCGGGGCTTGGTTTGACTCCATTATATATAGCAAGATACCCTCAATAGAGAGGATAGGCAGTACAGGTCCAGTGTTGGCGGGGATCATAACGCTCAGAATGGAAGAAGCTCCTACTGTGGCATCCCATACACCAGCACCAAGTGGAAGCTAGCCCCGTCCTACCCCTCCCCGCAAAGCCCGGGGATGCTTTCTCGTCACTCACCTCGACATGCTAAGCCCTTGCCCAACTCCCGCCCAGCCCGTCCTCCTTCAGCTATCTCGCATCCCTTTACCCGTCGCGTCTTGGGCCTCTGCTGCAGCACTGGACCCCGCGGGTTCCCGGACTTCAGGGCTGCCAGCGCGGCCCGGGTCCGCGGCTGCTGGGCGGGCGCTGCCTTCTCCGGGTCGATGTTCTCTTGGTCTTCTTGGAGCGTCTTCTGCTGCAGAGTGAGAGTGGAAGCCGCCTCGCGGGCGCCAGGCCCCGGCACCGAGCTGCCTAACATCACTTCTCCCGGGGGCGGGCACGGGCGCGGGCGCGGGATCAGCTTGCGGCGCCAAGCAGCGTGTACTCTGCCCCGCCGACCGGTCGCGCCGGCCCGGGCGAGGACACTCCGGTCGCAGCCGCCCGTTTGCCCGGTACGGGACACGGAGAGCTGAGGTTACAAGAGGTGCAGGAATGCGATGCCCGGCGAGGCGGCCTCAAGACGCCCGGAGAAGCAGCCAGCAGCCCGCCGGAGCGGGGGCTGTTCGTGCAGTTCAAGTATCCCGCGACTATTGAAATGGACCAATGAGCGCAGCCGCAGCTCGTCACGTCACTCGGGGCGACAGGGTCGCAGGCGAGTGAACGAACCGAATGGGGCGGGGCTAGGCGGGGCGGGGCAACGGCGAGCTAGGGCTGGAGGAAAGGCGCCTGCGCGGGCGGAGGGGTGGGAACGCGGAGCCGAGTTCTGCTGACTTTATCTGAGGCGCAAGGTGGACCCTGGGCTTGGGGTCGGGGCTGCTGCCAAGCCTTTTAGGACAAACAGAACTAAACTTAAGTAGCTACCAGTGGGCCCCCCCCCCCGCCTCCAGCCCTGGGACCTCTAGTTAGCTACTTTCCTCCCAGCGTCTAAAATCGGGGTCAAGTTTTCAGTATCTCTGACTCTGTTTCCTTATCTGTTAATTGGGAGTAATAATATTTACACGTCACACAGTTAGCATTAAATAATGTGCTTAACTCATTTAACACGCTGCCCACATAGTAATACAGTACTCGCTGGCAGACTAGATCATCTTACCATTTAGGTGCTAATTCACAGTAGACAGAAATTGTCTTCTGCTTTTTATTTTTCCTAGTAAAGATGCTATTAATTTAAGATGCCACTTTGAACTACTGTTGATGTATATATAACAAATAGTAATGGATTACAAGATATTCAAATAGTCACTAATTTGTATCTATTTGTCCCCAAACTGTGGCAGTCAACAAAAAAACAATGAAATTCTAGTGACCAAGATATATGCTCTATTCAGAAATGAACGTTGTTTAAATGTGGTAAAAACAATATCGTCTTATTAAAATAAAACTCTCTTAATTACATGTACCTTTAACATATTTTTATATTTATATACAAGGCTTGCACATGACTAATAAATACAATGGAATATAATTAAGCACTGCTTTCTGACATTAACTAAAAGTATGAAATAAAAGTATGTGCACAGTTGGCTTGTCATTGCTGTAACACTTTTCACTTAAGCAGACAGCTTCTTCAGTACTTTACCTTGCTTATATTTCATGCTGCATCAAAGAAAGCAATCAGTGCATTTTGGTCATAACTGCCCAGAATCTCCAGAAGAAGAGGAACTTTAGTTTTTACATTGGTGCCTTTGAACTTAAACTTATCAATGAAAAGATCTGTGATCATGCCTATAAAGAAAAATGTTAATTTTCTGTCATTGATTGGTTCTATTTAATGACATAGTATTTCATGAATGTGAATAACTGCTTAATAATATATTTTTAAGCACGTGTAATTCCATTATTTAACATACATAAACCTAAAAGGGTTGATGCTTTTAAGAAAAAAAAATCCTTTTGGGGGTGATTTTAAAGCAAG
Source organism: Cephalopachus bancanus (assembly GCA_027257055.1). Classification (NCBI taxonomy): domain Eukaryota; kingdom Metazoa; phylum Chordata; class Mammalia; order Primates; family Tarsiidae; genus Cephalopachus; species Cephalopachus bancanus. The sequence goes on from JAPVLO010000235.1 coordinate 1,567,465, forward strand.
TTTTAAGATATAAATCATTCAGCTAACAACACTATTAACAACTGGTTACAAGCTATTAATTCAGATAATCAACTGCTGGCCATTTTTGAACTGCTTTCAGTATATATGCCATAACAATAAGTGGTTTATTTTTTCCACCAAGCAAATCATTTTTTTTTTTTTTTTTTGAGTTGGAGTCTCACTGTCGCCCAGACTGGAGTGCAGTGGCACACTCCAGGCCACCGCAGCCTCGACCTGCTAGGCTCTGGCGATCCTTCTACCTCAACCTTCCAAGTAGCCAGAACTACAGACGCATGCTACCATGGTCTGGCTAATTTTTGGGGGGTTTATTGTAGAAACGAGGTCTCGCCAAGTTGCCCAGGTGGATCTCGAACACGCAGGCTCAGGCAACCACTTGCCTTGACCTCTCAAAGTGCTGGGATTACAGGCTGAGCCACTAAGCCCAGCCACAAATCATTTTCATGCAATATAGGTAGATTCTGTTCTTAACAGTTTTTTCTGAATTAAAATATTCCAACCTATATGCTGGCCATTCTTGGGATCAGACATGAAGGCAAATACTCCTGAGTTCAAATATCTGGGCAAATTATTTCACCATTGAGTTTTCTCATATCTACAACAGGAATAATTCAAGCTGTCAAGCCTTTATTCAAAACCCTCGATGCAAGATGTATTTCAAACGTTTTCCTATTTTAGGAAGATAATAAAAGGAATATACTATGTATGGTATTTTTTTTTTTTTGAGTTGGAGTCTCACTCTGACACCAGGCTGGAGTATAGCAGCATACTCACCGACACGACAGCCTCAACCTGCTGGGCTCAGGCAATCCTTCTGCCTCAGCCTTCCAAGTAACTAGAACAACAGGCCGTGCCACCACATCCGGCTAAATTTTTGATTTACTGTAGAAATGAGGTATTGCCAAGTTGCCCAGGTTGGTCTCGAACCCATGGGCTCAGGCAATCCTCTCACCTCAGCCTCCCAAAGTGCTGAGATTATAGGCATGAGCCACCATGCATGGCCCCTATGTATGGTATTAATTGGAGGGGGACTGAGTGACAGCATCCCAAAACAAAACATAGTAATATTTCTGCAACAAAGTATGTGGATGAATATTTGCAATACATGAAATGCAAAAATTATAAATAACTTCATGTGAGGTTAAGTCAGATTTTGTTATTAAGTCAAGAATTTGCTGCCAAGTGATTTAAGAAAAAAAGTTTTGGTTTACTCTTTTTTTTTTTTTAACTGATACTTGGCGAGACCGCATCTCTACAATAAATAAAAAATTAGCTGGGCGTGGTAGCACGCGCCTGTAGTTCCAGCTACTTGGAAGGCTGAGGTGGAAGGATTGCCGGAGCCCAGCAGGTTGAGGCTGCGGTGGCCGGGAGTGGCCACTGCACTCCAGTCTGGGCAACGGAGTGAGACTCCAACTCAAAAAAAAAAAAAAAAAAACTGATACTGAATTATTTATTAAATTCTTATCCCATTTTTCAGATGTTCTCAGTTTTTTTTTAAAAAAATTATTTTACTTTAAAGATGTGGGGTACAATTCAGGATTAGGTACATAAGTAGTTATTGTCCAGGTGAAGAAAAGCTTTGGTTTTCAAATCTGTCTGGATTTTATAATCAGTGATAAGAGATGGTGGATCTGCACCACCAACATCATAAGTTGATAAAAGGATACAAGAGATTCCGTGCTTGCTATAGAGTAAATATTAAGATATTAGATATTGTTACAGTTTGTGAGAAAATCTCTGTATATGTAATCAGAATCCAGTAGACAGGCTTAAGGATCAATGCAACCGATGACATGAATTGACTGATTCTACAGTGACTATGGAAGACTTGGCATAGTGTAAAAAGCATGCATTTTGGCGTAAGAAGATTCTAATGTAGGCTTTACCATCAACTAGCTATGTGACAACAAATTCTACAGTCTCAGGCTTCAGTTAAAGAATATAAAAAATGGGCCACTGCTTTGTTAAACTCTGGGGTGTCCACATGGCTCTTAGGCCTATGGCCGCCATGTTTCCTAGCTTTGGCCCCTCCCCTACCTTGAGAAGGTGAATCTCTCAATCTCTCAATCCTCAATCTCTCTCTCTCTCTCTCTCTCTCTCTCTCTCTCTCTCTCTCTCTCTCTCTCTCTCTCTCTCTCTCTCTCCCCCCCCACCTCCTCTCTCCCTCCTCCTCCCTCTCTCTCTCTCCAATTTACTCTCTAAATAAACTGCATTTTCAATCTAAAATAAAAAAGAATATAAAAAATAAAGTAGGATTAGGTATTCTACCAGATTATGAAGACGGTAGAAATAGTGTGCTATGCACAATAGGTTTTAAGCTGTTCCTTCCTTCTTTCCTCCCTCTTTCCCTCCTCTCATCTCTCTCCCTCACTCTTTCTTTCAATACAATTTGTGAAACACCCAGCTTCTCAACCCCAAAGCAAGTTTTTAACTGCAAAAGGATATAGTACATATACTGTATCTCTTTTATTACATTTCACCTGAAAAATTAAAAATGCTGCATTTTTTGTTTGTTTGTTTGTTTATTTGAGTTGGAGTCTCACTCTGTCGCCCAGACTGGAGTGCAGTGGCCGCTCCCGGCCACCGCAGCCTAGACCTGCTGGGCTCTGGCAATCCTTCCACCTCAGCCTTCCAAGCAGCTAGAACTACAGGCGCGTGCTACCACACCCGGCTAATTTTTTGATTTATTGTAGAGATGAGGTCTCACCAAGTTGCCCAGGCGGGTCTCAAACCCGTGGGCTCAGGCAATCCACTCATCTAAGCCTCCCAAGGCGTGGGATTACAGGCTGAGCCACCGAGCCCAGCTATGCTGCATTTTTATATTTAACAGTATCAACAAAATCTGAAAACTATTCATGTGAAATGTAGCCTAAATTCTAATGCTTTATGAGTTATATTCATTTTATATCAGGCTTCTTCATAGATATATATTAATTCTTCATAGTATACTTACTTTACTTCTTAATTTCTACTTGTACTTTATCAAGTAAAATTATTAAATATTAACACTAGTTTGATAGGTCAGGTGAAGTGGTACACGCCTATAATGCCAGCACTTTGGGAGACCAAAGGTGGCAGGATTGCTTGAGGCCAGAAGTTCCAGACCAACCTGGGCAACATAGCGACATTCTGTTGCTACAAAAAATAAAAGACTAATTTGACAAAATACAGAAATGTTTTGTGCAATGAACTGGATGTCACTGGTTTGTGAATGCTGAAATCTTTGTCTCTTTACAGCCCAGCTTCTCTCACATGATCTTTGGCAAACAGCCACTTGAAAAGAAATACAGCAAGATATTCTAGAACAGTCCACTAACCATAGAGTCTTTCAAGATGCGCAGGTTGCTTTTTGAATTCTTCCTGCAGGTGATCTGCCTCTTCTAGAATACAGCGATATTCTGGTATGAGAAAGTCTGTACTTCCCTCCTGAACCTGCAATTCCTTATTTAAATTAAAAACAGAAAAACCTTAACATCAAAATTAAATCAAGAGTAACATTAAAATATTCATGCTTTTAGAAATTCCATTACTTAGAATAATGCTCATAAGTCCATGACACATACTTACTTTTAAAGCATCAATTAATTGCACTTTCTTAGCCAAAAGCAACTGGTACTCCAGCTTTGGGTGGATTAGTTGTAAAGTGTGTTTGACTGATACTTCACTTATCTCTAGAAGGTGTTAACCAGGCACAATTAGGTAAATCACTTTCATCAGAAGCACTATTATTAACAACAACATAAAACAAAAATCAGAATTATTAATTACCATAGGATAGGAGAGTGGGGCAGGAAAAAAAAATTACCATAGGATATGTTGAGGCTAATTTTCCGTTTTGTAGCTTCTTTGGAAAGCACATCTTTTAGGATGGATATAGTAGAAATGTTGTCCGATTTAAAAACTCCTTCTCCCTTTCTATAAAATTAATATTTTTTTTAAAAGAAGAGTTATAGAAGGAAGTAGTCAAGAACATATTTTATCACTAGTACTTATTAGTGTTGGCTTTCTCTGTGTATGTATATTATTAATATAAAGTATATTTAAACATATAATCCTGTATTATTGTATTAATTCAGTTTCTGAACACACTCATAAAACTAAAGATGCTGGATATATGCCTCCTAAGGCTACTACAATCTGTATAAGTATTTCATTTAAAACAACTTTTTCTTCATTTTCACTAACAATATTTCCAATAGTTAACCTCTTTTCTATAAAATGCATTTACTATTGCTAACTTACATGTAAGTATTCTTTTATTTGATGTAACCACATAAACTACAGCAAGACTATGTGCTTCTTCCTTAAAATAAATCTGATATCCAACCTGAGTGGCAGCTGCTGTTTTATAGCCCCAACACCCCTTGCCACTGTGTATGCTACAAAACCCTTATTTCCCTTCGTGAGCGCCTCCTCTCTCTCTTCCTCTTCTCAGGCCATACAGTTTTAGTGGCATTGGCCTCAATCCATTTCTTGAAATGGGAGGAAGCACTTAGCATTACATTCCTTGCCCCGAATACAGTGATTCACAGCTTGACAGTGATACTCAATCCTGGGACTTTTACTGGAACTGGTAGGAAAGAGAAGCTCTATGGTGGCTGAAAAGACTTAAGGCTGGATTCCAGGAACCGCTGGTGGCAACCATGGTAAAGACAAGAGAAGACAAAAGCAGAATTGAGCAATGGAAAGGGATAACATCAGTTAGGCCACTGACCCACTTGTGCCTGAGGCAGATTACTGCTAGACTTTCATGTTATGTGAACCAATACATTCCTTTTATTTGGCTAAGGCTGCCTGCATTTAGTTCCTTTTTGTAATGACCAAGCTTCCTAATTAATATATACCATCTTTAGTAAATTTAATGTTTTTGGTTTTCACACACACACACACACACACACACACACACACACACATTCATATTGACTAGCTGTACGCAGATGCTAATTGTTTTTTCTAGAACAATAAACAATACACCCTTACTACTTCTATCCCAATAGTTTTAGAAATCATAACATTTCCACTAGTCTTTAATCTTAATAGATAGTATTTAGTATACATTTACACAGTGCTAGGCACTATGAAATGATTCACAGGGTTTAGCTTCTTTTAATAATCACAATAATGATGAAATAAGTGCTATTATTTGCATTCTTCCGATAAGAAAAAGGACCTCTGAGAGTTAAGTAACCAGCTGAGGTCACATAACCAGTAAGTCACAGATCCAAGATTCAAACTAAGTACGTCTGCCTCCAAAGCACACACTTCTATACTACCTCTATCACAAGTATTTTACTCAGGTACCTGAAAAACACTGGTTGAGCACTATGTGCAAATCTATGTTCAGGTAGAGGATGTACAAAGATAATGAAAAATAGACTGCCCATGAAAGTACAGTCTAACTTAAAGAGACCTTAAGCTTTTATATAAAAATTATTATACACTTTAAACAAATAACAGTACCAAGGACAGGGAAGAATAAAACACTATGGTACCAGAAGAGAATCAAGGAAGGCTTCAAAGATACAGCTATTAGGTTGGACCTCAAAGGGTACAGTTATGACTGTTAAAGAAAAATATTTAAAGACACAGAATGGTAAAGAGTAACAATATGCTATTATAAAAATATAGCATACTAAGGGCATGTCGAATTGTCTGCTATGATTAATGTGTGAAGTTCACCGTGGTACTTCAAAACAAGCATGATCACTACAGGTTAGACACAGATAAGCTTCTTGGAGGGTACTGTGATAAATCTCCATAGAACTGATGTTAAAACCAATCAGATTTCTGAATAGTTCTTGGTACCAAAAGGTTAAATTCTGAGATGAAATTACATGTTCACTGCTATTTCTAGAATTTAGCATGGTGAAGTCTCAACTAGGGAGCAGGAGGGAGAATACCTTAATTATCTGCTTGGGAAAGAATCCTGCAGAGGCAGAGGCAGAGAAAGGATAAGGAGCTCCATTCTCTCACAAACACCACAAAGGGAAGAAATCACAAACAAAAACAATTTACAGATGTGAAAAAGAACGAGAATGCAAAGACTCTGATCCTGAAGAAGCAGGAGGGTCCAACCTCAAACAGCAGATGTAGAGAAATTAATTAGCCTTGCCCAAGAAGTGGGCTATTTCATATTCAGAGACAGATAAACATGAGAAGGAAAAATGTAGCCTCTACCGTATTAAGAAATTGAAAAATCATGGGGGCTTAGTAAGAAGTGACAATGAAGGGGTCGGGAATACAACTAGAAGCTTAGGAATGTAAAAGAGGCTGGGCGTGGCGACTCATGCCAGTAATCTCAACATTTAAGGAGGCTGAGGCAAGATGACTGCTTAAGCCCAGAAATTCAAGACCAGTCAGAAACACATCAAAACCTTGTCTCTCCAAAAAAAAAAAAAACAACAACTGGGCGTGATAGCACACGCCTATAATCCCAGAAGGCTGAGGCAGAAGGATCTCCTGAGCCTGGGAGGTCAAGGCTGCGATGAGCTGTGATCATGTCACTGCATTCCAGCCTAGGAAAAAGAGTGAGACTCCGACTGGAGGGGTGGAAAGAATGTAAAAGAGTCCAGGCATGCAGGTTCACACTGTAATCTCAACACACTGGAAGGCTGAGGCAGGAGGGTGGCTCAGGAGTTCAGGACCAGCATGGGCAACATAGTGAGACATCATCTCTACAAAAAATAAAAAAATTAGCTAGGTGTGGTGGTGTGCAGTTGAAGCCCCAGCTATACAGGAGGTTGAGATGGGAGTACTGCTGGAACCCAAGAGGCTGAGGCTGCAGTGAGCTGTGATCATGCCACTGCTCTCCAGCCTGGGCAACAGAGTGAGATCCTGCCTCAAAAAAAAAAAAAAAAAAGAAGCAGCAGCCACCTGAGACTCAATCCCCACCACCATACAATACATCCATGTAACAAACATGCGTGTGTACTCCTGAATCTAAAGAACTATATTTTAAAATATATATATATAATTTCTTCCACAACAGGATAGTTTCAAAAAGTCTGCATGTTCTAAGCCCAGAAGTTCCAGGCTATTTTGTATTTTTACATAAAGAAATTCAACTGTAATTTGTATTGGAATTAGGATAAATGTTCACATCAATATGGGTAGAACTGCCATCTTTTACAGTGTCTTCATATTAATGACTATATATCAAGGCTTTTATGTCAATAAAATTTCATAGTTCTCTTCATGTAAGTTCTGCATATTTCTAATGAAGAATATTCCTACAGATTTTATGTGGCTATTTTGTTACTGCCATTGCTAAAGAGTCTTTTTAAATTATTTATTTTTTTAGATGCAGGCATTACAAGTATATGCTTGTTATATGGCCATATTGCATACTGGTGGGGATTGGACTTCAGGTGACCCATACCCCAGATAGTGAACACTGTACCCAATAGGTAAAACTTCTGAATTCTGACTCCTCTCCCCATCTTCCCCCGTTTAGTGTCCCCAGTGCCCATTATTTCCATCCTTATGACCATTTAGCTCCCACTCATATGAGAGTGGAAATCAAAAACACCCAGTTTTTATTAAACATTGTGCATTTATTCTTTTGTGTGTATATTTATTCTCATATGTTTAAACTTCAGTCACTTCAAGGTACTCTCTGTTTGATGCAATATGCCTATGGAGACACTTTTTCCACTACTCAAAAGTTTTTGAACTCATCAATTCTGATGCCTTTTAATGCTTCTGCCATATTTTGTTTCACCTCCTCCACACTGGAAAACATTTCCCTTTGAGGACGCTCTTCCCCCAGGAGGAAAAAAAACATCACTCAGGGTGAGATCAGGTGAATAAGAAGAATGGGGCATGGGGATCATGCTGCTTTTGGTCAAGAACTGCTGAACACTCAGCGTGGTGTGGGCAGGTGCACTCATAAATTACCCATCATGAAATGGGCAAATACAATGAAAGAATCTCCAGAAAAAATTCACTGAAGCTAAATGCTGCCTCTCACAACAACACTAGCTGGAACACCGATGCCGACAGGTTCCTAGAACACTCACCTAGCAAGGGAAGCCTATATCACAAGCGGCCCGCCCTCCAAAAAAATAATTCAGTTTTTTGAGGTTTCCCTTTGTGAGAACATGTGGTGTTTGGTATTCTGTTTCTGAGTTCATTCACTTAGGATGATATTCTCCAGCTCCATCCACGTTGCTGCAAGGGCCAGGATTTTGTTCCTTTTTATGGCTGCATAGTATTTCATGGTCCATATATGCCACGTTTGCTTCATCCAATCAATCACTGACAGGCACTTAGGTTGGTTTCATGACTTTGCTATTGTGAATATGCAATGAACATACAAGTACAGGTATCTTTTTAATATAATGATTTGTTTTCCTTTGTGCTGATACCCAGTATTGGGATTGCTGGATCAGATGGTAGTTCTATTTTTTGTTCTTTGAGAAATCTCCATACTATTTTCCATAGTGGTTAAACTAGTTTACAATCCCACCAAAAATGCATGAGTGTTTCCTTTTATTCCTGTACAATCTATTGTTCTTTGATGTTTTAATAATAGTCATTTAATAATAACTGTTATAAGATAGCTAATTATGGTTTTAATCTGCATTTCTTTGATGATTAGTGCTGTTGAGCATTTTTTCATTATTTGTTGGTCACTTGTGTGTCCTTTGAGAAGTATTGATTCATATCCTTTGCCCACTTTTTGATGGGGTTGTTTATTTCATGTTGAGTTGTTTGAGTTCCTTGTAGATTCTAGATATTATCCTTTGTTTGTATTTTCTCCCATTCCATAGATTTTCAGTTCACTCTTGTTATTTCTTTTGCTGTTCAGAAAGCTTTTAGTTTAAGTCCCATTTGTCTAATTTTGTTTTTGTCTCATTTGCTTTTGGAGTCTTCATCTTAATTCTTCTTTGCCTAGGCCAATGTCAAGAAGAGTTTTTCCTAGGTTTTCTTCTAGAATTTTAATAGTTTCAGGTCTTATGTTTAATTATTTAATCCATCTTGAGTTAATTTCTGTATATAATGAGAGGTAGGGATCAGTACAATTCTTCTGCATGTGGATAGCCAGTTTTCCCAGCACCATTCATTGAATAGGCTGGCCTTTTTTTCCATTGCATATTTTTGCTGACTTTGTCAAAGATCAGTTGGTTCTAAGTATGTGGTTATATTTCTGAGTTCTTTATTCTGTTCCATCTATCTATATGTTTTCATACCAGTACCATACTGTTTAAGTTACTATAGCTTTGTAGTGTAACTTGAAGTCAGGCTGTGTGATACCTCTGTACTTGTTCTTTTTACTTGGGATTGCTATGGCTATTCAGGCTTTTTTGGTGCCATATAAACCTTAGGATTTTCTTTTTCTAGTTCTGTGAAAAATACTGTTGGTATATTTGATAGGGATTCCACTGAATCTGTAGATTGCTTTGGGAGATACTGATTCTTCTGATCCATGAGCACAGGATGTTCTTTTCCATTTGCTTGTCTTGCTACAATTTCTTTCATCAGTGTTTTTAATTCTCCTTGCAGAGATTTTTTACCTCCTTGTTTACATGTATTCCTAGGTCTTGTGCTATGTATGGCTATTGTAAATGAATCTGAGCTCTTGATTTGGTTCTCAGCTTGAGCTTTATTAGTGTATAGAAAACTATCAATTTTTGTATGTTGATTTTGTATCATGAAAATTTACTGAAGGTCTATAAGCCTCTTGGGGGAGTCTTAAGGGTATTCTAGGAATACAATCATGTCATCAGTGAACAGAGGTAGCTGGACTTCCTCCTTGCCAATTTGGATACCTTTTATTACTTTCTCTTCCCTATTGCTCTGGCTAGGACTTATAGTACAATGCTGAATAGAAGTGGTAATGATATATTTTCTAATTGGTCATTATTAGTGCTGGGAATTTAGGAAAGGCATTGATATTTGCATATTCATCTTTACTCAATCATTTATATAAACTTATTAATTCTGCTTATTTTTCAATAGATTATCTTGAACAATATAGGTTTTTAATTCTATTATTTGCAAATTATTTCCGCCTTAAAACAAATGGAAACTTAGAAGCTACATTTATATAAAAACACTTATGAACCAGATAATAAGTTTGACTTGCCTATAGATACTTTCAAGTTGTGTATCCAGGAAGGTATTCTGAAAGTAAAATGTCACACATTCTCCTGCTGGAGGTTTTTCAGGAACTTCAGGCAGGCAAAAAACTACCCAGGAGTGAATTTCAGCAAAACTGAACTGGCCTGTCAGAGTCAGTGTATTCATGGGTCTGTAATTTAATAGCAGAGGCACACATTTGTGTGTGAGGATACATGGAAGTATTATATATACACATTAATAAGCAGAATATGCAACAGTAGCTAAACAAATATAAAAGAACTCATTTAATTTTCTCAGATTAATCTTACATATGAAAGAAATGAACATTTTCATTTCATGAAAAAAAATTTGAACATTCATCTATACCTGCACTTTTACTGAGTATCTTCCTATTCACTTAAGTGATCTATGCAAATAGTCTTTTTTCCCCAGTAGCATGTTTTACTCAAGTAGATGTCATTCTTTAAAAGTTCATCTAATATTTCCACTACATAAACTACAAAACGTACAAGCATCTCCTTTCACGTTATTTACTATAACGTGAAGGCAAAGAACTGGGCTTTTGAGTAAAACAGACATGAATCTGAAACCTTGCTATATAATTTACTAGTGTTTACCACTGGGTAAATTAGAGAATAATACCTTCTATCTTGCAGACATATAGAATATCATACTTTCTATCTTGCAAAAGCACATACTACAGTAACAATTTTTTAAAAGTTGTAAAATAAATCAAATGTATTTAAATCAAATGAATAATTATAAAGAGTTAAGAAAAATGCAATTTACGAAAAGTTCAGAGGAAATTCAATAGGATACAACATTAAAGAACCTAAAAGCTAGAAAAAACTTTTGAGATCATCCAGATCTATTCTCTCATTAATAGATGAAAAAATGAAAATCTAGAGGAATTTAATTATTTCCCCAGAGTCCCTCTTGACTCCCAATTTGCTGTTCTTTCTAGTACAACTTGCTGCCTCCATGAATACCAGCCTTGACTTTTAAGCAGGAAGATACCCTAAAAAAAAGAAACTATTTTCTTTAATGTTTCCCAAAAATCTTATTTAGGAATACTCTGCTTTACATCTTATTCCATTACAAGCAACAACATAAAGAGGGCTTTGTCCTCAATTCACAGCTTTGGTCCTTTTATTAGCAAGTTACTTACTTTTTTCTAAGTCTCTACTTTTCATTGTAAGATGCAGACATACTATCTGTGCTGCTATAAGAATGAAATAATACATAAGCACCTAGCACGATACATGGTACTGAGAAAGTAATCAAAATTGTTCATCTCTTTCCCTTTTCTTCCATTTAAGCCCATGTTCTCTAGTCCTGGAAAACTAAAGCAGGTGGATTCTTAAGTTGGAATAGAAATCAGAAATAAAAGCAACATCATAATCAGTTGCTCTACCAGTATTCCCTGAGGAGAAACAGAAAGGAAATATAATGTTTGAGGCTAATATAGTAAGGTCCTATTCACAGAGAACTATCATCTGAATGCCAAACAGTGTTTGCTCACAATAGGTGTTTAAGAGAGAGAGAACTGCTACTCTAATGGTCTCTGAAGGGTGATATGAGAGAAAGATAGGAAACTCCAACTCAACCCAGTCACTAAAATAAGAAAAAGACTCTTACACTTATTAGAAATATTAAATCCATACCACTTAACATATTTATGTAAAAACGCTTGGTTTTCTTTTGAGTTGGGAATCTCACTTTGTCACCCTGGCTGGAGTACAGAGACAGCATAACCGCTCACTTCAGCTTTGACCTCCTAGACTCCAGTAATTCTTCTGCCTCAGTTTTTTTAGTAGCTGGGACTACAGGCATGCACCACTATGCCCAGCTAATTTTTAAATTTTTTTGTAGAGACAAGTTCTAGCTATGTTGCCTAGCCTGGTCTCAAACTCCTGGGCTCAAGTAATCTTCCCAAAGTGCTGGGATTACAGGTGCGAGCCACCACAGCTACTCATTTTATTTTTAAAATGTAGAAACAGCTACCAGAATTTATACTACAAAAATGAAAAGAAGGCCAGGCACAGTGATTCACACATGTAATCCCAGCACTTTGGGAGGTCGAGGTGAGAGGATTGCTTGAACCCAGGAGTTCAAGAACAGCCTGGGCAACATAGTAAGACCTTGTCTCTAAAAACAATTAAGAATAAAAATTATTAATAAAAGAATTAGCTGGGCATGGTGGTACATGCCAATAGTCCCAGCTACTTGGGAGGCTGAGGCAGAAGGAAATATCACCTGAGTCCAGGAAGTATGAGGATGCAGTGAGCCATGATCTGCCACCACACTACAGCCTGAACAACAGAATGAGACCCCAACTCAAAAATAAGAAAAATAAAAATAACAAAATAAAAAGCACATTTATCTGAATTGTATAATATCCTAAAAAGAAATTACCTTTTCCTTTGTCCTACCTGTCATGATCAATAACGTGAGTTCTTTGATGGAGTGAAAGAGGTTTGATTTGGTACTGGAGAACCCGACAGGTTTTTGGTTGAATTCTTGGAGTCACATATGCTTGAAGTGTACCATATTGGCCTTCAATTGAGCGAATCTGATTTACCACAAAAAAGGAAAGGAAATATGAATATTTAGCAACATAAACATATCTTTAAAATGTACAACCACAAGTTATCAGGTACTTATGCTTAATATCTTCTGTACTATTTTGAAGGATATAATGGCATTCCATTACACAACTTACTTTTTTGTCACTGGAATACAAGAAAATTTAAAAGATTTCGGCAGTAGAAAAATTAACGTATAAGTTACTCCACCACATAGTTTCAGTTGATTTGTCTACACTTACCAATCCTATGCCATCCCAAGACATACATTTTCACATACTACCCTAACCACCTAAAAACACAGGTGTATATTTTATGATTAACACCAAAACTGGTTAAGATCAGACATTAGTTAAATAGATCAGTTTCCAAAAAATCTAAAATTTGTATAAAAGAGTTTATTTTCTCAGAAGTGCCAGTATTATAGCAGATAGTTGTTATAAAAATCCAGCGACAGAAAAAAAATATTTTCAAGAACTTAATGCTTGACTTTCTGTGAAAATAGAGATGCACACACACAAACTGTGGTATATTTGGACTGGAAAATTCTTTTGGCCTATTTTGAATATGGCTGCTTGGATGTCCTGAGAATTCAAAACACTTAGAAAATTCACATGTGAAGACCTAAACTAAAAGGATCTGGAGCGTTGGCTGCCTCCTTCTTCCTGGCCCCCTCCAGTTCCCTCTACTCCAGTACATGGGGTGGACTGTAGCACCTCTCATACTACAAAGGTAACTTCTCTATTCTGACATGTTAGCTCACACTGTTCATGGCGTGAAGGAAAAAAAAAAATCAATGTTTTACCTAAGTGGGAAATATATACAAAAGTTTAAGACAAGATGTTTTGCAAATGTTATATCACAAACATTACTCTGACAGGGGAGAGAGGAAAGATAAAAGGATAAGAAAAGATAAGTAAAAATATAGAAAGAATATTTAAAATAGATCTGATAAACCTATACTTTGGGGTTTATTTGGGGTAAGCGCACAATGACAGCAGAATTTTTTCCACAAGAAAAAAGAGCTTTAGTAATGAATATTACAGTTTTTATAGGACAAATTTTTACTTTTAATAATGAATATAACAACAATTCATATTATTTAAAAATTTAAACACTAAAGAAAAATTTGGACAAACATGCAAGTCATCTGAAATCCTCCCACCCAGAGATGATTATTATTACTATTTTGGTAGTTATCCTTTCAAATGTCTCTCAGTGCACATGTACAAGCACAAATGAACTTCACACAAGTAAGTTATATTCACCTAATCGCTACCTCTCCTATTATCAGCATTCCCCCCATTCTCATCCCATATGCTTTCCCCATATTGTGTAACCTACTATATTGGACAGGACCATTTCTGTTCATATCTTTATTCATATTTATATCATTACAGATGAAATATATTCAAATATATAGAAATTTTATCTGTAATTTGTGTTTTTTAAAATCTCTTCCATAGTATCAGGTATAGATTAACTCACTCTTTATGGTAGCTATATAATAAAATATCTATTTATTCAACCACTCAATCATTAATTAGTATTCACTTTGGTTCTATTTTCCTGCCTCTAAAACTGCTGCAACTAATTATACACACATCTGTGTGATATTACTGCAACTTAAATAGATTCTCCCAAATGGGGGTATTACCTGCTTTCCAAAATGACGGTAACAATTATATTTCCACCAGCTATGAATGACAGTGTCCTTTTCCTCATCCCTGTCTCCTAGTAATTGATATTATTCATTAACGTATTTTACCAATCTATTAGATAAGAAGAAATTGCTTTTTGTTATTTTAATTTGAATTTCCCTAGCTAATAAGGAGGTAGAAACTTTTTGTGTATCAGCTATTTTGATTCCTTCTTCTGTGAATTGCCCATCCATATACTTTGTCTATTTTCCTTACCCAGTGGTTTTAATTATAACAACTTATAAACAGTTTTTATATTATGTTGATAATTACCTATTATCTGGAAGACAATTAAGTTTTCTTCCTTTTTAAAAATATTTAGGTACTGCATTCACATGAACTTATTTTTTTATAAGGCGGAATATGAGAATCTACTAATTTTCTTCCAGGTGGATGCCAGTTGTGCCAACATCAACTTTTAAACAGAAATAGTTATTTAATAGAATTTTTCCCTAAACAGAAATGGCATGCATTAAATACCAATAAATGTGCACTGGACTCTATTTCTAGACTCTATGCTATTGCAAGGCTTATTTATTTAAGATTGGGAATATCCGTCCTTATTTTTTGGTGGTTTTATAGTATGCTTTAGTACATGACAAGAAAATTCCATCTTTTCTTCTTTTTCATAACTTCCTTGGTTCTTTTCAGGAACTTTATTTTTCCTCCATACTTTATTTTATTTTATTTTTTGAGTTGGAGTCTCACTCTGTCGCCCAGGCTGGAGTGCAGTGGCACGCTCATGGTCACCTCAGCCTCGACCTGCTGGACTCAGGTGATCCTTCTGCCTCAGCCTTCCAAGTAGCTGGGACTACAGGCACGTGCCACCACACCCAGCTAATTTTTTTATTTATTGTAGAGATGAAGTCTTGCAAAGTTACCCAGGCAGGTCTTGAACCCGTGGGCTCAGGCAATCCTCTCATCTCGGCCTCCCATAATATAGGTGTGAGTCACCAGGCCCAGCCCCTCCCTACTTTAAAATTACTGCATCCAATTTTTTAAAAAGGAACATTGCTTAAAAAAAAATTCTAGGCCTACTTTCAAATGTATTGGCACAAACTTGCTCAATGACATATAATATAAAATGTAGACTGGGCATGGCAACTCATACCTATAATCTCAATCTGGGTGGCTGAGGCAGGAAGACTGTTTAAGCCCAGGAGTTTGAGACCAGCCTGGGCAACAAGGTGAGACACTGGCTCTACAAAATTTTCTTTTTTTTTTAAATTAGTCAAGTGTAGCGGTGCATGCCTGTAGCCCCAGCTATTTGGAAGGCTGAGGCGGAAGGATCGCCTGAGCCCAGGAAGTGGAAGCTGTGGTGAGCCATGATTGTGCCACTGCACTTCTAGTCTGGACAACAGAATAAAACCTTGACTCAAAAATAAAATAAAATAAAATGTTTAATGAGGTCACTTACTTATAAAATATGCTTAAGTATACTCTTAAAAATATTTACGCCTGTGCCTTTGGGAGGCTGAGGTGAGTGGATTGCCTGAGCCCGCGGGTTCGAGACCCGCCTTGGCAGCAAGACCTCATCTCTACAATAAATAAAAAAATCAGCCGGGCATGGTAGCACATGCCTGTAATTCCGGCTACTTGGAAGGCTGAGGCGGAAGGATCACCGGAGCCCAGCAGGTCGAGGCTGCGGTGGCCGGAAGCGGCCACCGCACTCCAGTCTGGGTGACAGAGAGAGACTCCAACTCAAAAAAAAAAAAAAAAAATTTACCCGTTTTCAATTTGTCTTTCAAAATACATGTAAGGCAACTTATGCAGACTAGATGAATTGTTTAGGTAAAAAAAATTACATTTGACTAGAATTTCCTTAACCAGATGCAAAAAAAAAAAAAAAAAAATATATATATATATATATATATGTGTAACAGCATCTTTCTTGAAAAAAAATACTCTGAATCTCAAAATATCAGCAACACCAGAAAAAAAATTAGAGTTCTTAATTTTTAGATCATAAGTATATCGAAACTAAAATTAAAAAAAAATTCACACTACAAATAACTAAAATAGATTTGTGTACTATACTCAATATGCAATTATAAAAATGATTATGCTATTAAGTTGCTAAATAAAACTTTAAAAGGTTTTCTCCTGAATAGATAAATGATAAATAATAAATGCTATTACTGGAATGAAGTCAGCAAAATTAAACAGTAGAAAAATACAGGGTGAACATCCAGATACTTTATTTCTAACATTTTTACCTTGAGTTCCATCCTTGTGGTATTTGCCTGGCACCGATAAGTGGCGAGAAGAAAGTTGTCATTTGACTGTGAAGAATTCAAAATTGGGAAAAGAATGAGTCTGTATTTTCAACAACAAAAACAGCATCAGTAATAATGGTTACTATTTTCTTGAGTATTACTATTGCTAAGTGCTTTTTGAACATATTCTCATTTAATACTATAAACAACTCCATACAGTAGTTTTAATAAGTAAGTTTCAACAGATGGAGAAAATGAGGTGATAAGGGATTAGATGATTCCTCAAAGCTATTAAGTGATGAGACTGGAAGTCATATTCCTATCTTTAAGACTCTATTGCTTATGCTCATTCCATCTTGTGTTTCTAGAGCAACATTTTAAACATTAAAGTTCTAAAAATCAAATTATATAGAAGTCCTAGCCAGAACAATCAGGCAAGAGAAAAAATAAAGGGTATCCAAATTGAAAAAGAAGAAATCAAACTATCTCTGTATATTAACGATCTGATCTAATACCTGGAAAACCTTAAAGACTCCACAAAAGACTCCCTCTTGGCTTGACAAATGAGTCTGGTAAAGTTTCGGGATACAAAATCAACACACGTAAATCAGTAGCACTGCTGTATACCAATAGCAACAAAGCTGAGAATCAAATCAAGAATTCAATTCCATTACAATGGCAGTCAAAAAGCTAAAACATCTAGGAATATATTTAACCAAGGAGGTCAAAGAACTCTACAAGGAGAACTACAAAACCTTGCTGAAAGAAATCGCAGAGGACACAAACAAATGGAGAAACATCCCATGCTCATGGATTGGAAGAATCAACACTGTTAAAATGACCATATTACCCAAAGTAATCTACAGATTAAACTCCATCCCTATCAAAGTAATTTTTCACAGTTTTAGAAAAAAACAATCATAAAATTCATATGGAACCAAAAAAGAACCAGAGTAGCCAAAGCAAGCCTAAGCAAAAAGAATAAAAAGGAGGCATCAACCAAACTATAATTCAAATTGTACTACAAACTGACTTCAAATTATACTACAAGGCTGTAGTAACCAAAATAGCATAGTACTGTGCAAGAGCAGACACAAGGACCAATGGAACAGAATGGAAAATCCAGAAAGAAACACAAATACCTACAACAAAGTGATCTTTGATAAAGCAGACAAAAACATATACTAGGGAAAGGATACCCTATCACCCTATTCATCAAATAACACAGGGAAAATTGGATAGCTACATGCAGAAAAATGAAATTTGATTCCTATCTCTTATCATGTACAAAAATTAATTCAAGATGGATTAAAGGTTTAAATATCAGATCTGACACCATAAAAATCACAGACGAAATCCTAGGAAAAACTCTTTAGTACATCAGCCTAGGCAAAGAATTTATGGCTAAGACTCCAAAAGCAAATGCAACAAAAATAAACAAGTGTGATTTAATTAAACTAAAAAGCTGGTACACAGCAAAAGAAATAATCAACAGAGCAAATAGGCAACCTACAGAATAGGAGAAGATATTTGCAAACTATACACCTGACAAAGGAATAATATTCAGAATCTACAAAGAACTCAAACAAATCAGCAAGAAAAAAGCAAATGGTTCCATTAAAAATTGGGCAAATAACATGAACAAACTCTCAGGAGAGCATCTACAAAAGGCCAACAAACATATGGAAAAAACTCAACATCATCAACTAGGACATGCAAATTAAAACCACAATGAGAAACCACCTTACACCAGTCAGAATGGTCATTATTAAAAATCAAAAAGCAGTAGATGCTGACATGGATGCAGTGAAAAGGGAATGCTTATACATTGTTGGTGGGAGTGTAAATTAGTACAACCTCTGTGGAAATCAGTATGGACATTTCCCAAAGAACTAAATGTAGATCTACCATTTGACTCAGAAATCCCACTACTAGGTATCTACCCAAAGGAACAGAGGTTGTTATACAAGAAAGACACACTGGTACTCACATGTGCATCACAGCGCAATTTACAATCGCAAAGATGTAGAGTCAACCTAAATGCCCATCAATGAATCAGTGGATAATGAAAATGTGATACACACACACACGCACATACACACACACACACACACACACACACACACACACACACACACACCATGGAATACTATTCAGCTGTCAAAAAGAGTAAAATAATGTCTTTTGCAGCAACTTGAACAGAATTGGAGAACATCACCCTAAGTGGACTAACACAGAAACAGAAAACCAAATACCACATGTTCTCATTGACTAAGTGGGAGGTAAACTAAGCATCTGCAAAAGCATAGAAAATGGTATAATGGACACTAGAGACTCAGAAGGGGAAGGAGAAAAGAGTGAAGGGACAAAAAAATCTCCTATTGGGTACAGTGTGCACAGGAGTGGCCAATGGGTATACTTGAAGCCTAGAGCTCTTCATCACTATACAATGCAACCATACAACCAAAAACTATTTGTACCCCCTAAAGCTATTGAAATAAAGAAAAATAATAAAAAATAATAAATATCTAATAATACAAATACCAAATGTTTATATTATAAAGGCATGTGCATCAATGTCTGATGTTGAATCTCTGATTTTCATAAATACTTATAGAGAAAATACCTTATCTCTGTATTCCCAGCAAATAGTACAGTATATTGTAAGCACTTAATACATGTTTATTGAATCAAATTGGAGAGGTTCAGATATTATGCCTTTTTGAAATTGAGCATTAAACTACTACAAATAAAGAAATGTATCTAGGTGCATGAATTACAAAAACAGACAAGTCAACATAAAATATTTTACATGAAATTTTCATGATTGCTATTTTCCTATTTTAATAAATAACTGAAGAAATAACAAGGATGCTAATGTCAAGAATAGAACTCAAACATTTAAATTTCAAATCATTTAAACTCAGTAACAGAGAGGACTGATCAATTTAAAGGTAGATATATGCTTATGTGATTAAAAATAAGTGTTATGTACTCAGGTATTTCTGAATAAGATGATGTAGATTATAACATAAGTAATAAATAAGTCTGGGATTAGGTGTGAGAGGGGGAAGAAGAAGGAAACAGCACAACAAATAAAACTGGCCGTATGTTGAAAATCAATGTGGGCACATAGAGACCACTGCACTAGTCTTTCTGCTTTTGTGTATGCTTGAATCTCCATAATCTGCTTTTTTAAAAAGGCATTATTGTAGAAAATACATGTTAAATTAGAATAAAATACTTATTTCAAAGAATTCTCAGTGATGTAAATAAAACAGGTTAATCTTTCATAGTAACTTAAGAATCAAATATTTCACACTTACATTAACTTGATTTTTTTAAGTGGTCATAAAAATACAGGCTCTTTTATGTGTTGTCTCCATCAGCGATAGCAAACCACATATTAATTAATAAAATCTCTTATTTTAAAAAAATGTTGGCTGGGCATGGTGGCTCATGCCTGTAATTCCAGCCCTCTGCGAGGCTGAGGTAAGAGGATCACTTGAGGTCAAGAGTTCGAGACCAGACGAGGCAATATAGCGAGACCTATTCTCTACAAAAAATAAAAAAATTAGCCAGACAATGACACTATGCCTGTAGTGCCAGGTACTCAGGATAAGGTAGGAGGACTGCTTGAGACCAGAGGGTCAAGGCTGAGGTGAGCCATGCTTGTGCCACCATACTCAGTCTGAGCAAAAGAGTGAGACCTCAATGCTAAATACATACATACATACATACATATTTTTTAAAAAGAAATTTTTACTATGAAATTTTATTGAAAACGATTCCTTCTTATATCTATCGACTTCTTAGTTTAGCTACTTTTATTCCTCCCTTTAAAATATATATATATACACATATTCTGCAGCAGTGCCAATGCATGAAAATAAATAAAAAATAAAAATATACATAACTGCCCCCCAACTCCAGTCACCATCTCCTCCAGCTCTGGCTTACAATCTCTCTTTTTTAAAAAAAATTTTTATTTTAAAGATGTGAGGTACAATTAAGGATCATTGTACAAGTAAAGTTTAGGCCTCACTTTGGTCCCCATGTCACCGGGTTTGAGATCAGGTACCCTTATTGATGAAATATGGCCCCTCCCACCTCTCTCCCCCGCTCCCTCCCCTGGCAGTTTCCCACTACTATCAATCCCTTTCTTATAGTATTATGATAATTGCTCAGGGTCCACTTATGAGTGAGAACATATGGTACTTTCTCAATGTGCTGCATCCAAACCTTATCTTTACCCAAAAATCTCTTCAGCAGAGTGTTACCTAGCACTAACACCGCTTGTCTGATAATACTAAGCAGAAAAAAAAAGATCCAGGAAGTATGTCCACAAGCACTGACTCGATCCCCTCACCTACTTTGCATGGTAAGCATGCTCAATAATTCTGTTGAATGAAGGTTATGTACACATTCAACAAGTCCAGAAAAAGTGGGGCAGACCAGGAAGTGCAGGGGAAAAAATAGATCATATTCAAATGCAGGGATGTGTGATACTGTATAGCATTTTCAAGAAATTTTAATAATGTGAGTTTGGCAGAAATAATGTGCATGGGAGGGGTGGTAGCAGCTGGTGAGAGAGACATTGAAGACAGAATCAAGAGATGAATCATGGAAAGTTTTCTATGCTACAAGAAAGAATCTAGACTTACATCCGGTAGGAAATAAGGAATATTTAAGAAGTTTTGAGAAGATAAATGATACCGTGATGTTTGTATCTTAATACACAACACAGACGAGGCTGGAGGCAGAAACACTGGGAGAGTAAGCAGTTCAAGCAAGAAAGGACAAAGGTCTGGACCAAGTTAACAGAAGTGGTAATGAAGCCAACAGATGTATGAGAGCCATGGAATAGAACTGACAGAAACTAGTGATTAATTGGATATCTGAGGGGGGGACCCCCAAAAAACCAAAATTATATTTTGGAGGGCAGACCTCTTGTAGTACAGGCTTCCCTCACTAGGTAAGTGTTCTAGGAACACATCAGCATCAATGTACCAGTTAACGTTTTGTGAGAGGCCTCATTTAGCCTCAGTGAATTTTGGGGGGCATATTCTTACAACGTGTTTGCCACTTTCATGATGGTGATTCACACATGCACCTGCTTACACCATGCTGAGTATTCAGCAGTTTTTGACCAAAAACATGATCCACATGCCCTACTTTCCCTATTCACCCAATCTTGCCCTGAGCAACTTTTTTTTGTTTCTCTAGATGAAAAAAGTCCTCAAAGGCAAATGTATGGCCAATATGGAAGAGGTGAGATTAAAAATGGCAGAAATACTAAAAGTCATCCAAATTGATGAGTCCAAAAACTGTTTTGAGCAATGGAAAAAGCATTTTGATAGGCGTATTACATCAAATGGAGAGTGCTTTGAAGGTGATTAAAGTTTAAACATGTAAGAATAAATACACACTTTTTTATAAAAAAAATTCCAGGTATTTTTGGATCCCCCTCATATAAGTTGAACATCCCAAATCCAAAAATCTGAAATACTCCATAACCTGAAGTTTTTTGAGCACCAACATGATGCTTAAAGGAAATATTCATTGGAGCATTTAGGATTTCAGATTTTCAAGTTTGGGATGCTGAGCCAGTAAGTATAATGCAAATATTTCCCAAACTGAAAAAATAAAACATCTGAAGCACTTCTGGTCCCAAGCATTTCAAATAAGGACATCAGTCTGTAACAGATCAGAAAAAAGACAGAATCTAGGACAACACTCCAGTTTCTGGACTGAGGACAGGGAAAGAAAACAGAAGCAGATTTTGAGGGAAAGCTTATGTAAGAAACGTCTGAAAAAGAAACATCAAACCCTAGCAGCATTTACAGATTTTAATCAAAATGACATAATAGAAATGAAAGCATGTAAAGAACTCTTTATATTTCTTACTCACCTCAGAATCACAGCTGCTAAAGCTAACAACAGCAGAATTTGTATCCACATCCGGTAAATCTATTGGAACATCACTCTACAGTCAATATTTAAAAAAAAAAAAAAAGGGTTAGGTAATAAACCTTGAAATGTTCACAAACTATGTTTTCTCTAAGGGTTCTCCTTAGTTCTAGTTTATATTCCTAGAAAATAAGGAGTAAACGTTATTTTACAACCACCTATTTTTTCTAATTTGGATTATCAAAAATTATAGAATATCATCTCTTACCACTTCTTTAAAAGTACAATCTTCCTGCCTAATTTTGTAAAGTGCTAAAAATATTACTATGAGTTGTAAATAATCATATGACCATTTTGATTACATCAGTTCATTTTTATCAATTTTAATTTCTCCTGGAACACAGAAAGAAGACAATTCTGGTCTCCTCTGGTAAGGCAGTCCTAGGACAATGTTGCTGCACTGTGTTCTTTGTGAGTGGCAGTCCTGGAGTTGTTCATGTGCAGCCTGAGAGCTAACATCACTTAAGGGAGATTTCTGCCTTTAAGTTTTAATTAATAGTCTGATCTCTTCATCACATCTTTTTAAACCTATTCCTCCAATTTATTATCTTCTCATTTTGTGACGGGTTTACTATCTTTAGTTTGCTTTCCGTTTAACCCTTCCTCCTTTTCTACTTCCTGAATATCTTCCAATTTAAATATATAAGTAAATATATTGATGAAGAGTTATACATTATTATCCCTAAATTTCATCTTTTAGGATTTTTCACTTTGCCTGTTGACTCACCTAGAAATTGCTGGGGTAATAAGCAAGCTGTACTGTATTGTTTGGGACTTTAAAAAAGTTTGAATAATGGCATTAAATATGGTAGTTTTCTAAGTCATATCTTTGTTAAGATTCTCCCAGAAGCTAGGTAGTCAAAGAAAAAATCTTGGCCAGGTGTGGTAGCTCACACCTGTAATTCTAGCGCTTTAGAAAGTAGAGGTGGGAGGATTGCTTGAGGTCAAGAATTCGAGACCAGCCTGGGCAAAACACCAAGATCTAACTTCTACATACAGTTTTTTAAAACTTAGCCAGGCACACCTGTAGTGATGGTGCACACTTGTAGTCCTAGTTACCCAGGAGGTTGAGGGGGGAGGGTCCCTTAAGTCCAGGAGTTTGAGGTTACAGTGAGCCATGATTGCACCACTGTACTCCAGTATGAGGAACAGAGTGAGACACTGTCTCTAAAAAAAAAAGAAAGAAAAAGAAAATCCTAATTGTTCTTTCTATCTCTTCCTGAAACTTAAATCCATCTTTTGTTTGTTTATTAAGTATATGATAAACAAAAAATAAAGACTTATTAGCTGGGCACAGTAGCTCATGCCTATAATCCCAACACTTCAAGAGGCAAAGATGAAAGGACTGCTTGAAACCAGGAGTTCAAGATCAGACTGGGCAACATAGCAAGACCCTGACTCTACAAAAAAATTAGCCAGGTGCGGTGGTGCATGCCTGTAGTCCCAGCTACTCAGGAAGCTGAGATGTAAGGATTGCCTGAGCTCAGGAGGTTGAGACTACAGTGAGCTGTGATAAAGCCACTACACTCCAGCCTGGCAATAGAATAAGACCCTGACTCAAAAAAAAAAAAAAAAAATTAAAGATAAAATTCAAGTAATCTATGAGCAAACAGATTATCTAGTGGAAAATTAAAACATTATAAACATTTAAAATTACTATCTAAAAGTATTCAATAATAATTAGTGCACATGACTGGTATGCAAAATAGATCTAATCATGAAAATAAAAAATTAAACATTTTGCTTACCTGTATTAAGATATTATCTATTGCAGTCTGTACCTCAAAGATAAGACTGTAGCTGGCATCGTCTTTATTTAATGTAAATTTATCGTTTACACTAAATGAAGGTACTGTTGACTTTGCTTTGCTCGACTGAGAAGACTGTTGATAGTTTTCTCTTTCCTGCAATACCTTATACTGCAGCTGTTCCACCTCACTCCTAGAGGAAAATATACACAACTTTGTCCCCTATAATATAAACATTTGAGGTCCTTAGAATGTTTACAAAAATTTAAGATATTTGCTTTTGCAAAATGAGTTTTTATCAGTTGAGCTAGAACTATAACACCAACAAGAACAAAATTTTGCTTCCATGACTGACCAAATTACTCCACATTATTTATCCCTAATCAGAAAATTAAAACATTCACTCAGTTCCATACCAGCAATATTAATAAAGACTTGTGAGTAGCAAGGCAGGTTGCAAAATTACAAATTCTAGCACACACACCTGGTTCCAGTTTCATACATACCAATCAGAAGAGAACCTAATGTGGCAGAAGTTATTAGACTTAAAGAGAGGAAACAGAATGTGTGAAGCTGTAAGACATCAGGCTTTCAGGAAGACACTAGGTGAAGAAGAGAAAAGGGAGGAAACTGCAAAGTATGAACATCTTGGGGACCACAGGATGACCATGAGCCAGTGGCACAGTTTCAGGTCTAAGCTACCTCCCACGCACTGCAAAGTATTCCACTGAGACTGAACTGTGCAGGCACTGCCTAGAGCAGCTCCTAGGGAAAAGCAGCATGCAAATGAAGTAAACAGTAGCTAAAGCAGAACATAAAGCTTAGCTAGCCCCAATTTAGGGGTAAAAGTCTAGGGAGGAGCTAGGAAGGGATCTGTGCAATGAACAAGAAAAAGAGTCATTCATCAAGAACTATTTACTGTTAAATATCACATATTTATTCCTATCTAGGAACGTTCTGAGTACTAAATGAACAAAACAGACACTAGCTTCTTATTGTGGAATCAAGAGGGAGAGGACTTGGTTATAAATAAAACTTTTTATATTGAGGATGTGAGATAGTAGACATTAACTCTACTTAGTATCCTTGAACTAGGATATCCTGAAGGATTCTGGTATACTTATTTGCAGAACATTATAGTTTGCTCTCCTGGTGGCTTTGGTGAATTGACTTGTGCTACTAGTACTTGTGACATTTGCTGCCTTAAAAGGTTCTGTAGCCTTCGACTACCACCAAAAAAAAAAAAATCAGCCCTCACTCTCCAAAAAGGTCAACAAGGGTTAAAATTGGGAGAGCTGTCATTTGTTAAAAGTTTTCAACAACTCTTACTTCTTCAATGTATGAAGCAACTTGATGTGAGGTCCTTTTTCACAGACCATGTCAAATTAAGCAGACTAGGAAAGCAATTCCTCCACCTAAGGAAGTGAATGTGACTTCGTTTCAGTAAGAAATGTATAAACCAACATTACAGATTCAGAAGGGCCCACAGGAGCAGTGAACATCAGAGTTAATGAGAAACACAGTCATCTGTGTTGATTTCTTTCTAAAGTTTGTGACAAACAAAACCAAACACTGCATCTTCGATAAACAAGTGAAAAAATACAATTCTTGATCTAAAATATAAAATAAAACATACAGATAGTATATTCCTAACTCTAAAATATTAATTAGCGCTTATTTCTGATTTTCTCAAACCTACCAATTTTTATTTTAAAAGGTGATAAGCTAATGAATTATACCATTCCTTCCAATTAAATAGACTACAAATAATAAAAAACATATACCTCATGAGATGAAAGAAGAGAAAACAAAAAACTCAAAGTTACCGTAAAGAAAAAATTTTACTCTGCATCTCTTGATTAATTTTTAGTTCTTCTCCTGGTCCACTTTCCTTATGAATGGGCTCTGTTGTCAGACCTGTAACCCAGCCTGTAGAGATGAGTAACAGTCACACACCATTTAGTACTGCCAGTGTCAAAAGAGCTGTAGTATACGTTGTATAGCAGTAACTCCAAAATATATTCCCCTTTGTCCACTAACATCAACCTAACTTAGCCCTAGGACTTCTTCCAAAACACAAAACAAAACACAAACTCAAGATAGAAAATATTCAGACTATAAAGAAATTACTTAAGCATTTCATGATACTCTTTTTGTTTTCTGCCTGAAATACTGTAATATTATGATTAAGGGAATCTTTCACTTTTTAATAGTTTTAGTTTTCATGTATGGAATAAGTCAACATAAACTCCAATAAATACTTCTCTTTGAACTAAAGAATATTATTTAAGTCAGGTGCGGTGGCTCATGCCTGTAATCCCGGCACCTCGGAAGGCAGAATCAAGAGGATTGCTTGAGCTCAGGGGTTCGAAACCAGCCTGGGCGACATAGGGAGCTCTCATCCCTAAAATAAATCAAAAAATTAGTTGGGCGTGGTAGCACTTGCCTGTGGTTCCAGCTACTTGGAAGGCTAAGGCGGAAGGATCACCTGACTCTAGTAGGTTGAGGCTGCAGTGGCCGTAAGCATGCCACTACTCTGCAGCCTAGATGACAGAGTGAGGCTCCAACTCAGAAAAAAAAAGAATATCATTTAATAATTAAAGGTACTAGAGACACACGAAGCACTCCTGAAAAGTATTATTAACTATCTTATAGGTCAACAAGTCTATTTTCCCTCATTTTTTTAACCAATAAAGTTTTTAATGTGGTAAGAGCAACTGACTAAACGAGCAGTTTCTTCTAATCCATGGTTGTACTTTCCATAATTTCAGTTACCCACAGACAATGGTGGCCTGAAAAAATTAAATGAAAAAATTCCAGAAATAACCCACAGGTTTTAAATTGCATGGCCATTTGAGTCGCGTGATGAAATCTCTCCCCATCCCACTCCATTCACCTTGGATGTGAATCATCCTGCTGTCCAGCAGTATACACCACCTACTACCTGCTACCCATCCATGCCTTAATCACTCAGAAGCCATCTTGGTTATCAGAGCAACTGTTGTGGTATCACAGTTAAGTAACCTTTATTTTACTTAATAAGGGCCCTAGCTGAGCCAGCGGGTTCGAGACTCGCCTGGGCAACTTGGCGAGACCTCATCTCTATCACAAAAAAAAAAAACAAAAAAATTAGCCAGGCGTGGTAGCACGTGCCTGTAGTTCTAGCTACTTGGAAGGCTGAGGGGGAAGGATCGCTAGCGCCCAGCAGACGAGGCTGCGGTGGCCGGAAGTGGCCACTGCACTCCAGACTGGGCAACAGAGTGAGACTCCAACTCAAAAAAAAAAAAAAAAAAAAAAAAAAAGGGCCCTAAAGTGCAAGAGTGATGATGGTGGCATACTGTTATAATTGTTTTATTTTATTATTGTTGTTGATCTCTCACTGTGCCCAATTTGTAAATTAAACTTTACCATTGGCATGTATGTATAGGAAAAAACATAGTATATAAAGGGTCTGGTGGTTTCAGGCATCCACTGGGGGTCTTGGAACATAACCCCTCAGATAAGGGGAAACTGGTATAACATTTTTTTTTAGTAGTCCTCAAAAACAATTCATTTAATTTAGATATTCTGTTATTGGTTCTTTCTTCACCTACTTATTATCATTTACTTTACCTGAATACGTGGACACCACAATTTCATCATAGCCATCCTTCCCTACACAACCACCCTGGATAGATGTGACACTTTCGGATAACACCTAAAAAAAATTTAAGACCAAGCACTTCATTAATACCTAAAAATTTCACAGATACGTTAAAATAAGCCACAAAACTTATTTCCCTGTTTCCAGACATTGAACATATATTTACTAAATGTTTTATTATATGCAGACACTGGGATTAGAAAGACAAAATCCTGAACAAATGGCAGAAAACTCTAGTGTTTTCCAGTTTGAGAAAGATCAAAATGACTAGCATATTTGTATGTACCACTCAGCTAACAGTTACACTCATCTAATAAAAGAAGTTTTTTAAAATTACACAAGCAAAACTCCCAGTAAGTTTAGTCTATCACCTGCATTCCACCATCTCTCTTGTGTCTTCTCCAAGTAGTTTTCTAGATGAACAAAGATGATATAGCCCACATGAAGCCTTTAAGAAATCATCCACTACTGAGAGAAAGTAACTAAGTTCTTCAGAGGATTCAGGGTTTACAATAAACATTTTAAAAGCAATAATTCCCAAACTTGACTGACAATAATCATTTAGGTGAGTCAACTAGGAATCTAAATTTTTGAACAAGCGCTCTAGGTCAGTGACTCTTAAGCTATTTGGAAAGCAAGCATAAATGTTGTGTTGCAAGCTAGTATGCATTCACATATGAACAAATACAACAAAGTATATAACTTAAAAGGTTTGTGTTGTACTCTGATGTATTCTATCTATTCTAAAAACAAACAAACAAACCACTAATTTGTTTTGACTTCAGTCTGTAAAACCCTGGTAGGTAATTACTAGTAGGAAAAGCTAAGAACCACTGTTTTAATGGAGGGGTGGGGCCGGACACAGAGGATCGCACCTGTAATCCCAGCGCTTTGAGAGGCTGAGCCAAGAGGACTGCCTGAGCTCAGGGGTTCGAGACCATCCCAAGCACATGGCAAGACCTTGTCTCTATAATAAATAAATAAAAAAATCAACCGAGCATGGTGGCGCATGTCTGTGGTTCCAGATACTTGGAAGGCTGAGGTGGAAGGATCACCTGAGCCCAGCAGGTTGAGGTTGCGGTGGCCGAGAGCATGCCACTGTACTCCAGCTTGGGGGACAGAGTGAGACTCTCAAAAAAATAAATAAATAAAGGTGGAAGGAATGAACACAAGCATTAAACCAGATAATCAACAAGAGGCTAGTTTTCTTCATCAGTCCTTCAGGAGGCAAACCTCTGAGCAGTCCTGCAAACTAGGCAATCTTAGTTGTTCCTGAGGCTAATTTCCTCAGAGCTTCAAGTAACAAAGGTTTGATTACAAGTCACATTAAGTTAGATTCACAGGTGGGGCCAAATATCTGAATTTTTAACAAATATTTCAGTTGATCATGTATAAAGAAGTCTTTAAACATTTTTTGTTCATGTTTCCACTAAAGTAATTCTGAATACAATTATGCATCCCTCTATACATTTTAACTTCTAGATTTTTTTTTTGACACAACTGTACATAGTTATAAAGACTGTAATTTCTGGAGCCTGTTAAAAATATCATTTAAAATAAAACCATCACATTTTCTAATAATACCCAATGAGGACAGTATGAGAAGAAATTTATAGATGCAATTACTGACTTAAAAAATAGAGAAACAAATCTCCTTCAACAGTTAGAATATTTACATTGTTCTTTTTCTCCTTGAACTCTTCATTCCACTACCATCTCATACTTTTATCTTAATTTAGTGTATTCATATGCCTCAAATGCTTTTATACTTCTTTATTTCTTTTCTACAACCCAAAAATATACAAATTGAGAATTATCTTCTGGAATCATAAAGTTCTAAGCATTAGAAATTTCCATCATAATTATTAGTATTACACAATTAAGAACAAAAAAGTTTTAGTAAATAATAATCACCAAAAAGTTCTGTATAAAATGTATCTTATGAGATAAATGAGACCATACTTCCTTCCATGTATTGAAAAGTAATGTATTCATGTATTGAAAATTAATATTACATATCGCTGGAGTGAGACTGGGTTCAAATTCAGTCAGTTCTATTCTTGTTTTTTATTTTTACAAATTTAAGCTCTAATCAACCTGAGTCACATAAAGATGTTGATGAAAATAAAGAAAGTTTGTTAAAGAAAGTTCACTCAATTGCTTAAACATCTTCCAAATTTTCAACTTAAAATCATCAATTGGTCTACCACCAAAAATATTTCATATGACAACTCAAATTAGGTCCACCTTTAATTTATGGAATGCAAAGCATTGGAAACCACCTGACTTGCAGAAGAACATTCTACCCAATCAATAGGTTCATGTACATTCTAACCTTCTGAATGGTTTATTAGGTGACTATTAATCATAACTCTTATTCTTTCACTTAGAAGACTTTATTTAATCCAATATACTGAAAAAAAGCTATAAAATTTTTTTAAACTGCTCATTTCTATACTTTTTTAAAAAATCAATATAATATTTTAGTGAAATTCACTTATGTACTTCAAATATATTTTGTAAAAGTCTTGGAGCTGTAGATTTAGTTTAATCAACTAATACTTTTTTAAAAATCAGTCATATAGCGATAAAAATCAGAACTCCTACGCAACATAGTATGGATATGGGTTTATGAAAGAAAATAATATGGAGCTAAACTTACAAAGAACTTGCTCACTCCTCAAAATATTGGCAAATGAACAATAAGTTTAAATTAAAATACAATGGTTTGTTTAGCCTGGGCAACATAGTGAGACCTCATCTCTACAAAAAATAAAAAACTAACTAGGCATGGTGGCGCATGCCTGTAGTCCCAGCTTCTTGGTAGGCTGAGGCATAAGGATCACCTGAGCCCAGGAGGTTGAAGCTATGGTGAGCAGTGATCATCCCACTGCACTTCACCATGGGTGACAGAATAAGACCCGACTCAAAAAAAGAGAAACAAAAACAAACCCCAATGTTTAAGGTATCTATATTTTATATTTTTATGATACACCCCTTAACTAACTTCTTTGATTAACCAATTATCAGTCCAGACTGTGTCAGTTAAGAGGTCATCTCCTGATTAGGAAAACAACATAGAGAGTGATGTTATGAATCCAAGATGAGGCAGAGTAATCTCGGCCTAAGCACAACCTGAAAGCAGTACTCTGTCATTAGACAAACAGAACAGAGAGAAGACAGAATTATTTTAGTACCAGACCTGACAGATCAGGTAAATGCTATGATGTTACAGAGGTTTAGAGAAGAGTTAGAGTCTAAATAGAAGTTTCTTAAAGGATGATGAGAAAAAGCAGGACATCAACAACAAAGGATTATATACTTTTAAGCCTAAACTACAACTTGCACTAGCAGAATGACTTTTTACACCAAAGTAAGATAAACGAATTTGAAATAAATCTATAAAATAAGCTCAACTGTACAACATTTTCATCCTCATACTGTTTATATAATATACTTTCTCTATGCTCCAAACCACTTATGTTTGCTGAACTACAGTCAAAGTTGGGAATGGATGGTACCACTAGCAGATAAATTAGACAAAAACAAAAAAAGCTGATACTGAGTTGTAGGCTTTATTTTTTTTAAACAGCCTTGATGTACCCTATATATAAGGCAGGATCAGGAAGCCCTGGATTAGAGTACATTAGTTAATGAAAATGAAAGACTCAATTTATACTAGAATGCTTTTCCATGTTACTTTATGTCTTGGCACAAATAAGCTTAATTACATTTAAAATTTGTGAACTAAAATTATTTTTGTCTAGTATTTCCTCTTATACAGCTGGTCCTTGAGTAACTAGAAGTCAAACTGCTACTTTTCCTTTCTGCTTAAGGCTATTTCTGATACTGTCCTAGCAATATGAAGCTTATCCCTAAAACCTTATTACTTAAATTAACAGTCTCATTACCCCAACATATAAATGTTATTCCCATAATATAATACATTATAAATGAAGGCAAAATATTTAATACTTTAGTAATGCATAATAATATTTAAAAGTATAATGAAAAAGTAATTTATACTCTGCTCGAAGGCAATAGTCTATTATTCCAATACAAGAGTAGTCCAGAGAAGATTTTTATAACATCAAAGTAGGACTATCTTAAAATTTAGGGGCCATTGCCCCTAAAGATTTTAATATATTTTCACTTAATAAAATTCAGACCATCATTATCTCTGTAATAATTTGACAAATAATAAGCATATATAGTCTTTTTAAATGAACTTACCTGGTCAAATCGCAGAACAGGTTCATTGGCATTACCAAGGCTATATACTTCCACCATTCCATCATCTCTCCCAACAAGCAAATCTTTAACACCATCACCCAAAATGTCAAAGCTGTCAATACACAAAATACCTTGAAAAAAAGATATGTAATAAGTTATTAAGAAGTTATAGTCAAGTAAATACCAAGTAAGAATTAAGAAACACATACACAACTGAATGGGAGGAAAAAACAACTCTGAGCATAATCAGGTGCTCCTCTCTTGTCCACCCACATCCATCTCCTTCCAGGGCTAATCTATGGTGCAACAGCCCCTAAGTTTACATCTCCCTCTAGTTTGGGCCTCTCCCAGAGCTCCAAACTTATATATCCAACTCGGCATCTCATAGACGCCTGCACCTCAAACTTTCCATGCCCCAAACAAAGCTCTTCACCTGTGCTTTATCATGCTCTTCAATACTGTTCCTTCCTTAGTCTTCCCCCATCTCAGTAACTGATATCACCCAGTTGCTCAGGTCAAAAAATCTAAGCTACGTCTCTGATTTCTTTCTTTTTCTCATCCCCCATATCCACTAGCAAATTCTATCTGCCCTACCTCCAGAAAATGCACTGAAATTGTCTTCTTTCCATTTCTAGCTATTGTTCGCCTGGACTATACTTGCCTAGACTAGAATAAATCATAACAACTATATCTTCTAACTGATCAACATGCTTCCAAGTCTAACCTGCTTATCCATTCTCCATGTAGTAGACTTTGTTTTGTTTTGCTTTAGTAAATTAGATGTCACACCCCACTTACAATTCTCCAACGACTTCTTATTGTACTCGGGTTAAAATTCAGCTCTTTTCCAAGACATACACAATTTGGCTCTACTCTACCTCTCTGCCTTCATCCTCTGCCATGTGTATGCATTTAGCCACACTGTTCTTTCTACTGCTCCTCAAATGAATCAAATTCCCCTCTGCCTCAAATCTTTTGTATACATTCTTCTCTCTTCCTGAACACTCATTTCTCCCAAATCGTCACATTTCTAAATCTTTTTCTTAGTCCTCAGATCTCAGCTCCAATTTCCCCTCTTCTAAGAGGTTTCTTTGACCAGCCAATTTAAAAGTAGCTCTCCTCCTTCCACCATCACTCTTCTAATGCATTGCCCTGTTGTATTTTCTTCAGGTATCAAGGGGAAGATATCCTACATATTCATTTGTTTATACTCTGCAACTTCTAACAAGCATTGGTTGAACGATAAATGAAGATATGGATAAACATCCTGCACCTATATGTGGCCATCTTACTTTCTACCAAATCCATTTTAAATTCTCCTTAAAAAGGTATAACTTCCTTGGAAAAAAAGAATATTCTCTGACAAACTATACTTCTTCTTTGCCTCATACCAAAGACTCCCAGATATTGATTAATTCCCTACCCAACTATTAAAAATGGATTTTAGTACAGAATGATGAACATTAGCTTATAAAGCCTATCCCAAATTACTAAGCATTTCTTACTTTAAAAAAATTATGCCAATAGTAAAATGGCCTGATAAACAAATAGTAAATGAACCACATGGGGCTCTATTACATAGCCAAGTCTGCTATATAATATTAAAAAAAAAACCAGAATGAATTCTATAATCTAAGATATTTTATCATTGGAATTTCAGAATCTGAACTGCATCAAAAGCATACCTCCCCTCTTTTTCTCATTTCGCAGTTCCCACTTATGTATTGGTTTAGATGTAGTGATCTGAATAAGCCCAAGCTTTCCATCTGATGTTCCAAACAAAAGGTCTTCTCCAGAGTCACCTAGTTACAATTAAAGTCAATATATTACACTTATCCACAAGTCATAATCTCTCTTTAAAATTAAAATATTTTCATGCACAATCTCATCTTTAAAAATAGTATGAATAGACAAAATTTAATTTGGGAGGATGGTTATATATTCACAGAATCTTATAACCATAAGAGATAAAACTCTTCCCCATAATCTAACTTTAAGACAAAGAAACTGAAAATTAAGAATCAATAGCTCATTACTATCAGTTATTGGCAAGGTACCAAAAGACAACTGTCTCAATTCTAGTTCGTGTCCTTTCTACAGTTTCCCATTTTCACTTAATATTTTAAATAAACACTTAATTGATTGTGAAAAATAAAATCTTGATTACCACCATTTCCATTGTGTAGTGCCAAGACAGTAGGGGGGCCAGGAACTTCAATTTCATACATCACATCAGATCCCTGAAACAGAATAAAAATTTAAAATAATACAGGCATTCATGGATAACATCAATATTCAAATACAGTATCCAACAATATCTAGAATAAAAGTACTGAAAAATTAAGTTATGAAAAATCAACTTGCAGTTAGCAACAATGCATATATTAACTCATTTGAAAATAAAATACACATAAAATGTAAAGACCAATGAAAACATACTTAAAATATTCTCCATTTTCAGAACTTTTTATTTTAAATATGCTACTTGTCTGAAAGCTTGACACTGGCAAATTTTCCTAGCAAAAGTCTCTAGAAAAAAGTTTTCTGTCCTCTCCAGTGCTAACTAGAGGGCTTTAACTTAGAATACATTCAAACATGTGAAGACCCAAATTATTTCCTAAGGAAATTTTTGGACTTGCCTTTGGGTATTCCCAAAACCTACTCAAGTTAGAAGCAAAATAGCCTACTATTTAGATAAGAAAACAAGTTAGACCCTTTCATTAATCATATTGTCAATTTTGCTACTTGTAGTACCTGCTATTTAGTGTATAGTATTTGAGAAGCTGTTAAAGAATGAGGTAGAAGCCGGGCTCGGTGGCTCAGCCGGTAATCCCAGAGCTTTGGGAGGCCGAGGTGAGTGGATTATCTGAGCCCACGGGTTCGAGACCCACCTGGGCTACTTGGAAGGCTGAGGCGGAAGGATCACCGGAGCCCAGCAGGTGGAGGCTACAGTGGCCGGGAACGGCCACTGCACTCCAGTCCAAGTGACAGAGTGAGACTCCAACTCAAAAAAAAAAAAAAAAAAAAGAATGAGTTATAAGTACTTATACTCACATGGAAAAATACCCATGATACATAAATCAGTGAAAACATAATTTGCAAAATTATAGTAAATATGGTATGCCATTTTTGTTTTTAAAATGTTAATGTATACTTAGAACATATTAGAGAGCCATGCTTTCTCTTTTATTTAAAATATCATTTAAAAATTTACAAATATCTACACCTAACTATATAAACACAAAAGAATATACAGAAAAACCATTAAAAGAAGTTGCAACTTCTAGGGTAATGGACTGCCTATAAAAGCACATGGCAAGTGGGGAGAAGTATGCAGAGCAGAGGGAAATTTTTCTTTACATTTTAGGGTTTTCCAGTGAAATCTGGAAAATCTGCTGAAAAATTCTAAAAGAGCTGTAAGACAGAGACCTCAACTCTTTACTTCCTACAAATCCTTAGTGATTTTTTTTTTTAAGTTGGGGTCTCACTCTGACATCCAAGCTGGAGTGCAGTGGCAGGATCACAGCTCACCACAGACTCAACCTTCTGGCTCTGTTCTTCCACCTCAGCCTCCTGAGTAGCTGTGACTACAGGCAAGTACCACAAAGCCCAGCTAATTCCTTAGTGATTTAAAAAACAAAACAAAGCAAAAAACACAATAAGCATATGGATCTCTTCCTGTTAAACAAAGCAGAATCTTGGAATTCAGCTAGATCAATTTCTAATTGAATACCAGTCAGCTCCTTCTAAACCACTCACATTTGAAAGAATATTAAAATAAACCCTTAACATAGGGGGAAGAAAAAATTCCTAATACTCACTGAACTTTTTCATTCTACAAAAAGGCTGATGCTAAGAAATGGCTATCTGGCTATGGCATTCCAAAGCCCATGAGAGAGCCTGTTGGCAGATAGACTTCACAGCTAAACTTTTAGGTCAACTGCATCAACTATTATCAGTCTGTTTCTGATCTAATTAATTCACCTGCTATATACTATTTACATCACATTTAAACCTTATTTTGGGGGTCCTGTAGAGTGTGTGCATTTCATTGAAAGCCACTCTCAAGAGACACGGTGGTAAGTATCATTAATAATAACAATTACCTGAAGCAGCTGTTTTAGACAATCACGGTTTTTACTAGAAGTATAAGGACATCAAAATGACTTTTCCCTTTATCACTCATTTGGTTATCCAACAAATATTTATTTACTGAGTGCTCACTTTATTTTACATACTGTCATATATGCTGGATAAACTCAAGTTATGCAACACCCTTTCCTTGACCCAATTTCTTCTTTTGATTTTTTTGGGGAAGGGGAGGGTGATGGGGGAAAACAAACAAACAAACAAAAAACAAGGCTGGGAAAGGTTCTCTGTAGTGAAAGTACTCCATTCTGATTGTTAAGTAGCTCAGAAATTGTGGATAGAAAGGGAAAACATCCTTTTTCTTCCATATATACCTCTCTAAAAATTTGCAAAAGTCCACATTTGACTTAAGTTTAAAAAAAGTATCAATTAAATTGTTTAAAAATTTTTTCCAGATATAATATTATATAGGACACTTAAGTTAGTAACTACTAAAGTAATATACCTCAAGTATATAATGTTAGTCAATATCCATTTACCTAAGTTATTAAAAATTATAAAAATACAAATAACAGTCACCTGTAAAACTCTAAGGACTCTGTCCTGGCAGGCCAATACTGGTGTAATACGAGATAATTTTTCCACTGGAAGGCAGATGACATCATTGATTTTGTCCCCAGAAAGGTAATAATGTTGGTCTTTGCAGTCACAATAATGGTTATAAATATAACTTGCACTGAGAAAGAGATCTGAGCCAGATATGTACCTGAGAACAACAAAACAGTATTTTAAGACACCCATATTTAAAAAAATAAGCTCAGATCATTAATTTTTTTCAGAGCTAAAAACAAAAATTTATGTATACAGTTTACTCCCATTTTATCACAGACTTACAGAACACAATTTTTTCATTTCCTTCACTTAATTTCAAGCCTTTCTAAAGGACTCAGATTTCTCAATAAAAACTGAGCTCAGAAAAACTAAAAATAAAGACAATGATCATTTAATTGTCTATATCTGAGGACAGTTAAAAGTCACTTTTTTTTTTTTTTGAGTTGGAGTCTTACTCTGTCACCCACGCTGATGGGGAGTGGCACACTCCTGGCCATCGCATCCTCGACCTGCTGGGCTCAGGCAATCTTCTGCCTCAGCCCTCCAAGTAGCCAGAATCACAGGCATGCACCACCATGCCTGGCTAATTTTTTGATTTATTGTAGAGACGAGATCTTGCCAAGTTGCCCAGGATGGTCTTGAACCCTCAAGTTCAGGCAATCACTCACCTTGGCCTCCCAAAGTGCTGAGATTACAGGCTGAGCCACCAAGCCCGACCAAAAGTCACTTTTTGATGTGGACTATATGCCAAACACTGTCCTGAGTGATCTACATGTATCAGTTTAATTAATCTTTATAACCCTATAAACTTGGGATCATTATTATTCCTTTTTACAGGTGAATCATAAAACGTTAAGTAACTTGCCTAATAGCATGTAAGTAGTGGATCAGTTGCAACTCAGGTAGTTTTTAGCTCTAAAGCTGGCTTTCTTACTGCCACACTAAATTGCCTGAAAGTCTATTTGAAATGAATCTAGTTCAAACTAAAAGACAAACAGTGGAAAAAAACTGTTTCATTAGAACTTTATCTTGAAAAAAGAAGTGAAAATAAGTTCATTTCAAATTATATGTAACAAAATTTAGGCAACAATTTAACACAATGATATAATTCTTAGATTGAATCAAGTTTTCACTTGAGGGAGCTGAAATTTTTTGAAAATAATTATGTACTAGAGTAAAATATCTTTCACCTCTAGATTGCTACTACCACATGATCATAAAGAGGGTAACTTTTTTTTTTTTTTTTTTGAGTCTGGGTCTCAATCCATCACCCAGGCTGGAGTGCAGTGACACAATCACGGCCCCCCACAGATCAATCTCCTAGGCTCAGGCGATCCTTCCACCTCAACCTACTGAGTAGCTAGAACTACAGATGTGCACCACCATGCCCAGCTAATTTTTTTAAAAGTTTTTTGTAGAGACGAGGTCTTGCCATGTTGCCCAGGCTGGTCTCAAACTAAAGAGGGTAATTTTATTTGAAGGTTTCATCTATTCCTCCACCTCCAACACCTATTTAAAATTTTTTTGATATTAAAATTATTCTCTGAAGAGATTATCCTATAATGATTGCCACTGATTTTTCTCTTCTTCCATTATTAACTAGTCTTACTTTGTAGCTGTGAATGTAACTGAGTAGTCTTCTTTTTTTTGAGTTGGAGTCTCACTCTGTCGCCCAAACTGGAGTGCAGTGGCATGCTCCCAGTCACCGCAGCCTAGACCTGTTGGGCTCCAGCGATCCTTCCACCTCAGCCTTCCAAGTAGCCAGAACTACGGGCACGTGCTACCACGCACGGCAAGTTTTTGATTTATTGTAGAGATGAGGTCTTGCCAAGTTGCCCGGGTGGGTCTTGAACCCGCGGGCTCAGGCAATCCACTCGCCTCAGCCTCCAAAAGTGCTGGGATTATAGGCTAAGCCACCGAGCCCAGCCCAGTAGTCCTCTTAATATCATTTTTAGAACTTCACAAAATTCTGTATCTTTTGCAAAATTTTCAATTTCCTTTTTAAATTAATCTGTATTACATTTGCATTATATTAGCCAAAGTACTATTTAGCAATCACTATTGTTCACAAGAGTGGGAACAGATGGCAGCATTAAGCAGGGAAGGATGTGTGGTGACTACTATAAATGGTCAGTTTTCCTACTGAATATTTTCAAGTTATAATCTTTGTTTTCCTATAAAATCTTATAAATGTGGAGATTCAGACAAACAATTTTCAAAAATTGAGTAAAGAATTTTTCTATCCTACCTCTGACACTCTAGTAAAAACATTTAAGAAACTTGCTAAAGAGACTATTACTGGGAAACTATCTTCCTCATACCATTATTCACATACCTCTTTGAATGTAAAAGTATGCTATTAATATATTATTTTGATTTTCACTAAGATCAAATAATAGTATTTCAATGATAGTGTTATCATTGGCCATGTCTATCTACAAGAGCATTTCAAAAGTGTTACATTCTTGTTAAACCACTTGAAATTACATACTTCTACTTGCCATTGTTAAATTCTTATCTAATCTCACCAAGCCAAAGTTTCACAGCCCAAACATCAGGAGATGTGCTGTGCATTATACAGAACTACACAGAACAGCTGTGTAAAGAACTCTGGACTGAATCAACAGTTTCCAAACCCAGGAGTCTGGCTGCTTGTACAACTTGGCTGCATCAGACTGAAATGATGAACTTAAAGAAATCCATTCCTGGATATTCTGATTCAGCAGGTATAAGGTGGGACTAGGAATCAACTGTTTAAGTGACACAAGAGAGTCTCTTAAGTAGCAAGTTTAAAAAACAGTGAATTAGATTAATCTTAAAGTTCCTTCTAGATCCTCATGATTCAAAAACTAAAATTTTAATTGCAAAATTTCACATATCAGGAAGCCAGTAAGGTAGCTATTTTTCACTAAGAGTATTTCTGAGTCAGCTGAAATGATACTCGATTGGTAGTCACCAACTTTGACAGCCAGCTTTTAATGTAATAATCCTATCTTAAAACTAGAACTACCAAAGACAGCCAAGGAACATGAGAACTTAAATATCTACAGATTTCTTTCCATTTTTCTCCATTCCTTGATTATGAATCATAACTGAATGAAGTAGTAAAAAAATGAATGTATAAAACCTGTAATGTTCTTAAAAAGAAAACAATATTTCAACAACCAATCAATTTTATACTGATTCTAGGTCAAATTTAGTTTCTGACTAATAAAATACCTTTCGTCAATTTTATTTTTCCAGAAAACCTATTAAGCTATGATAATCAGTTGTTCTACATCAGCCAAAATAATATAAATATATTTATTTTAAAAATATATTTTAAATAAAAAGTATAACTATAAATAAGTAAAAGTAAAAAATGAGAACAATGAACATACATAGCTTTAATGCTTTCAGTGAGGTTTGTTTCAAAAGAGAGGAACTGCTTTCCTCTCTTTGTGAAGCCTCTAATCTCAGATCCCGCTGCAATAAAAATTTTCTCCTGAGGCGTATTAAGAACCCCTCCTAGTTCCAGCCTTGCAATCTTCTGCCCTGGTAAAGTCTTGAACACTGTCTGCAAAAATCATTTGGGGAAAAAAGGAAGTACAAGTTATTTTATTGTAAGCATTTTCCTTTACCATAAAAAAGTTATGATTTTAAACTTATAAAACATTATAGTTCTACTATACAGAAATAACTTTAGATAATAATCTATGTACTTTAGTGGGCCTTCAGGTTTTTTGCTAAAATCCTTAAACTTTGACACATATATTCCCACACATATTTTAATGATGTCACTGACTTCTAAACCCTTGCAACTCAAAGTAAGGTCCACTAAGCAGCAACATTAGCATCACTAAATTGAATGAGAATCTGCATTGTAACAAGATTCCCCAGTTGGCTCCAATGAATACTGGAGTTTCAGAAGCATGAGCTTAAACAACTCTCCTATCAACAGAGTCATAAACTTGGCAAATTCTTTAATTAGGTCCAATGAGTGTGTTTTGACATTCCAATCATCCTTTTAAAACTAATCTCTCCTAGCCTTCTCACAATTTTTACAAATTTTAGTAGTAAAGGACTATAGAATTTAATGAAAATGTTAATGTATAATACCTATAAACCATATATCTCTTTATTTGACTGAAAGCTACATTCCTAGCATTAATTTTTTTTTTCCTGGTTATTTTCCATTTTCTTTGCAACACTTTCTTCACCTCCACCTCCCAATGATTTTTACACAAAGAATAAAGTATCTGGGAGAGTATACAAATAATGAAACATTGGGTTTCTGGTAATTTTTACTCTTTTCATCTTTTTGTAAATTCCATATAATATACAATGAGTATGAACATTCACATCTTAGACCTACCACTTGTAAACTCTGACTGCAAATATGATGATTAATAGTAATCACTCCCTTGTTTAGGTTACTTACATTAAGTGGTAAAGCTGATGGGGTAGTCACTTCTGTGATTACATTATGCTGGATAACAGGGGTCCCCAACCCGCAGGCCACAGACCTTGGCTTGTTAGGAACTGGGCAGCACAGCAGGAGGCGAGCAACATGTTAGCAAGCAAAGCTTCATCTGTATTTATAGCTGCCCCTATCACTCTCATTATCACCTGAGCTCCGCCTCCAGTTAGATCATCCGAGGCATTAGATTCTCATAGAAGTGGGAACCCTAGGGTGACCAGCACATACTCCTTATAAGAGTCTAATGCCTGATGATCTGAGGTGGAACTAAGGTGGTGATGCTAGCTCTGGGGAGCAGTGCAAATACAGATTAACATTAGCAGTGAGATTTGATTGCAGCAGAGAAACCATAATAAATCAGTAGCTTGCAGACTCATTTTGAAAGGACATAACGTATAGTCAATATACTCAAAGGGCAGCCATTTTAACATTGCTTAGCTTTGTCATGTTTTTCTGGCAGTTCACTTTAATTTAACCTCTAATCACTAGCCAAGAATAGAACCAGTTTCTCACAGGTAACTACTGATAATTGTTTTATAACCCCCACCCCAGCTTGTTTTATACTAATTAACTTTTCTATTTCAAGTATTTGCCTCCACCCACAAGATCCAAGTTAATCCAATCAGCACTTCTCAACCTTCAAGACACAGATCGCATCGCCAAGCAGCAATCAATGTGACTAGACCACCCATCTGCCTGCTGTCTATCACCTAACATCAGTATCTGATGACATGGAGCAGACCACCACGTAATCACCTTAACAGCCTTTCCCTACCAAAGGGAAAGTTTAGAAGGATTCAACTCCCAGTGGCTAGTCACCATTGTTTTGTTTTGAGCTATGGCTGCCATGTTTTCTAGCGCTAGTCCTCTCCCTACCCTAGGGAGGTAAACCTCCTCTTCTCTCTTTCTCTTTCTTTCTCTCTCTCTCTCTCTCTCTCTCACCCTCCCTCCCACCCTCCCTCC
Source organism: Cephalopachus bancanus (assembly GCA_027257055.1). NCBI lineage: Eukaryota > Metazoa > Chordata > Mammalia > Primates > Tarsiidae > Cephalopachus > Cephalopachus bancanus. Next base: position 1,609,784 of record JAPVLO010000235.1, read on the forward strand.
CTCCCTCTCTCTGTCATTTACTTTCTAAATAATTACATGTCCCAATCTAACTTCTGTGCAATTCTTTGCATCTTTCATGTGGCACCAGATGGCACATACAGCCTGTCAGGCCTGACCTAACATTTTGGAGGCCTCACTGGGATTTTTTTTAACCTAACACATACCAAAATAATAAATATACTATAAATTATTTCATAGTAATAATTTAATTATATATTACAATGTAACAATAATAGAAATAAAGTGTACGATAAATGTAAAGCTCTTGAATCGTCCCGAAACCATTCCCTACTCCCACCCCCGCATCTGTGGAAAAATTGTCTTCCACAAAACCAATTCCTGATGCCAAAAAGGTTGGGGACCACTGCCCAACTGATACCTACGTTGCAGTCATGTGAAACCTTAAGCCCATACTTCTGGGTCATAGAAACTGTCAGATAATAAATATGTGTTGTGTTAAGCCCCAAATTTGAGGTAATATGTTACATGGTGCAGAAAACTAATCTGCCACCATAGGCTGCCAAAGGTGCTCTGTAACTCTCTAGCAGGTTACTCCTGTGCTGCCTGCAGCCTCAGACTGCACATAACTACTTCCCTCACAACCCATTTTCCAGCATCTCTATTTTAGGAAGTTTTTGACCTGGAAATATTCAGAAAGTAGTGCATTTCTCTTTTATTTATTTATTTATTTAGAGTCAGAGTCTCATTCTTGTTGCCCAGGCTGGAGTATGGTGGCATGAAGCATGGCTACTGTAGCTTCAACCCGCTGCGCTCAGGTGATCCTTCCACCTCAGGCTCCCTAGCAGCTGGGACTACAGGCGTGTGCCACTATGCCCAGCTAATATTTTTGATTTATTGTAGAAATGAGGTTTTGCCATGTTGTCTAAGCTGGTCTTGAACTCCTGCAGGCAACCCTCTCACCTCGAACTCGCAAAGTGCAGGGATGACAGGCATGAACCACTGCGGGCCACCCAACCCCACCCCTGATTGCATTCTTCTTTTAGAAAGTCATTCTTTCCTTTTAAACAAAAACTATACTTACCACTGCTTCTCCTTTCTTCATACCAAAGCACATAACCACCCCATCATGATCTCCAGTAACCACCTATAATAGATTGAAACAATCTAAAATTACTGTTATGCTCTAGTAATTGTATATGAGGAAAAAAATATTCTCAATATATAAATATTTCTTTAAAAGTAGAAATCATAAAATCTAGGAAAAACACCCCAACAAAACATAATATTCCAAAGAACAAGGGCCAAGTGAGAAGACAATGGAGAGTCATTACAAAAGTAGTTGGCCATATATTTTGTTTTGACAATGTCAATAGAACAAAAGAATATGGACAGATATGGTCTAATTTTTTCTTAACTGAAGCATTAGGACATTTTTAAGATTAACTTTCAAGACAGATTACCAAATAAGGTTGAGACTGAGACTGACCTATTTGATAATCTTCAAAAATATTTTTAATAAAAAAGTTAATATATGAAATGTATACAAAATATTATAATGAATTATGTAACTATCACCCAGTTTCAACAGTTACCAACATGTGGCCAATGAATTATTTTGAAATAAACATAGAGGGAAATTTTAACTTTTCTCTTTCAGAAATGGATAATCAAGCAAACAAAAGACAAAGATATACAAGGGGGGGACCCAAAAAACCCCCAGAATTTATAATAAATTGTGTATTTATTCTTACATGTTTAAACTTGTCACCTTCAAAGTACTCTCTGTTTGATGCAATATACCTATCAAGATGATTTTTGCAGGGCTCAAAACAGGTTTTGAACTTGTCAACTCTGAGGCCTTTTTGGTAGTTCTGCCTTTTTTGCTTCATCTGCTCCGTGTCAGCAACACCTTTCCTTTTCAGGACTTTTAGCATCCAGGGAAACAAAGGAAAGTTGCTCAGGGGCAAGATCAGGTGAATAAGGAGGATGGGGTATGGGGATCATGCTGTTTTGGTTAAAAACTGCCAACTACTGAGCACAGTGTGGGCAGGTGCGCTGGTAAAACAGGCAAACACGTTGAAAGAATCTAAAAAAAAAAAAAAAAATTCACTGAAGCCGAATGCAGCCTCTCACCATGTTAGCTGGTACACTGAGGCTGATGGATTCCTAGCAGGGGAAGTCTGTACCACAAGGAGCCCAGACTCCAAAAAATAATTCCAGGTTTTTTTGGGTCCTCACTCGTATATTAGAAAAACAATGACCTTTTACCTAATATAGTACTTGCACATTCGTGTCTGTGTGCGTGTACATACATGTAGTGGTATGTATATATGGATATATATGTATTAATATATATATATTAGTTAATCACCCATTCCAAGAATTAGAGCATAAATTTCTTTTCAAGCATACAGGAACATTAGGAAATTGACTCTGGATTAGGACATAAATCTTAAATATCAAATGTTAGTATTGTTTACAACATGTTCTAGGGCCACTGGTTCTTAACTTTGTGCAGAGATAACAAACCCCTTTGTGTATCTGATGAAAGCTGTGGCCATTCTCCTCAAAACAACGCATATTAACAAATAATTATGCACACATTTTCAGAGAGCTTGCAGATCTTTGGTAATGGTAGAGATTTATTTTCAACTGAAAAAATATAAAAATAAAGTTTAAAAATTTTTGACAACATACTATTCCAATAATTTGTAAAATAACAGTCTATTAACAGGGATTCCTAAAATGTGATTCCTGAATTCCTGGGAGTCAATGAGACCCTTTTAGCAGATCTGCCAGGTTAAAATAAAGTAAATTAGCCGGGCTCGGTGGCTCAGCCTGTAATCCCAGCACTCCGGGAGGTCGAGGCAAGTGGAGTGCCTGAGCCCATGGGTTTGAGACCAGCCCGGGCAACTTGGCGAGACCTCATCTCTACAATAAAAAATAAATTAAAAAAAAATTATCCGGGCATGGTAGCACGCGCCTGTAGTTCTGACTAATTGGAAGGCTGAGGTGGAAGGATCGCTGGAGCCTAGCAAGTCGATGTTGGGGTGGCCGTGAGTGTGCCACTGTACTCCAGCCTGCGCTACGGAGTAAGACTGCAACTCAAAAAATAATAATAATAATAATAAAGTAAATCTTTATTTTCCTTTTTCAAGGGGTTTATATTTGCAATAATAGTGCAGAAGTAATGGTGGGTAAAATTGCTGGCATCTAGCAAGAATCAAGCAAGTAACACCTGCAAATAAAATGAATAACCCCAAACTATACCAGTAGTCACTGTAATCTTCATCACCACTAAAGAAAAAAAAATCCAGTTTCACATAAGAATTTTCTTTCTTTCTTTCTTTCTTTTTGGATGGGAGTCTCACTCTGTTGCCCAGGCTGGAGTGCAGTGGCACGCTCACGGCCACGCAGCCCCAACCTGCTGGGCTCAGGCAATCCTTCCACCTCAGCCTTCCAAGTAACTGGAACCACAGGCATGCGCCACCACACCCAGCTAATTTTTTGACTTATTGTAGAGATGAGGTGTTGCCAAGTTGCCCAGGCTGGTCTTGAACCCCTGGACTCAGGCAATCCTCTCACCTTCACCTCTCAAAGTGCTAGGATTACAGGCGTGAGCCACTGCATCCAGCTAAGAATGTTGTTTCTTGATGAAGCATATTATTTTTTATTAAATCTCAACCTCCAAATACATTTTCTTTTCAATATTTAGTGCAATGAAATAGGAAGTATGCATGAAGCACTCCTGCTGCATACTGAATATTTATGAGGAAAAGCACTTGTGTAATTGGGTTATGTGCTAAACTAACCACTATTTTTTTTTAATACGATTTTAAAGAATTAAATAACAGCTGCTGTTATTAACATTTGGATATTTAGGAGACAATTTCTTAAACTGAAGGAAGGAAGCCTGTCACTTCAAAGAAAAACAACTGACATTATTTGTTGTCAATGATAAAATTTGAGTTTTCAAATGAAAATCAGTACCTTGGAAGACTTCTATCTCCCACTATGGGTGTGACAGCATTGAAATACTTAACTTTTCTGATTAGAGCAGCAGTGATATTAACAAATATGATTTGTCTGACAGTCTATAGTATTTGTTAGATATTCTATAGAATATTACTATAGTATTCTATAATGTGGCAACATTTGAAAGATATGTATACCTCACTAAACTAATAATCTTAGGTGACCATTACTGGGTGCTATAAAATCATGTATGGGGGAAAAACAGACCAATAAACTTTAATGTACCAAAGTATGAAAAGTTTATCAATATGGTTTCGGATTTGACACTGCAACTAACATTTAAGAAACTACCACTGGCTGGGCACAGTGGCTCACACCTGTAATTCCAGCACTTTGGGAGGCTAAGGTGGGAGAATCACTTGAGCCCAAAAGTTCAAGACCAGCCTGGACAACATAGCGATACTCTGTCTCTACAAAAAATAAAAAAATTAGCCGGTCATAGTGTTACACACCTATAGTCTCAACTACTTGGGAGGCTGAGGCGGAAGGATCACCTGAGCCCAGGAGGTCGAGGCTGCTTTGACTTTGATTGTGCCACTGCACTTCAGCCTGGGTGACAGAGTGAGACCTATGACTCAGAAGGAGAAGGAGAAAGAGAAGGAGAAGAAGAAGGAGAAGGAGAAGGAGAAGGAGAAGGAGGAGGAGGAGAAGGAGAAGGAGAAAGAGAGGGAAAAGAAGAAGAAAAGAAACTAAGGTGCAGTATCAGATAGGAAGAGTCACAATTATCTAGAAAAGCTATTTAAATATTCCTTCCTATTTTCAACCACATATCTGTATAAGCTGAGTTTTTTTCATATATTTCAACCAAAACAACAGACTGAATGCAGACCATAAATATGAGAATCCGTGTGCTTTGCGTATACAAAATATTAAAGATGTTTCAAAAAACTTCACGTAATGTCATTATTCCCATGGAATTCCTTTTATTTTGAAAAACTTATTTTCACAAAAATGTTATTTATATAAACATGGAAAGAGTTAGAAGGAGATTTCTTACATGCATGTTTTGCATAATGGTGATGTCTAGGCTTTTAGAGTACCCATCACCTAAATAATGAACACTGTACTCAATAATACCCAAAATACCCATTGTTCAACCCTCACTTCCCTAAAATAATAAATATTTTACCATTTATCAGTTTTAATTTCAATACAGTAAGTATTGATAGATATAACCAACATAAACAAAAGCTCTTTGGGATCCTCAATAAGTTAAGTGTATAAGGGGGACCTGAAATTAAAAAGTGTGAGAAGTGCTAATCGAGTAGACTAAATATAATAAATGACAATCAGGAATCTGTTGATTCATCTTTTCAAAATTTATTTTTGCTTTTTTTTTCACTTTTCTTTTACTTTTTGACAAATATTAATTGTACATATGCATGAAATACAGTGATGCTGTGATACAATAATTTACAGTGATCAGATCAGGGTAATTAGCATATCTATAATCTCAGCACTTATTATTTCTTTGTGTTGGAATCATTCAATTATTCTCTTTCTAGCTATTTGAAACTCTATATTATTAACTATAGTCATCCTACAGTGGCATACAACACTAACATTAGAACTTATTACACTAGAACTTACTCCCCTATCTAGCTTTAATTTTATATGATTTAATAAATCTCTCTCTATCCCTCCTTTCTCCTTACCCTTCCCAGTCTCTAGTATCCTTTGTCCTAGTTTCACTTCTATGAGATCAACTTTTCTTGGCTTCCATATATAAGTGAGAACATGTGGTGTTTAACTTTTTGTTTCTGGCTTATTTCACTTAACATAATGCCTTCCATTTCCACCCATGTGTGCCACAATGACTGGTTTTCTTTTTTTTTTAATTGCTGAATAGTATTCTATTGTACATATATACATTTTCTTGATCCATTCATCTGCTGTTTGACACCTAGGTTGATTCCATATCTAGGCTATTGTGAATAGTGCTGCAATAGTGTGAGAGGGCAGAGGTCTCTTTGATACAATGATTTCCTTTCCTTTGGATAAAGTCCCGGTAACGGGATTGTTGGATCATATCAGTTTTATTTGTAGTTTTTTGAACATCCATAGTGTTCTCCATAGTGGCTATATTAGTATACATTCCCACCAACAGTGTATGAGTTTTCCCTTTCTCCACATCCTTGCCAGCACTTACTTTTTGTCTTTTGAAAATAGCCATACTAACTAGGGTGAGAAAATACCTCATTGTGGTTTTGATTTGCATTTCCTTGATGATTAGTGTTGCTGAGCATTTTTCATATATCCACTGGCCATTTGTATGTCCCCTTTTGAGAAATGTCTGTTCAGATCACTTGCCCATTTTTTAAAATTGTTTTTTGTTATTGAGATATTTGAGTTCCTTGTATATTTTCTCCCATTCTGTAGGTTGTCTTTTCACTCTGTGGATTGCTTCCTTTGCTGTACAGGAGCTTTTTAGCTTGGTATAATGCCATTTGTTTATTTTTGCTTTTGTTGCCTGTGCTTTTGAGGACTTATACATAAACTCTTTTCCTAGATCAATGTTTTGAAACATTTCTTCTATGTTTTCCTCTAGTAGTTTTATCATTTCAGATCTTCATTTAGGTCTTTGATACATTTTGAGCTGATTTTTGTACATGGTTAGCAGTGGGAGCCTGGATTCATTCTTCTGCTTGTGGTATCCAGTTTTTTCAGCACAATTTATTGAAAAGACTTTGCTTTCCCCAACAATTACTCTTGGCACCTTTGTCAAAAATCAGTTGGTCGTAGATCATGGATTAATTTATCAGTTCTCTATTCTGTTCCATTGGTTGATGTTTCTGTTTTTATGCCAGTACCATGCTGTTCTGATTACTATAACTTTGTGGTATATTTTGAGGTCTGGTAGTATACCTGCAGTTTTGTTCTTTTTGCTCAGGACTACTTTGCCAATTTGGAGGTCTTTTGTGGTTTCATACAAAATTTAGGATTTTTTCCCCCTATTTCTGTTGAAGAATACCACTGGTATCTTGATAAGGACTGCACTGAATCTATACTTTGGGTAGTATTATGACTTTAACAGTATTAATTCTTCTGATTCATGAACATGAGCTGTGTCTTTCCATTTGTTTGTATCCTGTTCAATTTCTTTCATCAGCATTTTGTAGTTTCTCTTGTAGAGTTCTTTTACCTCCTTGGTTAAATGTATTCCTAGGTATTTTATCTTATTTATAGCAGTTATAATGGGGTTGCCTTCTTTATTTCTTTTTCAGCTAGTCTGTTGTTCATATATAGAAATGCTACTGATTTTTGTATATTAATTTTATATCTTGCAACTTCACTAAATTCATTTATCAGTTCTAAGAGTTTTTTGGTAGCATCTTTAGGTTTTCTGTACATAAGATCATGTTGTCTGCAAACAGGGGCAATATGACTTTCTCCTTTCCAATTTGAATGCCCTTTCCCTCTTGCTCTTTTCTATTTGCTCTGGCTAAGACTTCTAGTATTATGTTGAACTTTTGGTTTATCATGATAAAATATTGTTATAGAAGGATAATGTATTTATTTTGCAGCTATTAAAATAGTCTACTAGTCTAAGAAACTATAATTGTTCCATGGAAGTCATAGGATCAAGGTTTCTATAAACATAATAAATACGATTAAATACAAAGTTCAACATCAAAATAATCTCAAAAATATAAGAGAGCATTTTTTCCATATCCTATCATTTTCTCTCTTTTTTTTCTATATACACAATCTGGTACACACAGAAAATTATTACCAAAAAAAGGAGTATGGTTTTTAACAAGTTTGCTTACACTATTTACTAACTGTATATAATTTCAATGTCCAAGAAAGTTATTGTCTGTAAATGTCCCTTGGTAGTCCAACTTCTGTTCAAATTAAGAGAAATTCATTTCCATTTTAACGTTAGCACTTTTTAATAGAGTAGCTTACCAGTAAAAAAGGAAATATGAGCTTCTTCTATGTCAGAACAAGGAAAAAGTAGAGAAATCAGAATCTATACAATACCTTTTGTGCAGCCTTATGTTTTGAGGCAGGGAGTAGCTTCATAGTATTCTGAGATGTCACTCCTACCTAAGAAAAAACACCAGCCACCTAGTAAATTTAATTTGAAGTTAAGACATCAGAGATGAAAAAGTTCAGCAGGTTAAGGTCATAGTGAGCCCTATTTTTTTAAACTGAAATTAGTGATATAACTATTATTATCATTGACAAGCTTATTTTCTAATGAAATACAAAACAACAAAGAAAGAGTAAAATTTATTCTATAAAGCTATCAAGACAAAAATAATTGTATGACATTATTGGTAAGGTACTTTATAAAAAAAAAATTTCTAGAAGCCTTCCTATCCAACTTCATACAGCTGTTTTGTAAAGTGACTAAAAAATCTTTGGAAACTGCCTGAGTGCAGTGGCTCATGCCTGTAATCCCAGTGCGTTGGGAGGCCGAGGCAGGAGAACTGCCTGACCCAGGGAGTTCAAGACCAGCCTAGGCAGCACAGCAAGACCTCATCTCTACAAAAAATTTAAAAAGTAGTGGGACGTGGTGGCACGCTCCTATAGTCCCAGCTATTCAGGAGGCTGAGGTGGAAGGACTGCCTGAGCCCAGGAAGTGGAGGCTGCAAAGAGCCTTGATCAGCCACTGCAATCCAGCCTGGGTGACAGAGACCTCCATGCACCCCCAAAAAAGATTGGAAATAGATTACACACAGTAATTAAAAATACAACATAGATGTCTACTAAAACACCATGGCAATAATATTCTATCTGACTGATGATGAAGATTATTTTGCAAGATGTAGAAAGGATGAAAACAGCATGGTTTGTTCAGCAGGGAACAGTTTCTAGCAGTATAAAGATAGGGGAAGAGAATGGGACTAATGAGAGAGAAGCTGGAAAAAAACAACAAATCCTGAAAGAATTTGCATATAGTATAGATATGACTCTATTCTGCATCCCATAGGGTAACATTAAAGTTTTAAATAATCTGTCTAGATTTGCATTTTTGAAACATCAATTAGCAAGCAACACGAAGGATGGCTTGGAGAGAGGAGAAACTAGAGGCAAGGATCCCATTAGGAGGCTGTTTCAATTACGCAAGCAAGAGAAGATGAGAACCCGAACTGAGGGAAACAGAGAGGGAGAAAAATGGGACAGATTCAAGAGAAATTTAGGATGTAAAAACAGCAAGATGTGGTGATCAACTGGATACGGAAGATATTAAGGTGGGAAATACCTAGCGTATGACCATGGGGAACGGACTGGACACACATTTGTACCGTTAACTAAAATGGGACGGCTGAATAAAGGAGAAGATGGGGAAGCCGGAGAGGGAAAATTCTAGGGCTGAAAGAAACCCTGAGAGGCAGTGATCCTGGAAGAACACCAGCTCTGGAGTCCCACACTGCAATTCAAACAGCAACTCCATACTTTCCAGCTACTATGTAAATTATTCACCCTTGAATCCTCATGTATACTATTATCTACTTTGAAAATTCTTATGAGGATTAAGCATTTATGCTAAGCTCTTAGAATAAACCAGATGCACAATTAATGGCTGTCACTGGAGATTCAGGAGTCAGAAACCCACAGTAGCTGCAGGCGGGGTCAGCCAGCGCCCGCGCCTCGGAGCATCCCCAGGAACGACAGGGGCCAGCGAGGCTGGCTGCCAGTTCCCGCGCAACCAGCCCCGTCCTGGACTCCGACTCAGGACGGCGGAAGGACCTAGTCCTCTCAAGCAGCGACGCCCGCTCCATGCCTGGGGCTTACCTGTAAATAATCCGCTCGGTTTAGAATCAGCTCCATGACGACTGCACGGATGCGCCGGGAGGGAGCAGGGGAAGAGAGGCGACAGGACGCCGGGCCTCGGGCCCGCCGCTCAGCCTGCTCCCGTGCCCCCAGAGGGCCAAGCGCGACTCCCACTGCCGCCGGGGGGCTGCTCCGGGGCTTTAGGGAAGCGTCGTCTGGAGTGACGTCAGCACGCTTCTGCGAGTGGCCCCCCAAACGTAGGTGAAGCCCCGCCCGTCTGTCGACGGACCGCCCCCTGACAGCCTGTTCCAATCAGAGGCGGAGAGGAGCGGAGGTTGCGATCCCGAAGACCAGGCGAGGGCGGTTTCCAGGGAGACCGGACGCGCAGTCTTAGTCTTGGCTCCGCCTTCCCTGCCGCCCTGAGCTCATCCTCCGCGTGTTTCTGCGTGTGTGTAGAGAGCGCTAAAGTCAGGCTGGGGGGATTCTGACTTATGTCACTTCGCCACTGGAAGGGGTCGGGTAAGGAATTAGTTCCACCGTTATAGGCGTTAGCTTACAGCTGCAGTTCTCAAACTTATGGCCTTAGAGACCCTTTACAAAACTTGCAAAAGCTATTGAGGACCCCAAAGGCCGTTTGTTTATATGTTATCTATTGATATTTACCATATTAGACATTAGACCTGAATTTTTTTTTCTTCTGAGTCAGTCTTACTCTGTCGCCCAGAATGGAGTGCAGTGGCACGCCTACGGCCACCGCAGCCTCAACCTGCTGGGCTCCAGCGATCCTCCCTCCTCAGCCTTTCAAGTAGCCGGAACTACAGGCACGCGCCACCACCTCCGGCTAATTTTCTGATTTTTTTTTTTTTTTTTTTTTTTATAGAGACGAGATCTCGTCGAGTTACCCAGACTTGTCTCCAACCCCTGAGCTCAGGCAATTCTCTCGCCTCCGCCTCCCAAAGTGCTGGAATTGCAGGTGTAAGCTCCCGGACTAAAAAATATTTGATTTTTTTTAAACCACGACACAAATATCTTAATGAAAAATAGCTACAGTATTTTCCCAAGATAAAAAATAATAATGAATCGACTGGCATTGTGTGCAAATCTGTTTTCTTCCCACCTTAATTGGAGACAGCAGGAATCCCAGATCTACTTCTGCATTCAATCTATTGCTATATATTGTTTTTGTTTAAGTATATGAAGAAAAGTCGATCCAAACTCAACAAGTAGTTGTTTTGTTTAAAGGTTGGTTACAAAGTGAAACGTGACTCCATTATTATAACATTAAAAAAAAAAAACCAAATTCATCTTTTTCCACAGATCTCATCAGAAAATTCTTGAAGCGGGGCTTAGTGGCACCCACTGTAATCCCAGATACTATGAAATGAGCTAGGAGAATTTCTTTAGCCCAGGAGTTCTCAAGATTACAGTGAGCTATGATCCCGCCACTGCACTCCAGCCTGAACTACAGAGCAAAACTCTGACTCTTAGAGGGAAAAAAAAACCTTTAGGATTAGAAAGCTGTCAAACTCAGACAGTGAATATACATTTTCCAAAATTCTAATTTGTACTTGAAAGCTTGACTTTTAAGTGTCAGCAATAAATATGGGGTGTTTTCCTTAGACTGAGAGATTCACTTCTTGAATTTATGAGAAAATATATGTCAAATTTCTGAGTCTTAATAATTATAATTTGTCTGTCAATAGTGCCTTCAAATAAAAATGGTGTTCCATGAAAAAAACAGTTCAGCTAGCAACTCAATCACACAAGTACTTTTCCTTGAGACAAATAATGTATTCTGGTATTCAGTAGAAGTGTATGTATGTATATATGTATTTGAGTCGGGATCTCACTCTGTTGCCCAGGCTGGAATGCAGTGGTGTTATCACGGCTCATCACTGCTTCAGCTTCCTGGATTCAAGGGATCCTATCACTTCAGCCTCCCAGGTAGCTGAGACTACAGGCACACACCAATGTACCCAACTAATATTTTTTTAAATTTTCTGTAGAGACAAGATCTTGCTATGTTGCCCAAGTGTTCTCAAACTCTTGGGCTCACAAAATCCTCCCACCTTGGCCTCCTAAAGTGCTAGCATTACAGGTGTGAGCCACGGCACCCGGCCATAAGTGTATACTTGCCATGACATCACACAGAATATTTTTTTTAAAAGACATACTCAAGAGTTGAGAAATAACATTAACGTTTTTGCAGTTTCATAAAGGACATTTTTATATGAAACACTTTTTGTTTCCTGTCAGTGCATGGCACGTAGAAGATGGTGACTATAAGTACAGGTTGGACCACTGCCTTGATTTATGCTTAAGCACCAGGAGTATTAACCACCATTGCTCTTGTACCACCAGTGCGAATGTCAACACAGGGATAAGGCAAATAACACAGTGATAAGGCAAGTAACATCTTAGTGTTATGAAAATAGTTTCAAAATTGCAAGTAGCTCAGAAAAGGCCCCAGGACCTTCCTGGGCCCACAGACCCCTGCTGTCCAAGGTTGCCCAGGACATTGGCTCTTTCACTAGGCCCTCCTCAGTGCACACAGTGCTCTGCCTGTGGAACTAAAGATGAGTAGGAAACAGGCTCTTTTCTGATTTTTGTGTCTTCTAGGGGAGAGTTCACAAATGATTGTGAAATAAGAATTAACCCCCTGAGAAGAGACTCCTCTCAAGAAAAGTTATTTCCTGTAGAAGTGTCTGAGAAGGTCTCAGGCCACAGGATGGATGTTCCAGAAGATTATCTCTCCAAGGCTAAAATAACTCCATATTAAAATAAATAACGTGAAATTGAGTTAGCTGTTTAGCAATTTGGGGGAAATATATACTGGTTTAAACTTAAAAAAATATGGATAAATATTACAAGTGAACTGAAAAATAAAGCCATAGAGGAGATAGGATAAAATGTCATTATATAGAATTTTATAGAATTTTAGAGTTTGGAAGGTGTATTACTAGTCTGCTAGGGCCACCATATGGAAGTACCACAGACTGTGTGGCTTAAGCAGGTAGCTAGTCATCTTTTCCCTGTGTCATTTCACATGGTCTTCCCTCTATGTCTATCTGTGTCTTATCTCCTCTTCTTACAAGGACATCAGTCATATTGAACCAGGGCCTAATGACCTCATTTTAACTTTATTACCTCTTTAATAAAGATGGTCTCCAACTATAGTCACAGTCTGAGATACTAAGGATTAGGACTTCAACATATGAATTTTGAGGGGACACAATTCAGCTCATAATAGAAGGAAACTGATCTCAGAAGGGACAGAAGAAATCACAAAGAACAAAGCAAATGCAGTGGCTAGTGCCTGTAGTCCCAGTTACTTCTGATTTGACTTGGTGGCTCACACCTGTAATCCCAGCACTTTGGGAGGCAGGGAAGGACTGCATGAGCCCAAGAGTTCAAGCCTGCCTGAACAATGTAGTGAGACCCCATCTAAAAAAAAATTACATTAAAAACATATGAAACGTAAACATTTAAATGTTTTACAAAACATTTTTAATGTAAACAAAATTTTGAAAAAATAAGTCTAAAACTTAGTATATTTATCAATTTTTCCTATAAATTTTTAAAAAAGAAATGCTATGATTTAAATATACAGGTAAAAAAAGACAATTCATACAGAAGATGACTACTGTCTAAACATATAGAAATCTGTTACCTTCACTTGTAATCAATAATATTAAAGCAAGATACCTTTTTATTTTGCTTTTCAAGTTAGAAAAAAAGATTTAAATGAAAACACTATATGTTGTAGAGGAAGCATGTGCTCACTGAGATGTTTTACACTAGTAATAACACCCTTTTCAAAAGCAGCCTAGCAATATGCATCCAAACCTATAAATGTATGACAACATTTTTACCCCCCAACCCCAATTTTGGATATTTCGTCTATGAAAACAATACAAACTGAGTAAGAAGTCATGCTCGAGGCATTATTTAAAATAGAAAACTAACTGTGCAATAATAGGGGAATGTTTTGTGAATCCATTTTGTGAACGATTATGCAGCCATTGAAAGCGAAACAATGAAGACTATTTAACAATGTGGAAAGCATCCAGGGTAATAAAAACAGGATATAAAAGTGTGCGTATACTACTATTACAATTGCAAATGAAAGAACTGTTAGGAAACACATCGAAAATACGTTAGTTTGCAGTAAATGCAAGGATTATGGACTTTCTCCTTCTATCGTTTGTGTTTTTCCATAAAATGTTTGCATTATTTTAATGTAAAATTATGCATTTTAAAAATTAAATTTTTGTAGCATAAAAATTAACTTAATAACAGTGGCATTATAAGAATTCTCTTTCCAACTCTGCATAGTTTCCAGAGTAGTCACTTTACTATCCTATTGATTACAAGGTTGTGGTCAAGTGTCCTCTAAGGCTATGGGCACCATTTCCTCTCTATTGTCTGTTTTGTTTGCCTTCTCAAGTACTGGCAATACATGTTAACTTAAGGAAAATGGTACTGATATAATTATTACTATGTTTTTGCATTACAACACACCATCAGAAGACTGAAAACCTGAAGTGGGCAGAAATAATCTTTCTCTTTTTTTTTTTTTTGAGTCAGAGTCTCACTCTGTCACCCAGGCTGGAATGCAGTGGCACGCTCATGACCATCCCAGCGTCAACCTTCTGGGTTCCAACGATACTTCTCCTCAGCCTTCCAAGTAGCTGGAACTACAGGTGTGCACTACCGCACCCAGCTAATTTTTTATTTTTTTATTGTAGAGACAAGGTCTCGCCAAGTTGCCCAGGCCGGTGGTCTCCAACCCGTGGGCTCAGGCAATCCACTCGTCTCGGCCTCCCAAAGTGCTGGGATTACAAACTGAGCCACCAAGCCCAACCATCTTTCTTTTTTTTAAATTGCGGTCTTGCTCTGACACCCAGGTTGTAGTGCAGAGGCACATCATGACTCATTGCAACCTCAACCTCCTGGGCTCAGGCAATCCTCCTGCCTCAGCCTCTGGGGTAGCTGGGACTACAGGCACACACCACCACATCCAGGTTTTTTTACTTTTTTATAGAGACAAGGTCTTATTATGTTACCTAGGCTGCACAAATAATCTTTTGAAAAATGACCCTCAGGGAATATGAAGTGTATTCCAGGGCTGAATCCAATCTCAGAAATAATTAATCCAACATTTTCCTTCTGGATTCACAAACCCCTTTCATAGTACTATATCATCTTTCTAAGCCCTTAGGAATCTTAATTTCATTTTTTCATTGTGTATAATAGAAAGGTAATTTCATTTTATTTATTTATTTTTGAGTCAGAGTCTCATCTGTTCCCCAGGGTGGAATGCAGTGGCAGGCTCAAAGTCACCACAGCCTTGACCTACTAGGCTCAGGTGATCCTTCTGCCTTGACTTTCTAAGCAGCTGAAACTACAGGCATGTGCCACCACACCCAGCTAATTTTTTTTTTTAATTGTAGAGATGAGGTCTTCCAGGTTGCCCAGGCTGGGCTCAAACCCCTGGGCTCAGGCAATCCTCTTGCCTCCACCTCCCAAAGTGCTGGTATTACAGGTGTGAGTTACTGTTTCCAGCAGAAATATCATTTTAAAGAAAAAGTAATTTTAGATTGCCATATTATATAAGGTAGCATTATAAAATTCATCTTTATATAATCTTTACAATAAAAACATATAATGGCAATGCTTATTTTCCATTAAACTAGTGAAGTCCATTGTTTATTTTACTTTAAATTAATAATGTAGAAGAAAACAGTTTACTTGGAAGATAAATTTATTTTATAACATTGAAATGAGGCATTAAAAGTAGACAAAAAAGAGTTTACATAATCTAATATTTGAAATTCTTTCATTTGCATCTAAAAAGTCAAATATTGTATTTTTTTAAAGTATATACAGTGTTTTGTTTCTAAGTAATTAGCAAAATTTTCAAACTACTAATTTTTAGCACTTCCCAAATAATTAGCAGGTTGAGCAGTTTTTATTCATAATAAAGAAAATATCAAGTTAAATAAAATTTCCATTGTATTTTATCTTGTTAAACATGTTTTAAAATACTAAAGTCATCTTGGTGGTCTACATAAAAATGAACAGAAGATTGTATCTCAGATGTGACAAAGATCACCTTGAGACAAATTTGCAGAATTATCATACACCTCTGTAATTTATAACCTTATGTTGCAATGTTAAATTTAAGTAAAACAAATTATGATGGAAACTATAAGCAATTTAAATTAAGTTAAAGTTAAAACCATCAACACAACTAGTGGCGGTCGGCTGAAAATGAGTCACTGGTAATATATACTATAGTTTCAGATAACATGGGGTTCAAATTTGGAAACTCTCAAACTCTCGTTTTAAAAAGAAAAAAAATGTAGATACCCATTTTAGATTGATATCCATTTATTTATTTATTTATTTATTTTTGCGTTAGAGTCTCACTCTGTCACCCAGACTGGAGTGCAGTGGCCGCTCCCAGCCACCGCAGCCTCGACCTGCTGGGCTCCGGCGATCCTTCCGCCTCAGCCTTCCAAATAGCTGGAATTACAGGCATGCGCTACCACACCCGGCTGATTTTTTGATTTATTGTAGAGATGAGGTCTCGCTGCCCAGGCGGGTTAGATGCTCCCCCCTCCCTTTTTTTTTAAAAAAAAGAGATATAGAAAGAGAGACCATTACCACCTTGGATGATCCCCCAGGGATCAAGAACTCCTCTAATTAGTTCAGCCCTGTTTGACTGAACTAATTATGAAGGTCAGAGAAGTGATTTGTTCCAGGCATAATAACAATTAATGTGGCTTCAGTTTTCTTTAGACATTGTACATAAGACAATTTACCTTTCCACTTACAAAAGTTGCTTTCATTTGGCTTACACATTTTAAATATAAATATATCGGACATGATTGGGCAAGATAGTCTAAATTGTACTAAATTTACTCTTTTTGTGTGAGAAAGCAGGATTAAGAAGACAGAAAAGCTCCCACAGCAGAAGGGGACCCAAGGGAGTTTCCCCTAAATTTACTTTTAATAATCACAACATATTTACATCATTTTAAGTTTTTATAGTGAGCTCTTTGAAGACACTGCATACCATTTTTCATAGTTCCTTATTTTATTTCAAGTCTATGAATCCAAGCTTCTGAACAGGTTGTGAGTTCCATACTTGATCTTGAATCTAGCAAAAAAGTCAAGAAGAGATGGACTGTGAATTCCATAATCAAGGGTGTACTATGTAAATTTATACAGTTGGCACTCACAAAGTACCAAAGTATTTAAAGTCTGAGGAGCAGTTTGAATGTTGTCTTCTTTATTTATCATATCTGTAACTAAAAAAATAGTTAAGAACAGCAAAAAGTCAGAAAGAGATGTCACAAAGAAAGAAAAGTCCTGGAGCTCTGATAATCCTTTAATTAATTGTAAGCTCTTAAATGTTTGTGTGTTTTTTTCTAGGTAAGTTTTTTTTTTTTTTTTAATCCTGTGTAAATGCTCCCTTCTCTGAGCTTCCAGCTTTGTTTTCCCAAACAAGCTGTTACAACAGTGAGTTGGGCAAGGACTTGCTGACCCAGAGCTATTTTGATCCTCAAAGAAGTACTAATGCTGACAACAATCCCCTAAATTAATCCTCACTTCGTTGCCACCCATATGCTACCACATTAATACCTTACGTCTTAGGATGAGTTTCCTAGAAGCAAAATCTGAAAAGATTTGAATGTAGTAATTCCTTGAGGAAATGCTCTCAGTAGAAAGGGAAGGAGGGAAGCAGGAAAAGGCAGAGGAAGAAGCTAAACAAAGATTGAATCTCAGCTTCAAGGCCTAATTCCTTCAGGAGCTCTGAAGCAGGAATTGTAGGAAAAAGCTGTCTATACCTTTGAGTCAGGGTCTGTGTCA
The DNA here is from genome assembly GCA_027257055.1 of Cephalopachus bancanus. Lineage (NCBI taxonomy): Eukaryota > Metazoa > Chordata > Mammalia > Primates > Tarsiidae > Cephalopachus > Cephalopachus bancanus. Next base: position 1,627,382 of record JAPVLO010000235.1, read on the forward strand.
CCCAGGCCAGAGCACAGTGGCATGATCATGGCTCACCACAGCCTCGACCTCCTGGACTCGTGATCCCTATAGATCCCTACTCGTGATCCGCTCAGCCTCCAGAGTAGCTGAAACTACAGGAGTGTGACACCATGCTCGGCTAATTTTAAATTTTTTGTAGAGACCTATATTGCCCAGGCCTGGAGCCAGCCTTTTATGTCCTCTTCCCTCCATTGGCCATGGGGGGAGCAGGCATCACATCAAGGACAAGGCTGCTTTATTTGGGCTGAGGGCAATTCTCAGGGAAATGATTAGCTGGGACCTACACATGAGTATCTGGGAGATACGTGCTCTGGCCTGGGAGAAGGGATCTGGGTATGGCATCAAGAAGCTCAACAGCTTCCACTATACACTGTCATCACATCTGCCTTTTCAACTAATACCCCGTAATTATGAAGAAGGGAAAGATAAAATATTAAAACTATATAAGCATAGTAAATAAAGAAAAAATAACCTGTTGAGCTCTATAGTTCTGAGAGGCATGGACCAAAAAAGAAAAAAGATGCACGTACACTCATGGCATGGGTGCCATGAGCCTTGTCTTCACACTTCTCCGATCTCCAGGTTCCAAGGATCCTAGGCTGAACGCACCCTGCTGATCTGCCACTCTTTCATTCAGCATTTTTCCAACCCCACAATAGGAAAATTACTGAATGTTCTGCTCCCTATCTATAAGCAAAATATCCACCCTTAGAATCATAGACCACGCTTTAAAACTAAAAGCATCATCTATCATGAAAACTCCATATCTTTATGGTTTTAGTACAATGTATAGCAACATATAGCAGTGGAAAAATTCAATATTTTATTCAATTCTGAGACATGACATAAAATATATAAAGTTTGAAAAATGTTTAAGACAAATGCTATTAGCATAGCCCCAAAGTTAGTGAAACAGTCTACAATGGTAGTAAAAAATGTATAAAGTACTTTTAAAATTTATTTTATCTCCCCCAAAATAGAAATTAATAATCTTTAAAGATATTTATATAGTTCCATTTAATGTTCATTTTTGTCTTCATCTCTAGAAAGTCTTCCTGTGTAATAGCAATGATTTTAAAGTAGCATGTATTTAATTGGTCATAAGTACCTATAAAACTCTTTGAGCTATGATCACAATTTGTATTTCTATTAGACTTGATAGGAACTGACTAAAGAGACCCAGGATGCTAAACATAACTCTATGAGAGATTTAAACCTCACAGGTTAAAAATGCTTTGAATGTTTTATCATCTGAGAAGAGACTACAAAAAGGGGATACTGGCTGTATCCCCTTTCTTATTAAAGTCAGGAGACATTGTGTAATAAGGCAAATATAGATACATCACAATTTAGTTTGTATAGAAAGTAGAATTGAAATCCTTTGATAAGAAAAAAGATGTCAATCATTCTAAGCAATGACGGCAAGAAATGCCTTGAAAGGAAATGAAACACACCTGGCCATGCTTGGTCATGTCTTTCCAGGGATGCACACGGTCCTGCGTTTTCCTATTTCTTCCCATAAGCAGACCCTCCAAAACTCAGAATGAGCTAACGGGCAAGATATGAAGTCAATTGTTGATATCTTATTTAGTATTAAAGCATCAGAGGCAGAAATCATACGGTTTTAAAGAAATTAAAACCCTGCATAACTCTCAGTTTAAAAAAATCCACATTACTGAAAAACAACAAAAGAAAGTCTAAGACAGAAAGCAAACAGTATATATTTTAGAAAAATCTTTAATGTGTTGTTTTGAACAATTCTATGAAATATGTAATGTAATTATATTAAATATAATATGTAATTATACTTCTATTAACCCATTTTGGTTGTTGACTTTTTCTCTCAGGGCTCAATGGTTCTAGGATTATCAGTGACACCTAAAATTCGAAAATAACAACAACAACAACAAAAAGAGTCATAGCTGTTGCAAAATTTCTTCAGTTTCTATTTTTAAAAAAACAGCTCTTCATCATTTGGACAAGGGAAGGTATGCAACATAATGATGACCTTTTATTTTTTATTTGTATTTTGTTGGCAGTTCAGTTGGTTTTGACAACATTTACTGAGCACCTACTATGCACCAGGCACTGTACTAGATGCTGGAGACACAAGGATGAATAAAACATGGTTTCTGTCCCCAAGGAGTAGACAGTTTCTTGGAGGCAAACAGGTAGTGCAAAGTTGTTGAGTTCACTCTAAAATGAACAAAAATGTCAGTAATGTCATAATATTGGACTTTTAAACACAACAGTATGTCACTGTAATGTCAAGGCAGACAAATAAAATGCATTTTCATGTGATAAAACAGTAAAATTATTAAGACCTAGCTTTTAAAGATTCACATGATAAAAGTAGTTAATACTAAAAATTCACACCATAGTTTTTCAAGTATTTCATACTTAGAAATATTATTGCCCATATTTGTGCTATAGTCAAAGCCATAATTCCAGGTTGTGGCATCATTCACATCGCAGCACACTGGGATTCAGTTTCTCACTGAGTTTATGAATTAGAATGGCTAATTCCTCAGTTGCTTGGCTCTTGTCCTCCAAAAGTTCGTAACGAAGGCTGGAGATATCTTGCTTGATTTCTTTTAATTCACCTATAGTATTAGTATTAAAAAAATACATAATTGGTAATTTGCTCCTTGGATTTAGAAAAGAACAAAGAGTGAAATTCACACAATATAAATATATTTGCTTCATAAAGTCTCTAAGGTAGCTCTTTCAATTTTTTTCATTTAAAATGATGAAGAAATGTCTGTCTAAAGATATGCTAATCTTTAAAAAAAACAATAAAAATAGTTCAACTATGTTTTTAACAGTAAAACTCAGCCTAAAAGTCCTCTGGCTCATCCAACCTTTAACATAGGGCCATTCTCTATTACCTCTTCTGCAGCCAGGATACCTCCTTTCTAACTAAAGGGAGGTCCTTTGTTTCCTCAGGCATAAGGGCAGAACCTACATCGAACATCTCCCATGGCTAGGATCAAAGGGAATCTTTGCAAAACTCAACCTTACCAAAAATAAATCAACCTACTTAACAGACAAATACTCACATAGAAGAAGTAATTTTTTAAAGTCAAATGTGAAGTAAGGGAAGGGAAGAAAAAAGAGTAGGGTGTTTATCAGGAAAAGGCAATGGTAATGAGCATGGAGTTAAGGAGCATACAGATGAGTCCGTCTGGCACAGAGGATCAATGCACAAGAAAGTAACAAGCAACAGTGAATTTGAGGAGTTCAAAGGTATACCTCTAGCAATGTGGAGAACTCCATCCTCTCGAAGAGGATAGAAGAGTTTTGGCTATTAAAACTAACTCCTTCCATAATTCAGCTTGGCAGTATTTTGAGCATATGGAGATTATAACTAAAAACTGGGTTCTCTTACAAATGACTGTAAGGCAGATAAGCCACTGACCTTGAAAAGTGAATACTGGAATGAGAATTGACTTTGAATCTAAGAAATGACTCTTGAAAACACTTTGACTTAGATCTTTATAATAGAATGGCATATAAAATACATCCTTGATGATATTTCCTGGTATCCATATGATGCTGTAAAGTACAATTTTCAATGTTCTTCTATTACATTAAAGTCAGAACCCTTTCATAAGGAATTTTAATTTTTCCTCAAGAATACATAGAAAACATTTGCAGATTGTGGATTCCTTTTGTGGCCATTCCTATGGCATATGGCAGTATGAAGGGAATAAACTGATCTAATTTGAAATCATGAGGCGAAACTTCAGTGGAAGGGATGAATGAATTCCCATACCATTCGGTGCCATAGTGAACTCCTGTTCCCTCATACTACTATATCCTTCCTTGTTCCTGAGTCATAGGGAGACTACACCCTACATGCTGTGGTTAGTCTGTCAATACAGGAAGCATAAATAACTCAACCCCTTCAGACTTGCATTTTCTCATTTATTAACTGAGGAGGTTAAGCTACATGATCCATTTTCTTAGCAAGAATTTTGTTCAAATCTCTACATTCTCATTAGTTTTCCCTTTTGGTGCAGGGTCTTGGAAAATGTTCCTTGTTTTTGATGCTTTTATCACTATACAATTCCTCTCACTGGTTCACCCCAACTCAAGGGAGGTTATGTTATACTGATCAGATTTCTGCTTTCTAAACTACCACCTCATTCTAATCCTGGTCTCCCTGAGAGTGTTTCTAGGTCACTATGATTGAATTTTTTTGCTGGTTCTCAATCAAACATTCATAGATTTCTTTTCTACATACCACTGGATTGGCTAGATTTGCAAGAGATTCCTATATTAGTCAAGTAATGGCTTCAAAGCCCATCAACAATTTTACTAAGTTTAGACCTTTCTTACCTTATAAGTGCAGATTAGATCTAGTGGCATCTCACTGGTGTCTCAATGGAAGGTACAATTTCCATTTTTAGGGCAATTTATTTCTCCCAGGTGGATTTCTTTCCAACTCTGGGCCCATGCCTTAGCTCTACTCCCTAGCCTTTGGTAAAAAAAAAATGTTTACAGTCCAGACAGATGCCCTCCTCATACACACCTTGAAAAATAAGCATGTTTAAGGAAGGAGCCAAGGAGAAACACCAGACAAAAAAAAAATAAGAATTTGTTTCTGGGCAACAAAATATAAGTTTTCTGAAGATGTGAATTCTGTTTGAGTCACTGTTCTTTTACCTGCATCACTAGAAAAATGTTAACACTAACATGAACTCACTAAAAATGGGACTCACTGTTGGTTTTAAAAACTCCTAGAAAGATGGCAGAAGGTTTTAAAAACTCCTAGAAAGATGGCAGAAGGTTTTAAAAACTCCTAGAAAGATGGCAATCTTTACATTCTAAGAATCAGGGCACTCAGTAGAGAGAATTTGCCCCGATGAACATTTTTAGTAACTGTCTCCTTAAAAAAATGGAGTTTTAGAAAAACAAGATTCTCCTGTCAATCTTAGAGGAACCCAAACTATAACTTAGGATTGGGTTTGTAAAGTATGTTTCAATATGAAATTTTTCAGGTCCATTAAGTTAGTTATAAAAAGATGTTTCTCAAATGGAGGTGCTTACCTTCATTAACTTCATCATTTTCTTTGTCTACTTGTGCTTTCAAAACATACCGTTTTATAAGTCTTTTCATTATCTGCTGTTAGGCAAAAAGAAATGATTCGATTACCAATGATACAATAAAAACCCCAGATCCCAATTTCCAAAGAGCCTTACATACCTGTAAAGCAAACAATTCAGGGGAGAAGAATTTTATATATCTATTTACAGAAGAATTATCCAGGTTTCAGAACTTAATCCTCTTTCACCTTCTACTGAGACTTACTGAATATCCACAAATTTTTCCCCTCAGAAATACAAGAAGCTTTAAAGGTAAGTTAAATTGGAAGATTTCAATTCATGATTTCTCTTTCAACTAGCGGTTTTTCTCTAAGGTGCACTGACACTACATTATCACCTATGGACACTATTTCTTAGTTCTCACTATTTAGAAGAGATATATGATTATGTTCTATATACAGAGCATTTGGAAAATACGGAGAAAAAAAAGAAGTAAACAAAATCGCCAATAATACCACCATCCAAAGATAACCACTATTGTTATTTTGGTGTATGTCCTACTAATATCTTTTCTTTAAATTTTGCATATATACTAATTACTATATGTATTATATTATATGTTTTCTGACTACCCTATATTCAGTTATATTGCATGCTTTCTTCTCATAGCAATATATATTGTGACTATATTTCAATCTATATAAATGTTTTTATAGAACAATTATTTATCCATATGGAAAAAATTAAATGGGAACCCTGCTTCATACCATGAACAAAATAATTAATTTAAAGTGTATCTTAAATGTGCAAGACAAAGCTTGTGAGTCCTTTAAAAGAAGATATAGGAGAACATAAATTCATGGTTGAGCTGAATTTTTTAAATACAAGATTAAAAATTCTAATTATAATAAAAAAACTTATAAATTTAATTTCATTACAACTTCTATTTATACAGATACCATAAAGAAAGTGAAGCAGCACATCACAGACTGGGAGAAGATATTGCTAATACTTACAACTGACAAATTATTTTGATCCAAATATATAAAGAACTTTAATTCAATAAGAAAAACTCAAATAACCCAATTAAGGCATAGGTAAAACACAAGTATTTCACAGCAATGAAAACATGAATGGTCAACAAGCTTATGAAACAATTTCAAACTCTTTTTTTGGGGAAATAAAAATTATGACTAAAAGGAGACACAATTTTACAACCAGTAAAGGGAAAATCAATAAATTTGATAATGCCAAGTGTTGAAAAGGATATAGATCAATGGGGACTTTTACTGACATGAGTGTAAATGAACAACTTTGTAAATTATTTGATATTATCTTTTGTTTTTCTAACTTTTAGTTTTATTTAAAAAAATTTTTTTAAGGATGAAGTCTCACTATGTTGCCGGCCTTGAACTCCTGGTCTCAAACAATCCTCCCATCTCAGTCTCCCAAGTAACTGGAATTATAGGCATGCCACTTTACCACCAAGCTGGTATTATCTTTTAAAGTTGAACATTTGCATACCTTTCACTCAGAAAGTCCAGTCCTTGGTACAGAGCCTAGAGAAACTTGGCACATGGGGACCAAGACATATACAACAATGTTTATGGCAACCCTGTCTGAATAGCAAAACATTGAAAACAATCTAAACAAATATTAACAGGAGATTAGACAAACTGCGGTATGTTACACAATGAAATATCATTGTGTTCATTAATGAAATTAGTGAACTATAGCCACACACAACAGTGTGGATAAATCTTAGAAGCATAATGTTGAATGAAAATTCCAGTTGCAGAAGACTTCACAAACTATGAAATTATTCTTATAAAGCTCAGTAACAAGTACATACATATATATTAGGAATATATTAAATATAATAAATTATATTTGAAAATAAGAACAATAAGATGAAAAAACCAAGCTGTGGGATAGGAATTACCTCTTAGGTAAAGGCAGAGGGGTGGGACAGCGAGGCTCACAAAAGCCCATGGACAGATAGTGTTATCATTGTCAGGTTGATGGTAGTTTCATAGGTGTGCGTGTAATTATGCTTCATAATTTATTATGTGTTACATATGTTCTTGTGCATATATCAAATATCGCATTTAAAAGATAATAAAAGAAATTTTAAAATGCAGACATAGTGAGAATGGAAAATATATCTCAATTTTTTTTTCTTTTTGAGTAGGGCTCACTCTGTTGCCCAGGCTAGAGTGCAGGGGCACAGATCACAGTTGACCACAGCCTCAACTTCCCGGACTCAGGCGATCCTTCTCCCTTAGCATCCTGAGTAGTTGGTACTACAGGCATGCATCACCATGCCTGGCTTATTTTTTTACTTTTTGGTAGAGGTGAGATCTTATTATGTTGCCCAGGCTGGTCTTGAACTTCTGGGTTCAAGCATTCCTACCACCTTGGCCTCCGAAAGTGTTGAAATTACAGGCATGAGCCACCACATCTGGCCATAAAATATATCTCAATTTTAAGGAAGTAGAAATTATGAACATAAGTAACCCAGTAGATGCCAAAGTCAAGTAAAAGGGAGGAATCTAAAAATGATTCAAAATGTTACGTGGAGAATAACAGCAGATAGAGTTCATGCTATTGAAAAGGAAAAGTAGGTGGAATTAGAGTCTATAATACTCCATGATTTATCACAGAAACAAAGATCTGAGTACTACATGTACTCACTCATAAGTGGACCCTGAACATTTACTTAATACTATAAGAAAGGGATTGGCAGTAGTGGGACGCTGCCCTGGGGGGGCACATAACATCAAGAAGGATACCAAACTTTACCTGTATGATGGCCACTTATATACCTAGCCCTGAATTGTATAAAACCCTTAATTGTATAAAAGCTGACTTGTATAAAAGCTGATGAACTGTGTGTAATCTAGATATTAAGACAGCCTCACAGTTGGGTGAACCTTAAACTCACAGACAGACAGACTCAACAGTTGGGTGAACCTTAAACTGGATTCATTCATTTATTCAGAAAATATTTACTGAAAGCCAGTTCTGTGCCAGATATTGTACCAGGTTCTAGGGCTACAATGGTGAACTCTGTCCCTAGTCCAGCAAAAATGTGAATCTATTAAGAACAGTTCAGTATGATGGGCAAATACACCAGGGATCTAATTAAGTTTAGGGAGGAGTGAACATAGGAAGGAAACACAAAGCTATGCATATCAGTTAAAAGCAGCTTGAAAGGCAGTAATGTAAATCAGTGGAAAAGAAAAGACTATTCAACAAGTAGTGCTAAAACAAACTGAGCCTCTCTATACAAGGCAAGAAGGCACCTTGCCATGCTGGGCTGCAATCAGTTTCCCCATACATAACTCTACCTGGTAATAGTCCATCCCTTTGTGTTAGAAAGATAATGAGAAATCCAAAATGATCTGTAGCTCAGAGAAAAGACAATCTTTGTCCATTTTCATTCTATTAGGAAGCTAAGGCAGTATTGTGTTATAGTCAACAGATTTGAGGTCTCTTTGCTCTCAGTGCAATCTGAATAAAACCTATGTTTACCACTTTAACTGCTGTCCGGTTCTGGTTTTCTTTAACTTAGTTAAGGCTGTGAGCTGCAAGAACAAATTGCTTAGATTTGAGTTGTGACCCTATCATTCAGAAGCTGTGGAACCCTGGTGCCTTAGTCTGTATAATAAAAGGCTAGAATGTATTTTGTAAAAGAGACAGTACATGTAAAGTACATAGTAGGTGCTTAATTAATGTAACTACTATTTTCTTATGATCGTCTATGCTTCTGTAAATCAAATCTTTGTTAACGTATCTTAATACTGATGGTACTAAGGCAAGGACTATGATATTCATATGTAATGAGTAAAAGTACCATTTAAAATACTACCTTTAACTAAATTTCCAAATGATTCTTTAATCAAAGCCAGTGCCAAAAATTAAGTTGACCAATATCAGATTCATCCTTCTTCTGTCTTGGTCAAATTGCTAACTTAACACACTAAAAGTCTTAGATTAACTTCACATTCTACAAACTTCCAGGAATTATACAGAGTTCTTGGTAAGACCCTGTGAGTCACTCTTTAAGGAAGATATTGTGACTCTGGAAACTATTAATTTTCTCCATCCAGAGTGTGGAAAGTCTAGAGAGAAGTTCTCAAACTGGAATTGAGTGGTAGTTAGGTAAAGACCCCAGGTGGTTCTTACTTCAAATATTCCTTCTTGCAAACAAACCCAAGTTCATTTTCAACTTTTCATTAGGATGAGGGGGTGGCCTAGAATAAGATGTGAGTGGTTGAATATTTTCCTTCCCAAAAAGATTGAAAGTTTTTCTTTTTTATTTGCCTATTTTTTATGGCTACAACTTCAACTAACACTTATTAAGCACTCTTAGGTACTTTGACATTTATTCTCTCATTTAATTGTACAGAGGAGCCAGATCTGACTGACTATCTTTGGTAAGTTTTGTTCTATGAGTTTCAGTAATCTAAAAAGGTGAATAAAGGCTGATTTGGACAGACAAAAAACTCAGAAGTTTAGAGTAAAATTTTAGAAGGAAAAGGAACCTTGGGAGTTATTGTTTTTTATATTTTCATTGTGAAACTTTCTGAAAGATTACCATCACACAGCCTCTGTATAAACATCTGTGATTGAGAGGCTGCTACTCTTTCCAGACTGTTGCTTTAATCCATTTTTGGACAACTGTAGCTGTTAGAAAACAAATCCTTTGTATTGAGCCAAAGTCTGGTTCACTGTGCCTTCTAACCACTGGTCCAAGCTCTTTTCTTTGAAATAACAAACTAGCCTTTTCCTCTGCTTGATTAACTTTTTCCTGTGCTTACTGGTGATGGCTATGGGTTAAATTTGAGGCTGGATGTGACTATTTTTTCAAAAATGTAAAGTCATGCACTGAATCTTATTAATATGAATAATTAGCTAAGCTCAGTAGCTAAAAAATTTGTGTGTTTAAAGACTAACTATAAAGGTAATTTTTTTTTTTTTTTTGAGTTGGAGTCTCACTCTGTCGCCCAGACTGGAGTGCAGTGGCTACTCCCGCCCACTGCAGCCTCGACCTGCTGGGCTCCAGCGATCCTTCCGCCTCAGCCTTCCAAGTAGCTGGAATTACAGGCGCGTGCTACCACGCCCAGCTAATTTTTTGATTTATTGTAGAGATGAGGTCTCACCAAGTTGCCCAGGCAGGTCTCAAAGGTAATTTTTAAAGATGTTCTAAAAATGTTCTGAGTTATGATAGCACCGTTAGAATTATTGGGTCCCAAGGGTTATGGCGGAAAACTCCCATTTAGCAGACTGAAACTGTCCTCATGAAATAAAAGTAAATCTCTAGGTTCATACATACATACACACACACACACACACACACACACACACACACACAATTGCAGCTGCAATTTAAAGGAATTTCTAGGATAAGCTTTGAGTAGAAGCATAACTAAGCATTAACCAGCTTGCCCTATAGCCCACTTTCTTATGACTGCTTATGCATAAAAGTCATGTAGCCCTTTTCACAAAGGTCCTAACTTCTATAGATGACATCTTTAACATTAAGAAACCTCAAGTTTTCCATTTGAGATGTTTTCCAGATCCTATATTCCACTGAGTCCACTGACACCAGTCAATTTGAAGACCCCCCCACACACAAAGGAACCGGTTCAGCACAAGAATGAAGTTTTTATATTCTTACGATTTATCACCTAACCAATCAGTGACCCTAGTTCCTCAGCCTCCTACCCACCAAAATTCCCTTAAACTCCTCAGAGAGATGGATTTAAGGTTTTCCTTTATCTCCTTATTTGGCTGCCCTACAAATTTTAAACTCTTTCTCTGCTACAATTCCTGTTGTTTCAGTGTATTGGTCTGTTACCATGCCATGAACAACTGAACCTAGTGGTCATATAACAAGACTAAGTTCTGGAATTTTTTTTGTAATCACAAAAAATCCACAGCTCAAGAGTTGTTATCATTCATTGCTATGAACTGAATGCTTGATCTACCTCAAATTCATATATTGAAATCCTTACTTTAAATGTGACAGTATTAAGAGGTGATTAGGTGATAAGGGTGGAGCCCTCACAAATGGGATTAGTGTTTTTTTAGGGTGGAGCCCTCACAATGGGATTAGTGTTTTCTTTTCTTTCTTCACTCCCTCCTTCCTCCTCTTTTCTTTCTTTTCTTTTCTCCTTTCTTTCCTTTTTTTCTTTCCCTTCCTTCCTCCCTACCTTCCTTCCTTTCTTTTTCACTCAGTTTCTCACTTTGTTGCTCAAGCCCACCACAGCCTCAACTTCCTGTACTCAGGTGATCCTTCCTCCTCAGTCTCCCAAGTAGCTGGGACTAGAGGTGCATGCCACCACATAGGCTAATTTTTGTTGTTGTTGTTTTTGGAGAGACAAGGTCTCACTATGTTATCCAGGCTGGTTTAGAACTCTTTGGCTCATGAAATCCTTCCACCTTGCCTACCAAAGTGCTGGGATTATAGGCATGAGGTACTACTGTGCCTGGTTGGATTAGTGTTTTTCTGTTGCTTATAAATTTCTCTTTATTTGTGGACTAAGGACCTAAAAGTTCTCCTGTAAAAGAGATTCCAGAGAGCTTTCTTGCCCCTTTTGCACCATGTGAGGACTCAGTGAGAAGACAGCTTATAGACAATCATGACTAAGAACATACAACTGATTTTTGACAAAGGTACCAAGGACACATACTGGGGAAAGGACGTCTTTTCAGTAAATGATGCTGGGAAAACTGTATATCCACACACAGTAGAATAAAACTAGACCCTCTATCTCTTACAATATACAAAATTCAATTCAAAATGAATTAAGGGCTCAAATGTAAGACCCCAAACAATAAAACTACTAGAAGAAAACATAGAGAAAATTCTTCATGACACTGGTTTAGGAAAAATGTTTTTGGATAAGACCCCAAAAGCACAAGCAACAAAAGCAAAAATAGACAAATGGGATTACATCGAACTAAAAAGCTTCTGCACGGCAAAGGAAACAATCAACAAAGTAAAGAGACAACCTCAGAATGGGAAAACATATTCACAAACTATGCATCTGACAAAAAGTTAACATCCAGAATATATAAGCAACTCAAACAACCTAATAGCAAAAACAAATAATCTGATTAAAAAATGGGCAAAACACCTGAAGAGATATTTCTCAAAAGAAGACATACAAATGGTCAACAGGTATATAAAAATATACTCAATAGCACTAATCATCAGGGAAATGCCACAATAAGGTATCACTTCACATCCATTAGAATGGCTATTATCAAAAAGTCAAATGATAACAAGTACTGGTATGAATATGGAGAAAAGGGGATCTCTTTTACACTGGGAATGTATACTAGTACACCCATTATGGAGAACTATATGGAGGCTTCTCAAAAACTACAAATAGAACTATGATGTAATCCCATGACTAGGAATGTATCCACAAGAAAGGAAATCATATTATCAAAGAGACATCTGCACCCTCATATTTTTTGTAGCACTATTCACAACAGCCGAGATGGAATCAATCTATATTGTGTGTGGGTATATATATAAAATGATTTATATATCATTTTATCATTTTGTGTGTGTGGGTATATATATAAAATGATTTATATATCATTTTATCATTTTTTGTGTGTGGGTATGTATATAAAATGATATATATAATATACATGATATCATTTTATATACATACCCACACACACAAAATAGGATACTACTCAGCCATAATTAAATCATATAATTTTCAGCAACATGGAGGAATCTGAAAGACATTATGTTAAGTAAAACAAGGCAGGCACAGAAAGACAAATACCACATGATCTCACTCCTTTGTGGAATCTTAAAAAATTAGTCTCATGGAAGTAGAGAATAGAATAGTGGTTACCAGAGTCTGAAGAGGGTAAGAGGGATGGGAAGAAATTAGTCAATGGGCACAAAATTACAGTTAGAAGAAATAAGTTCTGGTATCCAAGTACACAGTAGGTTGACTATGGCTAATAATATTAGACTGCATATTTCAAAACAGCTAGAAGAAAGGATTTTAAACGGCCTCACCACAAATAAATGACAAATAAATGAGGCGATGGATATGCTAATTATGGTAATTGGATCATTACACAATGTATATGTGTATCAAAAATCACACCGTACACTATAGATATGTATAATTATAACGTGCAAATTAAAAACAAAATATGGTATGAGAAAAAAAATCAAAAATAGAAATAGATGAAAAATTCAAAAGGAATACAGAGAACAATCATAGCTATGAAAGCCAAGAAAAATTCAGCAGGCATCTAACTGACACCTTTGAAGAAAAGACTCAAAACAATGGAGCAGAAAACATATTTCAAGATATAATTCAAGGAAATTATCCAGAAATAAAAGTTGACTGAATACACATATTGTAAGGCCCTAGTGTGTACCAACTAGACTAAGACAAAAAGAAATAAGGCATAAATAAATAAAACCATAAGAAAGAAGACATCACAGTAGATAACACAAATACAAAGGATCTTTACAGACTACTATAAACAACTATATATCAATACATTTGAAATCCTAGATGAAATGGATAAATCCCTGGACACACACAACCTACAAAAATTGAACCAAGAAGAAATTAAAAAAACCTAAACAGACCAATAATAAGTAACAAGAATGAATCAGTAATAAAAAGTCTTGCAACAAAGAAAAGTCCAGGAGCAAATAAATGGCTTCTCTGCTGAATTCTACTGAACTTTAAAAAAATAAATTTATAGCAATTCTTCTCAAACTATACTGAAAAATTGAAGCATTCTTCCTAACTTATGTTACAAGACCAGCATAACCCTGATACAAAGATACAACAAAAAATCCCTGATGAACACTGATGCAAAAATCCTCAATAAAATACTAGTAGATTGCATCCAACAACACATCAAAAAAATAATACATCATGAACAAGTGGGATTTATCACAGGAATGCAAAGGTAGTTCAACATCACAAATCAGTTGACATTACACATCACAGCAACAAAATGAAGGACAAAACCAAATGATGATTTCAATAGATGCGGAAAAAGCTTTTGATAAAATTCAATATCCATTATGACAAAACTCTTAATAAATTAGGTACAGGAGGAAAGTATTTCAACATAATAAAGGCCATATATGACAAACCCCAGCTAACATCTTACTAAATTGGGAAAGGCTGAAAGATTTTCCTGTATGAACTGAAACAAGATAAGATGCCCACTCTCAACACTCCTGTTCAACATACTACAGGAAATCCTACCCAAAGCAATTAGGCAAAAGAATGAAATAAAGGGCATCCAAATTGGAAAAGAGCAAGTCAAACTGCTCCTGTTCAGATGACATGATCTTTTATAGAGAAACACCTAAAAACTCTACCAAAAAACTCTTAGAATTGATAAATATATAATAAATAAATACATTCAGTGAAGTTGCAGGACAAAAAGTTAACATGCAAAAATTAGTAGCATCTCTATATATGAACAGCAAACTAGCTGAAAAAAGAAATCAAGAAGGCAATCTCATTTACAATAGCTACAAAAAAACTGAAATAATTAGTAATGAATTTAACCAAGGGGGGAAAGGCCCCTATAGGAAAGACTATGAAACACTGATGAAAAAAAATGGAAGATGATACAAACAAATGTAAAGATATCCCATGCTCATGGATCAGAAGAATTAATACTGTTAAAATGACAATACTGCCCAAAGCAATCTACAGATTCAACACAATCTCTATCAAAATAACAAGGACATTCTTTGCAGAAATAGAAAAAAATAATTCTAAAATTTGTTTGGACCCACAAAAGACCCCAAATAGTCAAAGTATTCTGAGCAAAAGATAAAAACTGGAGGCATCACACTACCAAACCTCAAAATAAACCACAAAGTTGTAGTAATCAAAACAGCATGGTACTGGCATAAAAACAAACACCAACCAATGGAACAGAATAGAGAACTGAGAAATTAATCCATATATCTACAACCAACTGATTTTTGACAAAGGTGTCAAGAAAGGACAGTCTCTTCAAAAAATGGTGCTGGGAAAATTAGATATCCACAAGCAGGAGAATGAATCTAAGCTCCAACTGCTACCCATGTCCAAAAATCAGCTCAAGTATCGAAGACCTAAATTAAGACCTGAAATGATAAAACTACTAGAGGAAAACATAGTGGAAATGCTTCAGAAAATTGGTCTAGGAACAGAGTTTATGAATAAGACCTCAAAAGCACAGGCAACAAAAGCAAAAATAAACAAATGGGATTATATCAAACTAAAAATCTCCTGTAGAGCAAGGAAACAATCAACAGAGTGAAAAGACAACATACAGAATGAGAGAAAATATTTGTAAACTACTCATCTGACAGAGAATTAATATCCAGAATATACAAGGAACTCACATATCTCCATAACAAAAAATAATCTTATTAAAAAATGGGCAAGTGATCTGAACAGACATTTCTCAAAAGAGGACATACAAATGGCCAACAGATATATGAAAAAAGCATCACTATCATCAGGGAAATGCAAATCAAAACCACAATGAGGCATTATCTTACCCTAGTTAGTATGGCTATTATCAAAAGACAAAAATAACAAATGCTGGTGAGGATATAGAAAAAAGGGAACACTTAAACACTGTTGGTGGGAATGTACACTAATATAGCCACTATGAGAACAGTATGGAGGCTCCTCAAAAAACTGCAAATAAAACTATGATATGATCCAGCAACCCCATTACTGGGAATGTATCCAAAGGCACAGAACTTATCGTCTCAAAGAGATATTCCCCATGTTTATAGCGGCACTATTCACAATAGCCAACCTAGGTGTCCAACAACAGATGAGTGGATCAAGAAAATGCAGTATATATACACAACAGATTACTTTTCAGTCATCAAAAAAGAATGAGAACCAGTCATTTGTGGCAACATGAGTGGAACTGGAGGAATGTGTGTGTGTGTGTGTGTGTGTGTGTGTGTGTGTGTGTGTGTGTGTATTTTATATAAAATACATGTATCAAGTGAAATATATATATATAAAGTGAAATAAACCAGGAACAGAAAATAAACACCATATGTTCTCACTCATATATGGAAGCCAAAAAAAGTTGATGTCATAGAAGTCAAAAGTAGGAAAGAGTATACCAGAGGCTAGGAAAGGTAGGGGGAAAGGTAGGGAGAAAGGAGGCATAGAGATTTATTAAAGATTATAAAATTACAGCCAGATAGGAGGAATAAGTTTTGGTGTTCCATACCTCAATAGGATGACTGTGGTTAACAATAATAAACAAAAGGGGACCCCCCCAAAAAACTGGAATTATCTTTTGGAGGGTGGATCCCTTGTAGTACAGGTTTCCCCCACTAGGTAAGTGTTCTAGGAACCCATCAGCATCAGTGTACCAGCCAGCATTGTTGTGAAAGGCTGCGTTCAGATTCAGTGAATTTTGGGGGGGGAAATTCTTTCAATGTATTTGCCCATTTCATGATGGGTGGTTTACGAGTGCACCTGCCCACACTGCGCTGAGTGTTCAGCAGTTTTTGACGAAAAATGGCATGACTCCCATGTCTCATCTGTCCTATCCACTCGATCCTGCCCTGAGCAACTTTTGTTTCCCCAGATGCAAAAAGTCCTCAAAGAGAAACATTTTGCTGATGTGGAAGAAATGAAACAAAAAACGGCAGAACCACTAAAAGGCGTCAAAACTGATGAGTTCAAAAACTGGAGCAGTGGAAAAGGTATCTCAATAGGTGTATTGCATCAAAAGGAGAGTACTGTGGAAGTGACTGAAGTTTAAACAAGTAAGGCTAAATACACACTTTTTAAATAAAGAAATTCCGGTTTTGGGGGGGGTACCCCTTGTATAGTTTCAAACAGCCAGAAGGAGAATGTTGAACATTACCAACAAAAAGGAACGGTAAGTGTTCAAGACAATGGAAATGCCAATTTCCCTGACTTGGTCACTATACAGTATTTGTTTTGAAAAATCATCATGTACCCCGTGAACGTGTACAATTATTTGTCAATTAAAAAAATAAAATTAGATACAACCAATAAAGCAAAAGAATAAAAAAAGCTTTTGCTTATTAATAAAATTTTAAAAGGTAAATCTAAGAAAAAAATAAAGTAAGACTTTGACAGTGTGCCAAGCAATTTTGTCACCCAGACTGGAGTGCAGTGGCCGCTCCTGGCCACCGCAGCCTCAACCTGCTGGGCTCCGGCGATCCTTCTGCCTCAGCCTTCCAAGTAGCTGGAACTACAGGTGCGCGCTACCACACCTGACTAATTTTTGATTTATTGTAGAGATGAGGTCTCGTCAGGTTGCTGGGCGGGTCTTGAACCCGCGGGCTCAGGCAATCCACTCACCTCAGCCTCCCAAAGGTGCGGGATTACAGGCTGAGCCACCGAGCCTGGCTATATATATTTTTGAGTTGGAGTCTCACTCTGCTGCCCAGGCTAGAACGCAGTGGCATGCTCACGGCCACCGCAGCCTCGACCTTCTGGGCTCAGGAGATCTTTCCTCCTCAGCCTTCCAAGTAGCTGGAACTACAAGTGTGCACCACCACACCTGGCTAATTTTTTGATTTACTGTAGAGACGAGGTCTCACCAAGTTGTACAGGCTGGTCTCAAACCCTGGGCTCAGGCAATCCTGTTGCCTCCACCTCCCAAAGTACTCGGATTACAAGTGTGAGCCACTGTGCCTGGCCTCACACTGGAAATTTAAACATTTGATCAAGATGATCAACCAAATGAAAAATAAAGAACAAAATCCTCTTCTGAGTTGGACAGTTGTGTTCAAATGTCATATCCAATATGCAAAAGATATTTTAAAGCATGATGAAACAGTATGGCCTAATAATCCATTTAAAAAATAAATCACCTGAAAGAAAAACCTGGAGAAATGTATCAGGTTTTCCTACTATGAGAGCTATATTCATTCTAATATACCCTATCTCCCACTACTTTCTCCAGTTTAAGGTATACATAAGTGTTCTTTGGAAATTGTAGCAAAACTTTGTTTACAATATTGCAAAAAGAACACTAACTGAGTTTTAAAAAAAGACAAAGCAAAGGACTTTGACTCTAAATTCTAAAGTCCCCTCCAGCTAACACACTATTTTCTCATTTTCTCTGCTCTGAATTATCCTCATAATTCATCTGAAGAATATAGTTCTACTCACTACACACACACACACACACACACACACACACACACACACACATTTACATACAGATCAAGAGAAATGTCTAATGAATGCTTACCTGATAACGTGTTGGCTGATTGAGAATGCTGTTAAAACTGTGTGATTCAAAAACTCTTGAGTTAGACTGAGTGAAGAGGTTTAACTAGGAAAAAATACAATTAACCTAGTAAATTAGAATACATTTAGAATAATAATATAATCCATTTTATTCTCTTTGATAACATTTCTGGAGTCAACATTTCCGAGGAACATTTTGTGAAAGTTGTCTTATATGGATTTAATATATTCCCAAAAGTAAAGATTAATGTGAGCAATATGCTCACATTTATCAAAATGTCGGCAAGATGTACTACTGTAATAGAAGTAGTTAATTGAAAATATATGTTAGAAATTGGCTCATACTAAACATATATTTCCTGGGGAACTTGTGTACTTTAGCAAAATACACTCATGGCATCTAGAAGGCCAAGTTCCAATGAAGCAGTTCAATACACTCCTAAGCCTATGTTCCACTCCTAGATGTGAACAGAAACACATTGCAGGTTCAGGTCGTGCCATCTGGTATTTTGCAGCACTAAAATATTAGCCAAAATAACACATTTTCCAAAGCATTTTGGCATATACTGAGCCAAGTTTACAGCTTTGGAGAGAACTGGGAAATAATTTTGCTTTTCTTTTTCTTTTTAGGGTTTAGCTTCTGAGTAGGTAGGATCTGAAAGCAAGAGAAGCACACAACGAATGTCTACTCTTCACATGTAAGAGCAGGGCCTGCTCCTCATCTATGGGCAAACTGTCACCAGCAAGGTGTGATCCGAAGGCAGGGCCCCCTATACAGAAAGATATATTGACCTCACCACCTGGCTTCCTGCCATGACAACTCGGGCAGGCGTGGGATGCTAGGGTGTAAGGAAGTGGCAACAATTGGTAAAGATCCTCCTCAGTTTGTTCTCTCAGAACAGTGCCAGAATAAAACCTTGGCTAACAAAGTTAATTCTCCTAGTTGCCACTTGAGGTCAGTATCTGGCTTTTGACTCAAGTTAGCTCTCAAGGTTAGCTAAAAAGATTTCTTGAGGCTCCTTCCTCTCTTCTAAAACAGAAAAATAGAAAAATATAATTTCTCCAAATTTTTACTGCACTCAATATATGTAAATATATTATTCATATTCATATATGTGAATATGAATAATATTAAAGAGATTTAAACAGCTCTATGTACAATTTAAAACACAAAATCACATTTTCATTTATTATTATGGCAGTTTTTAACAAGATATGGGAAGACTGGGAAGCCAAGGTGCACATCACCCAAGAGATGAATGTTCAATTTTCTATTTCCAGCATCCTCTCTGAGAACAGCTATTCCTTCCTGTCAAGGAGAGGACAGCCTCATAGAATGCTTCCCTCACATTTCTGAGAGGAAGCTGACTGTCCTTTAGATAGGGCTAGCTAGCCACCAGCCTACTGGGCACGTTCTTCTCAACCTGGCTTGTAGTGTTTCCCTGTCTACATTATGACGGTATCAGAAATGACACCAGTGAAACCTGTTGCCTACAGTAAGAAGGCTTTGAGGTATGTTCTGTGACGTGCGAGATTTATGAGTTCCCACATTCGGGAGACTTTCTTTTAGAAATAAAGTCTCAGTTAATAACCCCCAAAAGACAAATCTTCTTAAAAACGTCAATTTCAGAAGCAGCAGCAGGAGCCGCTCAGGGTGACAAGACCAGCCACACTGCAACTGAAGTGAAGGAGCAGCGTGTGGGTAGGAAGTGGGCCAGGAGCCAAGTCTGGACTCAGCAACTGAGCATAAGAGGCAGAAAGGTACATGGAGAGGGCTAGACATCAGATGCAAGAATTTGAACGCCATACCTCTATGCCCACTGGCTAGCTTATGTGACCTTGCAGGATCAAGTTATCTGAATGACTTCAACTGTCATACCTACAAAGTGAGAATAATTGTCTTTTCTATAAAGCAGGAATAGTGATAATAGCTAGCTCACAATGTTGCATGAGGCTCAAACATAGAGCAAAGCACTTTATAAACTGTGACTAGGAAGGGCTCTTATATTTGTTGAGACTGGGAAGCTATATCTCATGTAACCCTCACAATGACTCTCTCTCTCAGGTGAGACAGCCAAGGCTCAACAGGTGAAGTGATTTATCCGTTACTTGCTAATAATCATAAGAGCCAGAATCCAAATTCAGGTCTAATGCTGAGACCCTCTTCCTTACAGTATTCTCACTACATACATATGAGGTATTATTTTAAATCAAGGGATGTCACAGCCAATCACTGGTGGTAGTTTACATGAGGTTCTGATTAAAATCAGGGCATAGACTAAATGACTTTTGCAGCATTATGAACATATTAAGTGTTAGTCTATGAAAGGCTATGGAATGGACAGTTACTTTCAACATCATCTAAGTACATACATAAATATTAAACGAACATCAAGAGACAAGGAAAAAATATAAAACATTTATTTGCAGATCTTGGCAAGTTTTTGATACCTACCCTGGACTTTGAGTTACCCATTCCCATTTCTATATCCTTCTGAAGCCTTCTCCTTCTGCATTTGGGAAAGTTAATGATTCGCATGATGAAATAAACAAATGATTTTGGACTAGGAACTAGACTGAAGGGTGGAGGCAATGTTTTTCCTTCATCAAAATAAGATAACCAAAGTTTTGAACGAGCAAACTTCCATTCTACGTCACTGTCATCCTGTGTCACAAAAATAGAAAAAGAAATAACTAATTTAAAAAACTAAATATTCTAGTAATTGATGCCAGTATGTTTTGACAATAAGCTAAATCATGTTTTGAACAGGTTTGTGAAATACTACTTAGGGACTTAGTAGTGAGGGACACATTTATCTACATATATCTCTATAGGCCTACATAATAGTCTCATTTTTCAAGTAAAAAAAACTAATTTAAAACTTTTTTCTCTTCCATATACCTCTGTCTATACCCACTGAAACTGAACCAGAACTTCCTGTCCACCATCCAAAAACAAATAAAAAAGACAAGAAAAACTTAGGTTTAAGGAAGGATGAAAAGATTAATTCGTCCCTCCATTTCCCACCCCAGTCAATTATGCATGTCCAGCAATAGTTCTCCATTCTCTGCTTGTCCTCCCTCCTCACCTAGACCCACCCAAGCCAGGCTATAGACACATCATATTACACTTCAAGGGCAAAGGAAAGAAATGGTACTCAGATGAACTGCTTGTCAGCATGTACATGTCTGCCACATGTCCTTAAATGTCATGCAAGTCCCAAAGTAGCCTAGACCTATCTTGCATCTCCATCCACCCTCAGTGCTGTCCATACTGATGGGCATAGCCACCCTAACTGATAGAGGAGAGAAGGAGGAAGAGGTACATGGTGGGAGGCGGGGGGAACTGGCTTATTCTGTTCACACGGCCTAGATGGCCACTAGGACCTAACTTCTGCTTCATGGACATATTATTACAATATTCTATACATACATAGAGATTCAGTGGAGCTAACAAACATCAGTGCACTAAAAAGATGCTGAACACTAAACTGGAAGACATAAGAAATAAGAAAACATACACCATGGTGAAGAGAGATATCCAACCAAGCCCAATCCCAAACCAAAAGTCAAGTGATTTCTAGAATACTAAAAATTTTGACTGGCTAAAGAACATCATCAGTGTTTGACAAGCATTTAGTAATTCTTCTACCAAGAAGAGTGGTTCACTGGCAAACCTAGGAGAGAATAATTTCCCTAGGGCCAATGCTTCTTCTAGCTACTAATTCCACAACTTCTGAAATACACCCTGAGAGAAGGCATTAAATAAATACATACATAAGTTACATAAATAAATAAATACATGAGAACACCTGCTATGCTCCTGGAAGATTCCAGAAAGTGTGTGACTGCCTATCCAGTTGGAAAACAAAGGGAAAGACCCAGCTCTCTAGGCTTGGATTTAAGCCTCTTCATGGCATGCACAAGACACAGAAGCAGACGCAGCATACTATCAGGATGGGATGACAAGGACAGACACCACGGACAGAAAACAGGTTTACCTCAATCTCTTGATATGAGCTATTAATCATAGCAATTAGCATGTTGAGTAAAACGACCACCATAGTCACATTGTATATTCCGTAAAGAACGTATCCAATATTCTCTATGAATTTGTGATCATATTTGAGCACAACAGAAGTCACTTCAGACAACCCAAATATTGACCAAAACAAAGTCTTGAAACTTTCTTCTACACTGTTGAAAAAAATAAGGCACAGAATAAGTTAATTAAGTTTTCAGTATTAAAGAGTCAGAAGTGAAAGCAAGTTAGGGTCTGACTACTATGCAGATATAAAATGCCATCAAAATATACTCCAAGAGTAGAATTATTTGTTATAAAATTTAATATAAATTATTATCTCATATTTTCAGGAACTGGTGATTAAATGGTGCCAATGTCTAGCTTTTCTGATGTTATCATCAAGTGACAATTCTTGAATTCTCAGCAGGAAAAGGTCAAAGTCAAGTCACAATGCTTGCTCCTTTGTCCTAGAAGGATGGGAGCTCGGGGCTTGACTTTGTAGATTTAAATCAGGTTTTCTATAGTAGAACAGGCTTGGGATTAAAATTATATAACCACTTCAAAAAAAAGATGTACAAACATATTCCTGTGGCATGATTTACATCAGGGAAGAATAAAAACAATCTAACTTATTTCTCAATAGCAAATGGGCTCCATACAGTGGAATGCTGTGCAGTCACGGGGGAAAATGAGGCAGATCTATCTTCATGTGTTTTTATAAAATTATATCTGAGTTATATTACATGAAAAATAAGATGCAGCAAGTGTGAAATATTCTATCATTTGAATAAAAAAGAAGAGTATACATACAAATACCTATATTCTTGTTTACATAAAACATATCTCTGACAGTATCCAGAAGAAATCATTGCCTCTAGGAACTAAGGAGAACTAAAAGATCTGTCCAGGGGTGGGAGGAGGACAGGCTTTCCCTGCAGGTACTATTTGAATACTTGTGTCACAAGAATATATTACTGAGCTGGGCATGGTGATGTGAGCCTGTAGCCCCAGGAACCTGGGAGGCTAAAGCAGGAGGATCACTTGAGCCCAGGAGTTTGAGTCCAGCCCAGGCAACATAGCAAGAACCTATCTCTAAACAACAACAAGGAAGAATATATTACCCACCTAGAAATAATACTTAACAGTTAATGAAGAAGAAAGAGACAACAGAATGAGATTCCGGTTCTTTCCCTTAACTTATACCATCTACTTCTTGATTCTCCCATCACAACAATTAGCACTTAGGCCCTCACTAGAATAATTACCCACTTTTGTCCCTTAAATGAAAGGGACAAGAGGGAGCTCATATTTGTTTGGTTTTGTCATATAACCAAGTTGCAATCACTGATCTGTGAACCAAATAAATAATCCTTAAATTATGAGATTTTCAAATGTAGATTTCTATTACAAAGAAGGGTTCAAAAGAGATTTTTTTCCAGAGAAAAATTTATAAAAACAGTACTTATTAAAAATCTGTTATAACAGATCCTAAATAACAATAAACTCTATAGATTTGTAGGTTTAAGTACCAGTTTATTTATTCATTCAGTCAGTCAACAAATATTGATGGAACACCTATGACATTCTAGAAATTTTGATAGACCTTAGGGATAGAGGGTCGAATAGAAAGGTTTCTATTCCTACAGAGTAACTCTCTATTACAACGTATTTGATCGTGTGGTGTTATAGCATAGATGCTGATCAAAGACCTAGGAAAACTACAACCTCTTTGGTCCTGTTGTTTATTTAACTGTATCACACAATTTTCCTTCCCTCTTGCTCTTTTGCAAACCTCCTGCCCCTAACTTCTCTTTGAATCTATATGGAGAACGTGTGTGGGAAGAGGGGACAGCAAAAAAGGGAAGGACACTGGCAGCTCTGAGCTCCTACTGTGGGCAAGAGGCTTTACATAACTCACCTTACATAATCCTCACAACAACCTTATTTAAACTTTATTGTGCTTATTTTAAAAATAAGAAAGCAGACACTGAGAAATATTCAGTAACTTAACTGAAAGCCACAGCTAGAAAACAGTAGAGACTGCATTCAGATCCAGGTCTGCTTGACTTCCTAGCCCATGTTCTTTTCACTACATCATGTTGCCATGTCCCCAAACAAAACAATGAAGAAAATGGAATGTATAAAATGAGTTGCCGTAGAGTTAGAAGGAAGAATGGGGCAGGGGTGGCACTGTGTGCAGCATATCTCCGTCCTTTCCAAATTTTTTTTTCTTCATTACAATAAAATGAGTTTCAAGTCTCTTTCACCTCTAATACCTGTTCTATATTAACAGTTTAAAAACTTTATTTCAGAACAATTTAGATGTCCTCAAAGGCTTGATATTCTCCTCTAGCCTACAGGGAACTTACTGAGTATGTATTTTGTTTTGAGCTGTGGCATTACAGGGAACAAAGAGAGAACAGGGAGGATTCATCATCTCCCCACCTGTTAGGATTACAATACAGAGAGAGGGTCCCACCACTGTGACAACCAAAATCAAGAAGTGAGAAAAGATCTCACAATCTGGATGTTTCCCTGCTGAACAATGGGCCTTAATGGGACAATGACTAAGGAAGCTTAATCTAGAATTTCACTTCATGGAAGAAGTGAGTCTCCAGTCACAAACCAGTATGACCAAAGAAAGGAAGTGGCATTACCATTATAGTGGGTTTAAAACATTTAGCTATAATTTCCTCTTCCTCTTCTCATTGTACGGATTCAAATGAATACATTAAAATAAAAGTCAATACTTTTTTTTGAGTTGGGGTCTTACTCTGTTGTCCAGGCTGGAGTGCAGTGGTACCATCACGGCTCACCTCAGTCTCCACCTCCTAGGCTCAAGCAATCCTCCCACCCTGGTCTCCCACAGTGTTGGATTACAACATGACCCAATGTGCCCGACTGGCACTTCTTTTCTGAAAGAACAATACTGGCTATAAAATGATGAAACTAAATTTAATGTTATACATAATGCAAGAGACATCTGGTATTAGAAATTTGTTATCCCATTATCTTAAAATATCCAGTTTTGCCTAGGATTTTTCTAAATTCTGATGCATTCTGTGTCAAATGCTCACTAAGATCAGAGATGAGCCTTCAGGGCAATGCAATAACATACAGGCACTGTTTGTCATGGATTTTTTTCCCCTGTTCTTAACATTTAGGCTGGACGCAGTGACTCATGCCTGTAATTCCAGCACTTTGAGAGGCCAAGGCGGCAGGACTGCTTGAGCCCAGGAGTATGAGACCAGCCTGGGCACCATAGAGAGACCATGTCTCTACAAATAAATTTTAAAAATTAGCTGGGTGTGGTAGTGTGCACCTGTAGTCCCAGCTATTTGAGAGGCTGAGGTGGAAAGATCACCTGAGCCCAGGAGGTCGAGGCTGTGGTGAGCTGTGATCCTACCACTGCACTCCAGTCTGGGCGACAGCTGAGATCCTGACTCAAAAAAAAAAGATTTTTATTATAACAATTTAAATTTTTCCTGTGCTTCAATTAGACTTGTTAGAATTTCCCTTTATCATACCATTTTAATAAGATGTCTTACTTACGTGGTAAAAGCAGCATTTACTTTAGCCCCAAGGTAGTAAGAATAAAGTATGAACATGCCAATCATAAAGGCAAGAAACACCATAATAAAGAGGACCATGAACTTGAATATGTCCTTTACAGTCCTTCCAAGAGAGATCTGCAAGGGGCCGAAGCTCTCGTTGGCAGGGAGGATGTATGCGATTCGAGAGAAGCTGAGCACAACCGCAATGGCATACAGGCCTTCGGAGATAATCTGAGGGTCAGAAGGCAGCCACTTATCTCTGGCTAGAAAAAAGGGAGAAGGAGGTTAAACATGGAGCTTTCCTGTCATCACTAACCATGTGAAGTGAATACCTTAAATAGGATCCATCTTGAAGGTAGGTGGCTACCATCTCAGTTGGAGCTACTCTAGATTCAATTTACTGTCCAGGTACAATACTTCATCTTAAACCCCAAACATAAATTCTACATTACTTTCAACAGAGGAAATACCATTATAAAGACACTAAACTGACTTCACATTGAGCGGAAACAGAATAAAATACAAAAGATGAAGAGGTTAAAGTACCTTAGTCATAGACTGTGTCCAGGATGACAAAACAACTGACTTGATGGATCTGTCCTCTCGGTTACTAGATTTATTGACTAGTTATTTTAACATCCTATTGACACTGCTGGAATGAAACCTCTTTTCCATATTTTCTGGGGAAATTAGTTCCTCGAGTATTTTATGCAAGTAAAATGTATTTTGAGGAATGAGAATGTCATGAAATCACAATGGTGTTGACCATGTGGTATCTGAGCAGTATAACTTATCCCTGGAAAACGTAAAAGGACAATGAAGTGAAAACGTTTTGAATATAGATTCTGAATGAGGGCCCCTAGCAATCCTTTCAAAGCCACTTATTAAGTCTGCAGCAGAACTGACGGGTCAACGAACACTATGATTAATTTTGTGTGAACTGAGTCACACCCAAAAGAATGGATACATTGTAGACATTTGCAACAACAAACATTAACACTTACTGAATGTTTAACCTTTTCAGACACTGCTTTCAATGACCTTTTGGATTTGATGCTAATTATTATCCTTTTTATATAGGTACAGAAACCAAGACTTAGAAAGGTTTAAAAACTTGATCAAAACCATACATAGAAGTAGGGAAGCCTAAATCCACAAATTTCCCTTCAGACAACAGTCACTAATGTACATGAATACATTTAAGTAAATAGATTAGGAAATAGTCAAGGTATATATCACACATAAATACAATCTAAGTAAATTCTTTAATTACAAATTAAAGATTTGAAGATTTTAAAGACTGAATGATCTCCTTGGTATATTAAAATATTTTTCTGCTGATGATAACAGATAACGTGTCTAAATTTCCCAGTAGGGAGACTATGCGAGGTCAATTTTTAGATATTTTAGGAATCACCACATTGTTTTCCACAGAGGCTGTACTAGTTTTCACCCTCACTAACAGTATAGAAGTGTTCCCTTTTTGCTGCATCCTCTCCAGCATCTGTTGTTTTTTGAGTTATTGATAATGACCATCCTGAATGGAGTTAGTTGGTATCTCAGTATGGTTTTCATTTGCATTTCTTTGATTGCTAGTGAGGCTGAGCATTTTTCATGTATCTGTTGGCTGCTCATATGTCTTCTTCTGAGAAGTGCCTAATCGTATCTTTTGCCTACTTTGTAATAGGGCTTTTTTTTTTTTTTTTGGCACGTTTGAGTTCCTTTGTCAGATATACAGTTGGCAAATATTTTTTCCCAGTCTCCTTGCTGTCTCCTTGCTCTCTTGATAGTGTCTTTGGCTTTGCAGAAACTTGTAAGTTTGATAAGGTTCCACTTGTCTATCTTATCTCTTTTGGCACGGACACTTAGGGTTTTGATCAGGAATTGGTTGCCAGTTCCAATTTCCATAAGGTGCCTCCTGCATTTTCTAAGATTCTTATAGTTTGAGGTTTGACATTTAGGTCTTTGATCCACTTAGGGTTGATTTTTGTATATGGTGATAGGTAGGGGTCCTGTTTTAATCTCCTGTATGTGTTCAGCTCGTTTCCCAGCACCATTTACTGAAAAGGTTTGCCTCTCCCCAATGGTGGATGGTGGAGGCTCTATCGAAGATGAGTTGGTTGAGAAATTGAGGTTTTGCTTCTGGAATCTCTATCCTGTTCCATTGATTTATATGCCTGTTCTTGTAGCAATACCAGACTGTTTTGTTTATTATAGCTCTATAATAAAGTTTAAAGTCTGGGAGTGTGATGTCTCCCACTTTTTTTTTTGCTGAGGATTGTTTTGGTGATTCATGGTCATTTAGGTTTCCATATGAATTCCTGTATTGCTGTTTACAGGTCTGAGAAGACTGTTGCTGGTAATTGAATGGAGAGTGCATTAAATCTGTAGATTGCCTTGGGTAGAATGGACATCTTAACAATGTTGACTCTTCCAGTCCACGAGCATGGAATATTTTTCCATTTGTTTGTGTCATCTTTGATTTCTTTGTAGTTTTCATTGCAAAGGTCTTTGATGTCTCTGGTTAGATGCCAAAGTATTTCTCTTTTTTTGGCTATTATGAAAGGGATTGTCTTTTTTATTTGGGTTTTTGTTTGTTTATTGTTGGTGTATAGGAATGTAGCTAACTTTTGCACATTTATTTTATACTCTGAGACTTTGCAAAAGTCCT
Organism: Cephalopachus bancanus; assembly: GCA_027257055.1. NCBI lineage: Eukaryota > Metazoa > Chordata > Mammalia > Primates > Tarsiidae > Cephalopachus > Cephalopachus bancanus. Next base: position 1,655,981 of record JAPVLO010000235.1, read on the forward strand.
TTATCAGTGCAAGGAGATTTTGGACAGATTCTCTTGAGTGTTCGAGGTATAGAATTGTGTCATCTGCAGAGAGCGATAACTTAACTTTCTCTTTTCGTATTTGGATACCCCTGATTTCCTTCTCCTATCTATTACTCTAGCCGGGACTTCCAATACTATGTGGAACAAGAGGGGTGAGAGTGGGTATCCTTGTCTTGTTCCAGTTTTCAGGGGAAATAGCTCCAATTTCTGTCTGTTTAGCAGTATGCTGGCTGTGGGTTTCTCATAGATAGCTCTTACTATTTTGAGGTATGATGCATCTATGCCTAGATGTTCGAAAGTTTTTATCAAGAAGAGATTCTGGATTTTATCAAAAGTTTTTCCTGAGTCTAATGATATAATCATGTGCTTTTTGTCTTTTCATCTGTCGATGTATTTAATTACATTTATGGTCTTACAGATGTTGAACCAGCCCTGTATCCTGGGGATGATGCCTACTTGGTCATGGTGGGTGACTCCTGAGATGTGTTTGTTGGATACGGTTTGCTAGAATCTTGTTGAGAATTTTAGCACCTATGTTCATCAAGGATATTGGCCTGTAGTCCTCTTTATTTGATGGACTTTACCTGGTTTGAGTATCAATATGATGTTAGTTTCATAAAATGATTTGTGGAAAGTTCCATCTTTCTTGATTGCCTGGAACACTTTCAATAGGATAGGTATCAGCTCCTCCTTGTATGTTTTGTGGAATTCTGCTGGAAAGCCATCTGGTACAAGGGGGTTTTTTGTAAGTAGTTTTCTTATGAGATAGTCAGTTTCTGGATTGTTATTGGTCTATATAGGATCTCAATTTCTTCTTGTTTCATCCTGCAGAGATTGCATGATGTAAGAAAGGCCTCCATTTCATTTAGGTTTTCAAGTTTGTTTCCATAGAGGTGTATATAGTAATCTCTGATAATCTTTTGTATTTCTTCTGGGTCAGTTGTAACTTCATCTTTTTCATTTCTGATTGTGTTTATTTGGGTTTTCTCTCTCTTTTTCTTGGTCAGTCTAGCTAGGGGGTGCATCCAGTCTTGTTTATCCTGTCAAAAAAAACCAGCTTTTGGTTTCACTACTTTTTTTTCTTTTATTTTTATCTTCTGTGGCCTGAATTTGGGCTTTTATTTTGGTGATCTGGATTGTTCTGCTGAAGTTAGAGTTTTGGTGGTCTTGCTTTTCCAACTTCCTTTGTTAGGCTGTTAACTTGTGATCTTTCCATTTTCTTCATGGTTTGTTAGGCTCTTAACTTTGTGATCTGTTAGGCTAACTTGTGATCTTTCCATTTTCTTCATGTGTGTTTGTAGAGATATGAATTCCCTTCTTGGGACTGCTTTCATGGTATCCCAAAGATTTTGGTATGGTGTTTCTTCGTTTTCATTCATTTTCAGGTATCTTTTAATATCTGTTTGATTTTTGTGTTGACCCAGGAGTTGTTTAGCATCATGCTGTTTAGTGTTCATGTCTTTGTGGGTTTTGAGGTAACTTTGTTAGTGTTGACATTTATTTTTATTCCACTGTGGTCTGAGAAGGTGCATGGCAGAATTTCAATCTTATAGAATTTGTTTATGCTTGATTTATGGCTGAGGATGTGGTCGGTCTTAGAGTATGCTCCATGTGGTGATGAGTAGAATGTATATTCCATGGTTGTTGGGTGGAGTGTTCTGTAGGTATCAATTAAGTCCATTTGGTCAAGCATCACATTGAGATTCCAGATCTCCTTGTTGACTTTTTGTTTTGATGATCTGTCTAGAGTCGTTAGCATGGTGGTGAAGTAGTTCCCTTAAATACATCAAGTAGCTTATCAAGTTTTTTCCCCTAATTAAGATAGTTTCCAGCCCTAAGAGTTATGGCTTCTCTAGTCTTAAAGGTAATTTTCTCCCACCTTACAACATCTTTTTATAGATATGAAAACTGAGGTACAGAGAAACAAATTGACTTAGACAAACCAGGGGGAGTCATAACCCTGACATATTTTTAGAGTTCCAAGGTTCATGTTCTCTCCACTGTCCATAAATATCCAACACACATCTCATACTAATGTACTCTTACTGGCATTTCCTTCCAAAATGTGGTTCTAATACTTTTCCTGAAACATAAGAGGATCCTAGCTAAAGACTTACCGTAAGTGAAATACTGTATCTCTGGGGGGAGTGTCACTTCACTGAGGTCGCTTTCTTGTACATAGCTGTCCACATACTGTTGTGCTTTTGTTGCCTGAAGGAAAGCTAGGAATCTGGCTGTGAATGCAGCAATGAAGATGGACAGCATCCCAAAGTCAAGCACATTCCACAGCTGTAAAATGTATTCCCTGGGGCCTTCCAGCCAGAGTTCTTTGCACTCAGACCACATCATTCCTGCCACAAAAAATATGGGGGGAGGGGCAGATTAGATGTTACAGCTTAGACTTAGAAGCTATTATTGTGTCCGTTGTCAGGTCACACACCTCTGAAACATCCTATCTGTAAAGCACTGGCTGACTGTATGGTCAACAAGGCTGTGGGCTGGGTTAAATGGAAGAAGCATCTTCCACTAAAGAAATGATTCATCTGCCAAGTTAGAATCTGGAGAAACACAGTTATACAGGTGACACCAGAAATGTCTCTATTCACATAGAGGTGGTGGGGGTGCAGGAAGGAGGAAAGAAAGTTGGTAAGGAAGGCTCTTCCAAGTCAAAGGATTTTGTTCCATAAGATTTTTGGAGAAGAGAATGTGTTCTTATAAAAATCACAACGGTTAGTTATCAAACCACAGCGATTATACACTGTGGGTAGGAATGTGAATTAGTACAATCTCTATGGAAAACAGAATGGAAATTTCTCAAAGAACTAAAAATAGATCTCATTCAATCCAGCAATCCTACTACTGGTGTCTACCCAAAGGAAAAGAAATCATACATATACAAAAATAAGACATTCCAACTCATATGTTTATTACAGCACAACTCACAATTGCAAAGATATAGACGAAGTGCCCATCAATTGATAAAGAAAATGTGGTCTGAGTGTCTGTCTATCTATCTATCACCACAGGATACTATTTAGCCATAAAAATTAATGAAATAATGTCTTTTGTGGCAGCTTGGGTGGAATTGGAGGCTTTTACCCTGAGTGAAATAACTCAGGAATGGAAAGACAGATACCGCATGGTCTCACTGTTAAGTGGGAGCTAAGCTATGGGTTCACAAAGGCACACAGCATGGTATAATGGACACTGGAGATTCGGGGGGGGAGAGCAGAGGGATGAGAAATCACCTATTGGGTGCAGTGTGCTCTAGTCAGGTGATGGGTACATTTAAAGCTCAGACTTCTTCAACATTATGTAATTAATCCATATAACTAAAAGCCACTTATACCCTTAGAACTACTGAAATGAAATACAAAACAAAACAAAGTGATCACTGGGGAAATAAGACCCCAAGATTTTTAACAAGAGAATTTCTCGGTCAACCTTACATCATGTGCCTACCCTCTCTCCTCATTTCTGTTTCGTGTTAAGAAAGTGAGTAACATCTTCTGAAAAAGACAAAACCCTGAAGTAGGAAGCCCTAGGACATTATAAAGAAACTGAAAGCAGAAAATGCTGTTCTGCGACAAGAGGACAAAACATTCCAAGTTAACAAACTGTCCTCACTATACCAAGGAAAAATACTGTGGAATTCTTAAAAGACATGTATTGGTTCAAAATAAAGCTCATAAAATAAGTACTTGACCCAGGTTGAGACCACAGGAGTGAATGGGGGTGAGAACTAACAAATGAACTCAGAAAATGAGAAGATGCCAATAACATTGGATTAAACAGAAAGCATGATTTGGGGTTAGTAATCAATAGATAAACTGGTTCCAACCTTCATTTGTTAGGATGGAACAATACAAAGTTTTTCCGTCACATTATTTAAAATTTTTATTTTAACATAAATATTAAAAATGAGTTATTGTGAGGTGAAGAAACAAACATTTTGCAAATGAAACTTTTCTAAAATCTCTGAAACTAAAGCAACATAAAGTTCTTTAGTAATCAGTTAATAGCCACTGAGTTATTTCACAAGTATTTCAATTAAATTAAAATGTTTCAGCATTAAATTGATCATCACAGTGAGTCTCATTAAAACCCTTACATTTTGTTCAATAATTGAAGTCAGATTTCAAATACATGGCATGTTTGTAATTAGCCTCAAGCTATTTATAAAAAATGTTATTTAGTGTTAAGGTATACTTTTTTACATTATATAGCTATATACCAAATTATTTGATTATGTTGTTGTTTAGCTTATTTTACAATGATGATACTGGCACCGTATAAGATATAATAATATTTTCTAGTAGAAAATAAAAATCAGTTATATAATTTTGGGGGACTAGAAATTAGAATATTTAAAATAAAAGGCTTACCAAGAACCCAGACCATAATTAGCATTTCAGTCCATGTGAACTGGGTGGTTTTCACCCTGAAGATCTGCTTGGGATAGTCAATAACTGTGACATTGGGCAGTGTGGTGATGCCTTCGAACCTATCTGAGGCATTGAACACAAGCAGGCCCAGAAAGATGATGAATGAAGCCGCATGTGCCACAAACTTCATGAAAGGGCTTCGCAGAATTTTCCCCAGCTGTAACAAAACAGAGGAAAAGTTTACTTTAGAAAACCTGGTTTTCATGGTGACAAGGACTATGGAGGACTTTTAAAAACTGGACAATATAAGAACACCCAACACTCTAGTTCTGAAGAGCTCTACTCACACTGTGAAAACTACTCTTTTTAGGGGGGAGGCTTCCTCCAAAAACAACTTAATAAGTCTTCAAAATCCACTGTTTCTAAGCATCTCAGGATTTGTCTCAGGTAGACCATGTTCACAGATGCACTTCTGGAAGTCATGGGGCATATAGGTTTTGCCTTATTTTTACATGAAAGACCGTACAATGTCAAGGTTTTTAGGGTCTAGGAAAAGAAACTTCAAGTTTGTACTGTGTAATTCTTTACTGGTTTATCATTGAGAGTTATGATGAGTTTGCAGATTCATAGAGGACATTAAAAGCCCTTCGAAGATTAATTACTACAATAGAAATAAATTTCAGTTCTCATTTGTAAATATTCCAAAGTCAAGTTATACCTTATATGCTATAAAAAAGGCATACAATTTTGGAGCCAGGTTTTATCTGTTACAGCCACCAATAAGAAAAGGGAGGTACAGAATAATTAAAACCTCTAAGTGCATTAAGTTAATTAAAAGTCATCTCTGAGTTTGGCATATCATGTAAATAGTACAAAAGGACTTCTAAAGTTGTTTATAATTATTTTAAGGTGACTCCTTAAAAATCCCCTGTGATATACTGTCCTTAAAAGTCCCATGTTCTTGTAAAAATAAAAAACAATTCCTCCTATCCCAAGGGCTCCCACAGTCCAAGAATTAGGTACATTTGATAGATTTATCAAATAATTTCTCTATTGTACACTCTGAGTCTGTTTTTTAACTCAGTCTGTGACCTTAAAAAGTACAGAGTTTCATACTTAAAAGACTAACTTCAAACAAATGTTTTTGTAGGTCTGGAACCATAATTTAATGTCAACAAATGACCAAAGAATGTCGAGTATTTCTGGGATTGAACATGAGTGCTCACAAGCAAATGTCACATGTTCCATATTAGACACAGAAAAACAAATAACAACACATTTACACATCACTCTGCTGTTACACGGAGAGGGCATGGTTGGCGTAGTTTATCAGTAGCACAAAGAAGTTTCTTGGGAGCGGCCAAGTCTGTTTATCCTCAAGATTGATCTTTTGAAACTTTAACATGAAAAGAAAGCAGCATTCCTATCTTAAAAATAGAATATATGTGAAAAATTCTTGTTGCCTTTTTGCCATGAGATAGATGGTACACAGCAGCTCTAAACGTGGGCTCAGGAAGTGACTCAATTCCCAGTTTCCCTTCTCTGCAGAGTTCATCACACTGTTGGCTGCACTTTTTACAAGTGAAGAGAATAAAAGCAGTGAATCTGACATAATGTTTTAACTGATTAAATTGTCCTAAGAGACAAATACTTCTAAACCTCAACTTTCCAATTCACTTCCTCCAGAAAGGGAAAATTTGGGTATAATATAATTTTTGCTTTATTGCATGCTCTTATATTATTTAGTTTTCAGTCTTCAGTGTTTATGTATTAGAAGAATTTTAAAGAAGTTTTCCATGATACATAACAAAAGAACTTAGTCGAGTCATCAAACTTGATCAAAATGACAAACTTTCTACCTTAAATTGCATGGGCAACTCAGCAGTGAAGTGAGATGGATGAATGTTCTCGCACGCATATGGTGCCTGCAGAGCAGGAGTCTGTGGGGAGAACTGCTGAGCCAGAGAGCTGACAGATTTCCAGGATCATTTGTAAGTGGCCTTGACTCATTCAGCCTGAAACTACCTCTGACTTAAACAAAATCAGATCTCAGAATATAAAAACAGGATTAAAGGATCTGAGAACAGCTCCTTCTCTCTGGCAATGCCCTTTATTAACTTAATGCAGATTCTCTTAGCATGACTAGTACTCTTGCTAAGAAGATCTTTCAGGCCCAACTGAATTGATTCTACACTGGCAAGTTGAGAGGAGAACAAAGGTTCTAAACCAAATGATCCAAGCAAAACTAAATAAACAATCTAAAAATCCCAAACTCTAAGCCCCAATTCTACATGTTTTAGAACCTTCCTGAAGGAACAAAGGGCTATGGGAACACGACATGCATTTTCTTGAAGACCCTGCATAACACCACTGTATGCAGCTGTGCTTAATACACTCAGCCTTAGGCGTCTTCTGACATTCAAATGCGTTTCCCCTCTGGTTCCCAGCTTAACTGCTTCTTGGTACTACTTCAGTAGGGTTATCAATTCCCCCTTCCTTCCACTTATTAAGCTATCAATAAAATCAGCACCAGTGCTACTTCATTCAAGCAGCCTTTCCTCCTCTCTGCCTACCATGGGGATCGTATCTTAAAAGCCTGAGTATTTTATGCCTGCAAATGTGGTCTATCCTACTAGTACTAAATCCTTTTTCATCCCTTACTTGAATTGATCCAGTCATTAAAAAGCAGAATCCGTGTTCTTGAGTCAATTAACATTCAGGGTAAAACTGATAAGAGCCTTAAATAGGAAGCTTTTTTCTTTTTTCATCCCAAAGGGACGTGGTACACCAACCACAGAGGACATAAGTGCAGAAAGCAGTACCCTGCTGCAAGGTGCCATCCAGTAGCCGATGGCGAGGAATGGAAGGCCCAAGGCCACCACCAGCACGACGAGACACTTGATAGCGACAGTCTGTTCCCGCAGGCCTGAGAGGTTCTCATACCAGATGGTCAAGAGCTGCTGCTGGCAGTTGGGGTGAGCCACAAACTGTTGGGACAGAGAGTTTAAGAAGGGAGAAAGAGAGGCAAGTTACCATACCACTGCCAGCGGTTCCACTACTGCATACATGTGCATCCTAGCGATATGAATGCATATTTTTCCACAATACAAGCACTGGAAAGGTCTAATAATATTCTTCTTTGCTTTCCCTTCATTTTTCAAAATTGATTCAGAATGAATAGACAAACTCAAATGCAAACCAGAGGGTAAAATGGCTGTTGCCCTTAATCATAGTTCTCTTGATAGAAAGCTTCCACAATTCACCAATTTCTCTGTGGAATCTGGGTGACAGATTTTGTGAAAATGTGCCCCATCTTGCTGTCTGCCAGATTCCTTGCATTCGGCTCAAGATGGAAAAGAAAAAAATGTTACTTGGTTTACTGTAGACTATAGCTTACAGAGAAATGTGTTAAGTTTCATAAGCAAAACTTAAAATGCTACATATATTTTTAAAATAGATGATGTGCCCTATGTGTATGTATGTCCTATTACTGCAAATCTGCAAAAGATCTGGAAAAAAAAAAAATAGACCTGCAGGTATCATGCTGAGTTCACGCTTGCACTGCTTCCAGAAACTGGCATCAAATGCCACCTCCCTCCTATTCCAGTAGTCTGTCCTCTTTTTTATTGCTTCCTCTATCAAAAGGTCACAAGAACACAAACATTTATCCTCAGCAGTTCTTTAAAACTACAATTCTAATCAGGAAAAATGAGCAAACTATATTTCAGCCCAGCCATTTGATTTTGCAAGTCATCTGCCTGCATCATTTATAGAGATTTCCTTAAGACCCTGTCCTTATTCAGGTATCAGAATGTATTTGTAGTCAGGCCCATGTAAAGGTTCCTATGCCAGAAGGTGCCTATTTGTAGCTAGATATGCCTTTTTGAGTGGACAGGTGCACCCTGTCCAAGCTTGGGAGTGTTGAAGAGTCATTCAAAAAAATCAACTGTTTTTTAAAAGGAGTTTTTAGCAACACAAAAATCAAGGAAACGCTGTCTCCTAAAAATCAGAATAAACAAAAACAATGAACCTGCTAGAAAGATTTTTGGGACTCTAAGAGGCAAAGAGAGCAGCTGCAGTCCCTACTTGTCAAAGGGCTCCTCTTTCATTAAGCTCTAGTTAATGATTTTAATGATTCTCAGTAGCTCCAGGTAATACCTCAAATTTTTTGTCTATTTATCAAAACACACCTACAAGGAAATGAACAGGTTTCCACTTAGTTCACGGTTTCCCATCAGCAATTTTTATTTAAAAAAAAGTCTCATCTGTGGAGGCTATGGAGGCAGTTTCTCCCAGATCCCTGCTCTTGTCCCCAGTGTGCACCCACCCTTGGGCAAGTCCACTGATGACCATTCTGGCTGCCCTTGTGCCAATGTGCACAAGAACTTCATGACCCATCAACGGTGGGGGGGTACATTTACAAATACTAGATTTAAATATGAAACTAAGATGCTGGACACTGCTAAGGTTGAGGGGAGGATGGATGATATGGCAACACACTGGGTACCAGGTTCACTATCAGGGAAGAAAGGGCCCGCTAGAAGCCCATACTTCACCAGCATACAACTTAGTTATGCAGCAAATCCTCTCATGTACCCCACAACTAAAATAAAATAAAATAAGAAAATATAATTGAATTTTTTGCAATAATACTAACTGGTAGAGTGGGGGTATTCAAAGTACTACAAAGAAGATGCTATCTTTTCTTGTTTGATGATTCAGTGTGAAAAAGCATATAGTTATGGACTGAATGTTTGCATTCCTCCAATTCGTATTTTGAAATCTTAACTCCCAATGTAATGCTTTTAGAAAGTGGGGCTTTGGGGAGGTACTGAGGTCAGGAAGGGGGAGCCCTCGTGAATGAGATTAGAAGAGCCCAGAGCGCTCTCTAGCTTTCCTCCTACCATGTGAGTGCACAACGAGAAGTCAGCAGTCTGCAGCCCACAAGAAAGCCCTCAGCAGAACTCAACCATCCTCACATCTGACTTCAGTTTCCCAAACTGTGAGAGAGACATTTCTGTTGTTTATAAACACCTGGTCCATGATACTTTGTTATAGCAGTCATATTTTATCTTGTAGGTTATTCTCAATTCAGTATATAAAACCCCAGATTCTGATGTTCAGTACTCATTGTCAGCTGTTAAGTATATATTCTGTCTTCTCTCTAAGCCCAAGATTCTGTCACTTTTCCAAGGTCCTGGTTTTTGAAAACAGGCCATTGTATTCATTATTTGATTGATGATAAAATGTATGCATATAATAATGGCTGAAAACTTCCTGGATCTATACGATAATTTCCTAGGATTCTTGCTGATAATGTCTCCAAACTTCCACTTCTGCCCCTATATTATATTTGGATCATTTCCTTCCTGCTTCACTCCTCCCTCAACAGTCTCCAAATGCCTGTCTCATTTATTCATTCTCTCTTCAAAATGATGTTGTAAGCCCCTAAGATCTAGGCAGCATATTGGGTATTTGGTTCAAGAAGATAAAAATGGGAGTATCGATGTTGCATTAAGTGATCAGCAGTCATTGTTCTAGAGTACACAGTAAGCTCTAAAAAAATTCAGCTTACTGGGTGTATTTCCTATCTTACTGATTTGACTCTTATTTGAAATAGTAATACACCACCTCATGGACACTCTCGATTCCTTTTAATCCACAGATTTTCCTCCAATGATTTAAAATCCTAGTACAAGTACACAAGGAGCATTTTAAGAAAGAAAGTAAAACCAATACAATAATAGCAAGTAAAGGCAAAAAAGCGAATCCCTCTAGAAGATGAGTTTTGCTTTTTCCAATGACTTCAAATTAGGGCAGTGCCTTTATCCCCTGAAAAATCTCCTTATGTTACCTCACCAGTCACAGCCAGCTTGATAAAATTTGTATACTGTTTCCTAACTTGTGGACCAGCAAATTGAAGTCATTGCAAAATAATACGCTTATTTGAGGTTTTCTGATTTAAAGAGAGAATGTTTGACACACAAAAAAACTCAATCTTTCAGTGGAACACAATTATCAAAGCATTCAGAACAATTTTTTTTTCCTGCCAGATGTCTAAGAGATTATATACTGAACCATCAATCAGGGCAGGTTATAGAAAACAATTACATTTTAAACTCAAAAAAATTTGTATGACATGGCTGTTTCATCAAATCAGCCTTCACAAGAACAGTCTTCATGCCACAATTTATACAATTTAAAAGAAAATAGTCTTGTGAATAAAAACTATTGAGCTGCTTAAATTCTGTCTTTCCCTGAACACTTTGTCCACAGAAAGTGGATAGATACACAGTGAATACTTTTATCTGTTTATATTGCTGCATGTCTCTTTTTTAGATAAATTTTCTACAATTAACCCTAACCTACTATGGAGGAAATAGGAAAGCAAAGAAGAACTCAGAAAATGTTCTCCTCTTCCTCTAGAGTACAGCAGATTTAATGGTCTAATAAGCTCAATATCTTTTGTCAAGAATTTTCTCACAACAGACCTAACTCATCATGAAGTAGATAGGACTCTTGTTATTTCTATGGTCGGGAGGGGACTAATGTTCAGCTTCATATCCCAGACCAGGGTAGAGCTAGAGTCAGAATAGACTTCAAGATTTGGGGGGGGGGACAAACAGTCCATTATTCTAATTGGACACAATTCATGTTTTCACCAAAAAGCTAGTTTTCTTGTATCTATCTTCAGAAAATCAAATTTCATCTTCCACTCTATTCCATTCTCATTTTGTAGAATAAGGTGAGTATCTTTACAAACAGTAATAGTGTTTACAATCCTTTCAGTTTTGTTATTGAACTTAAAGACTCTTCAAAAATGATTCTAGGATGAGCGATTGTCAAAATCCACTCCCTGTTAGAAAGATGCAAGCATATGACTGACAATTCATCAACAGCATTGAGAATTATAATTTTTCATTTGATAATTTGAGAGGGGAAATAGCATTTATATATTTGTATATATCATTAGAGAGTCTGCAAATTTTAAATATGCTTGTTTGCCACCTGAATTTTTTTTTCTGCAAAGTACCTTTTCAAGCCCTTGGCTCCAGGGCTTCAGATGTTTTCCTTATAAATTTGTTTGAGCTCTTTGGATATTAAGAATAGCAATCTTTTGTAAGTTATAATTAAGAAAAATATTTTTCCAGTTTGCCTTTCTGATGTAGTAGAGAAATTTTAAATTGTATGTAGTCAAACTATATTTTTGCTTTGAGATTTGTTCTATTGCTTTCATATTAGGATTTCCTTTCCCCACATAATTAATAAAATTAATGGCCATATATCTCCTATTTTGGCCTTTCACAGTTTCATTTTCTGGATTAGCCTTTCATTGAGTTCTATAAGGGCTGGGTGGAACTCATGCTTTGGTTCCTTGGAAAGACCTGAGTCTTAAATGGGGCCTGTATGGCTTACTATTACATAAAACTGGTTTTCTTGGTGGAATTATGAATAGATTTAAATAAATATGAGTTTTTAATGTCATGGGGGTAGGGGATTTCATAACACAGAAAGTTCTTTTGAATTCCCAATGGCTTGCAGACAGCCATAGACTACTTCTGTGCCACAGTAGATAGGGTTCAATGCATCATTTTAATCCAAGAAGCAGTTTTGCCTGGGGACTAGAAGTGATATGGTGGAAAAGGAAGCAGCAAGAGTGGTGAGAAGTGACATTTTTCCTCTGTTAGAGCGGAGATGGGTGAGTACTGAGTGAACATGAAGAAAACCTTTGAGAGAAAGAAAGGAGGAACTAGGGGTTTTGGGAAGTTCTCATATGCATTTGTTGAATGAAGATTCCAAATCAAAGACTTTAGCCAATATTCTTTTTATAGTATAAAACAAACAAAACCAGAAAATGTTTGCAAAGTCTTAAATCTCTTTTCAGTTATACTTTTTTTCTTGGTGGTTGACTGATAGCAATTTATTACTAATGACACCTCATACATTGTAAGCTACACATCAATTTATTTTGAATTAACATGCAGGAAGATATTCTGCAAGACAGTTTGGTTAACAGAAGCACATCTGTAGATGAGCTGTCCCTGCTAATATTACACATTCAAAGCAATGTCAAAAATCTAGTGACAACCGAAATCAATTATCTCCTCTCAGGTGTCAAAGAGAAGAGATATATATTGCAAGATCTGTGAATATATATCTAGTTTTCTAAAAATGGTTTACCATCAATCTTGTTCAAAATTATCTTTTACTCTCATATAGCAAAGCCTCAACTATTTTTTAAAATTTTGAATATATGGGGTATAACTCAGGGTTAGATATACAAATGTTCATTATGCAGGTACCCTTGATAAAATTTTTTTATCAATAGCATCTATTCTTATAGAAAGAAGGGCAATCTAGACAATTTAATTATCTTGTAACCAATAATTTCCTTGAAAAGTTAGTTATGTCAGTCTTTACTGAAAATCTTCACATTTGTACTATCTTATTAAGTAGAGGGGAGATCTGCTGTTAAAGGCTGACCCAAATCAGTTCTCCACATTGTGCTAGAGGGGTGTGTGTGTGTGTGTGTGTGTGTGTGTGTGTGTGTGTGTGTGTGTGTTTGTGTGTAGGGAGAGAGTTTTCTCCATCCTCACTTGCTGCTAGGGTATACAAATTGGCTTGGATTCCACTGATCAGAGGCATTTTGACCACTGGAAGGGGTCGTATCATAACAAGTAGGACTCAGAGCATCCCTTCTGCTGATAGGAGAGCCAGCCATCTGCAGCAGAGGCAGAATTGTTCTGTTTGGGCAACAGAAACTCCCTACCAGGTCAGCTCTGTGCCTAGTTTTGGGTGAGCTTTCGGGAAGCATAACTTAGATAAGCCTGCTCCTCTACCTCTCCTTAGAGAGAGTCCTTGACACGACTCTAAGATTCTGTGAGCTTTCCCAATATCCCTTACTAGACTCCCTCCTGCTTAAATTAGCTAGGGCCTGCTACTAAGGACTAGAACTAGTATAAGGTTGATGAAATCTGTCTTTGGTGACTGAGGATTGCATAAGAGTCATCATTCTGAGTATGATTTTTCATAATGTAGAAATGTTATTAGCTTATATACTAAACAATCACCGCGTACCACCTGAGCTAATTACTTTACGTGCATTATCTCATGAATCCTCAAACAAATGAATACACAGGTACTATTATTGTCCTCACTTTACTAATGAGCAGACCAAACTTAGATGGTTAGGTTATTTGCCCATGGTCACATAGGGAACACATATGGTAACATCAGAACTCGAACCCCTGCAGGTCAGCTCTCTAGTGCCTGTACTCTTAAGCACCATGCCACATTATAAGATCAGAAGGCTGTATGTAGATTGTCCAGTCCATAAAACCAGATCTATTCCTGATAACAGCTTACTTCTCTGTGATTTATTTACTTTCCTTAAAATACAAAAAAAAATTTCAGTTATCTAACATGTATAAGCTATCAGATTCAGGATAACTGAGATTTTTATTATTATAAGACATCACAACTAAAATTTTCATAAATTATTCAAAAGACTCACACAAGTTACCAAACAGATACACATCAAAGATTTTTCTGTAGTAATCAGAGTAAAAAATACCATAATTTTTATTTTTGACACTAGCATGACCAAATGACCAAATCCATAGCTATGTAATCTTAGACATGCCATTTAAGCTTGGCAAACCTCAATTTCCTTATAGAATGGAAACCTTATAATCTATTTTATAAGTAAAATGAACAACATTGGCTTGCTGCAAGGATTAACATAAGAATCTAAAAGTGCCTTACCAAAATGTATAAAGTAACAGATATTATTATTAATTGTATTGCAATTAACAATTTACAGGATACTTTTGCATATCCTAATCTATTTAAATTCCAGCAAAACCCCGAGATAGGTAGACATTTTCCTCCTTTTACATGAGGAACTCAAAATTTAAAGTTTTATAACTAATCTAAGGTCCCACAATGGGTAAAACGTGGGAGGGATCAGAAATTAGACATTTAACTTGCTACTTTACCATGATTCTTCACTTAATCTCCTTCATGAAGAAAAAAATTCTTTTATCAATAGCATCTATTCTTATTATTTAAAAATATTTCCTGGAATTATGGCATAGTTAATATTACATGTTTATTCTAATATGGCACTAGATGAAAGCGGGGCCCACTCACCTTTTTTACTTCATACTTGATGGCAAGTTTGACACGACTCAATGAAGCTTTACGCCTGTGCACCTCCAGAGGCTCTGCAGATTCCAGATCTCCATTCAGAATGGCTTCTACCTCTTCCGAGTCTCGGCAGAGATCAAGCACACCCACTACAAAGTCTTTGCATTGCATGGAAAGCTTCCGATAGTCATTCTAAGAACAAGAGGTTTCATGTTTAATACAAAGAATATGCTCTCATTCAAAGGAAAGTGTTTAGGGTTTGTAAGAATTAGAAAAAGGTATCCCTTCCTCTGGGTAGGAAACTGCAGCCCCTACCTGGATGCAAGGATTGTTGAGTTAGATACAGGCTGGATTTCCTCCACCCCCCCCCAAATCCAGGTTCCCTTCTACAACTAGCCCAACCATCTGAGACAGCTCTGAAAATGGGATGTACATGATCTCACATGTGGAATCTAAAAAAAGTAAGACTCATAGAAGTGGACAACAGAACAGTGGTTACCAGAGGATGGAGGGATAAAGCGGGAAGGGAATGGGGAGATATTGGTCAAAAGATAAAAAGTCTCAGAAAGAGGAATAAGTATTTGAGATCTATTTGCACAGCACAGTGACTACAGTTATAATACTGTATTATATATTTCAAGAGTAAATATATGTTAAATATTTCAAGAGTAAATTACAGACATCTCACCACAAAAAATAAGTGAGGTGATGCGTGTGTTAATTCTCTTGATTTAATCATTTTACATTGTATACGTATATCAAAACGTCACATGGTACCCCATAAATATTTATAATTATTATTTGTTAATTAAACATTTTAAAAATATTTACTAAAAAAACTATATGCACCTAAGTCAGTGATTTGTATCAAGCGATGCTGGCTAAACACCATTGCTGAAAGATCAAAAGATTAGAAAGTTTTATCACTTTTGTACAAACAATAGATCTTTTATTTTTTAAATTTTTTTATTTTTGAGTTAGAGTCTCACTCTATCGCCCAGACTGGAGTGCAGTGGCCGCTCCCGGCCACTGCAGCCTCTACCTGCTGGGCTCTGGCGATCCTTCCGCCTCAGACTTCCAAGTAGCTGGAACTACAGGCGCGCGCCACCACACCCAGCTCATTTTTTGATTTATTGTACAGATGAGGTTTCGTCAAGTTGCCCAGGTGGGTCTCGAACCCACGGGCTCAGGCAATCCACTCACCTCAGCCTCCCAAAGTGCGGGATTACAGGCTGAGCCACAAAGCCCAGCTCAAACAACAGATCTTTTAAAGCCAGAGCAAAACTATTTCTATAGTGGAAATTTTTCTAAAATGGTGGTTTGACACAGAACATACCTATATGTGATGTAAAATTTGTCAGAATCAAAATGACATCAATTGTGTTAAAAACAAAACAAAACCAAAAAAACCCTGACAAATGGGGCCAGGAA
Source organism: Cephalopachus bancanus (assembly GCA_027257055.1). NCBI lineage: Eukaryota > Metazoa > Chordata > Mammalia > Primates > Tarsiidae > Cephalopachus > Cephalopachus bancanus. Next base: position 1,671,967 of record JAPVLO010000235.1, read on the forward strand.
AGGCATAAGCACAAAAACTACCACAAAAAATTCTGCAAAAACCGCAACTTTGCACAAAGATCATTGCAGCCTTGCACAAAAAATACTTTCTCCAAAGAACATTTGTCTGTCCATCCTTGGACCACCTTTGTTATTGATATTTGTAGCCACGGATTATTATCTCAAAACAATTATGTGAGCCTTCTCATGTTTCTTTCAAAAACTTTGTCTTCCTTTACCTCCCTGAATAGTTTCTATGGCACACTTATTAGAATTGCAGTGTCCTATTCCTGAATAAATGTCATTTTCTTTTAGAGAGCCTCTCTCTGTTATTTAGGTTGACAGTGAAAATAACTTGTCCAGTTTACTATTTCTTGCCTTGTTGGAGACACTGTTTCTCAAAGTGTAACCCTCAGAACAGCAGCATCAACAGCATCCGGGAATGTGTTAGAAATGCAAATTCTCAGACCCCACCCCAATAGTCCTGATTTGGAAGCTAAGGAAGAGCCCAGCCATCTGTTTTACACATTCTCCAGGTGATTGTGACACATGTTAGTGTTCAAGAATGACTGGTCTACAGAGAATATAGAGAGGTAGATAGGTACCCACCCCCAGCTGTGAAGAGAGGTGCTTTCTTTCTTGTTTGTCTGAAGGGCATATCATCATACACTGAAGAAGTGGAAGGAGAGAAATGTCTGATTATATGTAATTGAACTCTTATGGGTTACAGAATATCAATACCTGGGAGAAAAATTTCCAGGCCACTGGAACTAACACCTTGCTAAAAATAACCTGTGAATCTTTAATTCATTTGCATATTTATATAGTGCCATGGACTGGTATAAGGAAGTCAGCTGGTAGCATACCTACTCCCGTCTGAATGGAGCTTTCTTTTCTAGTCCACTGGTTCCAATCAAGGTGTTAACAACTCTCTCTGGGGACAGTGTCTTACTTTCAGAAAACCCAGTTCCACTTTTATGACTTTTACTAACATTCTAGCCTATTAGCAAACTTAACCAGATAATAACCTGATTTGGTACACTTGAAAACAGATTCCTCATTTCAACATGTCCTGAGACATTGTACATTTCTATAATAGCCAAGTGATCCTTAGAACAGCAGAATTTCTAGGTTTTCAAAAATCATACCTAAAAAAAAAAGATGTGAAGATTTCCAATTTTTTTTTCCTTTAAATAATTAATTGACTGTGACGGGCAAAACAACGTCACCAACTAAAATAAACAAGAAGAGGAGAGAGTGTTTAAAGCCTTCACAGACTAGAATAGTTTCCATTTCCAATATCAGAAATTCAGATAAAGAACAGTTACAGTTAATCCTTTTCCCCTCATAAGGGAACAGATAAAATGAATAAAACTTCAATCTTTGGTTTCCATTCAAGTTGGTACCATGCAACTGATAAAATTAATAAAATGTTCAGTCTCTGGTTTCTATGCAGTGTCAGTTAAATATCCCTCTGCCTTCCAATTCCTGAAAGGCTAATGAAATATTTTATTACAGCATCCAGAAGAAGTATTAAATCCATGCCTGTTACCATATAAAGCTCCCATTTTAATACAATTTTTAGATGAAATTTCCTCATGTTATTCTTCAGTTCAGACTGTTCTGTAAGATTTGGTACAACATAGGATAGCCATTTCTCAGAAATAAAAAGAAGCTACTGTCCATACCTTGAAGAAAACTTAGTACCCACTTCTACAGCAATGCTCAAATAATGACTCACTAACTTTAAAAATTGTAAGCTGTAAATTTTCCAGTTTTAAAGTAAGCTATGTGTTTTTTTCGTACCTACTGAAAGGTCAGTCAAGAAACAAAAAACTGATAACCATACAAGTTGCTAGGACAGCACTTTGTTTTTATAACAATTTAAACATTTCTCACTGGAAGAAGTCTGTTGCCCAAGAGCAGAAAATAATCAGAGCTGGAATAATAGTGATTTCTTTTGTTACAGTGTTTAGATACTGTTTTTTAAACATATGCAGAGCTCCTGGAAAGATGGAGTGCTCCTGCTAAGACAGTTTCTCCTCACTGCAAAAGCAGCCATCCACCTAAAGTCTACACTGACTGTGAATTCCACCATGAGCTGTCAGCTGCCTCATGTACCTCACAGCTCAGACCATATGCCTGGTCTACATTTTCTAATAATTTTATCTTAACTTAGTTTTGCTTAATGGTCTTCCTTGTGCCATTCACCCACAACTCTGGCCCTCCACAGTCAGCAGGGGGACCTACTGCACACATTACAGAGCAGTGCTTCAAAGCCAGGGGGTCTATTTGCTCAAGGCAGGGGAAGAACAATGCAGTGCAGTCCCCACCACATCTTGAATACAGGTTTCTGCACACTCCTTTTTTTTTGAATTGGAGTCTCACTCTGTCACCCAGACTGGAGTGCAGTGGTCGCTCCTGGCCACCGCAGCCTCAACCTGCTGGGCTCCGGCGATCCTTCCGCCTCAGGCTTCCAAGGAGCCAGAATTACAGGCATGCGCTACCACACCCAGCTGATTTTTTTTTTATTTATTGTAGAGATGAGGTCTCGCTGCCCAGGCTGGTCTCGAACCCACAGGCTCAGACAATCCACTCACCTCAGCCTCCCAAAGGCGCAGGATTACAGGCTGAGCCACCAAGCCCAGCTCTGCACACTCCTTTTAATGTGTGTGGTTTAACTGCCATTCGAATCCTTTTTTATCTTTAGGAGGAAGACTGAAATTCAACTCCAAGCAGGCTTAGTTCTGTCAGGGTTTTTCCTTAACAAAATAGTCAGGATAGTATAGTGATTGAAAGCGTAGACTCTGGCAGACAGCAGACACTCTCACTGCTGTCCTGCCTATTGTGCCCCTTACAATATATCTTCTCTTTAATAAATCTACCTTTCTTAATTCATTTAAAAAAACCCATAGAATCTGAAATCAGACTTCCTAGTTTCTACCACTTACTAGCTGTGTGATCTTTGGAATTCAAGTTAACCTCTCTGACGAGAATAGTCCTACCTAATATTGCTACTGTGAGGACTAATGTTTAGAACACGCTTGGTAAGCCTTAAGTACTATAGAAGTGCTTCCATATTACCAGGTTATATGATATTAGATATAATACTAAGACTGAATCCTAAGACACTCAAATCTAGGCTTGGCAGAAGGGATGTTGGCTATAGCCTTTGCGATCTCATTTGCAAAATGAAAGTCCTGTACAACAAGATGATTCCTAGAGTAGCTCCCTGCTGTAAAACGCTATCTTGCTTTTGGATTATATTCATTGCTTTCTTTCTTACAGCTCTAATGTAAGTTGAAACTGCTTTTTTACTTTAAGTAGAGGAAAACTTGTAGTCAAATGGCACTTTTTTTAAAAAACAAAAAAAATGTGCATCATTGACTCAATCAGAACTAGGAAATTTCAATTTGCATTCTCACAGCTTTATAAATGACTGGCTTCCTTGCCACTGACATTTGGAGGATTAGACCTAGAGTCCATCCTGCCCAATACTTTGTCTCTCAGAACAGCTTCAGACACAGGATCTGCACATCTGGAATATTTCTTTAATAACCTGTCACTGAGCTGTCCTCCATTAATTCATCTAAATCTGTATCCTAGCATGTCTGACCTCTGAGTAATGACCTTCGTGTTTTTGGCAGCATGGCTACTGTGCTCTTCAAGGAACTTTGAAAGCCACATGGTGACTGAGGATCTTCTCTGAAACACCTAAATGAAGGCAATTTCAGGGGCGAGATGCTAGATGTTACAGGCCATTGATAGGATAAAATAATTGTAGGTGTCTGGAAAGGGAAAACAAATCACCTCTTTTCCACCAGGGAACACTTTACCTATTTTTCATTTCAAGGCTGGTACTTTGAGCTCAAAGTTCCTGTGGGAAGAACACAGTGAGCACGATGGAGGAGGGCAAATTAGGTTACCTGCTTCCCTCAAAAATGAGCTTCACTTCCATGGCCTTCCAGAGTCGAGGCTCCAGGTCAGTGCTACAGAAGAAAGGTTTTCTCTGTCTGTGGAGAGCCCTGACAGATGGACGCACGCATGGGATGAGAGGGCAGAGAGGTGAGGGGAAGGCAGATGCAAAGGCATAACAAGGATGGGTAAGAAGAGAAGAAAAGGGCACATCCAGCTCGGGGAGGGACGCAAAGTCCCTGGAGACTGTAACTTGTGGAGCACTGTCCTCATTTTGGCTCAGAGAGGGTTATACTACACAAGCACTTTTCACATAATCCAGAAAAAGGAACTGGAGATTTAGAGGATTCTCATATATCCATATAGATACTTGGCAGCTTTATGGATGTCCTCTAGAACCCAACTGTGTTTGCTCCTCTTTTTGCCTTCTTGTGATATTTCCCACCTCTGAAAGGTTATCAGAGGTGACTCTTTAAAAGTCAGAGTAGAGGAGAGGACTAAGCCAGTCCAATATGGATTCAGCCAGCTTCAGGGGAAAACTATGAATAACAAATTCTCTTACCATCACTTCACTGAGATGACTTCTCTGGTCAGAATTGCAAACATCACCATCTTTAGTAAATTATTAAAACATGATCTTAGGAAATACTCCCTTTTATAGACTCTTTTGCAGACTTTAAATATACATCGAGCAAAATGTATAAAAACCAGAGCTGTATGATACTTAAAATAGTGGTAAATAAATACTTTAAGAATTATGCTTTTATTACTGTCTCAAAATAGTAAAGTGATATTTAGAAGTGTTTTACCTGAATGCTTTTCTACTCTCTCTTAAACAGAATTTGAAAGTTTCAGCTTGTTCTACCTTAAAATAATTTTACTTTGGGTCCAAGGAAATAAAGCTTTCAACTACCACATAATGAATCTCATAAAAGGAGTAGATATAAAGTAATACTTGTTTTCTTCTTTGCATTTTCCCACATTTTCTGAAAGTTTTTACAACAAATATATGTAGCTTTTATATCAGAAAATACATTTTTTAATGGTTTAACAAGTAAAATTAAGTAAGGCCAGATCTCCATCAGAATAAAATAAGGGTTGATGACTCCAGGTATTTACACTTTTTTCCTAATACCTTTGGTATGAAGGCATTTTGGTCATATTCACTAAGATGACTTTAATAGTACTTTATAATTGTTCTTTTGCCATTTTTAAAAATTGGGGTCTCACTCCGTAGTCCAGGCAGGACAGTGGCACGATCACAGCTCACTGCAGCCTTGAACTTCTGGGCTCAAATAATCCTTCCATCTCAGCCTCCCAAGCTGGGACTACAGGTGCGTGCCACCATGCCTGGCTAATTTATTTGATTTTTTGTATGTGAGACGGGGGGGGGGTCTCGTTGTGCTGTCCAGGCTGGTCTCGAACTCCTGGGCTCAAGCGATCCTTCTGTCTCGATCTCCCAAAATGCTGGGATTATAGGCGTGAGCCACCATGCCCAGCTTGACTTTTCATTCTATATAAAAACGTGGGCCAATGAACAGTGCATGCAAATCTAATACTACTGCAGAGAGATGGACTAGGAGCTTGCTCACTCACTCAACACCCAGACCTGCAATGTCTCCAGGGACCGTGCACTCCCTTGGGAAAACAAACAAACAAAACTAATCCTACTTCTGTTGAGCATCCCCATGCAACTAACAGGAGGCAGAACTTAAGTCATGCCCAGCTCTTCCTTTTACCAAAACGGGGAGAAGCCGTGAGCCCAGAGCGTCACCGTAAGGACAGTCCTCTGCTGCGGAACACTGTGCGCACGTCCCCAAAGCGGGTCTACGGCGGCACCCTCTGAGTGGGGGGCGGGGCAAGGTACACCAGACCCGCCGGGACGGCGCCTCCAGACCCGGGGACTGGGACTGCTCCAGCGGGACCACCAGGGAGCGCGGGCGACGCCGCGGGCTCACCTTGAACTCCTTCTCGATGTTGGCCAGCTTGGCCAGCTCGTTGCTGAGCTCCAGCGCAGTGAGCACCGGGTCCTCGCTGGACAGCGACAGGTAGGCCGGGCTGGCCAGCCCGCGGTAGGCGTTGATGCGCGAGCGCGAGTGGCTGAAGGCATCGTGGCGCTGGCGCTCGGCGCAGTCGGCGCACTTGCAGAAGTAGTCGTGCGGCCGCTCGATGCGCGCGCCGCGCAGCAGCAGCATGTGCACCACCTCGTACTTGTGGCAGTGCGCCGCTAGGATGATGGGCGTGATATCCGGAGAGAAGCGCGTGCCGTCCTCGTCGTAGGCGTAGAAGTCGGCGTCGCGCAGCGCCTGCTCGCAGGGACTCAGCGTCAGGCGCCGGCTGGCGGCGAAGCCGGGGTGGCCCAGGATGGCCTCGACGATGCGCACGTAGCCCTTGCTGATGGCCAGCAACAGCGCGTCGCCGATGCGCGCCAGGTTCTCCGTCTTCAGCAGCAGCTCGGTCACCTCCAGGTGCTCGTTGCCCACGGCCAGCTGCAGCGCGTTCTGGCCCATGTAGTCCACGCAGTTCACGTTCAGCGTGGCCGACTCCTCCAGCATCTTGCGCACCACCGGGATGTTGCCGTACTCGGCGGCGTCGAGGAAGCGCTCCTCCTCGGCCGTGAGGCTGGTGCCGCGGGCGTGGAACATGAAGGCCGGGCCGCGCACTGCCTGGCGCCGGCCCTTCTCGCGCATCGCCGTCGCGCGCCGCAAGGACGGGCTTCCCTCCATGGACCTGGGCGCACAACGACAAGAAGCTGAGACCGTCAGGGCGCGGCGCCTCCTCCCGCGGACGGGCCCTCGCTGCAGACCCGAAACTGACTTCTGCACCCATCGGGGCTGCGGGGTCCGGGAGAGGATCCACAGCCCTCGGAGCGAGAGCTCCCCGTTCTCTAGAAAATGGCATTCAGGAGGGATAACAATAAGAACTTCCACGCTCCCGAACCTCCCTATGGCCCCTGTACCTGGTAGCAGTAACCTTAATCCTGCTCTTAAAATCCTGAAAATAGAGACTAGGCTAGCAGGTGTTTGGCACCAAAGCACCGGGCTTGAAGGCTAAATTTTCAAGAATTGGGTCAGAACAGGCATCTCAAGTCATTGCATACTTTTAACTAAATGAGAATCACTGACCAAAAAACAACAACAAAAAAAAAGTATTTAGACCAAGTATCGTCTGGCAGGATCTTAGTTTTATCATCTTTTTTCTTAAGGGGATTTCCCCCATTGCAGGAGTCATCTTTTCAAAGACATAGACAAGATTTAGCAATTATAAAGTTCGAGGATCAGCCTAGATTTATTTTATGGAAACTAATTGTGCCTTTGTAATAAGAATTGTTTAATTACCAAACTTAGAATTTTCCTCTTTAAATGGACAGGACTTGGCTTAATTTATGGTCTAAAAATCACTAGTGAAAGCACGTTTTTTGTTACAACATGGATAGAACTGGGGGCCATTATATTAAGTGAAACAACTCAGAAACAAAGTCAAATACAACCTGTTCTCAGTGGAAGCTAAATAATGGGTATACACAGATATAGAGTGTGGAATAATGGCGACTGGAGACTCAGAAGGGTGGCACTGAGTTGAGGGGAGAGGGATGAGAAATACTTAATGGGTACAATGTACGTTATTTGGGAGATGGGTACACTAAAGGCCCATACTTCACCACTATGCAATATATCCATGTAAAACTGAACTTGTACCTTCTAAGATTATACAGCCTCCCCAGAAAAAAACAAAACACACACACACAAAAAATACTAGTATTACTTTGTGAACTTGGGCACTAATTGTATATCCAGATCAACGCACACTGAAATCCTAACAGTGCTAGTTAAGATTTGACTAAGTAATTTCATTAATTTGATGCAGGCAGTGATTTGAGTTCACATCTTAATTTCTATCATGTTAGGTAAATAATTTCATTTCCTTGAGCTTCCTTACCCCAAGTGTAAAATGGAAATTTGTAAGGTTCTCTAGATTTTCTTCACGAGCTCTTAAATAAAAGGCTTTTTCAGAAATTCTGAGTAATTGAAAAATGATTCTAAATAAACAATATAATTTTAACAGTGTGACTATCTGTAATATTTCAATGATCTGTATATTTTAGTGGCTATTGAAATATTGTACAAACATTGTACAAATCTGCATCTTTACCCATTTCCAATATTCATAACTTCCTTCTAAAAATCTTTGCTCCCAAAGGTGCCAGATAAAGCTTTTTTCACATTACTGGTTTTTGAAGCAAATAAGTCAAAGTTAAAAGTGAATGGCTGGAAAAGAAAATGCTTTATTTCTATAATACATGTTCCAGAAATACCTCTAACCATTGAAAAAACCATATTTATAGAGTCAGGAGTTGAAAATTAACTAGAGAGGTCACTGGCCTCCCTGGGGGCCTGGAGGTGGACAACTAAAATTGGGAAGTTTCCCCAGTAGGAGTTACCAGTCCCCACCTCATTCTCGCTCAAGAACCTCAACCAAGAGAGAAGCACAGAAACCACTGACAGAAGGTTTGCCGCACAGAGACTAAAGCCAAATGTGGTCAGGCAAACCTGAGTCTACAGAGGCAAGGAAACCAAAGAGGCTCCCAGAGAGGCTTGTTAATTTATGCAAGGGCAGATAGTACTGCTACTGATCCAATCCTAACTGTTCAATTAGTGTCAGGTGATCAACCTTTAAAAAGTAAATAAATATTTTATGTGCATACTCTTACTGGTAGCAGTTTCTATAAATCATCACAGGAAGCTTTTAGTTGTAGTTCTACCCATAGCTCTGGGAACTGGGAGTCAGGGGAAGAAGACTGTTACCTCTCACTTATGCGTTATTACACATTGTGAATAGTTTTAACTACAATTTGAATTTTTTTTAATTAAAAATCAAACTGTTTTAAAACTGTATTTCTTTTCATCCCTTAGTTGACAGAAATGTTAAAATATAGCTACTTATTAGCAACCATTACATGATAATCTTTCTGAAGCTAAATAAATGCCCTATGTTTGGCTGTTATCTACAGGGTATGATGTATGTTGTGTAGAGCAGATGCAGAGTCAGGTGATGGTGTGGGGGTCCATGTGGGAGACAAAGGGGTTGCAAGGCTGGGTTCAGGGCATGTGGGGTGTGTGTGTGTGTGTGTGTGTGTGTGTGTGTGTGTGTGTATGAGCACACATGCATGTATAGTACAATGATTTTTAGGTAGACAAGAACTGTGAAGTAGCACTTACTGAACTACTTAGAAGAGAACTTTGTTTCAAGATCAAAATCTATAACAAGGATTTTAAATACATTTTGGAAATATTGTAATAAGTATGTTTTATTACTATTAATGGTACTGATTTCATTGGGCTAATACTTTTACTATGAGGTTATGAACTGGTATTCTTCAAATGGCCAGAATTTCTGTGTTGTATAAAAGGTAAGACTGATAAGAGAAAATATATATGCCCAATATGTATGTTAGCAGAATTTCAATCTAGACTCAGAGGGTTAACTTCGGGAAAATAAACTCTTCTTCAAGCGTCACTTCTTGGTGGAAAATCACTTATAAAAACCCCACCACTTCCCCCAAAAGAGACTGGCTTGAGAATACTAGGAAATGATTCTTCCATGATTTTTTTATTTGCATTTCTTAGTATTTTTAAGCTTTTTCTTTTTTTTGAATTGGAGTCTCACTCTGTTGCCCAGACAGGGTGCAGTGGCCGCTCCCGGCCACCGCAGCCTCGACCTGCTGGGCTCCGGTGATCTTCCGCCTCAGCCTTCCAAGTAGCTGGAACTACAGGCACACGCTACCACGCCTGGCTAATTTTTTGATTTATTGTAGAGATGAGGTCTCACCTGCCCAGGTGAGTCCCGAACCTGCGGGCTCAGGCAATCCACTCACCTCAGCCTCCCAAAGGCGTGGGATCACAGGCTGAGCCACTGAGCCCGGCAGCTTTTTCTTAACATTTCTTCTTCTTTCAGAATCTATACCTTTATATTATATATTGAACTGAAATGTGTTATTGTAGTACTGCACAACTCAAGTCAAGTGAGTCATTTTTATCTTTAAAACTTAACACTAAGTGTGAAGTCAGATATCTCAATGAGAACAAATTATAAAATCAAACTTCTATTTCAAAATAAAAGAGCTGAATTAATGCCACTTATCTTCATGGTGAATTCACAAAGGAAGTGTCTTTTAAAAAAAAACTTTCCTTATGGTACTAAGATAAATTTCATTAATCTGGACTGATGAAATGGTATGAGTCAACATTCATATCAGCCACAATGCATAAACATGGACCCAATGTCAGCTGGACTTGACAATGCATCTCTTCCAGCATGAGAAATAAGGAAGGAATGTGGGTGAATGGGAGATAATGCTTAGCAATGCTCTAGTGATGCTAAACTCATTTTGCCAGGAATTTTCCTAACTTCATATCCCCATCCAGCAAGTCAACTCATTCAGCACTGCAGGAGTACATTCTGCGAGGACTTCCATCTGGTAAAAGCACTGGAGTACCACTTACCTAAAATCTGTGAGGGTCATATTTAAGCACCTTTGTGTCTGATATGGATGGCTAGTACTATCTGACTGCTATGGACTGCACTGTGTCTCCACAAAGTTCATACGTTGAAGCGCTAACCCTTAATGTGATAGGATTTAGAGACAGGGCCTTTGAGAGGCTGTTAGGTGTAGACAAGGTCATGAAGATCCTTATGGGAGCAGGAATGCCTTTGGAGGAAGACACACCAGAGAGCTGCTCCCTCCACCCTTCCACCTCCTGTGTGAGGACACATGGAGAAAGTAGCAGTCTGGAAGCCAGGAAAAGAATCTTCATCAGAAACCAATCTTAGACTTCTAGCCTCCAGAACTATGAGGAGATATATTTCTATTTTTTAAGCCACCCAGTCTATGGTATTTCATTATGACAACCTGAACTAAACATTGACCTTATATTTTAAGGCTATATATATATATATATATTTCATGATTTTGGGGGTCTTAAAATTTGTCCAAACACTGAAGCAGATGAAAAGTTCTTTGTGAAAATATTTTGGTGTAGCCACAGGGAACCCTCTGCTCTACTCTATTTAGAAGCAAAGTCATACTTCTCAGTTTTCATAACTCTACCATCACTCTGACCTCCAACAGTGTTTTTCTAAGTGTAACCTGAGGACCATTTGCCTCAATGTCACTTGAAGTGCCTGTTAAAATCGGATATCTGGGCCCCGTTCCAGATGAACTAAATCAGACTCTCTCATGGTGGGGTCCTGGAATATGCACTTTACATGAGCTTCCTTTATAATTCTTATGCTCACTAAGGGGTAGGAACCTCTAGACAAAAACAATGGAGCTATCTTGGACCAATAACCCTGGGCCCTTAAGCAGTTGTCACTCTGGCCTTGTCAAAAATGAAGTTGAAATAATATATTTGAGCAGCACAGGCTAAGGGACACACATCCATTAATTCATTGAGTTTCTCTATGCTTTATTACTATTTAAAATTTGATCTCCAGGAAGCTACTTACCTATAAACTACAGTAAATAAGCAACCTACAGAAATGCCTTCACCAGTGACCATTTAATGTCATGATCTTGCTTTTATGGAGAAATTATATTTTTAAAGGGTTTTTATTGTCTCAAAAACTGCAATGAAAAAATTAAAGAGATTGTTCATTACAGTCTTCATTATACCTTTTTATGAGGTCTTAAGTGCTAGTCAACCGAGATTTGTGTATTAAGAAATCACTCTCTTCGATGAGATTTTGTCCTTTAATATATAGCTCTCACTTTTTTTGGCTCAAGTATCCAGGAATTTCACTTAGATCTAAAAGTGCTCAATTACTATCTTATACCAAATTTCTAGCACTGGTTTTCCCCTTTTTAGAAATGATTTCTCATATAGATTTTAAACCAAGTACCCTATATTCCTTGTGTTTTAAACCTGTTTTATCTAAATTCTTTTCTTACAGAGTGTTAATACACACTCTCCCAACCCATAGGTGCTACAATTACTCACATTCCTGGATAGTTTCCCATTTTATTTATCATTGACTGTGGAATACACCTCAGCGCCCCATAGAAAGTAGGGACTCAAAAATATTTCTCTTCAGCTGAGTTCCCAAATCTCTTCCCAGACCCTAGCCTCTCACCTAACCTCAGGTCTCACATGCACAACTATCTGTCTTGCTCTAAAATGTCCCAAATCACCTTCTCCTTTAAACCAGTTTCCTCTCCTGACATCTGTATCTCAAGCTGATTATTCATGTTTAGGAATTTCAGGGTCATCTATGACCCATCGTCTTGATTCTGTAAGTCACAAGATTCTGAAGTTTCTCCTCTAGTATGTTTCTTGCACTGAATACTTCCTTCCAATTCTCATTGCTAGCATCAGCCTCCAAATCTTTATCAAGTCATAACTGGAATGTTACAACTTTCCAGCAGAGATGGCGTGAGAGAAGGCAACTACACTTTTTTGACTACCTAGTATGCATGTAGTGTTTCAACACACTATCATATTTAATTCTTAAATATGCTGTGAAGAAGGTATTCTTTTCTCTGTTTCATAAATAAGATACCTGAGCTCAAAGGGAATTACCCAAGGTAGCACAAAATAGTGAAATAAAGAACTGGGATTCAACCTGGAAAGTTTGACTCCTATTCTTTCTGGTGTCTTACACTGCTCCTGATTCTTCTCTTTACTTATTTTTAATTTTTATTTTTCAAGAGGTAGGGTCTCACTACATTGCCCAGGCTGGTCTCAAACTCCTTGGCTCAAGTGATCCTTTTGACTCTGCCTCCCAAAGTGCTGGGATGACAGGTGTGAGCCACTGTGCCTAGCCCTGATTCTCCTCTTTATACCTCACAACCAACCCCAGCATCTTGTTCTTCATAAACTCTTTTACCATGTCACACTTCTCTGAAAAAAATAAAATTAGTAGCCCCCCTACTGCTTATTTCATCAGCCCGGACTCCTCTGGCTGACTTTCAGAGATGGTCACAGTCCAGCCCACTCTGCCTGGCCAATCTTCCTTCCCTTGTTCTTCAGATTTATTCTTCACTGTCTTGTAAACATAATGTTCTGCTATTTCTGAACTATCCAGGTATTCCTGAACTATCCAGAATGTCTTCTAAAAATGTATGAAGGTGCTCTTCTCTCTTGCTTTTCCAAATACAAGATTTTTGCACTGGTTGACTCAAGACACCTCTGCCTGGGGAAGGTGGAGAGAAGGTACAGCACAGAGTTGGTGGGTGTGTCCAGGGGGAAGTGTAGAAGATACACTTAGAGGAGGAGTGCAAGAGAAAGGTCAGGGTAATGTTCAGACTCTTGCAAGAAAATGTGGACTTTGCAAGCAGAATTTGGGAAAAGGGAAAAGGCTTAAAGGAAAAATCGCCGATTCATTTCTCGGCTGCATCCTGAAGGGTCCTGATCAGAGTTCCCTTGTATGCTGAGAGGATAGCTCACCCAAGTCTGCAGCAAAGCCAGGAAGTAACTGCCCTGAGGGGGAAAGACATAACAGCAGGAAGGAGTCCTGATGTGGGTTCAGTAAGGTGAGGAAGTGCTGACTGAGGGTAGAGGGTTCCTGCTAGGCTCCTTTTATCTGGAGACCTGAGACAGCCCAGTCTAGTGTAGTGGAATGATGTGGGCAAGGTGCTTCCTCAAGCCACCCTCAGTTCCCTTGTGGTGTGGATCCTGTGAGAGCGCCAGGGAGCCTGCACCCAGATCAACACTGGTGCTGTGTACAGGACGGATGACGCTGCGGGTCCTTGGCTCTGTAGTTCAGCTGAAACCAAGCATGCCAGGGAGTGCCTCTGGGTTTCTAACAAAGGCAAGACAAGCCAAGATCCAGTTACTTCTGCTGACAAGCAGCACCCCAGGAGGCAAGAGACCTCTCCCACAGAGGACACCAACTCTTTCCCCTCACATAAGCTCCCCTCCCCCAACACCTAGATGCTACAGACAAGAGCAGGGAAAGGGTGGTTCCCAAGAACCTGAGCACTTTCATCCAAACGAGAGAGAATTTCTTTAAAAGAACATTTACTTCATAGCATCAGACAATATAAGTGAGGTCAGCCTCCCAGCCTCTCTCTGAAGTGTCTGAATGGTGGTTGACAGGCAGGCCGCAGAGACTCCAAGCACTTTTGGAGACTGGGGGAAGAATTGGGAAGCAAAAGCAAAAGCCACTTCCACACAAGCACAAGACCCGGAGAGACCTTGCCCAATTGACCAAGTCCCTGCAAAAGTATAGGGCAAGCCTCCCTCCTTACCAACTCATATAACTGCTTAATTGCTTAATTTATGGATTGCTTAGTTCATTTGTTCTATGAGAATAAGTGTCTGTGCAGTAAGCAGAAAACAAAATTTTTAAAACAAATTTAAACCATAGATTGGACATGGGGTTAATTTTTTCTCTCCTCAACAGGAAGGAGGCTCAGCTTTTGTTACAGATAGAATACAGGAGCTCACGCTGCTGTGCTACCAAGGTGTGAGTGCGTTTTCACTCTGCTACCCTTGCCTGGCGTGTTCCTCTTGTTTCTAGCCCTGAACATACTCTTATTTCTACCCCTCCTCACTTCAAAGCCTTCCTAACTTCCATGATCCCCTTTACATTACACCTCTGTAAACAGAGGGTCAAGTTTCACCAGGTAATGCCTATTTGACCTACAAGATTCTGTTCGTTCTGAAATGTTGAGTTGCTTGATCTTTTCTGAAACTATTCCTGACTGCTTCAGCCTGCTCTTTTGTAATACTGTTGGTCTGCTCATAAATCAAGACACCGAATTTTACTTCCTCTCCTTGATTTTTGTCTTCTGTGATACTCATGTCCTCAAGTTTGAGTTCGACTGAAGACAAATGCTTCATACTTCTTGTTGTATACTTCTTATGTCGTCCCTATGATACCTAGTACAGTGCTATATACATTCAAAATCACTTTTAAATTGATACTAGATCTGCAAGTAAAAAGACTTTGTCAGAATTGTAACTTCCTTAAGGTCACACTGAGTTAGAGCTCAGAGGTCCTCTACCTGGCTCTCTCTGCTTTACCATGCTGTCTCTAAGGAATAAGAAAAATGAACAATGGGTTGTAAATCAACACATCATTAGTAAAATATATGCTGAGTTTACGTGTTGGAACATTTTGGTTCTACACAGAACAGTTTCTTTTTTTTTTTTCTCAGACCATAGGGCATTGTTTATTTAGGGTCTTAGGTCACTGTTCCTCTTTTTCCTGTTGAAAAGAAAAATTCATCAGACTATCCAAATAGCCCAGCTCACCAGGTTCGACAAGAGAATATCCCTCTCTGTGCAACCCTTAAAGACGGAGAATCCTTGCAAATCGAGTACTAGCCAATATTGTTGACTCACAGATTTTTTGAAAATCTCTAATGGTCCAGGGTTTGGCTATGATGGATGATTTTGCTTTAGGGATCCTCCACGTGGGGTGGTCTTCTCCAAGTTTGCACTTTGAATATGATCTTGAAGTTGTTATGTTACAGCCAGCCTTCTGCTCTCTTGATGAGTAGGGCTCTCACAAAAAAAAAACAGGAAGGTGGATAAGCCACTGGCAGTGAGGCCACACATGCAGTTCACATCACACACGGCCTCTCCCCACCAAGTGCTCAGAGGGAGTAACGTGGGAGGACCTTGCCTTTCCTTATCAGCTTTGAAATACAAGGCACCAAGACTCAGCAGCCTCCAAGGTAAAAGGCCATCATAGAGCAAATACCTGGTTACTTGTCCCTCCAAAACATGGCACTCTTTCTAGCTTGACTTTGAATAAGCTCTTCCTTTGGCCTGAATGATTTTCTACCCATTCTATGTCTAGAAAATCCTTGTTCACCTTTCAAGGTGCAGTTCAAATGTCAACTTCTCTAAGACTCCTCCACTGTCCCTAGACAGAGGGAAACTTTGTCCTCGTTTGCTCTCCCCATACTGTGGTCAGCCCATTGCTGGGCACATATGACACTGCTATTATCACTCGTTATACATCTGTTCATTTTTGCATGAAAAGAGCTGGGCATGGTGGCTCTTGCCTATAATCCTGGCACTTTGAGAGGCCAAGGTGGGAGGATTGCTTGAGCCCAGGAGTTAGATACCAGCTTGGGCAACATAGCAAGACCCCATCTCTACAAAATACACAAAAGTTAGCTGGGCATGGTGGCATATGCCTGTAGTCCCAGCTACTTGGGAGGCTGAGGCAGGAGGATCACCAGAGCCCAGGAGGTCGAGGTTAAGGTGAGCTGTGGTTGTGCCACTGCACTCCATTCTGGGAAACAGGAAGAGATCCTAACTCCACAGAACAGTTTCCAAAGTGGCTCTTTGGATTGAATCATAAGCTCCTCAAGCACTCCGCAACAAATGAGCATTATTAGAGAAGTCATCTCAAATTCTACTGAGTTGAAGTAAAAATGTAATGAACTACTCAATCCATGTAGCAAACAAGCAAACAAAGTAAGAATATCATCAATGTGGACTAAATTAATGAGACTAACACCCCAAGTGTTTTGACCAAGCAGCTCACCACACTGAGGGAAGTGATAGTGCCAACTGGCCAGGATCTAATTCGTCGTTTTGTCAAAGTCAAGAAGAGCAGCCAGTGCCACAGAAGACAGACTGTGAGAAAAGTAGGGGGTGGGGAGAGGTGTTAGAACGGCCGCCATGTTGGCTACAGTATTGGGGATGCTGATAATTGGAAGCAGGAGTGACAGTGGGAAGCAGCAGGTACTGACAAAGGACAAAAAGGTCAGAGATGAAAAATCAAAAAATAGAAAAGTTCTGTCATCCCCCTGACAAGCAGGCACCTGTCAGTCAACACAGATGCCTCTGGAGACATCTGACATCTACACAGTAGGCCCATGTGTGTGTGGCTGGAAGGAGAGAGAATCTGACAAACAGCTTCAATAATATCATCAAGAACACACATTTTGACCATCTCTGTTTTTAACTTTTTAAAAGCTTTTATTTTTTTGTAGAGACTGGGTCTCGCTATGCTACTCAGGTTGGTCTTAAACATCTGACCTCAAGCTGTCCTCCTGCCTTGGCCTCTCAAAGTGCTAGAATTACAGGCATGAGCCACTATGCCTGGCCTTAAACATCTCTGAATATATATTTTTGTGGAGGGGAAGAAGTGGAATGGGGGACACTCTGAACTTCAGTGTCCTTTAAACGCACCAGCACGCAAGGCTAGAGAAAGGCAGCCCTTCAGTTTAACTAGATAGAGGGAACAGGGCCATAGGTGGGACCTCATACCACCTACTGATGAGCCTGCACCCACCTACCCAATGTAGAGCTCAATTACAATTACATTATATTAGATTGTCACAATAACAACCAAACCAGCAAATTAAGGTACTTCACAGAAGAAAGAGGAATGCAGTTTTCACTTCTGAAGATTCTCATCCTACAAAAAAAAAATATAGACATTCCAGCACTTATAAACCCAGAGAAGTATTTAGGTCTCCACAGAAATGAATTCCCTGAGAATTTCTGTTGGCCTGTGTTATATTCAGATTTCTGAATGTATGATTTTAACAAATCTATTAGATATCTGCTTTTTGCCCTAATGACCATCAGAGGCAAGAAGCAGTAGTATATTTAAGTAGAGAAACTCTGGTGTCGATCTTCATAGCTTTCCCTGTCATTCCTTATATGAAAGCATGAGTAGCTCTTTACCAGACTTCTCAGCAGCTAAAACTAGAAAAGCAAAAATACATTTAACAGTGCTAAAAGTTCCTGGGTGCAGAAGTGAGGACCCTAATCATTACCTGCATGACTTCCTGGTAATCCTTCTAAAATGTATGTGCCCAAGGAAGTATTCATGTGAATGCCTTTAGAACTTAGATATTCATGCTTCCTTCCAGGAACTGTGTTTTGTGTGTACCTCTATTAAACCAACTACCGTATTGCTTTGTAATTGTCTGTCTTCGTGCCTGTCTCCTCAATGATATTGTAATGTCCTTAAAAGGAAGACTTCCTGTTGTCATCTCACATACCAGTATATGATGATAACTATCTGTGGGAAGGATGAATAGACAGATGTAAGCATACTTGAACCGTATAACTGAAGATCCAGGGAACAGACAATTCCCTCCAGATTAAAGAATACTCTAGGTTATATTTGATAATGTGTGGAAGTAGTGGTGGAGGAAAATTGGAGTGCTTCTTCTATAAAAACGAATGTCATGAAAACTTTAACATAAATTAGCAATCAGAAATTAAACAATCATTCTTTCAAGGCAGATTTTTGCTTACTCACAGTCACTTCTTAGTTGCACCACACAAATATTTCATTCTACATCTCTTGATTTTGACTTTACATAAAGTTATTTCTTATCATGATAATCGAGTGGCAAGCAAGATAATCTTAGAATTAATAATCTTTAATAATTAATTAATAATTAAGTATACCTTCTAAAACTTATTTTCACAAAGCTTTTTGAAACTAATTTTCAATATTTCAGGAAGATTAGTGACAACAGAATTAAAACTCATATGCATTTAGTCTACACTTGAATAAAAGCTGAGACAAAATGACCCTAAATAATAAAATAAAAAACCTTCTCCTGACCTAAGAGAAGTTGATATTTGACTGTTAAAGCATATCAGTCACTATCAATTAAACATTATTTTAATCTTCAATGTTATTAGAAGAAAAGGGATCCAGCTTTCTATCATTACCCTCCACGTCTGAAGTCAGAAGTCTGAGAATTTCAGATGTTTGCCCCACCTCATCACTTGCAACCTAGTTTTCAATAAAGAATTCACATGCATTAGTCCTATTTGACAAAATGTATTTAACGATGCAAAGTTGGCATAAAATATTAGCACTGTTAATGTCTTCCCTTAACAGGTCACACATTTGAAGACATTTAAATCTAATTTTTTTTAAAAAGTCTAAGACCAAATTCATATTGTCATCTATTATTTGAATAGTACAAAGAAAACAGGAGACATTTTTTTAAATAGAGGAATTTTTTTAACTAGATAATTGTAGACACATACCCCTGACCCACATGCTAAATTAAAAACAAAATGCTGTAACGATCTTAATTATTCTCATAAAGTTATTGCTGAGCCACTTAGGCACAAGTGTAAAGTTGGCCATCCCATAGTCTACAACTCCAGACCCTCTGCCTAGGGCCGAACTCCTGTGTTCACCCTGCATAGACCCTTCCGGACTGATGTTATGCAATGCTGAGGGAGAAACCTGGGAAGCAAAACTGCTGGCCAAGCAAAGAGCCTCCCTCCTTAGAAGACTGCTTACTGGACGTTCCTTGTTACTTGAGCATATTCCCTGCAGAGGGCAATTTTGATCCCAAACCAGGAAGTTCAAGGGATTTCTTCCTACCAAGGGCATAGGCGCTCAGTAAACAGCTTCCTTCCTCCCACTGCATTTCCTGTGGTGTCTGAGCGCCTATTATAGACTGGCGGTAAGAGTGTATGGGAATGTTGCAGGCAAAGGAGAAGCTCAATGTTTAAGAACAATTTCAAGAGAAAGAGAGAAGCACAAAGACATTTGCTATCCCAATACAGTAATGAAAAAATCCCTAAAATTCGAACTCCATCCTCAGATGATGGTCCAGTCCTAGACTGGGATCCTTTTCACCTGTGATATTAAGAAAAGGAACAATCATAGGGATATCTGGCAGGGGGTCAATTGTACCTTGAGCTAGCCTCCTCTCCTAACTTCTCTCTATTCTTAGTCTTCCTACTTACATTACAAACTTTCTTAAGGTGATCTGCCATCAGCAGCAAAATTAAAATGATGAATTAATTGGATCTCATAAATGAATTAATACTAATTAATAGTTTCCTGTGTTGCTCCTCCCAAGAATAAATACTTTTTAAAATTTCTTTGAGGAAGAGATAAGTGCTTAACCCAAAGGAGGCAAACCATGCACAGCACAGCCCTGGAAATCTGGGGATTTCAGATGCCAGGGGCTGCTGTGAATTAGATGTCAGCCTGTAGCTTCAGTCTCTTAATTTGTAAAATAAGAGACTGGACTAGATGAAATCCTTTCAAACTCCAACATTCTATTATTCTCCAAAATATTCTCTATTAGTTAAATTTAGGGAGTGTGGTACTAAGATGATTTTAGGTGGGGGTTTTATATGATCATATCACACTGTGTGGGTCACTATCTACTCCATGTGCCTAATAAAATAACTCATGAGTAGGAATATTCTTCCTTCTGCAATCTTCATTGTCATAGACCTTAAATAAATACTTAAAACACAATTGTAGTTATGTTTGGTTTCAAGATGATGGCATAAATGCCTTTCTCACCCCTTCTCCTTTCTGAAATTATCGCCCTAAAAAACAAGGAAAACAAAGAACAGCAACACAGATTTCATCTTCCATGAAACCTGGAGACATTTATAACTCCAAGCCCCACTATATGAAGATGACAATGACTGAGTTGGAAGAACTGTAAGTCATTCAGTGGAGAGAAAGAAGTTCCAACTAGAGCCCTTGTATCAGGAAGCAAGCTGATACACCCTGCTCAGTGACAGAGACGGCCTAGAAATTGAAGGCAAAAGAAATGTCAGAAAGTAGAGATAAGGCTGAAGCCTAAAATGAAGGAACTAGCTGAATGTCTGCATAAGGAGAAGGCAGAAACCCTTCCCCTAGATCCCTATCCATTAACTGATACGGTCAAGTGACAACCCTCACACATCCCTATAAGAGAGGTGGGATATGGAATCTCTGGAGATATAGAAACAGAGATGCTTGAGGCCCAGGAGAGGTTGGTAACTAGGAACAGAGTGACCCCTGCACAGTTTCTCAATAATAACAGCAAGACTTATTATTTCCCAATCCCTTATCTCCTAAGAAATAACGAGAAAAAAACCCCACATCTCTGAAATAAGAAAGAACGTTACAAAAAAGGAATACTCACAAGACAAGGAAGAGCTCTTAGAGATTAAAAATATAATGGCTAAAATGGAAATAAGTTCATTGAAAGAGTTAGGAGATAGAGACGAGGAAATATCTCAGAAAGAACACAAAAGATGAGCATTGGAAAACAGGAGAGAAGAGATACAAAAACCAGGACATCGGTGCAGGAAGTCCAACATCCAAGCAAGAGGAATTCCAAAAAAAGGGAAGAGTAAAAATAGTGGTTAGGAAGTAATACAAGAAAACTTCCCAAAACTAAAGGACATAATCTTTAGGTAGAAAGGGTTCACCAAGTGTCCAGCTCAAGTCATGAAAAAAAAGACCCATACCAAGGCACACCTTCAGAAGAGAATTAATGAAGAGATATTCTAACAGTGTTCTTAGGGAAAAAAATTAAAGACCATATACAAAGGAAGTCAGAGGGCTCTAGAAGGGATATCTTCAGGAAAACACACACCGTTGGAGATAACGGAATATTTAGCTAAAAAACAAGGACAAGGTGTGACAAATATTTACTCCAAGAAAAGTAATTATAAAAGAAAAGAAATGTAGTCATACTACACTATTCTGCTTAACAGTGAGCAATGGTTATATGGCCATATTAATGAAGAACTTAAATAAAATTTTAACCAGAAACTGCTGTAAACCTTATTGCAAAGGATAGGAAAGAATAAGAGGTAAATGTGAGCACAAACTCTCACCTGAGGCTACTGATAACATCTAAAATATGAATAGCAAGATGGCAGCGTATGAAGGAGTTGAAGTAGAGTGAAACAAGTGGACAAAAGGAAAAGGTCTTTAAAGTCTCTTAGCATTATCTAACTTTTTAAACTATATTTACATATTACTTTGACATACTACAAAAATAATTTAAAACAAACCTCCAAAATGGTAACTCTACATTTTACAGAGCAAAATTTTTACTCTAAGGTATAAGATTGATAATATAGTAAAAAGCTTCAGATTACAGAAGGTCTCAAGTCTAGCAATGTGGAGTGCTGTCCATGAAAACTGAATTTCAGCGGTGAAGAAAGCTGCCACTTCCTTATTAATACTAAGTCTGACTCTAGTCCTCCAAGTCCAGACTCCTGCCCCTAGAGTTTCAACAGTTACTTGGAGCCTCTCTGATTTCTACTCCAGGAGCAGGAGGGAGGTACAGCTTCTAATCTGATGCCCAAGTCAACACACAACACCGTTATTAATCCCACAACCAAACTAAGCCAAGACTGGAACATTTGTATAAGACCAGTGCTAACAGAAACTAACATATAGCTAGATAATCTAGGTTACAAGGCATGGTTACCCACTTTCAGTCCCCTATCATAAAGCTAAGCAGCAGAAACTCTTTTATTGATGTACTGAGTAAACATTCAAAAATTACTTTACTTCTCTGTGTACCAGTTACCTCATTTACCTATTGATGACAATAACAAAAACTGCTTTAATGAGCATAAATGACAGCACAGAGTATTATCTAAACACAAATTCACTGCTTTTATTATTAATTATTATTATTTGGCAGCACGTCCTCTGAATAGAAATTATAGAATTCTCTTTTCTAGAAGTCTTCCTCGATTGAGGATTACATTGCTGAGAAATCTAACGAAGTTGCACACCTGTGTTAATATGCGTAAGGACCGGATTTTCTTATTAAAAGCAGACTCACACGTTCTCCTCTGGATCGCTTCAGCTTCTGCCACGTGTGGGTCAACTCTTCTCTCTTCTTGAAACTCTTCTCTTAGGCTGCCTGGCCTGAGCACCACCTCACTCCTCCTTAAAAGTGTCCTTTGCTTGCTACTCTTTCTCCCTGCCCTTGAAATAAATTTTTTCCCTCTAAAAACTAGCTTGGACTCCCATTGTTTCTCTCCTCACATTCCTTCTTTGAGGGATCTTATATAACCATTCCCACCAGACAGCAGACTCCCAAATTCTCCTGTACTCTATACTTGCATTTCCATCCTCCTGCTCAACATCTCCATCAGAATTTTCTGAGTCTCCTTTCCTCTCCTTTTCTCCCCTCCCCTCCCCCTCCCACCCCCTCCTCCCTTCCCCCCCTACTCTCTCCCCCTCTCCTCCCTTCTGCCCACCCCATCATGGTCTTGCTCTGTCACACAGGCTGGAGTGCGGTGGCATGATCACAGCTCACTGCAGCCTCAAACTCCTGGGCTCAAGCAATCTTCCTGCCTCAGTGCTGAGATTACAGGCATGAGACACAGTGCCTCACCTCTTTTACTTTAAAAAGAAAAGTAATTTTAAAAGAATTGTCTGAAAAATCAGATTCTCCTCTTTGCTCTTTTTTCAACAATGGCATCAATAATCTTAGTTCCCGGGGTTAAAAATCACCATATATTCTCTGATTCTGCTTTCTCTTTAAACCCCTCATGGATAGTGAGTTGCAAAATTCTATGAATTCTAATTGTGTATTCTCTCTTTCAGTTCTCCCCTTTCCATCCCACCACACTACACTTTTACAGATCCTAATCTCAGCCTGAACAGATACAACAACCTCCTAATTTGTGTCATTTCAATGTATCTTGCTCTGAGTGGCTTTGGTCAAACTATTGCTGCTTTAAAACAATCTCCCTATTAGCTCATCCTGGCGTGCAAGATCCTCCACATTAATGTCCCAAACCAACATGTCCAGACAAACCTCATTGCTCCGTATACATATTCTGTTTCAACTAAACTCAACTAATATTTCCTAGACATGCCTGGCATCTATGGGGGAGTGAGAACAGGCTTGAATTAATGACTCACTCTGTCTCTTTGTCTTATCCTATCTATCCTTCAAGGCCCATAAACATTTTCTTGATTTCTTCAAATCTAACTTGTCCCTCTCTTCTTCGCACTTGACCCTTCATAACTCTTTGCATGTCTTTGAAAAACAGTACTTATTTACTTTAATTTATAGCAAAATTGCTCATGCCCAGTCTCATTGCCACCTCTCCATCATGAGATTTTAAACTCTTTGAGCGTAGGAAAGCTGTCACACTCATCTTTGTGGCTTGCTGTACCTAGCCTACACTTTGCACATACACATGCTTGAGAAATGTTTGAACTGAAATTCAAGAGAACTGCCTTCAAATGCCTTTTTGGAGTTCACCAGATATATTTAGTAACTTAAAAATTTCAAGAATGAGGTCATCTCTCTGATGACATATTATTACTTGGTCCCAGGTTTGCAAACAATTGGGATAAAGGAAGTCTTGGTTCAAATCAATGGTTGAATCAAGAGGTCTATCAAAGGGTTAAAAAAGTCATCTTGTTGGTGACATAGTAAATGACACTCTTCCTCTCAAGTCAGTCTGTTTAAAATTCCCAAATAGAATATTGGAACACCATGGAGCAGTTAAGTAAGCAACAAGATTACCCTGATAAAAGTGGGATTGTATCCTCAGCATCCTGCTGAATTTTAAATTCAGCTATGCTATTCTGCCTACTGAAATAACCCTGTATATCCTTCTCTGAGTCCAGCCTAGGGTTGTCGTGTTCACCTTTAAACAATGATCAATAAACACAATTATTAAACGATGGCCACATTCTGCTTAAAGGTGAAATAAAGAGCTAACCTTTGCCACAGACGTCAAGCCTCTGATGTTACCAGGTGACAGGCCGAGATAGACATGAAGATCTTGCTGCCCTACCCTCAGAAGAAATGTTTACTGATGGATAGCACCTTAAAATGACTGTGTCTTCCTCTCGACCTCTACAAAATAAGCATACCACGATATTTACGTGTTGAATTATGCAAAGTTAGCAAACAGATAGGAAGAAACCCTATCAACAGACAGCAAGCCTGCAATAGAATTTGTCCCATGACTGGCAAAGTGGGTAATCTCTGCTCCAGCCTTCTTTCTCAGATAAGAGTGTTCAGGTGTCCCATTTAGTCAGGATTTAGGCAAAAGAAAAAGTAATTCCAAAAGAATCAAGCAGAGCTAGGTTATAAAAACCGATTTGGCAAAAGGAAAATGGACAATGTCTTAAAGCCTTAAGGAGGTGGGGAAGCGAGCTGGAGGCGCTTTAAACCCAAAGGATACACCTTCCTCCATTTCCTGGGCCGTTTCGACTCCACCCTCATCTTTAGCAATAACTGGACCACAGGGGATGTGTCGCTCATTGCAAATCAGGACCCCTCCCGATGGGACATGCTCCCAGCCACTGGTTCTGTTTCTGTTTCCCACGCCGGGCCAGGCGCGCCAGCCTAGCAGCGCGCGGTTCGGTGGGTCGCAGGGTCCCCCGGAGGCCTCGGCCCGCGCTGTGGGCAGCGCGCGGGCAGCAGGGGGCGCTGCGGAACCTCGGTCCCACCCGGGAGATCCCCCTCCCCCGTTCCGCCGGCTACCGCCGCCCGCCGCCGTCTGACCCCAAGTTCTCTACCTAGTTCTGCGCGTTCTTCCTAAAAAAGACAGCCAGCCCTGCGGCATGCCCAGCGTGCGCGGCAGGAAAACACAGAGCGTCTCGCCCTGTGGAACGCATCACCCTCTCTGTGTCTTCTCCGCGTCTCGCCGCTGACGAAAGACGCCTCCAAGACCGAAATCAAGAAAGTTGCTCTTTCTCACACACGAGAGCGCCCACCGCTCCTTCGTTTAAGAGACAGGCAGAGGGAGAGGAAGGGAAAGGAAGGGAGACAGGAAAGAAAGAAAGGGAAAGAGCCACCGGCCCCAAGCCGCCTGGGCACCGCAGCCAGAGTTACCAGTCCAGGGGCGCCCGCGGCCCGGGGCCCAACCCTCTCCGGGACCTGCTGGGGGGCCTCGGTTCCAGTTTTACCCAACTGTGACTGGACCGTAGGAAGGCGAGGCGTCTGGGCAGACCTCCGCCCCACGCCCTCTATGGCACTCTGTCCCCTCCCTCCTTCCTCGCCCCCGACGGCCCGGAGCGTCGGAGGGGACCCAAGTTCCTGGGGTGGGTGGATGGGAGGGAGTGCACACTGGCCCGCCGGGGAGGACTTCGGGGTTCAGGAGCGCGCTTGGGTCTGTGCGTATCTTCGCTTCCTCGGCCTCCACGGGGAAGCTCGAGGACCCTTGGGTCGGCTTTCCGAGGGGCCCTAGCCCCCGAGGCGGGCGTGTGCGCGTCCTGGGCTCTAGGGGGAGTGACTGCTCGCCGGGACGCTCGTCTGCGGGCGGCGCCGCGCGCGGGAGCCGGAACGCAGTCCCCACCGCGCACTCGGCGCCCCGAGTCCGGGGACCGAGGGGCGAGCCTCCGGCCGACGTCTGCTCCCCGAAGTCCCCCGAATCGGCCTGCCCAGGTTTGCCGAGCGGGGCCCGCAGGTCCCGGGCACGTCGTGGAGGGCCGAGAGCGCCTTCCCGTCCCCGCGCGGCGCCGCCCTCCCGAGGCGCGGCCGGCCGGGTACTCACATGTCCGGCCCGGGGGAGAAGGGCGGCGGGCCGCAGCCGTGCGGCTCCAGCGCCGAGAGCGCCGGGCGCGGCTCGAGCCCCCCGTTGACGCCCCTCCAGCTTCGGCGGCGGCGCTGCGGCTCTGCGCCCTCGCCCTCGCCGTCGTCCTCCTCCTCCGGCGCGGGGAAGGTCACCCTCGCCTGCTCCTTGCACTTCCTGACCTTGGTGGACATCGCGCCGGCCGCGGTCCCGGCGCGGGGGTGCTGGCCGCCCGCCCCCGCCGCGCGCGGGCCCGCGGCGCCCCTTCCCCGCCCCCCGCGGCCCCCGCGGTCCCGGGCAGCCGGGGACCGGGAGGCGGGAGGAGAGCGCGGCGCGGCCCGCGGCGGAGCAGTCGGAGGCTGGGGCCGCAGCCGAACCGCCCACCATCAGCCTTGGGAGCAGCCCCCGCGGCTGTGGCTGCGACCCGGACGCCCGGGGCAGAGCGGGGCGCCGGTGCCGGGACCCGCTCTGCAGCCCGCGGCGGCGGCGCCTGCTCGGTGCCCGGCTCCGGGCTCCGCCAGCATCACTCACTAGGACGAGCGTCGTTACTCAGGGAGAGGGGGAGGGGAGGGAATCAATTGCTTATCAGACGGAGCCCGGAGGAGGCCGGCGGGCAGGTGAGGAGCATCGCGAGCGAAGGAACTTCCCCTCCTATCCCCTCCCACTCTCCTTTTCCTCTTTCGGAGGACCCAGAGCGTCTACAGATCCAAGTTTCCCAAGGAAGGGAAAAGGAAAGCCACTGACCCGTTAATTTTCCTGGAGCCGTATTTATCCCCATTCACCTCCAAATTTGTTTCAAAAAGTGCCACTGTGTGTTACTCCATGTAAAACTTAGTTGAACCCACGGAGGCTTAAGTGCATTTCCCTGAGTGCCTTTGGAGCCCAGAATAGTCATGGTTTAATACTGATACAGCAGTTGTTTTAATGAATCTTAAAAGCATCTAACAAGATTTATATACTTTGCAAGAAAGATTTTTCAGCAAAATTTAAAGTCTTTTTAAAACTTAAGAAAAAACGCATTTTAAGATTTAAGAGCAGTCATTCTGGGAAGAGTTGTAGAATTTTAGTCAGGAGGAGTCCTAGGGATCAAGGAATCCTACCTTATTTTAGAAATAAGAAAGCCTAGGCCTAAAGGTAGGTAGGTAGTGAGAAAACTCATACTGCACCAGAAAAGTGTGTTCCCAAGACTTTCTATGGCATCTAAAAGACAGCTTTCCAGCAAGTCCAACTTGGAAGAATCACAGAAATGCCAGACATACTCTGATGAGATAAAATAAAATTTATTTATTGTTAACTGTATTCAATTCTACTGTACTGTTTTGAGGAACAGTGCTTCCCAGATTTATGCAGTGCACAAGTAGGAAAAGGTGTATTTTATTAAATTGACAAGTCTATGGAAGCAGTGATATTTATGTATCTGATACAGTAAAAACAAAACACAAGTAAATATTGTCTAGTGCTTTACAGTTGCAAGTACCTTTCACTTGTCAGCATGTGTGAAAGTGTTACAATTTTTACAATGTTAGTTACCAGACCCCTTCAATTCCACCACTGAAATCTTCCTAAAGCAGGACTGACCTTCATCCAAGGCTACCCCCTCCGTCCAGGCTCATGGTCCTCCCGCCATCTAGCTTTTCTGTCCACTTCTCCCAGTCGAATTTAACTCTCCGTCCTCTTAGAGAGACCATGCTCACAGCAAGTCTGATCATGACTCTTCTCTATAAAAATCTCTGGTGGCCTCCCACTACTTTCAGGTTAAAATCCAAATTTGGCAAAGCCAGCCCTTTGTGATCTGACCCAATTTTTCAGTCTCTCCCCACACCCTCTCTCATACACACATCCTAATTCCAGCTATTCTGAATTCTCACTCATCACCTGACATTCTAGACACTTTTTCATTTCTCTGCCTTTACCTATGACATTCCTGTCACTGAAATGCCTCTATTTCCTCACCCACCCTCCCTACATCCCAGTGAACTTCGCACAGCCTGTGGTCCTTAACACTAGGCATACCACAGTCTTAACACTGATAACATCATATTGAAATTCACTCTGTACATGCTTGCCTCTTCTTTAAACAGTGAGTCTTTTGGGGGCAATTTGTGGTCTTGTCTATTTTGAGGCACTTGGGGACTCATCTTTTTGTCCTTACTATTTAGCTCAGTACCTGATGTGCAGGACAAGTTCAATAAATGTCTGTTGAATAAATTTGTGAAGTCTACCGCTTCTTTTTTAAAATTTTTGACTCAGGATCTCACTCTGTCACCCAGACTGGGCACGGATCGTGACTCACCTCTTGGGTTCAGGTGATCCTTCTGCCTCAGCCTCCTGAGTAGCTAGGACTACAGGTGTATGCCACCACACCCAGCTAAGATAAGAAATTTTTTTTATAAAGATCAGGTCTTGCCATGTTGCTGAGGGTCTTGAACTCCTGGGTTCAAGCAATCTTTTTGCCTCGGCCTCCCAAAGTGCTGGGATTACAGACATGAGCCACCATGCCTGGCCTACAGTTTCTTTATAATGACATTAACAAGTTTATGAACTACCTTTGCAGGACTCTAGTTAGAAGCTCTAAGGGAAACCCTGCTGGCGTTACCAGGGTTTACTATTACACTTATATTAGCTTCCTAGAGCTACCATAGTAAAGTATCAAAGACTGGGTGGCTGAAACAACAGAAATGTAATTTCTCACGATTCTGGAGGCTAGAAGTCTGAGTTCAAAGTGTCAGCACACTGGTTTCTTCTGAGACCTCTCTCCTTGACTGGTAGATGGCCATCTTCCCCGATCTTCACATGATCTTCCCTCTGTGTCTTTGCCTTAATCTCCTCTTTTTATAAGGACACCGCTCACATAAGATTAAGGCCCACCTTGATCACCTTATTTTATTTTAATTACCTCTTTAAAGACCCTATCTCCAAATACAGTCACATTCTGAGGTACTGGAAGTTCCTTCAAATGGCTCTCAAAAAGAATGGAAGAAACCACAAAGGAAAAAGCAGATAGGAAAAGTGAGATTAAACATTTTAAAATGTCACAAAAATTTTAAAATGTAAGAAGGGCTGTCTCTAACACATCGAATAGACAGGCACTGCTGAGCAGTAACCATGGCATGGAGCTAGACTTGGCAATTTTCTGAAGGAACCAAGAGCATGGAACAGGTATAATATTCCAATCAGTACACATTTTGTTTCCTCCTTAAGAATAGAAGCTCTATTATAAAATGATTTTGCCTTACTTTTTAAAGTAACCTAAGTGATTAATTTTGTCAGCAGTATAAACCAATAAGATAGGAAATGCTGCATGTCAGAGCAATTAAAGCCCCAAATCAGGATCCCTGAGCTTATGATATGGTCCTTAATGTTTGCCTTTCACACAGAATTTAGTGTCTTGTAAACCATCTATCACTAATGCTTACAATTCTCCTACAGGCCAAGAAGTTCTCATGCAATTTCCTGACCTGAAACATGTGTTTTGAAAATTTATTTGAGTCAGAAGTTTGGAACTTAAAATTCACTTTTAACATAGAAATAAGCTATAAGTGTTGGTTACATTTTCTGGACTGTTAGCTTCAACTTGTTTCACTGACAGCATAGGGAAATATCTAAGACCATATACTGTAGGCTAGAGACCTGAAATCAAATCCCACTTCTGCTGCTCTCAGCTTCTATGACCTTGACAAACTGACTTAACTTCTCTAAGCCTCAATTTTGTCCTCTGTAAAATGAAGATATAATCATAGTACCTATTTCATAGGGCTGTTATAAGGATTCTGTGTTAATAGCATTTAAAATGTGCCTGGCACATAGTAGGTACAATGCAAGTATTAGCTACTAACAACTCACTATTGTAAACTACAGAACTAACCATAGAACTCTGAAGTTTGAGTCCTGCCCTGTTTGATTTGGAGGCCACTCTATAGTAGCATTTGCCAAGTTGTGTATCTGTTGACTTGCTTGTCTGTCTCTCCCATTTGGGCTATAAGTTCTCTTGGGGGCAGAGTCAGTGTCTTGTCTGACTTTGTTTTACCACACAGTGAGTGTTTCATAACTAATAACAGCAGTGGCATGTGTAGCAGCAGACATTCCATAAACTTTTGTGCAGCAATGAAGAGGAGGAGGAAGAGACTTTCAGTCCTCTGCTTTGGGCACAGAACCAACTCCAAGTACAATCTGAGAATGGGTAGACTTCTCTTTGACATCTTTTTACTTCTCCACATCTTTTTCTACCTTACAGTGCCCGTCTCTCCTGGCTCCTATGGGCTCAGTGACATCATCTCTGAGGCCTGCTGTACCCTCAAGGTACCCCATGCCTTAAAATGACCTTTCCATCTCCTGCCAGTCAAAACTGCTATTCCTTCGGGCAGCCAGTCTTGGCCAGTTATTGAAGGGACAGTGTCCTACACACATTCACACTAATGTGCGTGAATACCTAAAGTCCTTAATGCTCCAGTGATTTACATTTACCAAGAGTTGCAATAACTCTCCATTTAGTGGAATTATTGGCTGTGAATTAAAGTGAAGTGAAAGGAAGATGCTTTTTGTAGGAAACAGCAGGGGAGAGGAGCTGCCAAGTAGCAAGTCAGACTTGGGGTACCTCCCAGGTTGAGTTTCTGGCTTTCTTCTTTCCTGCTACTAAAATTATAATTCCAAACTGGTTTAAATTGGCCCCACTTCTACTCCATCAACATCTACCAATAACATTGTCAGGAAAGGCCCCCAATTTGAGGAAGGAGTAGCAGATGGGTTGGGGCAGAGCTGGGGACTTTATATAGAGTCCCAATCTTGAGCAAATACACAGAACTTTATTATTTTGGGAGACAATTCTCCATGAGTGCCTTGTGTTTTTAAACATCTTGCAAGCAGAGTCAGTGGCTACTTTTGTTCTGGAATATCTTTTCAAGGATGTTTGTATAGCAAACAGCCTTGGAAGACATAGTGTTCTATGGAGCAAAGCGCAAATAAGTTTACTATCTAGCATTATAAAGAGAGCACGGTCCCTCAAACACACTGAAGATATTCATATAAATGTATAAACATTTAGCCAGGACAGTGTGGAGGAATTCAAACATTATGAGATGATCAGACTAGATGGCCTTTAAAATGTTTCAACCCCTCATAGTTTGTCACTTTTGGGGGCAATATAATCTTCCTTTAGCCTTAAAATACTTAAAGACATGACAATGATTGTAGTGTCATATCAAGATACAGGCTTCCTTACTGTATAAAAGATGCAGATTGCCTAAGCTCAGTGTTTTTCTCTTGTAATGCAACCCACAACATGTACAGGTGTCATCTAGCCCTCTTGATGACACTCTGTGGGGCCTGGGACTCAGGGAACTGGTACAAGTGCTGGCACTTTGGCTGTTGCTGTTGCCTTGAGTAATACACCATCCTTTCTTCCTGGCCAGGGAGTGTTGTGCCCTCTGCCAGCAGTCATGAAACTGCAGCTATCTTGCTAGCTTGCAAGTGGGGTAAAATCACAGCCCTTTCACAGTTCTTGGCAATTATTACATTTTATAGATGAAAAATTCACAATTTTCTCCAGAGCAGAAATCTCCAAGAGTAAATTAGGGTCTTAAAGGGGTTGTAATAACTTTCCTGGGTGACTAAGTGCATTATTAATCTACTTTCTATGCCCAAGTACTCATTTGCATACCTGCCAGTACAATTTTTTATGTGAAATCAGTCCCAACGGGAATTAATGCTCTCTACTGAATAAGATACAGCCTTTATGAGTGCTGGCAACGTTTTATTGACAGTCTGGAGTGACTGGACTCCTACATTGTTACTTGAGGCTTAGGGTGCTATTGTGTTTGGAGATTTGAGGAAAAGTGGGGGCAAAGGCTTAGTATTCATCTCTTCAACCTCTCTCTGTGTGAACATGCAGAAATCAAATCTGTCTCGCTTCTATTTTTGGCAAGGTTAAAAACAACTCTACTTCATCCTAATCCCTATGATTCCTGCTGACCCTCTTCCAAAAACTAAAGACATGTTCCTCAAAGTTATATTTGTCCTTCCTTGAGGGAGCAAAGGAGTACCTATCACTTATAATAGAGAAACTGGCATAAAGTGTGTCCTATAAGTCACCTGTCAGAAAGGGAAATTGTTAGGAAAATAGAGCAGGTCAGTTTTTTCAGTCGCAGTGCTTTTACCTTTAATGAAATGAGCTAAACTGGTTTCTTATTTATATTAATCCTATCCAGGCTGAATTCTTAGGACATATTAAAAACAAGTGTAAGAGCCAGGTGTTGTGGTACATGACTGTAATCCTAGCTACTTAGGAGGCTGAGGCAGGAGGATTGCTTGAGGCCTGGAGTTTGATAGATCTGGATGAGATAGAGAGAAACTGTTTCAAAACAAACAAAAACCATAAGTACAAATTTTTTACGTTCCCTGCTCATAGAACCTTTTCATGTCAAATTAATTCTATACTGTATGCACAGCTCTTACAGTTTCCAAATGTACCCTTACTAAGGTCTGAATTGTCCAGTAATAGCACTAAGATACCATTGTTAGTCTCCATTAGTGATTAGTGATTAACCACTTTACGTTTTGTTTGTTTAAAAGCACAAGTATCTACTCAGTACCAATGGATGCATAGACCTGACTTGCTGATGTCTAAGTCTAACCAGATAAGAGGGGAAAGTGGTGTTCACCTAAACACTGGATCTGTAAAGGACAGCTGTAAGCCATGGCCTTCCTACCCAGCATCAGCCAGCTCTCATCTTCAAATGTAACTTGTTTAGCCTGCAATTCCTTCTTTCTTTCTTTCTTTCTTTCTTTCTTTCTTTCTTTCTTTCTTTCTTTCTTTCTTTCTTTCTTTCTCTTTCTTTCTCTCAAGCATGGCTCATTGCAGCCTCGAACTCCTAGGCTCAAGCAATCCTTTCACCTCAACCTCCTGAGTAGCTGGGACTACAGGCACATGCCACCATGCCCAGCTAATTTTTCATAGAGACAAAATCTTGCTATGTTGCC
Source organism: Cephalopachus bancanus (assembly GCA_027257055.1). Classification (NCBI taxonomy): domain Eukaryota; kingdom Metazoa; phylum Chordata; class Mammalia; order Primates; family Tarsiidae; genus Cephalopachus; species Cephalopachus bancanus. The sequence continues at coordinate 1,705,083 of JAPVLO010000235.1, forward strand.
TAGGCTGGTCTCAGTCACTTGGGCTCAAGGAATCCTCCTGCCGCAGCCTTTCAAAGTGCTGGAATTACAGGTGTGAGCCACCACATCCGACCTGTAACCCTTTCCTTTAGGCAAAAGTGTGATGATAAAGCAGAATGAAAGAGAAATAGAAAAGACTTAAAAAAAAGTTTTCTGTTTCTCCCAATATTTACCTAAATAAATTATCTTGAAAATGTATAAAATACCTATACAAGGTGCTCAAAGGTCTTATTTTAAAGCAAATTTTGATTAAAAATTAAAATTACTAGATATTTACAGAGCAACACAGAAATATGTAACTCAATTGTTAATGTTTTTGATAAGACACTGCAATCATTATAATGTCTTTAAGGATTTTAATGCTAAAGGAAGATTATGCAGTGCAGAAAATGATAAACTCTATAGGGTTGAAACATTTTAAAGGATATCTTGTGTGATCACCTTATAATGTTCAATTCCCTCTGCACTGTCCTGGCTAAATGTTCACACATATATGTTAATGTCTTCATTATGTAAACAGTTGTTAAAAACACAATTCACAGCCGGGCTCGGTGGCTCAGCCTGTAATCCCGCGCCTTTGGGAGGCTAAGGTGAGTGGATTGCCTGAGCCCGCGGGTTCAAGACCCGCCTGGGCAGTGAGACCTCATCTCTACGATAAATCAAAAAATCAGTCAGGCGTGGTAGCGCATGCCTGTAATTCCGGCTACTTGGAAGGCTGAGGCAGAAGGATCACCGGAGCCCAGCAGGTCGAGGCTGCGGTAGCCGGGAGCAGCCACTGCACTCCAGTCTGCAACAGAGTGAGACTCCAACTGAAACAAACAAAAAACACAATTCACTTGACTCTACAGATTATTTTTTAATGTAATAAATCCTTTCTTAGAAGAGATTTGGATGCCAGGAAAAAAATTTCATGGTGTGACCTACATCTTAATCAAAGTGTCAAGACTGTGAGTAAAAGCCCTTATAGAGAAAGTTATTGTACCTCTTAGTAATGGAAGAAGCGTTCAAGGGAGACTTTAAGTGATGTCTATGAGGGTTCCTGGAAAGCACTGATGTCCAATACCACCTATATTTGCAAGGACGGGAAAGGTCCAATTGGACATGCAAAAATTAAATTCTGTAAACAATGGAGTCCTTATGGAAAAGTTGTGCCTTTTAAAATCAAGTCTTGGATATAATCCAGTCAGAACGTCTGTTACAATTATGAGTTGAGAATGGAGACAGAGGGCAATTAATAAGGATCTACGTTGTGGTAAGCCAAAAGAAGACAGGTTGTGTCTTTTTCAGGCTATAGATTTAGGCTTGCCTGCCAAACAGAAGGTCTAAAATATAACTAGAAAGTGGAAATTTTAAATCCTGGCCTGAAGGTGATTTGCACTGGAAATGAAGCTTTGTCCAGTGGACTCTATTGGCACCCTGTGATGGTGATACTTTCTGCACAGACCAGGAACAATAATAAAGACTTGGTATCTATAGCAAACAATACTCCTGCACACCAAAGTCTTTCTTCTAAAACTTATACATCAGTCTTGGCTACTGGACATCAAAAAAGAAGTCGTTTCGTTAGGATGTTTTGCTTGTTTTGTGAGAACTTCCTCCCACTTAGTGGTTTAGTTGGCAGCTTAAAATTCTGAAATCCCTAAGGAGAGAAAGGCTTCTCACACATCAGAGAGGAGATGGCAGCCTCCCAAACCATAAATGGCTCCAATTTTCCTGTAAAATCAGCTGAGTGAATCACAGGTGGATTTTTACCAAAAATGCATTGAGAGGCCTATGCCACCGATAATACCTTATTATAAAATAATCAGCTTATCCTTGGCTAGAAACATTATGCATACTGTAGCCAAATGCATTAAAATATCAACAAAGACACCTCTGGAGATAATTCAGCAAAAACCCAATATCCAGAAGTGAGTTGATTTAGGAGGAACAATAAAAGCTCATAATGAGCAGCAAGAGTGCACTACGGATTTATGGACTGGAACTGCTCTGGGGAAGGGCTGGAATCATTTCGTTAAAATGACTTTTTGGAAAAACATATAATAAGACGATATTATTCACGACTTAAATCTGCTATCAGAAATTGCTTTGATATAAATGCAAATTATGCAATTGAGTCAAAAGCAGTAAAAAAAAAATCAGCAATACCCAAGGAAATTAAAAGTTCAAAGATAATATTGTGGCCACGAATGAAATAATCGTAAGTACAGAAGATGTAAGACAGCAGATCATTGGAAGCAGTCATGATTGGAATCTCCACACTTTATCTCCCAGAATCTCAAATCATCATCATCATCATCATCAGTAGCAGCAGCCATCTCTTCTACTACTCCTTACTACATAATGTGCAGTAGGCACCTGTAGGATGATGCCCTGGAAACCTAAAATAAGCCCCAAATCTTTATGACCTCTCCACCTGAGCCCTTCAAGCTTCCTCGTTGCCTCCAGAATAATGTCCTTTATTTGGCACGTAAGACCTTTGGCAATATGGCCCTTCCTTTATCTCTCCATCCTCATCTTTTGCTACCTTTCCTTTGAAACTTTGTGTTTGAGTTTTTGTCATCATTTGTGTTGGTGATAGAATATTAAAAACTTATGCTGGCATGTGACATAATCTCCCATACTTTATAATTAAGTAGACATAAAATCATAACATGCAAGTCAAATTTTAGAGTTAAGGCTTCATAGATTTTTCCATCTGACACAAATCAAGATTGAGATTGACCATGTATCAGTTTATTGAGCATTTTTGTAATTTAGCTAGAATGTACTTGTCTTCAAACTTTCCTGAGTTAGCAAAAATTCTTCTCTGTATTTCTTTTAAGTAACTCACTGATATGTGATAAATGTTGCAGAAAATATATGCTAAGCCTTTTGTTCGCTCCATTGTTAAATGGTTTAAGGCTTTGATTTTCCCGTGATCATTTTATAATCTAAGAAAAGAAATTAGTTTATTAAGACAGACATTTTTTTCTTCAGGAGAGGACATTACTTAGGGTATTAGTAATTTTTCTATGTGAAAATGTAAAATATGCAATGCATAATTATACAAACCCATTTAATTCTATTCTCTATCTTTTGTTAATCAAACATGCTTCCTTATCAGAGCTCAATCATTTGATTAACTATTAATTGCTATATGCATTTTATATGATATGAACATGAATATTCACAGTAGAATAATTTATAATTCCACGAAAAAATCAGAAACAATAGGATTTTGGTGTTCAGTAAGATTCATGTGTTTTCATGCAAAGGAATTCTGAAAGGATGCAAAAGTCCTGCTGGAGAAGAATATTTATTGATGTGGGAAAAGTTCTTGTTCTCCATTAAGTAAAAATTGTGGGCTATGGAACTTTATGTATAGCTTTATGCCATATTTCCCCCCTACAAACCAACACAGCAAAAAGACTATAAGAACTTAAACTTATTTCTAGGGTCAGGAAAGAGGAGAAGATGTTTAGGATTTCTAATGACTTGCAATTTTTTTCTTTAGTTTTTCTATGGTTTTCCAAGTTTCTGTACTGAAAAAAGTAGAAAAAAATTTAAACCTAGCAGCTTAAATTAAAATGGTTTTATTTATTTTTGTTATTATCCAAATTAGCCAATGTTTGTTGAACACCAGTCTAGAGCAAGACACTGCAAGAAGATTTTTTCCTTCTTTCTTTCTTTCTTTTTTTTTTTTTTTTTGGAGTCAAGGTCTCACTCTGTTGCCCAGGCTGCAGTGCAGTAGACCCAGCCTCCTGGGCCCAGGTGATCCTTCCTCACAACCTCTCAAGTAGCTGGCACCACCTCACCTGGCTAGGTTTTTTAATTTTTTTTTTTTTTTTGTAGGTCCTGCTATGTTGTCCAGGCTGGTCTCAAACTCATGGTCTCATGCAATCCTAACACCTTGGCCTCCCAAAATGCTGGGATTATAGGTGTGAGCCACTGTGCCTGGCAAGGAAGATATTTTTAAAAGACAATTTTTCCTGCAGCCAAGGAGCTTCCAGCTTTAGAAGATCTGGATGTAAAATTATAAAATGTTTAAAAAAATCAATAAGTCAAGAATAGAAGGTTGATAAGCAACGTGTGATTAATTATAGGAGCAGTTATTGCTAGGGGAATCATTTCTCTGCTTAACCTTCCTGTGGCAAATCTGATACAATATGAATCTAACCAACTCATGATTTTTCTTTCCTAGATGTGCAAAAACCATGCTATTCTCACTATTAGTGAATCATCCTCTTCTTGAGTTCATTCAGTTTTAGCAGCACAGTCTTGGAACCCCCTAGCTCATTGACTGCAAGCCAGTTTAGTAACATGTAAGAATTTTACAGTATACACTCATTGTTTCAATCTCTACCCTTTGTCTGAGATTTTCATTTAGATATGGGCTGGTAAACTTTCCTCCTTCCCTAATTCCTGATATTAATTAAAAGATAGGAGAAGAACTGGGCATGGTGGCCCATGCCTATAAGGGCAGCACTTTGGGAGGTGAAGGCAAGTGGATTGCCTGAGCCCACGGGTTTGAGACCAGCCTGGGCAACATGGTGAGAGCTCGTCTTTATATTAAATAAAAAAATTTGCCTGGCATGGTGGTGCGTGCCTTGACTGTGGTTCCAGCTACTTGGAAGGCTGAGGTGAAGGATTGCCTGAGCCCAGCAGGTCGAGGCTACAGTGGTCGTGAGTGTGCCGCTGCACTCCAGCCTGGGCATCAGTTTGATTCCGACCTCCCACCACAAAAAAAGGAAAAGAAAAAGAGATGGGAGAAGGGGAAAAAAGACATCTTACTCTGTAGTGCTTGACATATTTTCCAAGCTATAAAAGGGAGAGTTCACTAAACTCATCAGTCATTTAGTTGATGGATATATCTTGAAAGATAGATAGAAATGCAGCAGTACCAAAGCACAATGCTGCATGTCAGTCAGTGAAGTGGCGAGATGAAGAGGGTTGAACGGAGGGTTCCTAAATGTATTTCAAATCAGGGCCCTAGCTTTGATTTTTTTTTCTTCCTCAGTATTTAACTATGTTTGTTAATTCTTCCCATGGGAAAGACTAGGGATGATTGTCATAATTCAGCAAAGCTAATTCCACTCTAAAGCAATATATTACTTAGCACTATTAAGAAAAATAGTGTTTTTTAAACCTATAATAACAAACTAAAAGTTTAAATTTCCCTGAATGTTATCTATGAGTAGGTAACACAAATAATTGTTGGATCACATCCTTCTGTTACATTATATAGATTTGTCCAGATTTCCTTCCTGAGTGATTTTCAAAACCATATACAAGAATATGTTTTTCAGCCGGGTTCGGTGGCTCAGCCTGTAATCCCATGCTTTGGGAGGCTGAGGTGAGTGGATTGTCTGAGCCTGCGGGTTAGAGACCCGCCAGGGCAAGTTGGCGAGCCCTCATCTCTACAATAAATCAAAAAATTAGCCAGGCATGGTAGCGCTCACCTGTAGTTCCAGCTACTTGGAAGGCTGAGGCAGAAGGATCGCCGGAGTCCAGTAGGTCAAGGCTGCGGTGGCCGGGGGCGGCCACTGCACTCCAGTCTGGGCGACAGAGTGAGACTCTAACTCAAAAAAAAAAAAGAAGAATATGTTTTTCTTCCTGGGGGAGCTTATGCACAGGATAAATTTTAGACGTGCACAATAAAAGTGATAACAGAGTCTTAATGACATTTCTTCATGCCTGATAAGTGAAAATAATACAGAGATAAAATTTCCAAGCACTTGTGAATTATATTTAGCTAATGAAAATTTTAATTTATCCTCCTTATTATTGCCCTTCTCCTGCCATACCTTGCCCTCCCCCATTCCCTCCCTCTTCACTTTCCTTCCTTCCTTCCTTTTCTTCCAATAATTTGCACAGACATATTTGAAATTAAATTTCTGTAGCTACTGCTGACGAGTGTGTTTTTTCTCATCAATTTAACAAATAAAGAGGTTTATAAGTCACGTCCTCTGAGGAAAACAAATATGATTGCTAAAGAAAAACAGCAGTAATCTTCTTATTGAAATATAACTCTTTCACAGCACCTTTAAAAACTAAAATAATTCATTTGAAATAAAATAAGTATATTCTAACCAACAAATGCTTTACTCAAGTAATATATTTGGTGTAAAAATTTTTACATCCCTATTTTTCTGCAATATTGAAAAACTATTTATTTGGAGAAAAAAAATCTTTATTAAACAATGACTTAATAACATCATAGTCACGCAAAAAATTATAAGCCTATTAAAACAAACAAAATCTCATTTAAAAGAATAGATTATCATTTGCATTAAATACTATGTATTTTAAAAAATATTATTTATTGAGCACCTGTACCTTTCTCTACCTGAAACTAGAAATTCTGCTAGTCAAATTGTTGATAGAATAAAGATAAACATTCTCCTAAGTAATTCCCCAGTAGACACTGTCACTATTTATACTCACTTTATAGTCAGAGACTTCTGAAGCAAATTTAGAATTTTTAAAAATGACATGGCAGTTTTTCCTCTGCTACTTTTGGCCAACTGAATATTCTTGATGTTATATTTTTACCCGAAAATTGTAAGACTTTGAATAATTACTTAGGCTCTACATTTCCAAAGGACTAAAGGAAAGAAAAAGGAAACTTTATGATCTTTCCAAGGCTCCTGCCTGCCTCACCCAGATAGGAGCACTAATACAAGGGTGTGTCGCCTGGTTCGGTTGGGCTCTGGGCTCAGGAGGAAAGCTCTGCAGCAGGGTCAGGACATGAGGGCCAACTGGAAGTGCCTGGCCCTACTCCCCGTCTACACGGCAGAGGAAGGGGGAGCTAGGAAGGAGCCAACTGACCCGCGAAGTCACAAGGTTGACTCCTCCCTCACCAGCCTGCCCTCTCGCTCCTTTTCTTGTCACTGTCCCGGGAGGCCTGATGAGAACGGCCTCCTCTCCTTCAGCCGCCCCAAATCCGCCAAGCTGTGCCTCTTCTCACTCCCACTGCCTCCTTTCCATTGCAGGTGCCAGTCACCTCCAGCCCCCATCCTGGCTACAGTGTCCCATTTGTTTTCCTGGCGTCCAGTGTCCAGCCTCTTCTCCCTCCCCAACTTTCACTTCACTGCATTTTCTGCTTCCAGAGTCACCTTTTACCTCCAGGCCAGATGCCATCCCTCTCCCATAACCCCTTAGTAACTTCCTGCTATCCCTATACAATCCAAGTCATTTTTTTCTTTCATTTCTAACCTTCCTTCCTTCCTTCCCTCCTTCCTTCCTTCCTTCCTTCCTTCCTTCCTTCCTTCCTTCCTTCCTTCCCTCCCTCCCTCCCTCCATTCTTTCTTTCTTGCTTGCTTGCTTTCTTTCTTGCTTTCCCTCCTTCCCCCTCTCCCTTTCTCCCTTTTTCTGTTCTTGTCAGGATCTCACTGTCTCCCAGGCTGGAGTGCAGTGGCACATCACTGCTCACAGAGGCCTCTACCTCCTGTGCTCAAGCAATCTTCCTCTGTCAGCCTCTGGAGTAGCTGAGACTACAGGCCTGTGACACACATCCAGCCGACTTTTTTTATTTTTTCTTAGAGACGAGGTCTTGCTATGTTGCCCAAGCTGGTCTCAAACTCCTGTGCTCAAGTGATCCTTTCAGCCTCCTAAAGCACTAGGATTACCTGCAGGAGCCACTGTGCCAGGCCTCATTCTAATATTTCAGTTCCAATAAGGATGTGATTCAATATGTACCATAAGTAATACAAAATAATATAAACAGTCTCTTCTCTCAAAGAAATTATCCTTTGTTAGACGAAATATCAATGTATTAAAAAGAATAATAATCCTTATGATGTCAAAAATGATTTCATATTTATCATCTAATTTGAGCTTTATATAATTCTGTATATCTAATACTTGCAAAAGGCCAGGGACTTTTTAAAAAGGAATATTTCATATAAAATAGTGGATATTTGTAATGCATATGTAAGTTATGAAGTATCATAAAGAAATGAAACCTCATGTACCTATTTGTATGGGGTCTGACACTTAAGTCCACGATCTCATCCTAGAAAAACTGTTACATATCTCATTGCTGAATATCACTATGGTCACCTTTAAAGTACTTCCCTTGGGAAGCCATGCACCAATGCCAGCACCTAGTCCACCCATCAAAGCAATTTTGGAACTCTTTTTCTGGAATGGCCATCAGAGCTGTCATCGTATTATCCTTGATGCTGTGAATGTCATCAAAATATCTTCCTTTCAATGGAGGACTTTCTGACATCACACAACCTACCTAGGTTGGAACAAGAAGAAATTGAGACCCTAAATAGACCAATAACAATCAAGGAAATCAACTATGTAATAAGAAAACTTCTTACAAAAAAAAACCCTGATCCAGATGGCTTTCCAGCAGAATTCTACAAGACATTTAAAGAGGAGCTGATACCAATCCTACTGAAGGTATTCCAGGTGATTGAAAAAGATGGAACTCTCCCCAAATCATTTTACGAAACCAACATCACATTGATACCCAAGCCAGGTAAAGATCCAACAAAGAAAGAGAGCTACAAGCCAATATCTCTGATGAACATAGATGCTAAAATTCTCACAAGATCCTAGCAAACCGGATTCAGCAATACATCTCAAAAATCATCCATCATGACCAAGTAGGCTTCATTCCTGGGATGATAACATTTATGATAACATAAATATTATCAAATACATCAACAGATGTCAAAACAAAAACCACATGATCATATCATTAGATGCAGAAAAAGCTTTTGATAAAATCCAGCACCCCTTCTTGATAAAAACTCTTGAACATCTAGGCATACAGGGAACATACCTCAAAATAGTAAAAGCCATCTATGAGAAACCCACAGCCAGCATACTCCTATATGGACAAAAATTGGAACCAATTCCCCTGAAAACTGGAACTAGACAAGGATGCCCACTCTCACCCCTCCTGTTCAACATAGTATTGGAAGTCCTGGCTAGAGCAATCAGAGAAGAGGAGGTAATCAGGGGTATCCAAATAGGAAAAGAGGAAGTCAAGTTATCTCTCTTTGCAGATGATATGATTGTGTACCTGGAAAACCCAAGAGAATCTGTCAAAAGCCTCCTTACATTGATAAAGGCCTTTGGCAAAGTCTCAGGATGCAAAATAAATGTACAAAAGACAATCGCATTTCTCTACACCAATAATAAACAGAAACCCAAATAAAAAACATAATTCCATTCACAATAGCCACAAAAAAAAAGAAATACCTTGGCATCTTCCTAACCAGAGATGTGAAAGACCTTTACAATGAAAATTACAAAACACTGCTCAAAGAAATCAAAGATGACACAAACAAGTGGAAAATATCCCATGCTCACAGATTGGAAGAATCAACATTGTGAAGATGTCCATCTTACCTAAGGCAATCTACAAATTCAATGCAATACCAATCAAATTACCAGCAACATTCTTCTCAGACCTAGAAAAAACAACACAGGAATTCATATGGAAACACAAACGTCCAAGAATAGCCAGAACAACCCTCAGCAAAAAAAACAAAGCAGGTGGTATCACATTACCAGACTTCAAACTTTACTATAAAGCTACAATCATCAAAACAGCTTGGTATTGGTACAGGAACAGGCATAGAGATCAATGGAATAGAATTGAGATTCCAGAAGCAAAACCTCAATTTCTCAACCAACTCATCTTCGACAAAGCCCCCACCACCTACCACCGGGGAGAGGAGAACCTATTCAGTAAATGGTGCTGGGAAAACTGGCTGACCACAGACAGAAGATTGAAACAGGACCCCTATCTATCCCCATGCACAAAGGTTAACTCTAAATGGATCAGAGACCTAAATGTAAAACCTCAAACCATAAGAACCTTAGAAAATGAAGGAAATACCCTCATGGAAATCGGAACTGGCATCCAATTCCTGAACAAAACCCAAAACCCCCAGGTCTTAAGAGAGAAGATAGACAAGTGGGACTTTATTAAACTGACAAGCTTCTGCAAAGTCAAAGAAACCATCAAGAGAGCAGGGAGACAGCCTACAGACTGGGAAAAAGTATTTGCCAACACCAGGTCTGACAAAGGCTTAACATCCTGGATCTACAAGGAACTCAAATGTGCTGAAAAGAAAAAAACAAACAATCCCATTACAAAATGGGCAAAAGATATGAACAGACACTTCACAAAAGAAGACATCCGAGCAGCCAACAAACACATGAAGAAATGCTCAACCTCACTAATCATCAGGGAGATGCAAATCAAAACCACACTGAGATACCACCTAACTCCAGTCAGAATGGCAATTATCAACAACTCAAAAAATGACAGCTGCTGGAGAGGGTGTGGTGAAAAGGGAACACTTCTACACTGTTGGTGGGAGTGTAAACTAGTGCAACCTCTGTGGAAAGCAGTGTGGCGATTCCTAAAAGCTCTAAAAATCGACCTTCCATATGACCCCACAATCCCCCTACTGGGAATATACCGTGAAGAACTCAAATCACTCTATAAAAAAGATACCTGCACACGTATGTTTATCGCATCATTGTTCACAGTAGTAAGAACCTGGAAACAACCATGCTGCCCATCAAAAGAGGACTGGATTAAAAAATGTGGTACATATACACAATGGAATACTATGCAGCCATAAAAAAGAACAAAATCATGAATTTCCAGCAACCTGGATGGAACTAGAGTCTATAATACTGAGTGACCTCTCACAGAAACAAAGATCCGAGTATCACATGTTCTCACTCATATAATGAACCTTGAACATCCAATGTAATACTATAAGAAAATGACTGACGGTACTGGGAAACTGTGGGTGGAGGGAGATGGGATTAACAGTAGCAAATATCTGCCTGGGGATGGGGAAACACCTCTTATCAACAGGGTGCCTGAATGAAACATAATTGTATACCTGACCCTTAACTGTACCCCACAAAACCATAATAAAAAATATTTTTTTAAAAAAATCTTCCTTTCAATATTTTCTATATCTTCTTACTGACTCAGCATCCATTTCTCACCACCCTCCCATTTGAGTTTACCACATTAGCAAATCTAGTACCTACATGCCTATTTTTTTCCTGCTATAGCCATAGCCTTCCTATTCTCCCTTCCTTCCAAAAAATGAACTTCTATACTTTCTTTTCTTCCTGGAGAAATCTTACCTGTCCTTTAAGTCTAGTCTAAAGTCATCTGCTCTGAAAATTTCCTCTAACCACCATGCCTCACCTCTCCTGGGGCATAATTAATTACATCCTCCCTCATACACTAATAATATTACCCTTATAGTACATTAGTGTATTGGGTGACTTGGGTAAATATCAGTCTGCCAACTTGGTATTAAAGGTCAATATCTTATTTGTCTGTGTTTCCCTAACGCATAATGTGGCTATTCAAGAGATTTTCTGAAAATGTAATCTAACTGTGGGAATCATGAGTACCGTTTTGGTTGCCCAATTTCCAACTTACTCCTCGGAGATATTCACTGCTCTTGGACATTACTGTCATTACAAGAGAAGATTTTCTTGGCTTTAGATGTGGGCGCTTGTGCATATCATTTGTCCTTCACACTAAAGAGAATTTTTTTTTTTTTAGTTGTACAGTGGCATGCTCGTGGCCACTGTAGCCTCGACCTACCTGCTGGGCTCAGGTGATCCTTCTGCCTCAGCCTTCCAAGTAGCTGGAACTACAGACATGTGCCATCACGTCCGGCTAATTTATTTATTATTTATTTTTTATTTATTGTAGAGACAAGATGTTACCAAGTTGCCCAGACTGGTCTCGAACCTCTGGGCTCAGGCAATCCCCTCAGTTCAGTCTCCCAAAATGCTGGGATTATAGGCATGAGCCACAATGCCTGGTGTAAAGAGAATATTCTAATAGTGTTGTTTCTTTTGTTACACTCCTTCTATAAACAGTGTTTCAACACTTAAAAAAATAAGACTCAGCATAAAACATTATTGTAAAAAAGGCAGTAAAACAGGTGATTATTTTTATTTCATTACAAGATTGCATTAGATATGGCATTATGGGCTGCACAAATTTTCAGAATGACTTAATTCTTAGAACTTTGGAAGCTGGACAACCCCTTCGGGTCCTCTTCCACTGTGGGAGCTTCTCTGTCCTCTCAATAAATCCTGCTTTTTCACTTTAAAAAAAAGAATTTTGAAAGCTAAGAAAGTTATATTCTTTATTTTTTAAAATTGCAAATGTAATATATGAAGATATTTTAGTTGTTAAAAACTGTTTTTAGCAATATCAAAGTATTTTGAGTAATAGCAAAAGTCCCTTTCTACATCTCTTTCCCCATGGTTCAACTTTCACCTCATGGGTACCATTATTAACAACTTAGTGGACAAATATATGGACTTTGCAGTAACCTGGATGGATTTGGAGTCTATCATACTCAGTGATTTATCACAGAAACAAAGAACAGAGTTCCGTATGTTGTCACTCATAAGATGATCTTGAACAATTATAATGCTATAAGAAAGTGATTGACAGTAATGGGAAACTGTTGGGGGGGTGAATTGGCAGTTGAGGGAAACTGCTAGGGAAGGGAGGGGCATACTCATTAACAGGGGTACCTGCATGATCAATGTTTGTATACCTAACCCTGAATTGTACCCCACATCTTTACAATAAAAATTAAAAAAAAAAAACTTAGTGTATATAATTCAAACATGGATATAGGTGTTTACGTAGATAGAGGCATTAGGTCACAATGTTATTTCCTTTCCTAGAGAGAGAGGTCAGCTTGCAGGAACTCTCCTGGTTTTTCTGTCATTAAGTATTCATTTGATGTCAGCAATAGCAAAACAAACAAGCATATACCAAGCCCAATACAAAGACCACTGGATGCTAGGATACTGGCAATGACGTTTTCATTTTGCATTGGGACAGCTATTATGGAATGAGTTTGTGAGGTTCATAGGAATTAGCAAAGAACAGATAATACTGACTCTAGTGCCTAAAAAAAGCAATACATTATGCTTATTTATATAAAGTCATTATTCTGTCAAGTGGGGGTGATTTTTTTCACTGATATTTTGTGGCAATTAGTTATATTATTGGTTTTTAACCTATAGAGGTCTGGCTTTTGAAAGCCTCTAGATTCCTAATTACATTAAAGTAATATTTTATTTCCCATAAAATTCAGAAAGAAATCTCTGAAAGTCTATCTTCCTTTTATTAAAAAAATAAAGCAGAGCATAACTTATGATCAGGAATTAGTAAATGGAATGTGTTAAAAAGATATTTGTTAACATCTTAATTGTAGCACAGAATCTTGGAAGGAACTAAAAAGGACCCTGGAGGTGACTGGGGCAAATCCTTTGCCTTATAAACAAGGAACATCAGGCTCCAAAGAGGTGGGATTTTTTTAATCTTCCTCAGCATTCTGCAGGAAAAGCCTGTACCAGGACCCAGAAGTCCTGGGTCTGAATCTCAGCTCTGCCATTCGGAGGTCATTTCCCTCTTAAACTGGGGTAAGAATAGTTATGGCATGGCAATGTAGTAAATGAGATTCGTAGATGGCATGAATAGATATACCTGCCCTAAGTAGAGCAGATTCAATCAGTGTTTCTTCCCTTCCTCATTTTGCCTTTATCTAAGGGTACAGATCAAGGATGTAGAAAATGGGGGAGCGGGGTGGCAAAAATCTAGATTATCTGACTTGCAGGCTGGTTAACTTCCAACTAATTCCTTGAGCCAATCCCTAATGCTTGTCAACTTCTTCATGGATGTTATTTCTGATCTCGTAGACACACAGAAGTTCCTTCACTATGGGTGCCACCTGTGTTCTTGGCTGAAGACAGTCCCCTTCTTCCCCTTCTATAACTTTCCGTGACCTTCAGGATAAAGTCCACCTTCTTAACGTAACCTGTAAGGCCTCTGTTGATCTCTTTGTCCTCTGTGCTCTTCTCCTTAAACACTCAGATCAAGTCAAAGTGAACTCTGTCACAGGTACTCTGTTACCTCTGTTCATTTGCAGCAATCCCTCCACCTCACTCCCACCCCTCAGTAGGCAAATTCATAGCCATGCATTTGTTTGTTCCACCTTATATGTCATCCTTTCTGGGAAGTCTTACTCAACCTTGGATTTTATGCTCCTTATCACAGAACATATCCTAACGCTGTATAGTAATGGGCTATTGACTTATGTGACTCCTTCACCCAGCTATAAAGTTCCTGAATCTTGGCCAGGCAGAGTAGCTCACACATATAATCCCAGCACTTTGGAAGATTGAGGCAGGAGGATCACTTGAGGCCAGGAATTTGAGACCAGCCTGGGCAACATAGTAAGACTTTGTCTCTACAAAAAAAAAATCCTGAAAGAGACTGTGTGTTATTTGTCTTAGTATCTGTAACAGCTTGCACAATACTGTACCTATAATTTCATTTTTTATTTTAAACTTCATAATTGAAGTAAAGCATTCATTACCAAAGGACATAAATCATATATGTACAGCTTAATGAATTTTCACAAATGAAACTCTTGCTGTAGCCAGTGTCAATCAAGGAACAGAACATTAGCCCAGAATCCCTCTTTATGCCCCTTTCCAGTCATTGTTCCTCCTATTTCTAACACAATAGTGTGTTTTTGAACTTTAAATAAATGGAATCATACAGTACATATCCTCTTTTTTGTCTGTCTTCTTTTGTTCAATATTATGTTTGTAAGATTCTAAAAGATTTTTTTTAAATGACTAATATTACAGTATCTGAGATTTCAATCAATGTATATGAGATGTTCTCCATATCACCAGTTTAGAAAGAAGGCAGCTATTCTAAGGCATGAGTGAAACTCCTCTCTAGTAGATGTAGTGACTGCCTGCTCAGCATTCTTTTTTGTCTTTCCTAGCAACCAAGTTTGGTCCAGGTGTCCATCCTTCCACGTGGACACTCATGTAACTCACTCTGTGGAGAGGGCCTGAGTGGTAGTCTTGCTCCTCCTTGCCAGTGATTAGCTCAGGAATGGGAGTCTCCATTTCAACCACTGAGGCTGATATGGAGATTCTGGGAAATTGGGTTTTTTGGGGGTAACTTTTTGCCTCCTACTCCAGAAAAGCTGTCAGACGCTACCCTCTCACTCCTCTTCTAGATGTGTCATGTGTGGGCATGAGGCTTATTTTTAAAATAAAAAATGAAATTATAGATGAAGTGTTGTGCAAGCTATTACTGCTAAGGCTACCCTGTCACCTTTATCCCTGTGGATGAGGTATAGACAAAGAGGAAGACAACACCAAGAATCACAAGGAAGTATGACTAACTACAGATTTAAGTCATCCCTTAGCTTGTCCTACCTCTAAGTTTCTAGCTCTGTCATCTGGCAACTCTCATTATTGATTACTCCAGTTTAAGATTTTTACAAAAATAAAACTCAAGGCACTTTGACCTGTACATCTCCTGAGGACTCAGATGAGTACCTGGGAGGCACACTTAACTGAATGGAGGGTGGTGTGGAGCTTTGGTTTTGGAAAGGGGATGCAAATCCGGCAGCAAGGGGTGGAGTGGCCTGGGAAGGAGGGCTCCATCTGCAACATAGGCTGAGGTGAGGCCTTCGGGCTATAGTTCACCTCAGAAGTGAACTAACCAGGCACCACCCACTGTGCCTTGGGTTGTAAAGGCTCTGAGGGTGCACTGTTGTAGACTTGAGGACCTGGGCATCTGAGGAACAGCAACATGGGGGGTGGAGGGGACAGAGGTGTGGCATGTGCCTGTAGGGAGAGACTGTTCCTTTGTCCCTGGGGGGAGGGGGCAACAACAGTGGTGTGCCCTTAAGTGGTCCAAGGGCATTGCCTCAGAACACAGGGCTGCACTGACTGGCAGACTGCCCTATTTTGGTAGCAACACATGCAGGGTGACAAAGCACTGGATGTGGAGTGAGGCACAGGGATGCCCAGCTTGGGTTTTCCCCGGCATTAGAGTGATATTAAGAGTGATGGGAGTGACAGGAAGGGCCTCTGGGCTGCCAGAGCAGGTTTTCTCTCTCTTTCGTTCCCTTCCTGGAGATAAGAGCAATTACACTGCCCACTAGGACTTAGAAGTCTTGCCTGAGGGCACTAGGATGCTCCAGTGGGAAGGATATTCAGCAGTGATGTGAGGTAGGGCTCAGTGACTTCAGCTGAATTTGCAGAGAAAACAGTTCTGCCACTCAAGCTGGGGAAATGGGACAGATCAGCTACATTTACCCAGAATATCAAGGGCACTTTGTGACTAAGGCTGTGTTGTCTGATTTGACCTTTGAGAAAAAGGTAGAACTTATACTTGAAATGATGGGGAGGATATTTCTGTTAAGGGGAACCAGAGTACCGAGGCAGAGGGCAGGGGAGTGCAAAGTAGATATAGAAAAACCTGCATAGGTCAGTTTGACTTGGCCAAAGGGTGTGCGGGAGGTGGAAGGGCGAGTCCACTGGAAAGATACGCTGTATCCAGGTGGAGAAGAGTTATAAATGCCTCAGAAGAAGCTTGGATATCATCCTGTAGGTAACTGAGAACAATTAAAGGATTTTAAACATTTCAGTGACAAGACTGGGGTTGGTTTCAAGATGATTAAAATCAGGATGGACTAGAATAGAGAAAGACAGAAGGTGGGGAGGCCAAGTTAGAGCCAAAAGCAATAAAACAGAGGAAAGGAAGTGAGGGCCTGAATTAGGGTTGTGGTGACAGATTGTAGAGAAACGAATTTCTGGAGGTGAGCTTGGCAGGAGCTAATATCTGACTGTGAGTACAGCATAATTAAGAGGAACTGCATCATGTCACAAAATCTGGTTCCAGAGGTTGATAATTTTTTCACACCGTGTTATATTTTTCACATAACCATCTTGCTAATGAAATGATTTCCAATTTGCAGTCTATTTTGGGAGTATATTTGGAGCAAAATGAACAACAAAAAACAGAGAGATGAAGTGTTACATGCAAAAAGAATTTGAAACAAATTCCTTTCTTTCCTGGGGATAACAATAGTACTGCTTTTGACAGTGGGACATTGTGCATCCCAGTGATGGCAATGGAAGGAGAGGTATGTTTGGGGCTCCGTGCCCCTAAGTGTCCTTCCAACTCACTATCAAAACCTGTCAGAACTGAGTCAATGCCAAGCAATTGAGAATATATTGTTTCCAGTTTTTCAGAAGTTGGTTTGACTAGAGTGCATTCATTTTCCAAGCAAAAAAGCCAAGCTTGGAACTTTGTTCCAAAACATAATTCTCTTTATTAGTAAAGAGAAAGAATTGTGAATGTGCTCCTTAAGAATCAGATGCCAAAAAGCTTTCTTGATGATAAAAAGGCAAAATATCTTTTAAAGTAGTGTTTTCAAAGGAATGGCTTCACTATCTTCTCTTCCAGAGGGAAGACCATAGACTTTTTTTTTTTAATTTATTTTATTTTTTTAGTTTTTTTTTGAGTTGGAGTCTCACTCTGTCGCCCAGACTGGAGTGCAGTGGCTGCTTCTGGCCACCGCAGCCTTGACCTGCTGGGCTCTGGCAATCCTTCCACCTCAGCATTCCAAGTAGCTGGAACTACAGGCGCGCGCTACCACACCCGGCTAGTTTTTAAAATTTATTTACTGTAGAGATGAGGTCTCGCCAAGTTGCCCAGGTGGGTGTACCCGCAGGCTTAGGCAATCCACTCACCTCAGCCTCCCAAGGCGCGGGATTACAGGCTGAGCCACCGAGCCAGGCGACCATAGACTTTTTAATCACAGAACCCAGTATCATGATCATATTAGTTGCTCAGTAAATACCTGTGAGGTACAGAAAAAGATTCCAACCAAAAGCAAATATCTAAGATAGGAAAAATCCCAAGTAGTGATATAATTTTGCAGAAGGAGAGAACTTGTCTTACTCTTGGCTAACTGGAAAATAAACAGATTTTCAAAGAAAAAAATAAAGAGGAAAGGGTATCTGCTTATTAAGGCTGTTTAGTTCACTCATTTAAGACTCAAGAGTTGGGAGTAAGGTTAGAGGGAAATCTTGGTTCCAAAGATTCTAAACAGATTTTAAATTACTCATCACCTTCAATAATGGTGGATTCATTGTTGTGGACTTGTAAAGGATCACCAAGGTCCATAACGTCTTCCTCTGGAAAAGGCTAGACCTCACAGTGACTTCTTAGTTGTGACTTTAGCTGTTTATCAGGCTTTTATTTCCCCAGATTAACAGTGCTTTGTGTAATCTCAACTGATGGTTCCATTTTTGTGAAGCATAGTAATTAGAATGGCTAGTTAATCCTCAAAGATTGATCTGGACTATCTGAGTTGTATTTTACTTTATAGCAAATTCTGCACAGCACCAGAAAAGAAAAAGGGACATGTAATACAGAGCAACTAGTATTACATAATAAAAATTCTCCAAAAGGAAGTGGAAATACAAGGATTCCATTTTTTATTGCATAACAAGGAGGGAAAGTGTTCAATTGCTGCAATATTTTGGAGGCAGATGGATTTTTGAACCCAAAAGATAAAGGTGATTTTATGCCTTTAAAAATTCAGTGTTTTCACTGTGATTTAAAGTGTTGTGGCCCATAGTAAGCATCTTGGCAAAAGCAGGGAAAAAAAGAATAAAAAGCCTACTTAATTATCATGAATCTATATTTCAAGATAGGAATATAGAAGAAAGGCATAAACAACCTAAAATTCTCACTCGGACCAATTGTCTTTGAAATGCATCAGGATGTTCTCAGAACTAACTTCATCAGGTGAAGACTAGCAAAATATTGCTATCCTGAGTCTGACTTAAATATCAATAATTAAAGAATAATCATTTCATTTTTTACTCTTCTTTGTATCATTCAGAAAGTTAAAAGTGAATCAGAAGTAACCTGAACCAGAAATTACCATTTCCCAAACCAAAAAAATGAATTGAGTTTTTCCTGGACTTGCTAGCTGTATTAATTAGCCATTGTTATATAACATATGACCATGAAACTTAGTGGTTTTAAACAACCATTTATGGCCAGGTGCAGTGGCTCACCTGTAATCCCAGCATTTTGGGAGGCAGAGGTGACAGGATTGCCTGAACCCACAGGTTCAAGACCAGCCTGGGCGACTTGGTGAGACCTCATCTCTACAATAACTCAAAAAATTAGCTGGCATGGTAGGGCATGCCTGTAGTTCCAGCTACTTGGAAGGCTGAAACAGAAGGATCACCTAAGCCCAGCGGATTGACGCTGGGATGGCCGTGAGTGTGCCACTGAACTCCAGCCTGGGCGACGGAGTGAGACTCCAACTCAATAAATAAATAAAACAAAACAACCATTTATTTAGCTCACAATGTGGCAAGTCAAGCTGGCAGTTGGGGCTGGTCTGACCTGGATTCGTTTGTCTGTATTCCATCATGTGACGTCTGGTTCACTGTGTTTCCAGGACTTGGCTTGTTGTATACTGGGGCTTCCTGGCTCTCCTATGCATCATATCTAATTCTCTAGCAGGCTAGCTAGAGTTTTGCTTATGTTGGAGGCAGGGGCCCCAAAGAGAAAGTGGAAGCACGCAAAGGTTGTTGAAGCCTAGACTTACAACCAGCAGCAGTTCACTTCTGCTGGGTTCTATCGGTCAAAACAAGGCCCCTCAAATTCAAGATATAGGAAACAGACTGTACTTCTTGATGGGAAGAGATGCAAAGCCACATTCAAAAGGTGTGGACACAGGGAGGCTGCTAATTGACCACCAAGTGATCAGGCCACCATACTAAAAACTCTTCTAACACTTTAAGACATTTATTAAACAAATGTGTTTTTTATTCCTGTTTTACCAAGATTTCTTATTCAGGAATGAATATTGAATTTTATTAACTGCCTTTAAAAAAGTTTTTAGATTAGAAAATATAGTTTATTTAGAAAGTAAATTAGAGAGTGAGAGAGAGAGGAGATTCACCTCCCCAAGGTAGCAGAGAGGGCCAAAGCTAGAAAACATAGAGGCCATAGTGCAAAGAGCCATGTGGACACACTGAAGTTTAAGAAAGCAATGGCCTCTTTTAAAATTTTTTGCATGTGTTGAGATGATGATGGGTTGGAGTTTTTCTCCTGAACCACATGAGAGTTATCTTATCAGATTTTCTAATATCGATTCTTTCTTGTATGTCTGGAAAAAACCTAACCTGATTGTGGCTACTGGTCTACAAAAGCTTAATCTCTTTGCTAGTATTAAGATTTTATCTCTTCATGAATGATCTGTTGTTTTCTTTTTTATGCTACATTTGTTAGACTTTTGTATTAGAATTATAATCTCTGTCAGAGAAACATTTCCAACATAATAGATTTTGTCCCAAAGAGCATTATACTGCAGATTGCTAAAGATCTGGCTTGGTTTTAAATTCTTACTCCAAATTCCTTTATTCTTTGCTAGATGATCCACTCTGATTCCCCCCAGTTTTTCAACCTCCTCAAGACTTCAAACACACCTTTGTTTTACTTATTTATAGTGTGGCAGGCAGTATCTGGCATGGCTCCCAGTGATCCCCATTTCCTGGGATTTATTCCCTTATATAATCCCCTCACCTTGAATGTGGGCAGAGATGACCTGTGACTTGTTTCTACTTTATAGAACACTGCAAAGATGATGAGATGTCTCTTCCATGATGAGGCAACATATGATAATGACTTCTGCCTTGACAACAGACTCCCTTACAAGCTTGGATGAGGCAAATTGATATACTGGAGAGATCCACATGGCAAGGAGACGAGGGTGACCCATGGCCAACAGCCAACCTGAAACTGGAGCCCTTACTTCAGTAGCCTTTGAAGTGCTGAAATTCTGGCAACAGTCAGATTCTCCCCAAGTTCAGCCTTCGGATGAGACTCCAACCCTGATCAAACTTTAATTCCAAGAAGCAGAGGATCTGGCTAAACCATACCTGGATTCCTGACCCTCAGAAAATTTGAGGTAATGAGTTTGTATTTTCTTAAGTCACTAAACTTGTGGTAATTTGTTAATCAGTAATAGATAAGTAATACACATTGAATCACAGATTCTTAGAGTAAGAAGAACCTAAGAAAATAAAATCTATATGGTTCAACCTTATATTCTAATGTAAATCTCCTCCAAGTGCCTGTTCATCTTGGGGAAATTATTATTTTTAGGAAATGGTTCATTTTAATAAGTTAAATATTTTATCCTTACCTAGGTTTCATATCTGTTTTTTCTTATACATAATCAATCTGAAATTATTTGAAGACAATTATCTTATTTATTCTGAATCTTCTATTCTTGATTATACTGCAATGAAACTATAAACACCATGTGAATGGGAACCAGTCCTATATATTTTTGTATCTCCAGTGCCTGTGACAACCCCTGGCATAAAGGAAGTGTTCAACAAATGTTGGTGAAATAAAATTGAGTTATCAATGCTAAATATTCTCAGTCTTCCAAAATCCCTTATGTAATATGGTTTTGAGCCCTCCTTATCATATTTGTCCTCATTTTCTTGCCAAGGTGCTCATAAAAGACCTTACTGCTTAAGGTTTGCTTTAAGTAGTACAAAGATATGTAGTATTGCCATTTAGAGTAATTAGTGAACCAAAGATTGAAATCACTGTTCACTCATCTTGGGCTTACTGTCAAAGAAAACTGTTCTTGTTTTTTTATATGAACCACACTAAGTCTTGTCACTCCTATATTACATTTACCCTGCTTAACCTTAGTTTGTTCCATTTGTTCCACCACACCAAGAAGATGAAATTTTCTTGGGTACTAGTTTTATCACCTAAAGTAGTTTGTTTTATTACTAACTGTACATTACCTACAGATTCAATAGATTTATTCTTATAATTTTACATATATATTGAATAACAGTATTAAGATATAGCCAAGACAAATCTATTTTTCTGGTTGCTATTAATTTACATTTTAGCATTCTTTAAATATGTCTCTTTTGCAGATTGTGGCAATGGCCTTTAAATGGTTGTCTCTATTGTTTACTCCCATACATTCCTCCTTTACAAAGGAGGAATTTTATGAAATTTAAATCAGATTATGTCTTCGTCTCACAACTTTTTAATGGCTTTGGATTCATTAGAATGCAACTTTCTTCTTCTTCTTCCTCTTTTATGAGTTGAAGTCTCACTCTGTCGACCAGGCTGGAGTGCAGTGGCACGCTCATGGCCACTGCAGTCTCGATCTGCCGGGTTCAGGCAATCTTTCCACCTCAGCCTTCCAAGTAGCTGGAACTACAGGCATGCACCACCCCAGAATGCAAATTTCTTACCATGTCTACAGTCCCATACACCATCAAGTCTCTGCACACATCTCAGCACATTGAAGATAATAATGTCACTGACTGCTATGAAGTCTGCTGACAGGTTGTTATTCTCTTGAAAATAATTTGTCTTTTTTCTTGGGAAGTCATTTATTTATTTATTTATTTATTTATTTAGAATCGGGTTCTCACTCTGTTACCTGGGCTGGAGTTCAGTGGCACAATCACAGGCTCACTGTAACCTCGACCTTTTGGGCTCAGGCGATATTCCCGCCTAGCCTCCTGAGTAGCTGTGACTACAGGTACATGCCACCACATCTGGCTAACTTTTTCATTTTTTGTAGAGATGAGGTCTCACTATGTTGCCCAGGCTGGTCTCAAATTCCTAGGCTCAAGTAATTCTCATGCCTTGCCGTACCAAAGTGCTGGGATTACAGACGTGAGTCACTGTGCCTGGCCAGAAATACTTTTTAATTTTTCTCTTTGCTTTTGATTTTCTGAAGTTTCAATCTGGTTTGTCTTGGTACTGTAGTCTCTCCTTTTCCAGTGGGAATATGTTCCAAGACTCCCAACGGATAACTGAAAACAAACCCTAAACATACTGTTTTTTTCCTATACATACATACAAACCTATGATAAGGTTTAATTTATAAATAAGCACAGTAAGAGATTAACAATAACTGAACTGATCTTAGTGACCTCAGCATTCAATTATTTTTTTCTTATTGAGTCAAGAATTTTTACCTTTTTACTTAAGGGAAGCAGTTTTTCTTTGGCATATCCAAATTTCCAGCATCACTGCTCTTGTACTTTGGGGCAATTATTAAGTAAAATAAGTGATATTTGAACACAAGCACTGCAATACCACGACAATCAATCTAACAACCAAGATGAAGACTAAGTGACTAATGAGTAGGTAGCACATATGGCACGAATACACTGGACAAATGGATGAGTCATGTCCTAGGTGGGTGGGATGGAGTGGAATGACATGAGATTTCATCATGCTTCTAAGGATGACATTTAATTTGAAACTTGTAAATTGCTTATTTCCGGAATTTTCCATTAAATATTTTTAGACCGTGGTTGACTGTGGGTAATTGAAATGATGTAAGGTGAAACCATGAATAAAGGGGGACCACTGTATTCATAATTGAAATTAATCAAGTTTTTTTAGCTCTGTAGGTTGCAGTCTCTCATTAGTTCTAGAAAATTCTTTATGTCTTCAAGTACTGCCTATGTGCTTCTTTCTAGAATACCAGTTAAACTTATGTTAACCTAGACTTTCCAGCCTATCCTCTAATTCTCTTTCATTTTTCTCTCTATTTTCCAGTTGTTTCCCCATATAATGCTCTGGATAATTTCCCCAAACCTGTATTCCAGTTCATTAATTCTCTCTTCATCTTTTCAGGTAAATATGGTATCAAACTCATTCACTGATTTTTCAAAATTTTGGTTACCATATTTTTTTATTTCTAGAAGATCTATTTTTTTCTCAAATCCATTTTGCCACATTTTATAGTTTTCTGTTTACTACAGATGTCTTCTACAGAAGACATTTTATATTTGCTTCAACAAAGTCAGCATTTTGTCTGCCTTTGAAGTTTTTGTGGGTGTGTTTGTTTATTATTTCTGCTGGTTCTTACTCAAGTCTAGTTTCTTTTGTGTGTAGGACATTGTATTTGAAAAATTATTTGTGGAAACAATTTGAGGCCCACATATGAAGGCCCACAAACCTCCAGAGAGGATTTTTGCTTTGCTTCTGCTAGTCTTTTGGGGGCACTTCCAGCATACACCAAGTTTAAGCCTTGAGACAGCCATTAAATCAGGCTGTCATTCAATTTTCTTTTGGGCTATTTCACTTTTGGTTCATGCCTATACTGAATGTGCAGCTCTGTGGAGGAGAGCTTCTAGCTTACTGAGGGAAGGATCTTCTACTGATTCTCCACTTTGTGCCGTCTCCCTTGTATAGCAAGACCAAAGCTTCTAATTTACCCAGAATGGCAAATGCCTTCAGGGTAAAAGCAGTTTCTTTTCCTACTTCCCCTTTGTACCCATTTACCTTCCATTTTCACTTGGTCTTTTAAAAAAACTATCTTATTACCTGTTTGATGACTTTAAGAAGTTGTTTCTCTTAAGTATTTTGGTTTTTCCAGCAAGATGATTGGTTCAATACACAGGATGCTACTTCACTTTGAATTCTCACTCTGTTATTTTGTAGCTGGGTGCCTTTGAACAAGCTGTTTAACATTAATATTCCTTAGTTTTCTCATCATATAATGGGGATAATGGTATTACCTATGCTACAGGATTACATGTAAGAATAGTGCTGGCACAAGGAAGGTATTCAGTAAGTGTTAACTATTGTCAGTATTATACTACCTTATTTATTTCCTTTAGACCACTTACTGCTTTCAAAAATTGTCTTGTTTATTTTTATTATTGTTGCTTTCTCTTCTAGTAGAACAAAAGCTTCATATTTTCTTACTTATTACTGTAAATTGAAAAATATTATCCAAATTAATAAATATACTCAAGTTTTTTTACTATAAAAAACATTAGTTTTGACTCCATCTCAATAACTGACAAATTGGAAATAGGCCATTTTATGTGAAAAAACAAACCATCAAAAGTCTATACTACAGCATATTCTTTTTTTGTTTGTTTGTTTTTTGTTTTTTTGAGTTGGAGTCTCACTCTGTCGCCCAGACTGGAGTGCAGTGGCCGCTCCCGGCCACTGCAGCCTCGACCTGCTGGGCTCCAGCGATCCTTCCGCCTCAGCCTTCCAAGTAGCCAGAACTACAGGTGCGCGCTACCACGCCCAGCTAATTTTTGATTTATTGTAGAGCTGAGGTCTCGCCAAGTTGCCCAGGTGGGTCTCGAACCTGTGGGCTCAGGCAATCCGCTCACCTCAGCCTCCCAAAGGCGCGGGATTACAGGCTGAGCCACTGAGCCCAGCAGCATTTCCTTTTTAAAAGAGCAAATTAGAAATCCACCTTAACCCAAGAAAAATAAAAATAATTAGTCCAGATTTTATAATTAAAATCTCTTGGATATACAGCACGTTATTTCTATGTTTGAACAAACACGACCTTCTTCAAATTTTAAAATGCAAGATACCTTAGTTCAAAAATCTTTTAAAATTTGCATATGTACTCATAAATATTTTCAACTTTCATTATGTATCATAATTCAAGAATCTCTTTTTTCCATGGAACCATCATTCCATTTACTAGGGTTGAGGGATGTTCAGCATGTAACTCCTTACATTACAACCTTTTGATGAAACTACTGCATTATTCATTCCATTCAGTGCCAGTGAAAGAAATGAACTGTAAACATGTCTGATTGTGAATACTTCATTGCGGATGGTGATATCATTTGACAGTTGAAAACTTTCCTATCATCTCTGTCTTCTCTTAACTCAGAGTTTCAGAATAACATGGATCATATTAGACATGGTATTGAGCTTGTCTTAAGAAATGCTCCTCACTCTCTGACTCAGACACATCTCTGTTCTGCTGTCCATGGGAGATCAGCCAGTGATTTCTTCTGCAAAGAGAGCCCAGGAAACCCTTTCCTCCAGGAAAGTCACCTTGAGCTCTCTTTAGCTGCTTTCCAATAGGCGAACACTTTGCTCTATTGGCTTAAAACTTTTTTTAGTTAATATGGTGAGTTAATCTTAATATACAACTTTTATATTCTTTCTGCTCACAGAACCTATAGCCCTTTGCAAAGAGAAATCTAAATGTTAATACATATTTATATAGTATGCCCAGCTTTATGTAGCATATTATCCCCCAAAGTTTTATTCATATAAGATTCTTATAAATTAAATTAGAATCAAGTACACTAAGAGGTCTTTATATTAAAAACAAAAAACAAACCTGAGATGAATTATTCTTGGGAAGCATACAGTGAAGAGAAGTGGGAGGAGATGAAATTCTATAGGTAGAAAAGGCCAAACTGTGAAGAGAACTGTATGAAATAGTCACATTCTGACTATTGCCTGACTAGCACTGTTATAATACAGCATCCTACTGGGAGTACTCTGTGGGTTATCTTTGCATTTCTCATGTCATCAATATATGATGATGTATGCATTAGCCCATAGAAGATAAATGAAATTGCAATATTGGAAAATCAAATGCAAATCTTGTTTTCTTTTAAGGCAATGTAGTTAAAGTCTTGAGAAAAAAATGGAACTAAATAAAATAGTCTCTAAGATTAGCTGTGTCTAAGTGAGAAGATTATCAAGAAGCTCTGAAAGAGTGAAGTAAATGTGATGCTGGACTTCTCTACCATCATGTGAGAATGTCCCCTCCAAACTCTTATTGAAACTTAATCTCCATTGTGTCAGTAATGAGAGGAGGGGCCTTTAAGAGGTGATTGGATCCTGAGGGCTCTGCTCTCATGAATGGATAGTCCATTTATGGATTAATGGATTAGCATAGGAGGAGAACTGGTAGCTTTTAAAGAAGAGGAAGAGAGGCTAGCACTCTCAACCTCCTCACCATATGAAATCCTACACCACCTGGGAACTCTCCTTCAGCAAGGAGACTTTCACCAGATGTGGCTCCTTGACCTTGGACTCCCTGGACAAGTTGGCAGCAGCAGCATGTCTAGGGAGAACCTGCATCTCCAGATTCTCAATCCCCAGAACCATAAGAAATAAATTTCTTTTCATTTTAAGTTACTCGATTTCAGATAGTCTGTTATAAACAACAGAATACAAACTAAGATACCCATTAAAGCATTTTATTTTTCTCATTGGTGATCAAGTGCCATCGACTGACTTGCAGCAAGGGAATAACGTGATACAATTTTGTTTTATTAAGATAACTCTGAGAGTCATTTGGGTGAGGAGCTGGCAGGAAAATAACTAGAGATACAGAATCCCACTGTGGAGTTATTGAAGTAGTTGAGGCAAGAAAAATAATGAGAGCCTGATGTGGGGAAAAAATGGGGAGTTCTTTGGGAGGTTGAGTTGATAGGACACCCTGAAATGCACTCCTGATGGATTGTGATGCCATTTTCTAAAATAGGAAATGCAGGATGAAGAGTAGCTTGGTGGTAGAGGAAGTAGAGTGGTTTTAGAAAGTAAGATACCAAGTACTATCTAGGACATCTTGGAGGAGGAACCTGTGAATATCCAGTTGTTCAGTATAGGTATTAGAAACGTAGGTCTGGGAGCCAGGAGAAGGGATGGAGCAGAAATAAAGGTTTGAAGATCACTGGACATGTAGGTGTAGGCCAAAGCCATGGGAATGAATGAGATAATTCAGGAATATCAGTGAAGTGAAAAGAGAAGAGGAGTGGATGTAGAACCAAGGGAGGCTGAAATGGAAGAAATGGCTGGAGAGAAAGAAAGAAAAGTGGGAGAATGTCTGTTCTTGGAGGCCTATGGAAGAATCCAAGTGGCAAAGGAGAATGTTTCACAGAAGAGAAACTGTCAATGGTATCAGAAAGTCCAGGAAGTTTAGTATTATTAAGTTTTGAAGTTTTTTTTTTTTTACTATATTTGACAAATAGAAGGCCTTCGTTGACTTTGTAACAGTACTGGAGTAGTGAATTCAAAATGGGATTCAATTATCCCTCTTTTTCTCACCCCTTCATCCCCTCCCTGCCTGGGCTCCAGACACTCCCTAATTCATCCCATCCTGTTTTTTATTTTAGTTTTTTTTTTTTTGTGGTTGTCTGGATGGATTCTTTAGCACTAAAGTTCAGAGCAGAATTTCCTCCTCAAAGCAGAAAAAGAGTTGTGTGTGTAGGAAAGATGGAAGGGAGAAGAAGGTAATCAGATTATAGTCATTTAAGTAAAGCCAATTTCAAGCCCTTGGGGGAAGCCAAGTTTCAAGAGGTCTAAGCTATAGTCACAGACCAAAGGCATGAGGTATGGAAGCAGGTTGCAACCCAAAGAGAAAGCTGGGGGAATTTCAGAGAGCTCCAGGGAGGTTTTCCCAGAATGAGGGTTTCGTAGAAGTCATTTTATAGACATGAGTCACCTTCTGTTTACCTCCAACTGACCAATGAGTATGCCAACCAATCAAAGCTACTATTTTTTAATTCCTCATTTACATGGTGGGAAGAAACATCAATGAATCAGAATTGCTATGCTTCAATCACTCATTTGCATGACGGGAACTGGAAAGAGGCTAACTGTGCTATAAAAATAGCCTCAAACCAATGGTTTGGGACAGACACTTCTATCACTGACTTACCCACTACTCCCTTACAGTACAGTCAATAAATCTGTCCTTCTCTACTCTGATCTGACTTGGAGAATTCTTCCACCGCTGGTGACTCTGGCCAACTGGTCACTACCCACGACAGGTGTGTATACACCAGATTTTTGTAAAATAAAGTATACACAGAGATCATTTGCTTCTTAAATTTGAAATGCTGGATGGGATTGTGGTGATGTTAACATAATGAGTCCAATTGATATATTTATTCTCCAAAAAGTCTCTTGAATGGGGTTGATTGCCAGAAAACAGACTTTAGTCTCAGTAATATGAACAACAAGTTTTTAAATGTCTTATTTCCTTTTTTTTTCTTCAGGGAAGAAGGCAAATGGGACTGGAAAGCAGGTGAAATGTAGGGCTATGTGCAAGTCCTTAGGGAGAAAGTTTAAGTTTTCTAAAGTTGCCTCCTTATATAAATTGTTTTCATAGCCTAATTAAGAATCTCTGTCCTTTTCACCTTCTTTGCTGCTTGAAGTCATTTCTGTCATGTATATGAGCTACTGATTTTAGGTGCAGTCACCTTTTCAACTGATCTGTGTTGTTTAGTGAGTGTCACATCAATTTCAGCTGGCTGCCTCCCATGCTCTGCTCACCTATGAGGGGAAACGATCCTCTCCTCCTTGAAAGCAGCTGATGACCAGAACCCGCTCTGCTCTGATCGGTTAATCCGCTGGGTCTGATTAGTCCTGGACAGTCAGAGGGCACATTCCCAAGGGTAGGTAGTGTTTATTGTTCCTTATTTTTCTAAGTGTTCAACAGTTAGAAAGATAACAAATAAAGTTTCCTCAAAAACACTTTTCCTAAAAAGTGACTAAGAATACTTATACATTTATGTTGTCAAGTCATGGCAATGATATGTATCAGTCAGATCTCTTTAAAGTAAACGTGACTGGATTAAACTAGAGTTAAATAAAAAAGATAGCTTGGTATTCCTCATAACTAAAAGGCTGGGGGAAAGTTCAGGCTCATCTGAACTCGTGTGCTCAAATGTCATCGTGAAAAATCTGTCTTTCTGCATCTCTCACCTCTGCTTTCTTTTATGTTGCTTTCACGCTTGGGCTCTGACCAAGTAATGAGAAAAGTGTCACTCACCAGCACTTTAAAAAGTGCGCTGCATCCGTTTTAAACTCCAGAAAATAGTGAGCACCTCTTTCCCAATGTCTGGCAGATAAATTAGAGTTAACTTCTGTTTAAGAGATGGCTAAAATAACCATTCCTCAAATAACTACTGAGTCCAAGGACTGTCTACACTGATAGACTAGGCTTACCCCTGGTGCCCACACCTGGAAGTGGAGGGTGACTGTAGGAATCAACCCCATAAACAGCAGCAATAAGTGCGCTAAATTCTTGTAGTAGTTCAGAGGAATTAATGATGGTTCAATACCAGTCCCATGTTCTCACCAGGTCTTTGACATGTGGGTAAGTTAGACCTCTTTCTACCTAATAATAATAGAAACTATTCTTGAAAAGAGGAGACATGATGTGAGAAAAGCAGCCCTCTAGCAGAAAAACTGCAGAGACAACAAAAAAATGAATATCATGAGAAAGGAAGCAAACAGTTAAAGAAAGAGAGAAAGAAAAACATTTTAAACAAAAAACATCTGTAAGTAAATCTAAGGACTAAGTAGCTATAAAGTTAATCACAGCCTTTGCCTAGACCAGTTCCTAGAGAAAGCAATCCCCTTTGGCGATAAGTGTTCTGAGAATGAGTTGTTGACCTGTTTAGGCTCATCTTCAGGGTACCCCACTTTCTTGTCTTTTCTTGCTTTCTACTTTCTGTCTTCCATTCCTTCTGTTCTCTTTTTGACTGCTCACGTCTGTACTGACAGCTCCTCTTTATATAAGTAGCTGCTGTCTTCCACCTTCTCTTGGCTTCTTTTGCTTTTCCTCTGCACAGCAAAATTTTACTTCACAATTCTCCAAGAAGAGATGGAAAAGAAAAAAATGAAGAAGGCATTCTACCAAGCCCCTGACATAGTTATTTGATGTGCCAAAACTAAGACTACATCATTTTCAGGGCTTCATATTCAAAACTTATTAAGAATTTCATGACAGCAGAGCATTAAATAAGAACAGGGCCTTTCTGGAACTGGGCTCTGTATATCCACGAGGTCAATCCTCAGCAGGACTCTTGGTTACCTTCCCAACTGCTCTCCTTAGATATTCCTACTCCTTCACATGGTCACCATTTTAGAGAAGGCTGGTCCCATCCTGAATTCCAGGATGGTGGATTAAGTCAATAGTATATTTCTATTCCCTTTGTCAGCAACTACTTAGTTAAGAATATGTGATATGGTTCTGGACAATGGAACCTGATTTCATCTTTGATGAAGAGACACATGGGAAGAAACAGCTTTTTTCCCTAGACATTATCATACATGCTGAAATGTTTGGCATTGTTGCAGGCATCTTGCTAAATGAGGGACGCTTTCCCGAAGATAGCAAAATGGAAAGAGAATGAACTCTTCAATAGCTGAATGATTATATTCGATATAATAATTGTTGAATTAATTAGTCATGATGCTAATCCTGCTTAGACTACTTGGTATGTGAAATACATTTTTCTATTGTTTAAGCCAGTTGAGTTGGGATTTTCTGCTTATAGTCAAAAGTAGCTTAATACATCCTAGTAATCAAAGAAATTCTTACATTAAAGTAAATTCTTACATTAAAAACAAGCATGGGCATAAAAGAGACAGTGATGTAAACCATAGTGCAGCAGGAAGACCTGACTTTGTGAAGGTATTTTTCCTACCAAAGAGGCCCACTCAATCTGTCTTCCCTCTCCCTCCTATAAGATGTTAAAGCAGATGCAGGAAAAGTTTGGAAACAGGAGGCAAAGTAACAAAACATGAAATGAAATGCAAACCCAGATTTCAGAAACACTTTCTGATAATAGAAACTTGGACTTACAAATAAGATTTCCTGACACTAATGTGTGAGTAAGAGCTATCAACCCAGAAATAGAAACAAAAAACCCTTGAATGTGCTTTTTTGGGTCATCTTTGAGATTTCTGCTGTAAGTGACTTATATCTACCTTCAAGAACTTAGTAGCAAAACAGAGATAAACTGACGGGAACTCTTTCTTGTGATACTGCCAAATAAATACATTCTGAAGCTATTTGTTATGGTCAGGACTCTGTCTA
Source organism: Cephalopachus bancanus (assembly GCA_027257055.1). Taxonomy (NCBI): domain Eukaryota; kingdom Metazoa; phylum Chordata; class Mammalia; order Primates; family Tarsiidae; genus Cephalopachus; species Cephalopachus bancanus. Next base: position 1,736,642 of record JAPVLO010000235.1, read on the forward strand.
TTGTAAGTAATAGGAAAACTAACTGAAGCTGACTTTAGCTTACATAATCAGGGATTCCAAGGTAGACTGGACACTGGGCCAGCTGGATCCAGGCTCGAAGTAATTAAGGCTCTTTCTTTTTTCATCCTTGAGAGATACATTGCTCTGATTGGGCAATCCTCCTCACATGCATGTCCTGACACCAGGAAGAGGAGTTCGCCCACCTAACCACCTTGACTGAGACTGAAGGAGTAATGGCTTCCCAAGGAGAATGCAAATTTGGTCTCAAGAGCGGGAAAAGAATTCTGGGCAGACACAAAAACAAGTTTCTACATTATATTATAATTATTGTGCAACAAACGAGTGTTGAAATAGCTTAGTCATAGCAAGTATTTCAGGGAAAGCCTGATGTTCAGAAATCAAACAGTTCTGAATCCAACACTAATTTATTTTGAGGTTAATTTTTTTTCTTAATATACCAGTTAAGTTTTAAGAATTGGGTTACAATTTTAGTATTTTGTCTAATCATTCCCAAAGCTAATTCTGTTTCTAAACTGAGAGAGATTTGTAAATTTACATATATCTAAACATCAGTTGTAAATTGAAAATGGGATGAAATTGGAACTGGAGACATTATGCATATTACCAAATCAAAATTATGACAGATTAGAGACAAAGCAAGATTTCTGAGTGAAGCTATCTATTACACTCCATCAAAATGGCAATTAAAAAACCCAGATGTAAATTCATATTACTTTGATTGGATTCATGCCAACATTTCTGACTGTTCTTCAGGGAAGACAATTTAGTTAGGGAGTTGACATTATATATTAGAAAGCAACAGCATGTTTCACCCTTTCTCTTCAGCAGCTTATATTAAAGTCTTTTAGTGACAAGATACTGAACATAGTTACTGGCAAAATTCCAAAAATGAGTTCCAGTGAAATGGAAGACATACTTCACATTTCTAACTGCAATTTTTATTTAATATACATCCAGGGATTCACCTTGTTAAGAATCTGATCTCCAGATGTGCGTGAATTCAAGATGCCTCATTTTCATTGGCACAAAAACAAAAGACTTTTGTTTCTTTTCCCAAAATAACAAGGGATCCTTCATTTCAAATAGAGGTAACTAGAAAACATTGCAGTAATTTATAGATACTATGCAATTGTAAGACATCATGTTATTCCAAAGGCAGAAGAAAAATTAGTTATTTAAGAGGTGGTTTATCTGAGTCAAAATTATGGCATGCTTTGCAAACCTTTTTCGTGCATCTCATGCAAGCCAAACTCCTTTTAAAGTTACACCTGTGAGTTGTGCGATGTTACAGTCAGTGCAGATGGTAAGTCCTGGGGTGGGAGTGAAGGTCTTGATCAAATAAAGAGATTTCTAAAAAAAAAGAAATTTACTCAGTATCATCTTTTTACATCTTATTAAGCAGACAGTATCCATCATCACAATGTAAAATAATAATATGTTACTGAGGGGACAGAAAGGATCTAAAACTAACATTGACTGTGGATAGTTTTCCCTTATAAGGAAGTGGTGGCATAATCCATTTCAGTGGGGAAATAAATCTCTATACTGCTCCTTTCTCCTCACCGAGGCGATGGGAGGGAAGAGAGAGGGGTGAGACCTGGAGCAGTGACCTATCGTTCATAGTCTTCAGTCACTCAAGAGGGAACTTGGTACTGAATTGGGAGACAGCAGTTAGAGAGACAGTGTTCCCTCCAACTCCATCAACAGTAGAAAGAAGCACAGTTACTGTTGCTTTTGTTGTGGCCGAAAAAGAGAAGGGCAGAAAAATGCCTAAGCAACTTGGTGGGAAGCTGGAGCTGGTAAAATAGTCAAGGGTTTTCGGAAGGAAGAAGAAAGTTCAGCATTGTATTTTAAGTTGTCTGCCCTAGAAATCTGTAGTGAAACCTTCTGGCCATCCCTCAGAATCATTAGTAAAATTTTGCTATACATTTAAATGCATTGGTTAACTTTTTTAAGGGGCAGGGTATGGTTGGAATGCAAGGAAAAACAGCTTGAGTTCCACATATAAGGCAGTGCAAATCAGAGAAACAGAGTTAAGGCATCGGTAAGACCAGAGCTCTGTAAAGCAGAAATGCAGAGTCACAAGGATAGCCCAAGGGCAGCATAGAAATTCTGGGAGGAAATAGAATGGGCACTTGAGTTGGTATCTGGGTTACTAACATACTAATAGTAACTAACATATATTGAAAGATTTACTGTGTACCTAGTCCTGAACTAAGAGTTTACAGGTACTCCTTTGTTCATTCCTCACAACAGTTCCATGTGGTTTTATTACTTTCCCTCTCTGAAATGAAAACTTAGCCTTAGAGGCATTAAATAACTTGCCTAAGGTCATAAATGCTGAAGCTAAGTGTAGAACAGAGATCTGTATGACACAGAAGCCCATATCTTAACTGTTCACTTACAAGGACTGCCTTTCCAGGGCCCTGTCAGCTCTGCAGCATGAGCTGACACCCTTCAGTCCACAATCCTTTCCTTTAGTATAAATGATTAAGTGCTGACTTTAAATGCTGCCTCAGATCTCAAGATATTTTTAGTTTTAAAATAAATCACTATTATTAACAACAGTTATTGATTACCTAATTACCTAGTTATTAAGTGTGAAAGGAAAAAGAGATATAATACCCAATTTGTCACCTTATGAGGATTTTAATCATGTCGGGTAGATATGAGAAGTACTAAAATAGAAATAAAAAGAACTGGATGACATTTCAAACTAAAAATCAAAAGGCAGGTGCACACCTCATCAACAAGGGTACTTGCATAATGAACATTTGTATACCTAATCCTGAACTGTACCCCACATATTTAAAATTAAAAATTAATAAGATAAAAATAAAAAGGCTCAGCTAATGTGGAGTACTGTATGGTTATGGAGTAAGAATGATAGTGTGGGATTCCTAGGTCAGTTCCTCAGAAGCTGTGTGGATTTGAGCAAGTGGCTTGACCTCTCTCAGTCACAGCTGCCTTGCTGGCAGTGTGGGGATGGTGAGACTCCTGGTTTCACCCACTACAACATTGCTGTGAGTATTAAGTGAGATGACAAATGGAAAACTGCTTTGTAAAGTTCAAAGAATTATATAAACTCCAGCTATTTATTTTAGAATTCTACGGCAAACATAACCATCTTCGATATATTTAAAAATGGCCCATCCTGCATCAAAGAGCAAATGCCAGAAGGTAAGACTATAATGAGGACATTCAAACAAAACTTCTGTTCTTCGGAAGCACAACTTTTACCTGTCAGTCACTCATCTGCTTATTCTGGGAGAATTATTGGCAGGAGAGTAGGCAGCAATGATAGCAAGGAGTATTGGAGTCAGCAATGCAAGAAAGGGCAAACACAGTGAACCAAAATCCCGTCTTCTTCCTCACACCATCCCTTCCCTTGCTGGTTATAAACTAGTCCATTTTATGCCCTGGCTATTTCTCAAGTACACCCCTTTCTTTGCTGCATGACTACTGCCTGACTGCAGGCCCTCTTTGCCTCTTGATTGGATGTTGCAACAGCCCATCAACCCATTTCCCACATCCCCACCACGGTTTTCTTTCCAAAACGCAAACGTGATCATATTTCTTAAGTCTCCAGATTTTCTTCCCAATGCTTGGCTAGAATGTAAAGTTTAAGTTCACCAAAACCCTTCATAATCACCTTTTACCTCTTTGTAATTATCCAGCAATATCCTCCAGGCCAGCTTAACTGTATGCCTTGCCGCTCTTAAATAAGTTACACTTATGATCAATTACACTGCCACACCTTTGCACTTACCCTTCCCTGCTTTGTTCTTCTGATGATTTCTCTCCCATCCTTCAAGACTCAGACCTGGAGCAATCTCCTCTTCACAACCCTCTTCCCTGTCTGCTCCTATCCTACAATCAGAGGCAGAGTTAGACGTTTTCTCTGACCCATTAAGACGTGATGCATGTTCTTCTTACAGCATTTTCCACAGTAGTTATTGATGTTTCTGTCTCCCCCGCTATACTAACTCTCTGAGGGCAGGGACTTCCTCAGATATGAACCTCTAGTTCCCAGTACATAACAGCTCCTTAATAAATGTTGAAAGAATGGATATATTAACACTGACTTAAAAGTTCCCTGTATTAGTGCGGTTTTAAAAATGACTGCATTAGCAGTATATTATAGAAGCACAGCTTGCTTGTAATTTTCTGTCTTATGTACTCAGCATGGAAATTTTTTTTTTCAATCAGAATCACTGAAGTTGTAATCATTTAAAAGAGGTGTCTCTAGCTAAATGGATTCTTGTGCTTAGAAAAATGTAAGGGAGTTCAGTGATTAACAGAAAAATTCTACCAAGACATTTCTTTACCCTCATTTTCAGGTCAAATTCCCTTCTTTTGGAACCTGCAGTAAAGTTGTAACTCTGTTAATTATAACATTACTGGTTGTTGCTATCAGCATATCGGCAATGTCAAAAATACATCACTGAGAAAACCAGCAGGGATAAATGGAGAATGGAAAATAGAATGTTTCAGTATGAGAAACTCTCTGAAAGAGGAATTCCAGTGCCCAGGGACCATTATCTGGTAAAAACATTTGTCTGACTGTGGGTATTAGCCAAAAATATTTCATTTATAGTGGGCAGGGTAGAGGAGGTCAGTGAGGGGCAGGACTATTTTAGCTGCACTTTTTTGCTACAATGGCAAATATCCCAGGTTCTAATTGAAGTGTATTAATCAGAGACTCACCCTCTGGGTAACTCCAATTGACACTAGATCAAGTGATAACACTGAGGGGGCATGACACCCACATTTGTTTGCCTCTAGGATTTTTTTTTAAAAGGCAATTGATAGCCTTCTGCCCTTTCTTTACTTTTTCAAGGCTTCCTTAAGTAGTACATATCTATTGTGGTCCATGAGTAAAATCTTACTTTCTTGTGAAAGTTGGGATTACCTGCTCTTTTAAAAAGGACAAAGGAGACCTGCAGCTGAAAGGTCAGGGCAGCATGACGTCTTTTCCTTTTCATCATCTCTTCCAGGACTTGAGCCTGTGCACTCATCTTCCTAGGACTGGATCATTGCAACTGCCTCAGGCACCTCCCGTAAGCTCAGCCTGTCTTTTGCTCCAGCCTTTGCTGGATCACCCAGCTCTGCAGAGGGTAACCTTGCAGCACCTCGTACATGGTGCATTGAATGTCTCTCACTGAATGCCCTGGCTATCAGCATGGCATGCCTGTGGGCCTCCCACTTACAGCCTGAAAGTGTGTATTCATGGAGGCAGGATAACAAAATGCTCCTCTCTCTCATCCCTTGGGTGGACAGATTGAAACTCCTCCTACCTGGTCTGCAGATGGTGCCATCAGCGTTAAGCCTCAGCTGCTCACATTAGTGACCAAGTAGATAGCACACTATTGTACTGGTGGTCCTCCCTCCTTGCTTTACTCTACCTACTTCCCAACTGTTGTTTGCTTATCTTACTTATCAGCGTAAACTACCCGCATGCTAACTTTGTCGCAGAGATCTGCTTTTTGGGAATGCTCATGCTGAGCCAGCCTCTGACTTGGTCTGTAACAGACACACCTTTCTCATGAGTAAATGCAACGGGTAGAAATGTATTTTTTGTATTTGCAATCATAAAGCTCAGGTTTTCACTTCCCCATTTTGTAATGGGGAGTGGAGGGAGGAACTTATTTAGTCCATTCAATGTAACTCAGTTTCTTTTGGCTAAAAAGAGTCTCTTTAGCTTATAATAGTGTTAGTTCCTTAAACGTTTAAACTTGGCAGTTCTGAATTCTCCCCCTCTCCTTCCCTTGCACTTCTCCCCAGAGCCCACGTAAATTCTCAGATGCTTAAATATCACTCTGGCATCTCTCTTCTCTCTCAGGTGGTATTTGGCTTCCTGTTCCCTAGGGCAATAATCCAGAATCTCATAGTCTAGTAATAGTAAGAGGTTGTAGTGGGAAAAATACAAAACAGAAAAATATGATTAAAAATGTTACCAAGATATTATTCCTTTTCAACTCGCTCCCCTTTTTCCAATCAGTCTTCGCACTAGGCCCATTTTTACCATATCAGTTATCTGCAAAGGAATGGAAGTGGCTTCCAGCTTATGACCTGTGATGACTAGTCTGAACTGAACTTCTCTGCTTTCACTGTACCTAAGGCAGTGTCAATATCACTTGAAGTGAAGGAGGTACATGGGATACCAAAGTTTGGGTAATGTTAGGAGGGGGAAACAGGTACTAGGGAGGTAACCAGCAATACCAATTAAAGTTTGCCACTGTGATATTTTCTTCTTACTGTCCCTCACGTGACCTCCTGCAACAAAAACAATGCCTGGCTCAACAACATGAAGTTTGCTCTCAGGCACACAGGTAAGCTGCATTTTCCAGACTCCATAAAGTTAGGTTGGGGCTGGGGACTACACTCTGGACAGTGGTATGTGAACAGAAGCAGCTCACACCACGGTGTGGCTTGGCCCATGAGGACTTCCCATGTATAATCCAACACCCACTTGTTTTCTCCTGTGGTAATCTTAGAAGACATCTGTGGAAGGTGACTACATCAAAATATAAAATGAGAGGGGAATCCAAGATGACCCTTGGATCCCTCGTGCCTCTCCCGCCAAGTGAGGCAGAGAGTAGGGACCCAGTCGCAATAGACAGAGACACCCCCAAACACTTTAGGATGGGTGAAGCACCCTGCACCCAGCAAAGGTCTCTTTGAACACATAGAGACCACAAAGTGATGGCAGACACAGGAATCTGGGCTCCCCATCACCTGCCATGTGCCAGGCTTACACACACAGAAGCCCTGCCCAGTGAAGAAGAGTGGGTGAGTGATTCTAAGACGTGCTGAGTCAATTCACCCCCTCCCAACAGTGCATAAGTTGTCAGTCACACACAAGAGGAGTTCTGGTCAGGGCAGAGTGGCAGGCAGCTAGAGCCCAAGTGGAATGGGGAACAAAACCTATGCCTGGTCGGCCATCATGAGCACAGCTTTCCAGTGGAGCTTGGTGGCCACTCCCAGGCAGGGAAAGCTAGCCTGCAGAGTGAACCAGTCTGGTACCTGCCACCAACAGCTAGTAGCTATCTTTCCAGTCAGATCAGAAAGAGTCACTTCCAAGTCCTGTGTGTCTACAGGGTGGACTTCCTCCTACCCCACCTCCCACATGGCAGGGAACTTACTCTTTTTTTAATAGTAGTGTGTAGACTTGAACAGGGAAGGAGTGACATGAGAGACACCCAAAGACTTTCTTGGTAGGAAGGCATCTTGACTGCAAACTTCAGATAGCAGATGAAGGGGGGCATCCCCCCATTCGTTCTCCATAGAGTGCTAGCAGCAGGGACTGAAAATTAACCCAACTATATTAACAGCAGAAAAGAAAATCTACACGAGGGAAACCTGCCACAGGGTGGAACAAGGAGAAGTGAATGCCCCTCCTTTCTCACTGAGTGACCTTTATTGAAGCACAGAAAGGGTCCTTGAAGAGAGACTCATTGAGTAGCTTCAGAGCAGCAAAATTAAAGAGGAATTACAGAGAGGAAAGAAAGTCTTGTCACAAATGAGGAAAAATCAATGAAAAAAAACTAGACAACAAAGTCCTAAAGAGACAGTGCCCCAAAAAGCAGTTATCAAAGCACAAACAAAGGAAACCCTCCAGAATGTCCTGCCCAAGATGACAGTCACAGAAACAGAGATAGGATGGCTAAAATGAACAGAGAGAATCAAGAGAAACTAGAAGCAAAACTCACCAAAGTCATACAGGAAGTAAAAAGAGAGTTGGTCAATTTCAGAAAAAGTCTATTCTGAAATAATATAAATGAAGAACTTCATCCTGGAAACTAAAAACACAGTAATAAGCATAGGAAGCAGAATCAATCAAGTAGAGGAAAGAATCTCAGAACCTGAAGACTAAAATATGGACTTAACCCAGTCTGTCTAAAACATGGGGGAAAAAGTGCTAAAAAAGAAGGAGCAAAGCCTCAAAGAGGTATGCAACTATGTCAAGAAGTCAAATAGATACCTGATTGGAATACCTGAAGCAGAAAGAGAACCTGAGAACACTGTGGAACAAACATTCCATGAGGTCATTCAAGAAAACTTCCCACATCTTGTTGGAGAGGTAACCATTCAAGTGCAAGAGATTCAGAGAATCCCCGCAAGGTATCACATGAGAAGACCATCCCCCAGAAACATAATCCACCGCCACAAAGTAAGCATGAAAGAAAATATCCTAAAGGCAGCAAAAGGGAAAGATCAGACTAACTACTGAAGAAGACCCATAAGAATCACTTCAGACTTATCTGCAGAAACATTATAAACCAGAAGGGACTGGAGTCCAATTTTTAATGTTCTTAAAGATAAGCAATTCCAGTCAAGAATTTCCTACCTCACCAAACTAAGCTTCATCAGTGATGGAGAAGTAAAATTCTTCCCAGATATCCAATCCCTAAGAGAATATGCTGCCTCCAGACCAGCCCTTCAGGAGACACTTAAGAAGGTACTGGACACAGGAGAAAAATAAATAAATAAATAAATAAATAAATAAATAAATAAATAAAAAGTCATACCCACCACAAAAGTACAGACAAGCACCATAAAAGTACAGGCAAGCACCACAGTTATCAGAGCATGCAGAACATTCCCAAAAATGAAAACACAGCCGGGCTCAGTAGCTCAGCCTGTAATCCTGCGTCTTTGGGAGGCTGAGGTGGTTGGATTGCCTGAGACCGCGGGTTCGAGACCCGCCTGGGCAGGCGAGACCTCATCTCTACCATAAATCAAAAAATGAGCCGGGTGTGGTAGTGCGCGCCTGTAGTCCCAGCTACTTGGAAGGCTGGGGTGAAAGGATCGCCGGAGCCCAGCAGGTCAAGGCTGGGTGACTGGAGTGAGGTGAGTGGATTGCCTGAGCCCGCGGGTTCGAGACCCACCTGGGCAGCGAGACCTCATCCCTACAATAAATAAATAAAAAAAATCAGCCGGGCGTGGTAGCGTGCGCCTGTAGTTCCGGCTACTCGGAAGGCTGAGGCGGAAGGATCGCCGGAGCCCAGCAGGTCGAGGCTGCGGTGGCCGGAAGCGGCCACTGCACTCCAGTCTGGATGACAGAGTGAGACACCAACTCAAAAAAAATAAAAATAAAAAAAATAAAACAAAGCAACCTCCTAAGAGCTCTATGACAGAAATAAACTCTCACATTTTAATAATCAATGTGAACATGAATGGTCTAAATGCACCACTGAAGAGACATAGAGTGGCAAACTGGAAAAAGGAGCATAATCCAACAGTCTGTTGCCCTCAGAAAACTCATCTCACTCCACAGACATTCACAGGGTTAAAGCTGGGGGTTGGAAAATGGTCTTTCAGGCAAATGGAAAACAGAAGAGAATAGGTGTTGCAAACTTCAAGCCATCAAAAGTTAAAAAGGACACAGAAGGACACTATATAATGATAAAAGGTTCAATCCACCAACAAGAAATAGCCATCTTAAACATATATTCACCCAACACAGGAGCACCAGGTTTTATTAAGCAACTACTAAGTAAACTAAGAGAGGTCATTGATTCTCACACAATCATAGTTGGAGACCTAAACACTCCACTAACAACTTTAGATAGATCATCAAGGCAAAAACAAACAAACAAACAAAACAAAACAAACAACAAAGGAGATCCGGAATTTTAACTCAATGCTTGATTAAATGGATTTATTAGACATCTATAAGACATTTCACCCAATATCTACAGAGTATACATTCTACTCATCAGCACATGGGACATACTCTAAGACCTATCACGTTCTCAGACATAAATCAAGCATGAACAATTTTCAAAGATTGAAATAATACCATGCATCTTCCCAGCTCACAGTGGAATAAAAATAAATACTGCCACTAAAAAGATTCCCTCCAAACACTAAAGATATAGATACTAAGCAACATGCTACTGAACTACTTCTGCCTCAACACAGAAATCAAGACAGAAATAAAAAGTTTCCTGGAAACAAATAAAAACAAAGACATAGCTTATCAGAATCTCTGGGATGCCATGAAATCAGTGTTAAGAGGCAAATTACACATACACACATCAAAAAAACAGAAAGATCACAAGTAAATGCTTAATGTCACACCTAAAGGAACTGGAAAGGCAAACAGAAGAATCCAGATCACTAAGATAAAATTGTAATTGCCGGATATAGAAGACAAAATATCTTAGAAAAGATCAACAAGACAAAAAGCTGGTTCCTTGAAAGGATAAATTAGATTGATGGACCCCTGGCCTGATTGACTAATAAAAAAGAGAAAGTCCAAATAAATACAATTAGAAATGCAAAAGGTGAGGTCACAGCTAACCCTGAAGAAATTCAGAAGATTATCAGAGATCACTATGAACACCTGTATGCAAATAAACTAGAAAATCTAAAGGAAAGGGAGGACTTTCTCTTACACAACCTCCCAAGGTTGAAACAAGAAGAAACTGAGACTCAAGAAGAAACTGAACTCAACAGACCAATAACAACCTAGTAAATCAACTCAGTCATAAAAAATCTTTCTGTCAAAAAAATTCTCAGGCTAGATGGCTTCCCAGATGAATTCTACAAGACATATAAGGAGGATCTGATATCAATCCTACTGAAAGTATTCCAGACAATCAAGAATGATGGAATTCTCCCCAACTCATTTTATGAAGCTAATATACTGATACCCAAACCTGGCAAAGATCCAACAAGGAAAGAGAATTACAGACCAATCTCCTTGAACACAGACACAAAAATTCTCAACAAGATTCTAGCAACTCAGATCCAACAACACATCTCAAGGATCATTCACCATGGTCAGGTGGGCTTCATTCCTGGGATGCAGGTCTGGTTTAACATTTGCAAGACCATGAACATAATTCAGCACATCAACACATGTAAAACCAATAACCACATGATTATATCACTAAACACAGAAAAAGCATTCAACAAAATCCAGCATCCCTTCTTGATAAAAACAAACAAAAAACCATTGACCATCCAGGCATAGAAGGAACATTCCTCAAAACAGTAAGAGCCATCTATGATAAACCCAGTCAACATCTTGCTCAATGAGCAGAAGCTGGAAGCATTCCCCCTGAGAACGGGAACAAGACAAGGATGACCTCTCACCTCTCCTGTTTAACATTGTGTTGGAAGTTTTAGACAGAGCAATCAGGCAAGAGAAGGAAATCAGGGATATTCAAATAGGAAAAAAGGAAGTTAAGCTATTCTTCTTTGTGGATGATATGCTTCTATACCTTGAAAACCCTAGTGAGTCTGTCAAAAGCCTCCTTGTATTGATAAATGACTTTAGTTAAGTCTGAGGTTACAAAATCAATGTGCAAAAAGACAGTTGCATTTTTATACACCAGCAACAAGCAGGCAGATAACCCAATAAAAAGCACTATCCCATTCACAATAGCCACAAAAAAATGAAATACCTTGACATTCACCTAACCAGAGAAGTGAAAGATCTTTACATCAAGAGCTACAAAACGCTGCCCAAAGAAATCAAGGATGACACAAACAAATGGAAAAACATTCCATGCTCATGGATTGGAAAACTCAATATTGTCAACATGTCCATCCTACTCAAGGCAATCTACAAATTCATTGCAATACTCATTAAATTACCAACATCATTTTTCTCAGACCTGGAAATGGCAATACAGAAATTCATATGGAAACAAAAAAGAACACAAATAGCCAAAACAATCCTCAGCAAAAGGAACAAAATAGGTGGTATCACATGTCGAGACTTTAGACTTTATTACAAAGCTACAGTAACCAAAACAGACTGGTATTGGTACAGAAATAGGTACAAAGACCGAGGGAACAGAAGCAAAAGCACAAGCCCTCAACAAACTCACTTTTGACAAAACCACCAATAACAAGCACTGGGGGAAGGAAATCAGATCCAACAATTATATTCAGCAAATGGTGCTGGGAAAACTGGCTGACCACATACAGAAGAATGAAACTGGATCCCTACCTATCAGCATATACAAAAATTAACTCAAAATGGATCGAAGACTTAAACATAAAACTTCAGATTATAAGAATCCTAGAAGAAAATGTAGGAAACATCCTTATGCACATTGGAATAGGCAACTAATTCATGACCAAGTCCCCAAAAGCAAATGTCATAACAGCTAAGATAGACAAATGGGATCTCATCAAACTGAAAAGCTTTTGCACAGAAACCATTAAGAGAGTAAAGAGACAACCCACAGAATGGGAAAAAATGTTTGCAGATTATACATCTAATAAAGGCCTAACTTCCAGGCTCTACAAGGAACTCAAAAGAAGTGAAAGGAAAAAAATCCAACCCTATTAAAAAGTGGGCAAAGGGCATGAACAGACTCTTCTCAAAAGATGAAATACAAGCAGCCACCAGACACATGAAAAACCGTTCAGCTTCACTAATCATCAGAGAAATGCAAATCAAAACTATAATGAGATGCCACCTAACTCCACTAAGGTTGGCTATCATTAGTAAGTCCAAAAACAACAACAGATGCTGGTGCAGATGTGGAGAAAAGGGAATGCTTCTACACTGTTGGTGGCAATTGAAAGCAGTGTGGTGATTCCTAAAAGAGCTAAAATTTGACCTTCCATACAATCCAGCAATCCTCCTCCAGGGAATATACCTGGAGGAGCATAAATCTACAAAAAAGACACCTGCACATGCACGTTTATTGACAATAGTAAAAACATGGAACCAACCATATTGCACATCAAAAGTGGTCTGGATAAAGAAAATGTGGGACACATACACAATGGAATATTATGAAGCCACACAGCAGAACAAAATCATAGACATCATAGAAAATTGGGTTCAGTTGGAGACCATAATACTAAGTGAACTATCACAGAAACAAAGAACTGAATACTGCACGTTCTCACTCATAAGTGGGTCCTTAACATTAGATCCATTAACACAAGGGAGGGATCAGCAGTCACTGAGTACTGCTGGGGAAAGGAGAAGAAAGGAGGGTGGGGAGCACATGACAACATAAAGTGTACCTGCTCCCAAATCAGGGGAAGTGAGGGTCAGTTGAGGCCCAAACTTCACCTGCTTGCAGTCTACTTAAGTAGTTAATCCTCACTTGTACTTCTCTATAATAAAATAAAATAAAATTTAAAATGATGCCAGGGCCCTGAATGATTGGGTGGAGATGAACCCCTTATTTCCATGCTCCCAACCCACCCTGACTCTTAGGCCCACCAAATCGGATTGGGATGTGAATAACTCAATTATGAAATTGCTGGCTTTGCTTTCAGCATAGTGACTATGTCAAGAAGGCATAACTGTGTGAAAACCAATAGGGATAAAAGGGGTATTAATGTTTCAGTGTGAGAAACTCTTTAATGGAAGAATTCCAGTGTCTTTAAGTAATAAAGGTGTATTGTGTTTAAGCTATTAAGATCTGGGAACTGTTATAGTAGCTAGTTTTATTTACACTAGTACACCCTTCAGTATTGTGCATGGAAGTTCTCTTGCCTAAAATGGATACTCTCTTCCCTCTTTTTTTTCTAATCAAAACCCTACCAATGTATAAAGACCTACCTAATCCACAAACTTTTCAATGATCACTATAGCTCTTGGTGACCTCTTCTCCCAAATCCTAGGGCACTTGCTGTATGTCTAATTCAGACCTTAAATATGCACCATTTTGCTTTGTTATTTGACTTTTTAAAATGTATGTTGGTTTACTTGCCCAAGTAGATTATAAAATTCTCAACTGGAAAAGACTATTATTTTTTTAATGCTATTATTATTAAACTCCCAAAGCAATTATCACCAATCTGTGCAGGTAGCATACCAGGATGACAAGTCAGAAGTCATGGAAATGTCCTATAAATATCACAGTACGATTCTAGCATGGGCTAAATATAAGAATCCAACCTCAGTAATTCTGGATCATAGGTACAACCATTAATTCTCTGAGGATGAAATTAATGCATATATATACATGCACTGTTCAGAAATACATTCCATTTGCTGTTTTACTCAAGGGCTAATTAATGTTAGCACTTTCTCCTCCTCTCCCTTAAATGCATATTGAATAATATCCCAAACTGTGAAAGGCAGGGTGAGAATGTGAGATCTTTTTGAAATTCCCCACACTATTGATTTTCTCTCATCCATATTTAGCTCTTCATTTGAAATGAAAGCCAGCAGATTTTGTATAATCTTTGCTGGACTTTGTAAGTCTAAATTTTCCATAATAACAACAATAATAAATCCTTCTTTACATCCCCAAATCTCCTCCTTCTGACCCTGGATGTTAAATAGTAATATCCACCTTTTTTTTTTTTCTTTCCCCAATTTTAATGAAAGAACAAGCTGCCAATGTCTATCATTCAGGGACTCTGTAGCTAGCCATGATTTATTTTGCAATTAAGTAAAAGTCTGTAAGAGAAGAAATGTCTTAAATGTAAAGACTAAGAACTATGAGATCTTGAAACAAGTACATATTCTAATGTTTTTATACACATTACTGGTTGACGATGCCGGAAAACATTTTAAACAGAAAAAAATGTTGGCTGTAAATGTGATGTTGTTGCAATGCGCTGGCTCGAATAGTGCGGATACCTCTGACTTCTTTATTCGTTCAGGATGCTTAGTGCTAGCAATTTGCTTTTCAGTCCAGTCAGTGTACTTTCATTTTGCACTGGAGAAAGTACCTCTGTAATTGTAAAGTTCACGCCCTGCAGGCTTTAGTTTCTTCTCCACTGAGGCTCCTTGCATAGAGAGTCATCACTGCTGACTGTGACAGCATTCCAACAATCAGAGAGCATTCAGTCTCATCCTTTTCAAGTCCTAAAAGCAACATATTAATGATAAAGAGTAAATTCGCTAGCCTTTCAAGAATAACTTAAGATGATACAGTAACATGGGACACATATCTGAAAAGCAAAGAAACATTTTATGGACAACCTATTATTCTTGCATTTTTACTCTGTAGCAGCCATAATTTAACCTCTGATTGACCAGAAGGAAGACCAAGAACTAAGATATAAATACACTGGTTCATATATTTTTCCACCAACAAACTTTAATGTGAGAATTGCCTTTTAATATTATTTTTTAAAATAGCCACTATTAAGGACTATCAGCAGAGGTTTTCAAAATGTGTTTCTCAAAGCCACATGACTCAGGGCTGCCAAAAGTGGGTTGAGTGTGTGGTTTTCCCCGTTTCTCCTTTTCTAACCCAGTAGTTTTACTTTTTATCTGTCTTATACTTGGGTTTCCACATAAAATTTATAATTAAAAAACGAATTCTGTTAAAAAAAAACCCAAAACCAAAAAAATCCATAATGATATAATTAGTCTATGGAGACATTTATTTTCCTCCAATCAATGTAACTCACTTTTTCTGTATTAAAGTACCCACAGTGTTGTTTCCATGTTGTGGGAACTGTGTAGGGGAAGTCTGCTGTTCTGTTGGCAACCCAGTATTGACACCCTTTCCTAGCAGCACCCTGATTATTTTTTGGGGAATGATCTCGTTCCCAGTGCAGGTGAAGCTTGTGGATGGTGAATCTGAGGACTTTGCTCTATGGGAGCTGAAGCAACCTGAGCCTTCCTCTCAAAGCCCCAGGGCAGCAGCAGTGAGTCACTGACATTAGTCAGTGTCCATCCCCAGGTCTTTGAATCTGGAGTGAGTGACACAACAAAAGGAACACAGGGGTTTTCTTTACCAGTTTTATCAGTGGTACCCTGCCCTGCCAGGAGACCTTGCTAGGATCATTCCTTCCTCATTTTGTAGAGCTGCCTTGGTGCCTGTCCATTTTCTTCTTCCTCTCTCTTTTCTTTTCTTTTCTTTTCTTTTCTTTCTTTTTCTTTCTTTCTTTCTTTCTTTCTTTCTTTCTTCCTTTCTTTCTTTCTCTCTCTCTCTCCCCCCCATTCTTTCTCCTCCTCCTCCTCCTCCTTCCTTTCCTTCCTCTTTTTCTTCTTCTCCTTCTCCTTCTCTTCTTTTTGTCACGGTCTTATTCTGTCACCCAGGCTAAAGTGCAGTGATATGACCATGGCTCACCAGTCTCAACCTCCTGGTTCAGGCAATCCAATCCTCCCTCCTCAGCCTCCTGAGTAGCCGAGGAGGAGTGCCATCATACACAACTAATTTTTAAAAAATTTTTTGTAGAGATGAGGTCTCGTAATGTTGCCCACGTTGGTCTTAAACTCCTGGGCTCAAGTGATCCTCTCGTCTTAGCCACCCAAAGTGCTGGAATTACAAGTGAGAGCCACCATGCCCAGTATGCCTGCCCCTTTTCAAGTCTGGTTCTCAAGACTTCCAGCAATTTATTGAGTCCCTAGTAATTCATTCACATGCGTTTTTACACCACGTGCCTTCATTTTTCTTGCCTTACTCTTCCCTATTCCCTCATGGACCAGAACATAGACTGTCCTGTGACAACCCCCACTACAGTTTAGTTGCTCACTCTCTCCAGAGGCATGTCTCCTTTTTCACAGGGGCACTGGTGTTTCAATTACACTCTACCCTTTTCCACTTCAGCGCTTATATTCACTCCTCCTTGTTTTGGTTTTACTCCCCTGTGTCAGTGTTGATACCTCAATGTGTTCCTGACTCTCTACACAGCAAGTCATCCCAGCAATGGTTTGAAAGTATGTAAGCCTCACTTGTCAGAAGGTCAGGAACAACTGTCAGAAAGATGAAGGCAGAGAAGGTTAGAAACAAAAAGGATACCAGGAAAGCAGTGTATCAAAACACAAGCCTGAGCAGGAAGAGCACAACATCCAGATACACAGAAATTCAGGACAAGGTGCCACTACAATGAGACAATTATCCTGAAGAGAGCCCTGGTTTGCACAGGAGCTCCTTCATGCTCTCTGCACCAAAGGGACTGTCCTGGTGAGGATACCTGTGGCACCCCCCTCCACCACACCAATCAAATATAGATTTTAATCCAAATCTACTTAGTCTTCACTAAGACACGCCACCATCCTATTAACACAATAGGGACAATAATACCTTCCTGTTGTATTTTGAATAATAATAATAGCTGTCATTTATTTATTGAGAGCTTACTGTATGCCAGGATCTTTGGTAACGTGCTTGGGTATAAGGAGAATTGAGCTTGAGGGAGGTTAAGTAACTCACCCAAGGTCACTGACCAAGTAAATGGTCAAGCTGAGACTTCAACTTAGGCCTGTCAACTCAGAGCTCAAGTTCTTAAAAACTCAGCATCTTGCCCCTAAATGCCATTCAACTGGACTGTGCTGTAGAACACACAGACAGCTACATCTTCCAATTCCAACCTTCCTATCTGGCATAAGGAAGAGTTCCATAAATACATGTTGAATAAACAAACATGAAGAAGCCTGTTAGCTTAACTTTCACTGGTATAAGAATGGGCACAGTGGCCACTGCTTGCCCACAATGGCACAGCTTTCTTCTGGGAAATGGTCTTTCCCATATTCCTTTTAAAAAGTATTTATTTGTTTTTTTTTTTTCCTCTTTTAATTTTTATTAAATTGTGGGATACAATTTGGGGCTAGGTATACAAATATTCACCGTGCAGCTACCCTTATCGATGAGGTGTGCCCCCTCCTTCCCCAGGCAGATATCGACGACTGTCAATCCCACCTCCCCTCCCACGCTCCTCCCCACAGTTTCCCGCCACTTTCAATCCTTTTCTTATAGTAATACGGTAGTTGTTCAAGGTTCACTTATGAGTGAGAACATGTGATACTCAGCTCTTTATTTCTGTGAGAGATCACTCAGTATTATAGGCTCTAATTCCATCCAGGTTGCTGCAAAGTTCATGATCTTGTTCTTCTTTATGGCTGTGTAGTATTCCATTGTGTATATGTGCCACATTTTAAAAATCCAGTCCTCTTTTGATGGGCAGCATGGGTGGGTCCATGTTCTCGCTATTGTTAACAATGCTGCGATAAACATACGTGTGCAGTTATCTTTTTCATAGAGCGACCTGCATTCTTCCAGGTCCCAGTAGGGGGATTGCAGGGTCATATGGAAGGTCGATTTTTAGAACTTTTAGGAATTGCCACACTGATTTCCACAGAGGCTGAACTAGTTGCACTCCCACCAACATTGTAATAGCCAAAACAATCCTCAGCAAAAAACAAAACAAAACAAAACAAAAAACGCAGGAGGTATCACACTTCCAGACTTTAAACTATATTATAAAACTACAATAATCAAAAATAGCCTGGTATTGGTACAAGAACAGGCATATAGACCAATGGAAAATAATTGAGATTCCAGAAGCAAAACCTTAATTTCTCAACCAACTCATCTTCGACAAAGCCTCCGCCATCCACTCACTGGGGGAGAGGAGAACCTATTCAGTAAATGGTGCTGGGAAAACTGACCACATGCAGAAGATTAAAACAGGACCCCTACCTATCCCTGTACACAAAAATTAACTCTAAATGGATTACAGACTTAAATGTAAAACCTCAAACTGCAAGAACCTTAGAAAATGCAGGAGACACTCTTATGCAAGTTAGAACTGGCAACCAATTCCTGATCAAAACCCGAAGTGCCCAGGCTGTAAGAGATAAGATAGACTATTGGGTCCTCATGAAACTTACAAGTTTCTGCAAAGCCAAAGAAACCATCAAGAGAGCAGGGAGCCCACAGACGGGAAAAAATATTTGCCAACTCCATGTCTGACAAAGGCCTAACATCAAGGATCTACAGGGAACTCAAATATGCCGAAAAGAAAAAAACAAACAAAGTGGGCTAAAGATATGAACAGACACTTCGCAAAGAAGACGTAAGAACAGCCAACAGATATAGAAAAAAATATTCAGCCTCACTAGTCATCAAGGAGATGCAAATTAAAACTACACTGAGATACCACCTGACTCCAGTCAGAATGGCCATCACCAATAACTCAAAAAAACACAGATGCTGGAGAGGATATGGTGAAAAGGGAAAATTTCTTTCCCATATTCTAACCATATGCATATAGAAGCTGCCATTGGCTTACAGAGCCCACCTTCCTGCCTTCTCGGATTGGCCAGGTGGCAGGAAGTAAACGAAGCCCTGCTTAGAGCTGATTGGAACAGGTTGGGCCCTGCTGGGATGAACCAGGCGAGTCCAACCAGAGACTCCCCTCTGGAGTTTCAAGTGGGGGCCAGAGTCTAGTCTCAGTCTCCCTCTGGTGGTGAAAGGAGGAGCAACTGGGCATAATAGTGGCTGGAGTCCGTATAATCCATATGAGGAGATGGGTCTGAAAATACAAAGCCCACCTGCAGACACAGACTGAGAGACTGAGCGATAGAAACCAGAAGGAGAGATTAAGAGTGCTCAGTGAGCATGGCAGGGTGTGAGACCTACTACGAATTTATTCTCAAGTCCCAGCTTCACACTTGCCCTGACATCACTTTAACCAATCCAAACTGAGTCACTGTCAGACCTAATAGTCTGACCAAGACAGTGGGCCTCTAAAAATTCTAACACATGAAGCCCATGTTTACCCCCAAGAGAAAGGAGAAAATACTTTAAGGCTTCTATCTCTGCATATGGCATTTGCTTCTCTATCTCTCATCTTAGACTGTGCAACCTTGAAAGGGAGGATTATAACAAAGGGTTTGGCAGAGCCAAGAAGCAAATTTTAGGAATAATTCGTCAATAGCAGTCCTGTTTTCTTGTCTCCCTTGCCAACTGCAAAGACTTTTATTTTGCAGGATGGCTTTCCTGACCATTAGGTAGCAACAGATGCATTTGTTATGGTACCACATATTCCTACAGAATAGCTGATAATAAAAGTTTTTAATCTGAAGCACTATGGAGAAAGATAGAGGTTCTTTGCTACCCTAGACATGAAGTTAACTGAGCTTAATTTACTTCACCATTTCATCATTCTACAATAATCAAATTGTTATAATATTACTATTATGTATTTATTTATAGAACAGATCTATTAGGAGGTAGTTTTTCACCTTATTAAAAAACGCCTCATGGAATTGCAGCCAGTGTTTGAATGAGATATTGCTCTGACAGTTTACAAAAATGCCTCCTAATGGAGAAACCAAAGATCATAATGAGTTCACATCGATGCAGTTCACACACAACATATTCAGAAGCATAGTTATTACATGAAGCCAGACTACTAAGGATAGATGTGCAGTGTGCTCACTGCTTCATGGCCTGGGTTGGGGCACAAGTAGGAGCCAAAATCTAGTCCTAACTTCACACTTGTGTGCCCAAAAGTCTCCCTCCTCCCACCCAGAGCCACCTCCAGTCTGGTGGTCATTTTACCATAAACAGATCAGGCCCACCTGCAGTCTAAAACTGGAAGAAAAAGACTTTCTTCTGAAACACAAAATAAATAACAGAAGTAACATTTTCCCGAGAAAAATTAAGCACATAACATCCAATAAGTGCTCACTGAACTAAATATATACACTATTGAATAAGAAGGGTAATGATTTTCTTGATAATCTGCCAAAAGAAAAATGAGCATATGTTATAACCTACATGCTTCTATTTTCTTTCATGGCATATTTCTTCCAAATGCTGTTTTTTGTCCACTCTACCCAACAGCATCAGAACTGATGACATATCTTTTGTGTCTCTTCTCTTTTTAAATAGGGACATCAGAAAAATTAGACGCTTCTTTAACTTTTAAAATATTTTTTACTTGCTATCACTATTTCCTTCCTTCATCTTTGTTGCCATAACTGCCCTGAACTAACTTATGGAACCCAAGACCAGGGGAGAAAAAGCTTCAGCGAGTCACATAATCACATCCCCATCACTGCAGTTTTGGTTTAACAACATTGACAATAAATTCTTCTCCACGACTCACCATAGTTTGTTTTTTATTCCACAGAAAGGTTCTGGACATGCATATGGTGCTTTCTATAAATAACAGCTACGCATTCCAGCTTTCAAGGGAGTACATTCTGCTAAACATAGACTGTGGAGACAAGTAATCCCTGTTTTTCTTGCTGTATATCGTGGGTGCTAATTCAGGCTGAGTTTTCCTTATTCCGCCTCAGCTTGACCTTGGTTATTTTGGGTCTTTCCACAAAGATCTCTGTAGTGCTTCTAGTGCTTCATAGTTAATACTGAGGCCAGCAGTATCTGCAGTCATGGGATTCTAGAACCACAACTGCAATCACCATTAACCGGAAGGACCACAGTGTTGATGAATCGTCTCATGGATATTCTAATCCAAAACCCAGAGATTTGGGAGTCTCTTGGTAACTGCAAGAACTACAGGCCATTTGACAGTTGTTTTTTTTTTTTTTTTTGATAGTTGAGGTCTGAATATTATTGACCTAAAACCTCTCCTAAATGAGGCTGGAAGAGAGACAATTTGGCACGAAAGGCTAGAGCTAGAGCAAGAGCTCTGAGGAATATGTGACTGATGGAGAAGGCACAGAGCATGACTGTTCAGTCCTCTCAGCCAATGCCAACCTAGGGGATAACCTGGGTGTTATGGTACTTGACTAGGTCACATCTTGTTTTACTTTCTGCTTGTTCATTTTTGTTTTTACTGCTTTTCAAATCCCAGTAGAAATTTGGTCTTATATGTAATTTCAATGCCAGCATAGGCCATTCAGCATCAGAAATATGAAATAGAAGTCTTTGGGAGTTATTTATTATTGGTTCTTTATTTTGGAAAGACCTTTATTCCTGTTTATAACCTCCCATTTAGCTCTAAAATGCCAACAGGCCCATCAGTCACACCAGATCTACCACTGGAGTATTTGTGATCCAGGCAGTGCTTTTCAGTTTACAAAATGTGACATCACATCCCTTCCATCATAGATTCCCCTATGGGGCAAGAATTGCTATTCATATTTAGAATTGAGAAAATTGAAATCAGACTGATGATGTGGTAGGTTCACAGAGAAGATCCAGAGCTCAAATTATAGTCTTGTGCTCTTTTCATCTTAACTGAAGAATCTTTAGTCTCTATAATTGCTGTAATGAGGTGTGGTAAAGAGGGTCCTGGCTCTGAACTTGAGGACATCCTGTAGGCTGCTCCTTGCCAAACAGGGAAATTTGCATCGGTTGCTTATTATTTCTGAGCCTCAGTTTACTCTTCTGTAAAATGAAGACCTTTTTTAACTCTCACCTTCTATAGATACAGTGATTAAAAAAACAGGTTCATCAGGAATATTTCTTTTCTCCAAGTGCAGTACAAGCATGATGTGTACACTTTACATCAGAGGAAAATAGAAAAGCTGAGTAATTTTCTTTTTCTATCTCCTTTCTCTCTGTCTTCATTTTTTTTTTTTTTACCATTCCCTTGATCTGCTGCCTTTGGTGAAGTGCTTACGCTATTCAAGTCCTCATTTTTGTCAGCTGCTAAGTGAAGAAAATAGTGCTGTTCTTACATGAGTTTATTGAGACTTACAGTTTCTATCTTTATCAAGTAAGTTTTAAAGCAGTGAGTCCTCGTAGCACACCAAAGTCTACGGGAAGTTGGATTAGCATGGTTTTTTGTTTTTGTTTTGATTTTATGTTCTTATAGCATTTTGTTTGTGTTGAGAATAGAGATACCAAGATTTTTTTTCATTCTTAAACCTCAATTCTAGCCTTGGTATACATATACAACTGGTAACTGTTGAAAACATGAATGGAGAAGAAGGCCCACACAGTTAGACCAAAGGTTCTCAGCGTGTTTCCCCAGATCTGTGGCATAGGCATCAACAGGAAATGTGCTAGAGATGCAAATTCTCAGGCTCTATCCACTGTCTGCTAAGTCAGAAACTCTGGGCCCAGGGACCCGAACTTTTTTTATTTTTTATTTTTTATTTTTTGAGTTGGAGTCTCACTCGGTCGCCCAGACTGGAGTGCAGTGGCCGCTCCCGGCCACCGCAGCCTCGACCTGCCCCAGGCGGGTCTTGAACCCACGGGCTCAGGCAATCCACTCACCTCAGCCTCCCAAAGGCGCGAGATTACAGGCTGAGCCACCGAGCCCGGCAGACCCGAACTTTTAACAAGCCCCACAAATGATTCTGCTACACTATAAAGTTCAAAAACTCCTGAGTTGTGTTACTGTCTTATTAAGATATTTTTTTTCATTCCCCACCTCCTCAGCATGGCTTTAAGAATGAAACCACTGAGAATATCTGTTATTGGAATGGAAGGAACTTTACATGGGGCCAGTATAGCATAGCTTTTACTAGAGAATAACAATAAGCTAGGTTGTAACACTCCATTACCTTTTCGATATTCTTATGGCTACTACTAATGTTCTTCTTCTTCTTTTTTTTTTTTTTTTTTTTGAGTTGGAGTCTCACTCTGTCACCCAGACTGGAGTGCAGTGGCCACTCCCGGCCACCGCAGCCTTGACCTGCTGGGGCTCCAGCGATCCTTCCGCCTTAGCCTTCCAAGTAGCTGGAACTACAGGCTCACGCTACCACACCCGGCTAATTTTTTTATTTACTGTAGAGATGAGGTCTCAACAAGTTGCCCGGGTGGGTCTTGAACCCACAGGCTCAGGCAATCCACTCACCTCAGCTTCCCAAGGTGCGAGATTACAGGCTGAGCCACCGAACCCAGTTTCTTCATATATTTTAAAGATGTATGAAACCTTAACCTATCAATTAGTACCAATACATAATATAAAATGTATACACATAAATCTTAAAATATTTGTGATAAAAAACTTTGTCTGAACCTTAGTTCAGTTCCACTGGGGCTAGTCATTTTTCTGTAAAGATCCCATTGGTCTGTTACTACACAGGAAATCTAATTTTGTCTCTTAGTTCTCAAGTGATCCTGAGCCTACAGGATCTATCCTGCTAAATATTTCTTCTCATTTCCAACTCTTGTTCCATAACGTTTTGTAAGAGGCTAAGCCTGATTACTTTTAGGAAAAAGTACTTCCCTGAGGCACTAGATCTGATTTGCTAATTCCGTTAATAGCAAAGTCCTTTTCTGGAAAAGACACTGTTTTGATCAGCACTTTAATTTCCAAGATTAATACCCACAAGCTTCCCAAAAGTGGAGGAACAGCCTCGACTCATTATAAACATATTATTCATCTTTGGATGGCAAGACTTTAATAGCTGTGTGATTTCAAGCAAATTACTTAACCTTAAAGAACCTTGGTTTCCTCATCTGCAAAATAGGGGTATTTTTTCTGCCATGGGACTGGGGGCCAGAATTCAGAACCTGGAAGGAAATTCTGTTTTTTGAAAATGCAACTCAGTTCTTCCCCATGGCCAAATTTTTCAGTCTATGAGAGGAGATGCAAAGACTTCTTTCCCCTCCCATGGAGAGACAGTGGCAGTTTGATGTCTATGTTACAGACTAGGTGCAAATTCTAAACTTTAACACTTACTAGCCATGTGACTTTGGGTAATTTACTTAACCTCTTTAAGGTTTAATTCCTTCACCCATGAAATAGGGTAAGAGTAATACCAGTGCTGCAGGGTTGGAGGGATAAATGTGTAAAGAGCTTAGCCAGAGGCATGTTATTGTTATTAAGATGATCACTATTGCCTCTCTTTCTTAGCATATCTCAGGCTTTGTGCTTCTCCACTGTTTGGACCAGAATAGTCATTAATTTTTTAAAAAATCATAATGATACAGTCTGACACAATTTCACTCTTTTTTCTTTATTGAACTCAATGCAAAGCCATATCTGGCTATTGCCCACACTATTCAAAGCATACATTTTTGCCAGTGAAGATGAGACTTCTTCATTGATGATTGGTTCTGAGGTCTGAAGCTAGGTGGTTCATTTATGAGCAAATAGCCAAGGACTTTTTCCTATTGCTTGTAGCTTATAGCCAAGCCCAGGCAGACAATTGGGTGACTTTTCCCAGAAAAGAATTGTGGGGCACGGTACAGCTATTCACAAAGACATAAATTCCCCTCCCCTCTACTTTTTGGAGAAATAAAAGCAAGCAAGAATGATTTATAAACAAAGGAGTTTTAAGATGTGCCTGTGCCAAAGGTACATGTTTTCTTTTGTTGCAAATAGGCAGTCTGATTCTGGAAGACAGCACATATACCTTGCTTGAGAACAACTGGCAGCTCAGCCTGTAATCCCAGCACTTTGAGAGGCTAAGGCAAGTGAATTGCCTGAATCCATGGGTTCGGTACCAGCCCAGGCAACTTGGTGAGACCTCGTCTCTACAATAAATAATGAAAAATTAGCTGGGTGTGGTAGTGTATGCCTGTAGTTCTGGCTTCTTGGAAGACTGAGGTGAAAGGATCACCGGAGCCCAACAGGTCGATGCTGGGCATGAATGTGCCACTGCACTCCAGCCTGGGTGACAGAGTGAAACTCTTGACTCAAAAAAAATAGAACAACAGGCAGTACTTGCAATATATTAATTGCAAGGAAAAGTCTTTACATGTCAGCATCAGAGGGTGTTAGGTCGCTTGGATGGGATTTTCCTGAGGGTCTCTCACTCTAATTCTTACAAGCCTGTTTTGAAAATAATAATGTGTGTTTTATGTATGTGACACTTAGGAGGTGCCAGTTCCTTTCTTTATATAATTCAGTCTTCAAACAGGGCAACTGAAGGGAGTTTAATGGAAAGGCTATTGATAAAAGTATAAGCTGACTGGACATGGTGGCTTGGCCTGTAATCCCAGCACTTTGGGAGGCCGAGGTGAGTGGATTGCTTGAGCCCGCGGGTTCGAGACCAGGCCAGGCAACTTGGCAAGACCTCGTCTCAACAATAAATCAAAAATTAGCCAGGCATGTTAGCTTGCGCCTGTAGTTCCGGCTACTTGGAAGGCTGAGGTTGAAAGATCACCTGAACCCAGCAGGTCGATGCTGGGGTGGCCATAAGTGTGCCACTGCACTCCATCCTGGGAGGCAGGGTGAGACTCCAACTCAAAAAAAAAAAAAAAATTACAAACTTGGTAAAGGGAGAGATATGGGGAAGTACCCTAGAGTTAGCACCAACAGGACCTGTGATGACCCCCAGGCCTCAGTGGCAGGAGGAAGGGATGATTAGAGGGCCTGGAGAAAGAGCTAGCCTTTGGTAGAAAAATGCAGCAGCTGCCTTGTAGACAGACTCTTTTATTCTCTGATCTGTGTGCCTCCTGCTGCTACCCACTGATGCCATCTACAAAGACCAGTGTATTCATTTCCTAGAGCTGCTGTAGGATGGCTCAACACAACAGAAGTTTATTATCTCACAATTCTGGAGGCTGGAAGTCCAACATCATGGTGTCATCAAGGCCACCATCCCTCTAAAACTGTAACATAATCCTTCCTTGCCTCTTTTTTATTTTTGTGGTTTGCCAGAAATCTTTGAGATTTCTGGGTTTGTAGAGGCATCATTTCAATTCTTCATCTTCACGTGCTTATTCTCCCTGTGTCTCTGTCTTCATATGGTTGTCTGCTTATGAGGACACCAGTCATGTCGTATTAGGGACCCACCCTACTTCAGTACAACCTTGTCCTAACTAGTTACATTTGCAAAAATCCTTATTTCCAGATAATGTCACATTCTGAAGTCCTGGGGGTTGTAACATTAACACATCTCTTTTGAGAGGACATACTTGAACCCCTAACAGTCATCTTTCCTGAGGACACACAAGTGGAGAAGGGTAAATAGCAAACAGAGAGGAACAGAGAAGAAAAGAATTAGTGCATTCTCCTGTCACTATGTCTTCCTAGGTTCACACTGTGCAGTGTCCCAAACTTTGATCTCTTTCTTTAAGCTGTATTTCACTTTTTATTGAAGTATAAGCTATATACCGAACAGTATACAAACAATAAATGCTACTTGAGGAATTTCTACAAACTCAACTTACCCATGTAAACAGTATCTTGATCAAGACACAATATCAGTGTCATAGAAGTTCCCATCATATTCCCTTCCAGTCATTACCCCCCTAGGACCAACCATCACTCTGGCATCTAACCCCACAGATTATATGTTGCCCATTTTTCAACTTTGTATAAATGGAATCGCACAGCATGGATTCCTTTGTGTCTAGCTTTTTTTTTTTTCACACAACGTTGTGTTTCTGAGGTCATCTATGTTGTTGTGTGTAGTTGTAGTTCATTCATTCTCATTCCATTTTGTGAATATACCACAATTTAGCTACAATTCTACTGTTGATGGGTATTTGGATAGATTCCCACTGGGGGAATCT
Organism: Cephalopachus bancanus; assembly: GCA_027257055.1. Classification (NCBI taxonomy): domain Eukaryota; kingdom Metazoa; phylum Chordata; class Mammalia; order Primates; family Tarsiidae; genus Cephalopachus; species Cephalopachus bancanus. Next base: position 1,763,728 of record JAPVLO010000235.1, read on the forward strand.
GATGAATCATGTTGCTGTAAACATGCTTGTCTATATCTTTTGGTGAAAAGCATTTGGTGATAAGTGTTATTCATGCTTATGACTTTTTGACAAACCTCTTCTGGGAAGTCTTGCTCGTTCCCTGGATTATTTGTGCCTTCCTTGGTGTTCTGAAAATGAGCGCTTAACAGAGTGTATAGCATGAGTCACGAACATGTCTGTCTCCTCCCTACCCAATAACACCTCTGTGAGTTTGCAACCTCTTTTTTTTAAAGCTTTAATTTTCTTATTTTAAAGATGTGGGGTACAATTCAGGGTTAGGTATACAAATGTTCATTACGCAGTTACCCTTGTTGATGAGGTGTGCCCCCGCTTCCTCAGGCAGATTCCCACTATGGCCAATCCTGCCTCCCCCACTCCCCGTACCCCTGCAGTTTCCTGCTATTGGCAATCCTTTTCTTATAGTATTATGATAGTTGTTCAAGGTCCATTTATGAGTGAGAACATGTGATACCTGATTCTCTGTTTCTGTGAAAGATCACTCAATATTACAAGTCTGCAACCTTTTGAGGGGCAACAATTCTGCTTTATGAGTCTTCATAGCTAAGCATATTTTTGCAACGTAGTAGGTACCTACTCAGTTTGTTGAGTGAGTGAATAGATGAATGAATGAATTGGAGGCTAGAGACACCATGAGTCAGGGTTATAGGATGAGAAAACAGCTCGCCTTCAAAAGTCTGACATCCTGGCATCATTTTGTGTTGTCATCTGTTACTGCCTCTGTGACCTGTTCTCATCTTTCCTCTTTACTCAGTCAGCTGCCTCACCTCCTTCAGCACTTCCCTTCAATGTCTTCCTCACTAATTCCAAGGTCACTACATTAACCAGTGTCCTACTCACCTAACACTGATGTCATACCAACCCCTCTTGGCTGGTCTCCTTATCTTCATTTCCCCCACTTCAGTTATCCTTCACATACAGAATAGTTTTCATACCTGCTCATGAGATGAGAGAGGCTCCAACAGCCAGTCAGATCCCACTTAACTCTGTCCAATCTTATTTCTTCTTACTTTGCTTTCACACTCCATCCACCTTGGCAGAACCAGCTTCCTACATCTTTCCAGCTGTCATCATTATATCTCTGCTCACACTTCATTTGACAAGAGGTCTGAACTTCCAGTGTGAAACAGAACTGAATTCTAAATTGGTTTTCCAACGACAAGGTAGAGACTATATCAAAACACAAGACAGAAAGAATATTTTGATAACTTTTGTTATTTTGATAGCATTATTAGCCTTAACTTATAGCCCTTCTAAAACAGAATTCAGCTGGTCAAGCTGATATTTTGCAGCCCTAAAAAGTTATGTCCTAATACTGTAGCCTCTGTTTCACACTTGGGCATATGCCCACAATAAGATCATGAGTTAAGTTTTAAACGCATCAATCATTTATAAATTATACAGGCTGAAGTGTGACTAATGGCCCTATTACTTTTTTTCTTTCTTTTTTCTTTCTTTTTGAGACAGGGTCTCAATCTGCTGCCCAGGCTGAAGTGCAGTGATGTGATCATAACTTAACTGCTGCCTCAAACTCCAGGGTTCAAGCGATTCTCCCACCTTAGCCTTCTGAGTAGCTGGGACTACAGGCACACATCACCACACCCAGCTAATTAATAATTAATAATCCTATTACTAAGTGAATAAGTATTTAAGTCATTTAAGAGTGGCCAAGTAGGTAATCATTTAGTAGAAAATTCAAAGGTAGCTTAAGTACTATGTAAAATAAAACATTTATATTTTTGCAAAATGACTTCAGCAATACAAATCAAAGGTTAGAACTCGAGTCCTCTTTTTTTGTCATGAATACATTTTAATTTTTACAGCAGAAACAAGAGACTAGTTTTATTAAACTATTTATGATAGCCAGTTATCTCTTTATAAAAAGAGGTTTTATATGACTTATTTTAGGGAAAAAGAATTAAGAATTTATTTTGGCTTTCAGTGTCTAGAGATTTTGTTCTTTCATTTTATATTATATCATAACTATATATTATAACAAGAGTGGGATTTTTGTGCATGGATTGATTCAGAAGAAGTTACTGTAATTCAGAGCGGATATTAATCTCTTCCAGTGACCAGTACAAATATAGCTCAAGATTGGGCAATGATTCCTTCTACCATGTCCAGGAATAGATTAGAATAGAGCCTGGTGGGATCACGGCTGGCTGAGGCATCTCAGAGACAGTAGCTCTACTTTGTAAATACTAGAAGAAAAATTTGATAGATGCACATTTGCTACTACTTGGCTTTGTAGTCAAACATTGCTTTTGTGGATTTTGTGTCTTATCAATTAAGCCAAAGATACTCCAGTTTTCATGGGCAGTATCAGCCTGATCCCTAACTTTATCAAAATGTCATTCTAATAATCTCCATCCTAATTTGATCTCAGTGAAGTAAATTCTTTCTGAATTAGCCATCTTCAGTCTCAGAAGAGGCTACACTAGCATTGCAGCATAGTTGGTGACAAAGGCACAGGTATCTGCTGAACCAGCTTTAGGGGAAAAGGGCTTGGCTTTCTGAGTTTTACATTGATTTTGCACAGACTCTTGACTCGACTAAAGTTTCTACAGGAGACTGTATAATAAATTGAAATTTTAGCTGAAGAGTTGAGGTATTCTACACTATTGTACAAAATTCTTCCTCTATATAAAAACTTCACTGCTGTGTAACTGGCTTATTGTCTTATTAATAGAGATTATTATTATATATTATTGCCTTATTAATAGAGATGATGGTATACAAGATTTTTACATCATCGAAATAATAATTATTATCATAACCCTTAGCAAGAGGGAACCTTGTGGTGGAAATAAAATTTCCTATAAGGAATCATGTATCAGGAAACATGCAAAAAGCCCAGCAGTCTACAGTAATGTTCTCAGATGTTCCCAGCAGTCTACAGTAATGTTCTCACACATAATATCTATAAACAGAATCCTGAACCTTCTCAGTTATTTATACCTGTATGGGACTATGAAAAAGATACTTCTCCACTGCTTGAGTCTAAATTCCTCAAGGACTTGTCCTTTTATTAATCATTCACATCATAGTTGTTGTGTTCTAGTGTATATGCTTTCCATCATAGATACCAGTGTAGTCAAAATATTTCAAAAATGTCAGTGTATATTTATATTCTGTAGAAGCTGTCCAATGTACGCATGAACCCGTTTACAGCCTGCAGTCATTCTGGATCAATGCGCCAAAAATCAATGCTGTGAAAGACAAAATTCAATTCCTCAAATGACCAATTTGCCAAAATTTATTGATTTAGCAAAAATGGTTTAAAACGTGAACAGGAATTTTAGTTATTGATGACAAAACATACAAAATTAATGCTGCTATGCCATTTGGAAAATTGCCCCCTGCCCCCCCAAAATCTAGACATGCTTAAGGATGGGCATGGCAGCATGCCTGTAGTCCCAGCTATGTAGAAGACTGAGGCAAGAAGATCCTTTGAGCCCAGGAATCAAGGCTGCAGTGAACTATGGTGGCACCACTGTGCTCCAGCTTGGGTGACAGTGTAAGACCTTGTCTCTAAAAAAATAAAGATAAAAGTGCTTGAAGTTTGAAGAATTAGAAGACATCACCTAAGAAGTAGTCAGAACAATTTACACATAAGGAATACTAAAAGCATGGTTTCAAATAAGGGGTATTTGGAATATGTAGACTTAGTGGCAGTTTGTCCCAGGAGGGTACCCAGACAGGATACTATCCTGGGGCATGAGTGAAGCCTGGTGAGAACTATTTGCTATTTCCACACAGGCTGTAAGTTAGGAAATGATGGTGGCCTGCAGACTGCACACTGAGGGCCATACCAGGCAAAGGGATCAGCGGAGCACATCTTCCTTACCTGCCATTAACACATTGGGGGAGAAGGCACCTCCTCAGAGACTTGTCTTTTCAAAGTGAGAATTTTAAAACCACTTGACAAGAAAATGGGAAAATGAGTTGATTGTCTTTACTTCCTCCCCTAGGATTTAGAGTTTATTAAAGGCCACTGGAAAGGACAGAGAACAGGAGAATGTATTTGAAAGTATTCCAAGCGGCCTGAATGTTAGGATCCTGGCAAGATGGGAGGAAGAAGTTGAAACTGCTCACTTACTAACATAACATGAAGTAAATACTCACATCATAAAGTATAAACCACCCTCCCTACATCCTCACTCCCGGTAATAATTTGTGGCTCGGTGGCTCAGCCTGTAATCCCGCGCCTTTGGGAGGCTGAGGTGAGTGGATTGCCTGAGCCTGCAGGTTCGAGACCCGCCTGGGCAGTGAGACCTCATCTCTACAATAAATAAAAAAATCGGCCGGGCATGGTAGCACATGCCTGTAGTTCCGGCTATTTGGAAGGCTGAGGCGGAAGGATCGCCGGGGCCCAGCAGGTCGAGGCTGCGGTGGCCGGGAGCGGCCATTGCACTCCAGTCTGGGCGACAGAGTGAGACTCCAACTCAAAAAAAAAAAAAAAAAAATCCTGTTACTGTCTACTGTCTGTTTTTATCTTGCTAGAACAAAGGAGTTAAAGGACATTTTTAAAAATTTAAAAGTAGACAAAGTCATTGAACTCTAGAGTGACTTACTTACTGAAGAAGGAGGATAAGCAGGAGAAAATTTCAATTATCTTTGCTCTAACGACCTCTGAGGCAGGACAGGCTCTCTGCAGATATTTGCCAGATTTGTGAGTATCTCTGCCCTTGAGTAAGAATTGGAAGGAGTACTGATCAAGATCTGCAAATGTGAGAACTGCAGAGCATCAGTCTCTCCAGTGAGCTTTGCCCATCTAATTAGAGGAATAAACAACTGATGACATAGAAAGGCCAGGACCTGAGAAACTTGTACATAACCGTCACTCACAGCATCTGACTCTATTCCACTCTGCTAGATCCTGGGGTCTCTGCTATCAACCCTTTGCTGATCCAGAAGCACATGCCTCACACCCTCCCCTCCTTTTCTCAAGATTCTCAGTAGCTGAATAGCACCAGTCTAGGGCTCCAAAAGGGACCTGCTGGGTGATGCAGAGTGTGCAAAGAGAGTGGAACTGAGAAAGACACTGAGCAGGTATCATAGAGCTTGGCATTACAGGGGATGCGTAAGATCAGAGAAACTATCATTTACTGGGATGTATCTTTTTGGGTGCAAGTACATGATATTTTGATGTTTATGAAATTACCTCACAGGGATAAGGAAAGCAATTATCAGAGTAATCTCAAAGAACAGCATTTTTAAATTCAGGATAACAAAAACACAGGGTAAAGTGGATTCCATTAATGAATCACCATGGAAAGAGGAGAAATAATTTTAAAAGTGATTAGACAGTATTTATGAAATGCCTATTATATGCCCAACACTTTAGAATTTAAGAAAACAATGTACGGGGTCTGACAATTAAGTTCACGAACTCATCCTAAAACAAGTGCTACATACCCTATTGCTGAATATCACTATGCTGACTTTCAAAGTACTCCCCTTGGGAGGCTATGCAACAATGCCTAGCTCAACTGTCAAAGCAATTCTAGAACTCTTTTTCTGAAATGGTCATCAGAGTTGTCACGGTATTATCATTGAGGCTCTGAATGTCATCAAAATGTTTTCTTTCAATATTTCCTATATCTTTGGAGAAAAGTCATTGGGGGCCAGATTTTTTTTTTTTTTTTTTTTTTTGAGTTGGGAGTCTCACTCTGTCGCCCAGACTGGAGTGCAGTGGCCGCTGCCGGCCACCGCAGCCTCGACCTGCCGGGCTCCGGCGATCCTTCCACCTCAGCCTTCCGAGTAGCCGGAATTACAGGCATGCGCCACCACGCCCAGCTGATTTTTTGATTTATTGTAGAGATGAGGTCTCGCTGCCCAGGCGGGTCTCGAACCCGCGGGCTCAGGCAATCCACTCACCTCAGCCTCCCAAAGGCGCGGGATTACAGGCTGAGCCACCGAGCCCGGCTGGGGGCCAGATTAAGTGAGTCGGGAGGGTGTTCCAATGCAGTTATTTGTTTATTGGTTAAAAACTCTCTCACAGATAGTGCTGTGTGAGCTAGTGCATCGTCGTGATGCAAGAGCTCCTTTGGGATTTTTGCACACACCTTTCTTCTGCCAAGATTTTCAGTTAAGATTTTCCTAACTCTTTGCCTATTGATGTTTATTTGATCTGCTATGCTTCTCATAGTTAGCAGATAATTTTGAAGCACAATTTGACAGATTTTTGCAATGTTTTTGTCAGTTCTACTCGTTACTGGTTGTCTTGACCTCTCTTCTTCAGTGACATTTTCTCTCCCGTCAGAAAAACGTTTATTCCATTGGTATACTGCTGTTTTTCATGGCATTATCTCCATAAACTTGTATTAACATATCCCTGATTTCACTTCCACTCTTGCCAAGTTTAACAGTAAATTTAATGTTTGTTCTTTGCTCTAATTCAAGCTTTGACATTCTCATGATGGCACACAAAAACATGCAACAATAATAAATGTCACTCTGCAAAACATTGCCACACATAGAGACAAACACAGCTGTGAGACACTGATATACCAAGGTTATGAAACCCTACCAAGTTGTTTGTACAGTGCTGCCAATGTAAGTACACGGTGGCAGTTTGCAAACTTGTCAGACTTCATAAAACCTGATTCCATTACCAATAGAAATGATAAAGCTTACATTTAAGCCTTGTTTTTTTCAAAAGCCATTTTAAGTATACATAATATATATATTTATGAATGAGTATGTTTTTACAGTCAGTGGTATGCTGGTAAATTAGCTCTTCTGAAAACAAACAAACAAAAATCCTGATTTGTAGTGTTTGCCAATTTATGTGGTGTAAATACTCCAAACCTGACATTGCTGAATGCACAGTTGAGTAGAGATGTGCACGGTTTGCTTTCACAAGACAGTACAAGGCAGCTTCAGTACAGTGATTATAGGTGTCTTAGATGTCTGGACAAAAGAAGCCAGGCAATCAGACTATTAGAAACCCTTTAATTGGGGAAGGAAGGATTTAAACAGGGGAAGATTGTTGTGTGGTGGACTCTTAAAGATAAGGCTGCCTGGTTTAGTCCCCACCCCCACCCCTTCACACCCTAACACATAGTAGATAGTAAAGAAATGTTTGTCGAATAATAAAAACAATGGTTAGGCTGAAAGGAGTAGGAAGGTTTTTCTGAGCAAGACTTTTGTCTTAAAAAACAAAAACAGGAGCAGAGATCAAAGTGTACTCATAGGGGTCATTTAATGACAGGGACATGTTCTGAGAAATGCTTGTTAGGCAATTTCATCATTGTGTGAACATCATAGAATGTACTTACACAGACCTAGGTGGTATAGCCTACTATACACCTAGGTAAGCTATATGGTACAGCCTATTGCTCCTAGTCTACAAGCCTGTGTAGCACATGACTGTATTGACTGCTATAGGCAATTGTGACACAGTGGTAAATATTTGCGTATCTAGTCATGTCTAAACATGGAAAAAGTGCAGTAAAGATATGGTATTATAATCTTTAGGCACCACCATCACATATGCAGTCTGTCATTGACCAAATCGTCATTATGCAGCACATGACAGCATGATCAAATGTTAATGTCCATTAAACCTAATAGTGGATGCATACATCTAGTTAAAATGTATTTCATTTTCTGCTTTCTTCTGTATATTGGAAATATGTCATAACAAAAATTATTTATTTTTTTAAACAGAGAGGAAAAGAGAATTACATGAACAAGGGCACAGAAGTAGGTATGAATGCAATCTGGTTGCTTTGATCTGATTTGATCTTAAAGTGAGTGTGGCAGAGAACAGAAAAATGAGGTTGGCTGTAAGAACATAGATGAATGGAATTGCACCTTAGTTAACTGCTGTCTTTTATACTTAAGTGTAAAATAATAAATAATTTCTTAAGTGTAAAATAATTTCTCCTTAGAATTATAAATCATGTGTTAAAATTTGAATTTCTGTATTTGTAGAGATAAATTATTAACATTCATTAAATTAAAATTAGGTAGAGGAGAGAAACATTTAGTTTTATTTCATAGGGAAATGGACAGCTTAAATAAAAATGCTTGTGAAATGAAATCAATGGTAGCAAGTAGTGTTTATTCGTGCATCTGTCTCTATATTAAATACATTCTAAGTTATCCAGTTCCCTTTCCCTGTCCTAAAGGTATACATATTCTGAAGTAGCCAAAATAAAGTCCAGTTGGATAAATGCACAGCATATCATGGGGTCCCTTGAATTATGTAATTCAGTGTTCCATTCACTACATAAAATGAAGAATAAATCAAATGTAAATCTACACTGTGTTGGAAGCCTATCGTGGGTAAAAGGAAAGAGGACAAAAGTAATAATCACAGCAAGCTGGCATTCAAGGCACTGGAAAAGATGTAGAGAAGGACATTTGCCACTCTGCTTTGGATATTTCACATCACTGTTTTAGCATCTTGTAGTATTAAATAACATTTTAGAAAATAACTCAGAACACCAAAAGCTCTCAGAAGACATTCCCTGTATCATCAATGCACTCTGTAATGAATTCAGCACCCCCACAGACATGCCATTAAGTCACAGTAATAAGCAAACAACTAATCCTTGCCAAAAAACACAGGATTTCGGTTAATTGAGGATGAGGCTTACTTTATTATGTCAGGCCTTTCTTATACAAAGCTTGTGTAGATCGGCTATATTAGAGCCTGTGTTAAAATAGAAGATGTCTATTGAGGAAATGGGGTCGCAAATCTGTCCTCAGAAACAATTTTCACAAAGGGGATTGATAAAAAGTGTACCAAGTGACACACAGTTGGTATGCATCTGGTACACATTTTGCTGTGTTGAATGGTGATTAGGGGTACATTGCAACATTACGCTGCATTTTCCTCATAGACATCTAGTCTGAGCTGCGCCTCATTAAATACACTAATCTCATCAGTGTCTTTATATACAGTTATTTCTCTCTGTTAGATTTTTGAGTTTTCCTTTATGAAATTTTTAACATATCTCAAGGCATGAAACTTCTGCCAGTCATCAGGGGATTTCCTCATTTGGATAATATTTCTCCTACATAAAATTAAATTTTAAAAAATTTAAAAGAACAATTTTTTCTTCTAGTTCTATGCTGCCTGGCTCATCAAGTTCTGATGTTTTCCAGCCACCATATATTTTCCTTCTTTGTATTTACAACCTTCAGAGATACATATGAATGAGTCCCTAGTAAGTTTCTATCAGCTGATGTATTTAATTTTTTTCCTTTCATTACATTATTTAAACTTGACATCCATTAAATGATTCCTGTGTTTTTTGCTAAACTTTTTTCTTTCTCTTAAACTTTCTGGCATCTGTTTTTTGTACTATAATAGAAAAATAATAGAACCTATTTTTAAGAACTTTGGAGTGCATATTTAAATGTAGTTTCCAGAAATATAGATTTAAGTGCAGTATTCCAGATGTGGTCTAATAGGTCATGTTACATGACGTAAGTGCTGAATGCTAAAATGGATGTCGTGTACTCAGCCCAGTGGGGACCAAAACCTTCTAACTATTCTCCTTCAATCCCAAGCTCTCTTTAACTTGTTCTATGGCTGTGTATCCTTGTTTTAAATAAGTTTTGAACATATAATCTGTGTATTTAATGCTTGCTTTTGCTTATCCTTTTCTATTATTTACATGCTTTCTTATTAACTCATTATTAGGTTCCTAACCACCTTCCCCTTTTTGCTAACAGCTCTATATTTGTTACTATATGACTTGGACTTTTTACTAATCTTAGCATTGCTAAGATTCAGATTTTGGTGCATTCTTTGAGAATTGAATAGGTGATAATCCAGAAATTGCACACATTTAAATAAAAATAACATAACTGCCGGGCTCGGTGGCTCAGCCTGTAATCCCGCACCTTTGGGAGGTTGAGGTGAGTGGATTGCCTGAGCCCGTGGGTTCGAGACCCGCCTGGGCAGGCGAGACCTCATCTCCACAATAAATCAAAAAAATTAGCCGGGCGTGGTAGCGTGCGCCTGTAGTTCCAGCTACTCAGAAGGCTGAGGTGGAAGGATCACCGGAGCCCAGCAGATCGAGGCTGCAGTGGCCATGAGCGGCCACTGCGCTCCAGTCTGGGCGACAGTGAGACTCCAACTAAAAAAAAAAAAAAAAAAGAAAATAACATAACTAAACTAAGATGTAGAATTTAGGATTTTATACAATGATACGTTTTCCATGTCTTTGTGTCTTTGTTTCTTGATATATCCATCTTTCAAGCAAAGTGATGATATCTGAGTTTTGAGATTTTTTAGTTGTGGAGATAAGCAATATCTTTTCAAACATCCAGAAGAACTTCAAATTCAGGGTCCTCAGAAATCTGACATCTTTAACATTCTTTTTTAAGATATGTTTTCTCTAAATAATGCTGAAATAAATATATTTTTATGTAAGGTGGGTAGTAATTCATTAATCCATCTAATTATTAGACTTAATATGTCAAAGTGGAAATTCCAGTTTAAAGTGTACTTTTTTATATTAAAGAACCAAAAGTTATTTTAAAATTGCATATAAAGTGTCATTTTAATAATACAATTCTGTTCTTGTCCTCATAATAAAGTAGTATGACATATAATTATAAAAATTATGGAGGAAAACACTTGGAAAAGTCAGTAAAGAAATTTCCATTAAAGTTCAGTAACAAGATCCTTCTGGTCTCATTCAGATCCATTTCCTCAACAGCCTTCATAAGTATTTGCCTATGTACCCAGCTTGTATTTCTAGCATAGACCTATCCTCTAGGCGCCAGGCTGTGTATTTGGCAGAAATATTTGGACATCTCAAAGAACCTCACATTTTATTCATTCACAGCTGCACTTCAGGTTGTGCTCCCAGACCTGGACCTCCTCCATGTTCTGTCTCTGCGGACTGCACCAGCATTTCATCAGTCGTGCAGGCCAGGGCCTGGGAGCTATCCTGCCATCTGCCCACTTCTTTCCATATCCATCTAATGAGTTGCTCAGTTCTGTTGATTTGTATCTCCCAAATAACTTTCAAAATTGTCCACTTCTCCCGTCATCACTGTCATCTACTCAAGCCAAAACCACCATTATTTCTTCTCATTACTAGTCATCCAAGTTTGCCCAGAACTAAGGGGTTCCAGAATATGGGACTTTTGGTTTTATTTTATTTTTGCCCATGTTGGTCTCAAACTTCTGGCCTCAAGTGATCCTTCCAACTTGGCCTCCCAAAGTGCTGGGATTACAGGTATGAGCAACTGCATCCAAATGTGGGATTTCAGTTTTAAACTGGGACAGTTCCAGCCAAACTGTGGTGAGTTGTTCACCCTAATTATTTGTCTCTCTGCTTCTACTTTTGCCTCCCTCCAGTCCTTCACCCACTGAGGCCAAAGTGATTTATTTAATATGAAAACTAAAATCATGAGCTATCACCTCATACCTGTTGGAATGTCTAAATTTTTTTTTTAAAACTGGCCATACCAAGGATGCGTGAGGATATGGAGGAACTGAGACTGTCACACTGATTCCTGCTGATTGTGGGAATAGAAAATGTACTTTGGGGCCCAGCGCAGCAGCTCAGCGTATAAAACCAGCACTTTGGGAAGTCAAGGCGAGAGGATTTCCTGAGACCAGGGGTTTAAGACCAGCCTGGGCAACTTGGTGAGAACTCGTTGCTACAATAAATGCCAAAAAAAAAAAAACAAAACTATCCGGGCATGATGGCATGTGTCTATAGTTCCAGCTACTTGGAAGGATCGCCTAAGCCCAGCAGGTCGAGACTGCAGTGGCCGTGAGCATGCCACTGCACTCCTCCATTGTGGGTGACAAGAGTGAGACTTCAACTCAAAAAAAAAAAAAAAGAAAAGAAAATGTACTTTGGAATAAGAAAAGGTACTTTGGAGTAAGAAAATGTACTCTGGAATATAAAACCACTTTGGAGAACTATTGGGCAGCTTCTTTCAAAGTCAAACATCCATCTACCACCCATTCTTATGTTTATCTAAGAAAACAAGTATCCACAAAAACAAATGTTCATAGCAGCTTTATTCATGAAAGTGCTTTTTTATTCATAATAGCCCCAAAGTCAGAACAGCACAAATGTACATCAATAGATTAATGGATAAGCAAATTGAGATGTATCCAAAGAAGGGACTACTACTCAGCAAAATAATAATAATAATAACATTATTGATGCATGCAATAACATATATGAACCTCAAAAACAAGCTGAGAGAAAGAAGCCAGACATAAAGGCTAAGATACTATTTACATAAAATTGTAGAATAGGCAGAAATAACAAATCCAGTGACAGAAAGCAGAGCAGTGGCTTCCTGAGACTGGGGAGGTGTCATTGGGACTGGAAAGAGGCATGAGAAAACTTTCTGGGATCATAGAAACATTCGTATCTTGATTTTCAGGGTGGTTACAAGCACACATTCATTTGTCAAAGTTCATCAAACTGTATACGTAAAGTGGATACGTTTTATTATATGTAAATATTTGGGGATTTAAAAAATAAAAGTAAACAATTTTTTAAACCCCAAAGAACAAAAAAACCACAAGTCTGGCCATGTCACCCTCCTGTTTAAAAGACTTCAAAGGCTTCCTATTGCTTCTGAAATAAACACCATCTCAGCATCTGGCCCTGCTGCCTCTCTGATCCCATCTCATGCCACTCCTCCACATGTCCTGTGATCCAAATCCAAGCCATAGGCCTTTTTTTTCTTTTTGTCTCCTTGATTGCATCTCCTACCTCAGATCCCTTGTACATGCTGCTTCTGCCTGGTATGCTCCCCCAACCCAGCTCTTCAGAGTAAGTTAATACCTACTGATCCTTAAAATAGAGACAAAATTGGCACCTCCTCAGGGAAGCCTTCACTGACTTCCCGGATTGCATCAGGTCTGCCTATGATGCACTCTCACGTCATCTCCTATGCAATAAAAATGCCTTTATAGCACTTATTGCAATTTGTAATGATGTATTTGTGGGGTATCTTGGCTACTTACCTTCCCATTACAATTTAAGCATTGTGAGGTTAAGACTGTGTCTGGCTTGCTCATTAATGTATCCTCAGCACTTTATACAATGCTGGGCTTAGAATAAGACTAAATAAATATTTGGTAACTGAATGAATAATCAGTTACAAGTAATTACCTCACTCATACATTACAATAGAATGGTATCCCAATCAATAGATCTATGCAGTCTTCTTATTTAATTCCAAGTTGTTTAGTGACTGATTTCAATTTCCAAACACCACACACCTATGCAGACCTCTCATTAACATTTTTTCGTTAAAGCCAAGCAAGTCATTTGGCTATCTAGTTGTTCTATGGGTCCTCAGAACACTGAAGATTTATAAAAATCAGTCATAGGATTCACAAAATCACATTGTTGTTATATTGTTAATCATTTAGAACTTGAGTTGTTATATAAAACATCTATTTCTAGTATAAAACACTGAGGTTGGTCTTTGTCAACATAATCTCAGATGCAGCTTGAGAAAAAATGGAAATGGTTTAAATATATATAACTCACTCTCTTAGTAAAAATGAAATATCAAAGTCATTATATGACTACCTCAATAGAACCATTATATCCTGTTAGGAAATCACTTGTAAAAGCTTTTAATGACACCAAACCTGGTAACTTTTTAAACACATTACATTAATAGTTATAAAATATTTCATCATGGGTCTTTATGTTTTACTGTTAGCTATTATCAGAAAAATGGAACACTTTTTTTTTTTTTACAGATTTGCAAACTATCAGAGTAATGAAAAGTAAGATATTTTGAATTAATACTAAAAAGATATTTTCTCAAATCTTTTGGACATGTAATTGACTTTGCTATTTGGTCTACAAAACAGAATAAACACCACTACCTCTGCTTTGTATGATGGTGGCTGACCATAATCTCTTGCCAAAATACTTGATATGGTGACAACAAATTCATCTTATGTTGGCGAAGGTGAAACCAGTCTTTGTTGAATTAATATCAGTCAATAAGTTACTCACAATTAGTAGGATTTGCTTTCGGGAAAAATGTTGCCACTATAGATGAACATAAATATCTCCTTTCTCTCAGGAAAAGTAAAAACAACAAAAATAACAAGAAAAATGTTTTCATTTTTCATCTTGACTGCCAGCTAATTAAAGCCATTTTAAAGTCCCAAGTTTCCTGCACTTTTTAGATGTCCAGGAGTGTTAATTCTTATGGGTCACTTTTATTTTCTTACACACCATGTCAAAAATCTATTTTTCAATTCTTGAACACAATACATTTATATCTATGATTTAATTTACTATTGGCTTAGCAAAAAACACTAAACAGCAAATTTATTTATACTTTTGAATATTTGCAAGTCATCAATGAACTGGTCTCTTAAGATCACCTGGCGTGACTGCCTTTCTTGTTCTTGTATTTGTACACACCACAAGGTCAACCAAGCACACACTTTGATTGTGGCAAGGACTCAATAATTGTTGGCCCAAGGGCGTCAAATTATATAAGAAAATTTTGACATGATTTATAATCTCTCTGTCTTCTAGTTGGAGCCAAAATAAGCCATCATCTATACTACATTCATGTGTTCTGACTTAGCTAACAAATTCAGGTGAAAGCAGAATTTTAAAAATAAGAAGGTAATTGACCTCAACAGAAGGGAAATGAAAATACTTTTCAGAATTTCAAATTAAATTTAAAATTAACTGCTTTACTGTGATTGAGTGTGGGATTGGGAGCTTAAAAAGACCTGGAGTAATGAATGGAAATACATTGTGCTTTTTGAAATCTGGACAGCATCATTCTGCTTGCTGAACTTCAAAATCAAGCAGCCACATTAGAGTAACAACATCTCTCTGATATTTATTCAGTGAACTGTTTGGAGTGCTTTTAATAAAAATTGTAGATGATCACACAAGTGTCAGAAAACGGAATGTTCATCTGCTCAGTCTGAAATTCTGCAACATGGGCCTATATTAAAATAGATTCTAACTCTACTGGTAGGACTCACAACTGGTTAAATGCCTTTCTTGTTTTGTTGGCAATTGTCAGTAATTACCTACTTTTACTAGTCTCTTATCTTATAATTCCTTGCTTAGTTTTAGTGAAACTTTAGTTTATGGAACCATTAAAACATGTTCTTAACTCAGTCAGCCACGGAGTCCCTCTCTTCCCCTCTCATCTCCTCCACCACACATTTTTTGTTTTGATCTGAAAACCAAGGCTTTCTTCCACATATACATAAAGAATAAAGTCATTTCCATTAAATCTGGAAAATCTTACACATATATTTTAACCTTGGTACTTACATAGAGTTCACTCCTATGAATTAACTGTTACAGTCAGGCATGAGTTAACTGAGCACAAGAACATGTTCTATTTTTCAAACATTTCTGGGGAAAGATGAATTTTCAAATTCCAAATTTATATGACAGTGAAGTCAGAATGATATGTTTCTCTCTCTCTCTCTCTCTCTCCCCTCTCTCTCTCCCTCTCTCTCTCTCTCTCTCTCTCTCACTCACTCTCCCTCTCTCTCTCCCCAGGTGTTAGTTATTCAATGAAAAGTTTTTTAAAGACACAGTTCAATATTTCTTTACTGACTCACTGTTAATAAAATTGCAGGTAATAATTAGAGTCTTCAATTTCTTGTTACAGCACTGTTTTATTTCTAAATCATATTCAAGTGATACAAGCAATTTTCTGGAAATAAGGAAATGCACTATTCCTTGTAATTAAGGTTACTATTACTACCAACCATTAGCAGGACTTGCCCAGTCATCAGTCCTGTCCTCCGTTGAGTTGATGTTAAGCTATCAACTT
Organism: Cephalopachus bancanus; assembly: GCA_027257055.1. Taxonomy (NCBI): domain Eukaryota; kingdom Metazoa; phylum Chordata; class Mammalia; order Primates; family Tarsiidae; genus Cephalopachus; species Cephalopachus bancanus. The sequence goes on from JAPVLO010000235.1 coordinate 1,779,559, forward strand.
TGTCACTGCAACATCTGCCTAGGTTGAGGCCAAGGGTAGCACACAAAATTATTTAAAATTTTTTAAAAAGGCAGAGATATTTGGTCCAGAATTTAGGGCAGAAATGTGTCCTTCGCTAATCTGGTTTTCCCATGTGTTGAGCTGATGCACCTGACAGAAACGGTATAGAAACAGCCTGGTTTGATGACAGAGGAGTCCTCACGTATAGCAAGTCTAAAATTTCATTAGGTGTTGTTTGGGATGCTATTAATGTTATTACTGTAATAGGAACATCAAAGGAAATCAGATCACACACTCAGGAAAATCATTCCCTGCTGGAAATCCTGTTAGCTGACTTCAATTAAGCTGCACCTTTCTCTATTCAAAAGGCTGTGTCAGTCCCATTATCTGATCTCTAAATCTCCTGTTAATGAAAGTGCACATATTTGAAACACATCAAATTAAGTGAAATAAAATTTGAATCTTGCGCTTGTTTGGGTTCAGATCACAGCAATATCAAAATTATTCTCCTCTGTGGACATGTGTCTAAGGACAGTAGTTAAGGAGATAAGTAGAATTGAATCAGAATGAGGCAGACAGCCTTTCTAAAGGGAAGGAAAATTTATAGGATGCCAAAGTCGATGTTTCTTTCAGGATTAGCATTTATTTTTTGAAGTACAATTCAAAATTTGTTAAATTCTCTTTATCACATTTCCTGAAAGAAAAACACAAGCATATAATACGTGTCCTTTTTGTTTTCACTTTTATTATGAAAAATGTTAAACATACAGAAAAGTAGAGAGATTATCATAATAAACACATACCCATCATCTTTAAAAATAGTTACTATTGTGGCATATTTGTTTCAAAAATTTAAAGTATTTTAAAAAACAAATTATGGAAGCCATATTTTATCCCTAAATGTTTCAATATGCATCCCTGAAAAATCAAGACATCTTCCTAAAACCTGCAATTTTATTATCCCATCTTATGAAAGTAACAATTATCCCTTATTAGCATTTAATTTTCAGATAATATTCAGCTTCCCTCAATTGTCCTCAAAGAAGTCCTTTGGAGTTGGTTTATTCCAACTAGCACATGCGTTTACTCTTAAATATCACAAGTCTGACTTTTTTTTTTTAATACGAGTACAGAAGACTCTGTTGATGGAACATGAGGAGGTGGGACTCCCTACCCCCATTCCATTTCCTATCCCCCACCCCATTCCTCTGGGGATCTGGTAGGGATACTGTGACAGAGGGGAGACTCTCAATGTGATGGGGACTCCCCAGCAGCTGATTAAGTATTGTTTGGGATGTTATTAATGTTTTTAGAGAGGGCCTCTCTTCTTCTCGTGCTGTAGCTGGGGCTGGTGGTCCCAGGGCTCTTATGCCTTGGAGGCCATGTGGGCCATGATGTCCGTGACCCTCTTGCTCAGTCAAATTCTTTGTCATACCAGGAAGTTAGCTTGACAGTGGTCGTTGAGGGCAATGCCAATGCCAGCATCAAAAGTGGAAGGGTGGGTGTCACTGCTGAAGTATGAGGACACAACCTGCGCTCAGTGTAGCCCGGAGACCCTAAGGGGGCCCTCGATGACTGCTTCACTATCTTCTTGATGTTATCGTATTTGGCAGCAGGTCAGGTCTACGACTGACACGTTGGCAGTGGGGACACAGAAGGCCATGACCGTTGGCTCCCGTTCAACTCGGGGATGACCTTGCCCACAGCCTGGGCAGCGCCCATGGACGTAGGGACCGGGGAACGCAGGGACCCGGGGACGAAAGGATGACGTCCTGGAGGGCTTGGCAGCTGTAGCGCCACAGCTTCCCACTGGTCACCCACGGCCTTCTGGGTGGCAGTGATAGTGGGGACGTGGTCTTGAGTCCCTCCATGATGCGGAGCTGTTGTGGATGACCTCGCCCGGGCGAAGCCGCTGGAGGTGCAGGAGGCACTGCTGAAGATGGTGAGGTTGTTTTGGCACCTCCGGTGGTTCATGCCGGGCTCACAGGGGCGCTCGCGGAGGGGGCGGAGATGATGACCCTGTTGGCTTCTCCTGTAGGTGAGCCTCGCCTTCTCCACTGTAGTGAAGGCTGGTGGACTCCACCAGGTCATCAGCGCCCGCGCGCCCCATCTGATGGTGGAGTCTCGCTCTGGAGGATGGTGATGGACTTCACAGGCGGCAAGCGCCTCTTCCCAACCTTGGCAGCACCATGGGACTTGCGTGGGTGGAGCCATATTAGAACACGTAGACCATGTGGTTTAGGGCAACGAACAGGTCACTGATGGTGACAATGTCCGCTTTGCCCTGGTGACCAGGCACCTAATACAACCACATCCGTGTCCACTTACGGCCTTCCCCTTCCCCGAACTGTCTTGGGAGCGGCTGGTGCTGCACAGAGATGTGGCTGTCTCCACGGGAGGAGGAGAGAGCCCACAAGTGTGACTTTGATTTAAATGTATTTGTGGGTATTTTTGTAAATTTTGAAGGTATGTTTGTAACTTATTTAATTGTTTACTTGTTTGTTTGTTTATTTAATTGTTTGAGCTGGAGTCTCACTCTGTTGTCCAGGCTGGAGTGCAGTGGCACAGTCAAAGCTCTCCACAGCCTCCACTTCCTTTTTATAAATTTTAAAGATATGCTTATTTATTTATTTAATCCATTGAGTCATAGTCTCTGTTATCCAGGCTGGAGTGCAATGGTACAATCACAACTCACTGTAGCCTCCACCTCGTGGGCTTAGGTGATTCTTCTCCCTCAGCCTCCTGAGTAGCTGCCCAGGCTTGTCTTGAACTCCTGGGCTAAAGCAATGCTTCTGCCTCAGCCCTCCAAAGTTCTGGGATTATAGGTGTGAGTCAGCAGGCCCTGCCCATTTACAGATTTTAAATTGTACTTAAACTGTGGACAAAGAAAGAAATTCACTTTTATATATTTAAGCTGGCTGTATTCAACATTTCCTAGCATTTAACTCAAAATAATTTTGACCTTTTTGTTTTAATTTCTACAAAACTGTTACAAGAAACCTAAGATGAGTGGGAGTGTTTGTCTTCCACTGCTAAACAAGTGGGAAAACTTTCTCACTACTGCAAAAGTTATGATACTTGTAGAAACAAATGTCAAGATTAAAACAGCTTAAATATTAAAATGTGATCATTATTCTATATCATTCTAATATATGTTTGTCCAAAATGCTGATTATGAAAATAGTTTGCTTAACTCAAATAAGTCTTGTGCAGGTCCTAGTAATTTCATCAGTGGGTATAAAAAAGAAGCTATTAATAATACTCATATTGTCTCTCTGTATTTAACTGAGAACTTACTAGGTATGCCCAGCTGCTAGGTGATGTCTCACATCTGTGGGACACATGTATATGCATCTTGCCAGCCAGGATTGGGCAGGGAGAAACTGAATATGTCACCCAATAGGTGATACCTTCTTTTTTTATTATATTTTTAATTTTTATTATAAAGATGTGGGGTACAATTCAGGATTAGGTATATAAACATTGATCATGCGGGTACCCTTGTTGATGAGGTATGCCCCTCCCTCTCTAGAAGTTTCCCTCAACTGCCAATTCCCCCTCTCCCCAACAGTTTCCCACTACTGCCAATGGCTTTCTTAAAGCATTATAATTGTTCAAGGTCCTCTTATGAGTGAGAACATATGGAAGTCTGTTCTTTATTTCCATGATAAATCACTGAGTATGATCGACTCCAAATCCATCCAGGTTGCTGCAAAGTCCATATATTTGTCCTTCTTTATGGTGATACCTTCTTAGTGATGTCACGACATGAGAATGTATTTAGCTTATTTGGAAGAAAAGTCCAGAACATGTTTTGTCCTCCACTTTACTGCAGCTTGCCAGTCACTGGTGTGGGCACCTGGTCAAGGCAGCCTGGGAACATGCTATGTGAGTGACAGTTTCTTATCCACAGTAACTCATTCTTCATCATTGACCCACGAATTGGGTCAATAGTTTTGTATCCTCCAAGGATATATATGCCAGATTTTGCAAATAACACTAACAGGAATGTCCAAATTATGGTTTTAGCTAGTGAGATCTTTTATCCATTTGTGATAATGCATGAATGACACTGGTTATAATTCAGAAAAAGAAAGATTTGCTGTTAATTTGGGCAAAATAAGTATTTCCTCAAGAAAAGTTGTTTGAGTTTCAAAGTTCCCTTAAATAAGGAAATCCTCCTGTGGTATTGTCCCATGAGATGGTCTAGCAAGGATTTCCAAGCATGAGTTCTTGATGATATTTTCTGTAAGTCCCCCCAAAAATGAGAAAAATAAGAGCAATATTGTGAGTTTTTTAAAAAGTAAATTAAATTTATGAAACTTAAAGAACTAACCTTTAGTCTGAGACTATCTTTTCATTTTGTGTGTAGGGTTTGTTTGCTTGTTTGTTTGTTTTTTTAGTGCTGACATTTTTCTTCTTTCATGTGATAATGATGATACTTGATAGTAGCATTTTAATGACCTTGGCAAAATTCAAAGTTTATAACTCTTTGTAATTTTTATATTTAAAAAGTATACGTTTGTGTTTTGGTTATCTTTTGCTATATAGCAAACTACCCAAAGATTATAAATAATCATTTATTTGTTCATGACTTTGTGGTTTAGGATAGGGCCTAATGGTGTCTCTGCACCCTGGCAGTCGAGCAGCTCACCTGGGAATGCAAGAGTTATTTCCAAGACTCCAACGGTAAGTGCTGCCTGTCAACCAGGATCTTAAGTGGGCTGTGGGACTACCATTCCTCTGGACAGATTGGTTAGTACAGACATGTGACAGCACTGAGACCAAGGAATTATAAAGGAAAACTTAGCGGGACAAAGGAGGAAGAGTTTATTCACTCCTGAAAGTGATACACTAGAAAACAATGCTTGAAAGAGTTTATTCACTACTGAAAGTGATACACTAGAAAACAATGCTTTCTTGCTCTGTTGGATGTTCTATGTCTGCATGTGATGCCTGAAACTGTGAGAGCCATCATAAAACCATGGTGGGAATTAGACCAAAAATTAAGCCAGAACACTGAGGTTGGCAGCACATGAAGATGGAAGGAACGGGGGTCCTTGATGTTCTGAGCTGCTTGAATTAACCATCCTTGGAGCCACTACCTGTGAACTGATTTTGTGAATTAAACATTCTCATTCTTTAAATCCGTAGAGTCAGGGTTTTCTTTTCTCATTTTACTTACAGCCAAAACCGTTTTGACCACTAATCTATATGTTGCTGCTTAAGTAAACATTTGCATAAAGAATAATTAAGAAAGGAAACAAGCACCAAGTGTCTAGAATGAGGATAATTTTACAATACCTAGTAATAGGTACAAACTAACATGTGAGAGGTGCATTCATTCCAAAGAAGAGGTTTTTTTTGTTTTGTTTGTTTGTTTTTAAAAAGATGGTCCTTTACAACCAAATCAAATACCCCTTAAATTTCTTTCAATCCTTCTGTTTGATCCAGAAAAAATTCTCAGTTAATGCTGGGATGTCTTTAACATCTAATATTTTCTTGCCTAAAATTTTTTTTTTTTTTGAGTTAGAGTCTCTCTGTCACCCAGACTGGAGTGCAGTGGCACGTTCTTGGCCACCGCAGCCTCGACCTGCTGGGCTTCAGCGATCCTTCCGCCTCAGCCTTCCATTACCTAAACTTTCAGCAAAGAAAGAGCATGTCTCAAGCTCAAAGCCATAGGCTGACAATGGGATTAAGCTAGAATTTAGTAATATCATTTGCTTTAGTTGAAGTTACTTTTATGGTTGCAGTCTATTAATGGCAAATTATACTGTTTTTCTAATTATGGTCGTAATATAAAGTTTTTATTTTTAAGGTAAGATTTATTTAGTTTAAAATACTTGTAAGTAAATGTTAGTGCAGCTGGACATAGATATGTCAAAAATTATAAAGTAATCCAGGGATGCTTGAAGTGTGGCAAATAGCTTAGATGTTTGATAAACTCCTGGAGTAGAGAGAGTGCAAAAGCCTTAATACACCATGGCCATCTGGCTGAACCTTTGCTTTCCAGTGAGATTATTTATGGGGATTGCTTTCATATTTTGTCTCAGATGGATTTTCCACAATGAATTAGCTGTAGAAATGGCATTCCCACCATCTCCACTGCACCCCACTGCTGCAGCCTTATCTTGGTCTTAAGGATCTGTCTTCCTTGGTTTTGATGCCCCCAAGACAGAGACATGGAGTTTCATGTTCTTACGTGGAGCTATGTGAATATGTGAACTGTGAGAATTAAACGTGAACTGTGTGAATTAAACGTTCTCACCTTTTAAATCTGTAGAGTCAGGGTTTTCTTTTTTCATTCTACTTACGGCCCAAACCATTTTGACTGATAATCCATATTGTTATTATTAGTACCTGCCCCTGCTCTACACTTTCAACCTCCACCACGTCAAGCATTTGTTAATTTTGATTCCTTAGAAAGAAATATGTCTCTCTGCTTCTACTGTACCCACCAAAGTCCTATCTATCCTTCAGGGACTAGCTCAAAAGTCCCTTTCTTCATGGAGCCTTCTCAGATCTCACTGCAGTGGGAACGCATCTCTTCTCCCATGGCACGCTTCCAAAGTTTGGATGAAAACATATTTCGCAACCTGTCCTGTGGACTGAGTAGATGGGGAAGTTATTGGGAATGAGAAATGTATTTCCATTACCTTATTCTTATTAGTAAATGCATTAAAATTATTTGTTTCAGAACCAATTGTTGATACAGAATTATTTACTTACAGAATCAATCATCGATACAGAATCAGATTATGATTTTAAATTAGCTTAAAATAAACTGGTGATTATTTTTATTTATTATTATTATTGTTATTATATAGTCTAGAGATCTTTTTTTAAAAAAAACACTTATTATGCCATAAATTCATAGAGAACTGATACCAGCAGCTCAGGCTACTTTCTACTGATTCTCACAAAGTGTGTTTCTCTGGGTGGAATGACCTGGTGCTTCAGTTGAACCCAGGTACTGTTCTCTTTGGCTTCCTTCTTTTTTCTGATCATTTTCCTAAATACACTTCATACACCCTAACCCTCACCCTAACTCTAACACCTAACCCCTAACCCCTAACCCCTAACCCTAACCCTATCCCTAAACCTAACCCTTGGCTCTTAGAGTGCTTAATATGCTGAATATGCACATTAATTCTCTTAGCAAGAATCTTGCCCTTAACTTGTTTGTTTACAACAATGCCAACAGCATGCTGGGTAATACTGTAAACTCTTCCTGTTTTGCCATGGTGACATGTGGAGCATTCTTTTGGGAACAGTACCCATTCCCTTGTTGTCTACAACATTGCCTTTCTTGTAGATTCACATGTATGTGGCCACAGGAAAACTCCATGTTTATAGAGAACATATATGGGTACCACTCTTCTTTCCCTTTTGTGTTCGTCATTTTGACAAATTAGAAGTTGGCAGTTCCGGGTAAAAGGGATTACTTTTTATTTTAAGATGCTATTGGAATAGTTTTTGGAATAGCTTGTGTCCCTTTTTTCTTTATGTTTTGTTTTCCCAAAGAAAAAATGGGTCTCCAGTAATAGAAGGGATATTGAGGCATTGTATCACAACAAAAGGACATATTTTAACCATCTAAGGGCAAGTTTATTTCATTTTGAAAGACATTCAGAAAATGTTATCTTCCTTAGAAACCCATTCCAAATTTTTACGTCTTGTGTTTACAGGAAGTTTTTCTTCACGTTGAACCGAAACCACTCCAATTTCAGTTTAACTTGTTTCTTGTTCTAATCTCATAGTCTTCATAAGAAACAGCCGGTCACCATCCACTTGATCTGCTCCCATCACAATGAAATGTCAGCCCATCTAAATGTTCTTTGGAAAGCACATGCATTTTTACTTTTTAATCAAGAGCCAGTAGACATTTTGTACTAATGATAAGGTTTTTAAAAATTTTATATTTTATTTTATTATAGTGATTTAGTCTAACTACAAATAATACTTGAGCTAATGTGTTAGGAAAAAGTGACATGGTACTTAACATAGAATTTTGTTAAAAGTTTTTAATATTTCTTTCCTTTAGGCCATTTTATTTTATTTATTTATTGCAGTTTCAAGTGATTTTTATTTCTTTGTAATCTTCTACTTTTTTATGTTGAACTATTTTTATTTTAAAGATGTGGGCTACAATTTAGGATTAGGTATACAAATGTTCATTATGCTGGTTCCCCTGTTGATGAGGTATGCCCCCCTCCCCTGGTAGATTCCCACTACTGCCAAACCTTTTCTTATAGTATTATGATAATCGGTAAAGGTCAGCTTATGAGTAAGAACATGTGATAATCATTTCTTTATTTCTGTGATAGATCACTCAGTATTATAGACTCTAAGTTCCTCCAAGTTGCTGTGAAGTTCATAATTTTGTTCTTCTTTATGGCTGCATAATATTCCATCATGTATATGCACCACATTTTAAAAATCCAGTTCTTTTACAATGGGCAGCATGTTGGTTCCATGTTTTTGCTATTGTGAACAATGCTGCAATAAACATACGTGTGCAGGTATCTTTTTCACAGAGTGATTTGAGTTCCTCTGGGTATATTCCCAGTAGGGGGATTACAGGGTCGTATGGGAGGTTGATTTATAGATCTTTTAGGATTCGCCACACTGTTTTTGACAGAGGCTGTACTAGCTTACACTCCCACCAACAGTGTAGAAGTGTTCCCTTTTCCTTTCTAGGATCTGTTGATTTTTGAGTTATCGATGATGCCATCCTGACTGAAGTTAGGTGGTATCTCACTGTGGTTTTAATTTGCATTTCTTTGATGACTAGTGAGGCTGAGCATTTTTTCATGTATCTGTTGGCTGTTCATATGTCTTCTTTTGAGAAGTGTCTATTCATATCTTTTGGCCCCTTTGTAATGGGGCTGTTTGATTTTTTCCTTTTGGCATGTTTGAATTCCTTGTAAATCCAAGATGTTAGGCCTTTGTCAGGCATACAGTTGGCAAATATTTTTCCCCAGTCCATGGGCTTTCTACCTACTCTCCTGATAGTTTATTTGGCTGTGCAGAAGCTTGTCAGTTTGATAAGGTCCCACTTGTCTATCTTATCTCTTATGGCATGGGCACTTGGGGTCTTGATCAGGAAATGGTTGCCAGTTCCAATTTCCATGAGGGTGTCTCCTGCATTTTCTAAGGTTCTTATAGTTTGAGGTTTTACGTTCAGGTCTTTGATCCATTTAGAGTTTATTTTTGTGTATGGTGTCTGCGTGTGTTCAGCCAGTTTTCCTAGCACCATTTACTGAATAGGTTCTCCTCTACCCAGTGGTTGGTGGTGAAGGCTTTGTCAAAGATGAGTTGGTTTAGAAACTGTGGTTTTGCTTCTAAAATCTCTATCCTGTTCCATTGGTCTGTATGCCTGTTCTTGTACCAATACCAGGCTGTTTTGATTATTGTAGCTTTATAATAAAGTTTAAAGTTTGGGAGTATGATGCCTCTTGCTTTGTTTTGTTTTGCTGAGGATTGTTTTGGCGATTCGTGGTTGTTTATGTTTCCATATGAATTCCTGTTTTGTCATTTCCATGTCTGAGAAGAATGCTGCTGGTAAGTTAATGGATATTGGGTTAAATCTATAGATTCCCTTGGGTAAGATGGACATCTTAACAATGTTGATTCTTCCAATACATGAGCATGGAATATTTTTCCATTTGTTTGTGTCATCTTTGATTTCTTTGAGCAGTGTTTTGTAGTTCTCATTGCAAAGGCCTTTCATGTCTCTAGTTAGGAAGATGCCAAAGTATTTCTTTTCTTTTCTTTTTTTTGTGGTGATTATGAACGGGATTGTGCTTTTTATTTGGGTTTCTGTTTGTTTATTGTTGGTGTATAGAAATGTGACTCTCCTATAATACTGAGTGATCTTTCACAGAAACAAAGAACTGAGTATCACATGTTCTCACTCATAAGCGGAACTTGAACAATTATACTAATACTATAAGAAAATGAATGGCAGTAGTGGGAAACTGCTGGGAGGGGGGCAAGGAAGCAGGATTGGCAGTAGTGGGAGTCTGCCTGGGGAAGTGGGGGGCACACCTCATTAACAAGGGTACCTGCCTAATGAACATTTGTATACCTAACCCTGAATTGTACCCCACATCTTTAAAATAAAAAAGTTAAAAAAAAAAAGAAATGAGACTCTCTTTTGCACGTTTATTTTATATACTGAGACTGTCAAAGTCCATATCAGTGCAAGGAGGTTTTTGACAGATTCTCTTGGATTTTTGAAGTATAGAATCATGTTGTCTGCAAAGAGGTATAACTCAACTTCCTCTTTTCCTATTTGGATACCCCTGATCTCCTTCTCTTGTCTGATTGCTCTAGCTAGGACTTCCAAAACTATGTTGAAAAGGAGAGGTGAGAGCGGGCATCATTGTCTTGTTCCAGTTTTCAAGGGAAATAGTTCCAATTTCTGTCTGTTTAGGAGTATACTGGTTGTGAGTTTCCATAAATGGCTCTCACTATTTTGAGGTATGTTCCATCTCGTAGATGTCTCTTACTATTTTGAGGTATGTTCGAGGGTTTTTATCAAGAAGAGGTGCTGGATTTTATCAAAAGTTTTTTCTGCATCTAATGATGTAATCGTGTGGTTTTTGTTTTTACATTTGTTGATATTTAAATTATGTTTATGGTCTTACAAATGTTGAGCTAGCCCTGCAACCCCGGGGATGAAGCCTACTTGGTCTTGGTGAATGATTTTTGAGATGTGTTGTTGGATCTGGTTTGCTAGGATCTTGTTGAGAATTTTAGTACCTATGTTCACCAAGGATATTGGCCAGTTTCTCTTTCTTTGTTGAATCTTTACCTGGTTTGGGTATCAATATGATATTAGCGTCATAAAAAGATTGGAGAGTTCCATCTTTCTCAATTGCCTGGAATCCTTTCAAAAGGATTGGTATCAGTTACTCTTTGTATGTTTTGTAGACTTCTGTTGGAAAATCATCTGGTCCAAGGTTTTTTTAAAGGTAGTTTTCATACAACATAGTCAATTTCCTGGATTGTTATTGGTCTGTTTAGGATATCGATTTCTTCTTGTTTCAACCTTGGGAGGGTCTGTGATGTCAGAAAGTTCTCCATTTTTTTTAGGTTTTCAAGTTTGTTTCCATACACGTGTACATAGTAATCTCTGATAATATTTTTTATTTCTTTGAGGTCAGTTGTGACTTGTTCTTTTGCATTTCTGATTGTGTTTATTTGGGCTTTTTCTCTCTTTTTCTTGGTCAGTATAGCTAGGGATCCATCAATCTTGCTTATCCTTTCAAAGAAACACCTTTTTGATTCTTGATTTTTTGTATTATATGTTTGTCTTCTATGTCCTGAATTTGGGCTTTCATTTGGTGATCTGGATTCTTCTGCTGAAGTTAGGGTTTTGGTGGTCTTGCTTCTCCAGCTTCCTTGGGTGATTTGTTAGGCTGTTAACTTGTGATCTTTCCATTTTCTTCGTGTGTGAAGGTAGAAATAAGAATTCCCCTCTTAGGAATGTTTTCACTGTATTCGAATCATATGGACTTTGTTGAGGCTTGATTTATGGCTCAGGATGTGCTCGATCTTAGAGTACATTCTGTGTGGTGATGAGTAGAATGTATATTCTGTGATTGTTGGGTGGCGTGTTCTTTATCCCTGTCATGAGGTTCTTTTAGAGTTTGTTGTTGTTGTTGCTGTTTGTTTGTTGCCTTTCTTTTGATTTTTGGGTTGATTCATGTGTGTTTTCAATCTTTTTCCTGCATTCTTGGGAAAGGCATTGCCATTCTTTTTTTCCTTTCTTCTGTGTTTAATACTTTTCTAAGTGTTTCTTGTACAACTGGTCTGGAGGCAGCATAAACCTATAGGGTTTGAATGTCTGGGAAGGATTTTAATTCTCCATCACTGATGAAACTTAGCTTAGTTGGGTAGATAATTCTTGGCTGAAATTGTTTATCTTTGAGAAATTTGAAGATTGGGTTTTAAGCTCTCCTAGCCTGAAGTGTTTCTGTAGATAAGTCTGCTGCTATTCTAATTGGTCTTCCCCAATAGGTAGTCTGACCTTTCTTTCTTGCTGCCTTTAGGATTTTTTCTTTTATACCTACTTTGTGTAGGTGAATTATTGTGTGTCTAGGAGTTGGTCTTCTCATTTGTTTTCTTTTAGGGATTCTCTGAATCTCTTGTATTTGAATAGTGACATCACTGATGAGATGAGGGAAGTTTTCTTGGATAATTTCACGGAATGCTTGTTACAGGGTGTTTCATGGAATGCTTGGTTAATTCTGTTTTCAGTTTGTTGTTTATTTCACTCACTGTATTCTTTGTTGCTGTTATCTCAGATATCAACTCCTTCATTCTTTCTTCTTGTCTCTCCTCATTTTTATTTATTCTCTCTATTAATATCTTGATACCTGGGTTTGTGGTTTTAGACCAGTCACTGGGGGCTCTTCATTGTTTGCATTCTGAAGTCTGAATTCTCAGTGGCTGAACTCCCAGAGGTCTGTGTGAAACTAATATTCTTCCTTTGGTTTTTCTTCATTTGTATAGATTTTCTCCCCCCCCCCTTACCTCTTCTTTAATACTGTTGTTCAGGGATGGGGGATTGTTTGCTCAATCTCCTATTTTTCCTTATATAGATCCTCTGGTTTTGTTAAATTCTGAAGCTGAACTGAGGTGGGGGCCTGTGCTTTTTGAAGTTTTGAGATATCATTAAGGGAGGAGCTGTGACTCAGAAGCTATCTGCAGATCCTAGTATCTGATGACAGGCATGTGGGCCTCCTGGAACCCACTTCTCACTGCCTTACAATCTGTTCATGCAGTGGGGGTATATTTTTGCCCTCTGAAAGCAAAATGAGGTAAGAAAAAGGAAAAGAATGGAAAAATGAAGGAGGGGGATGAGAGGAAGGTGGAGAGAGAGAGAAAGAAGAGGGAAAATAGACAGGCATACCTACTAACAAGTTAAAAGAGCTACAAACAAAGACAGAAAAAGATTTTTAAAAAATACAGACAATCATACAAACATACAAACTGACAATCCCTCCCCTCCACTGATGTATTCTCCCTCAAAAATACCCATACACACCAGGCTTGGTGGCTCAGCCTGTAATCCCGCGCCTTTGGGAAACTGAGGTGAGTGGATTGCCTGAGCCCGCAGGCTCGAGACCCGCCTGGGCAGCGAGACCTCATCTCTACAATAAATCAAAAAATCAGCTGGGCGTGGTAGCCCGCGCCTGTAATTCCAGTTACTCGGAAGGCTGAGGCGGAAGGATCGCTGGAGCCCAGCAGGTTGAGGCTGCGGTGGCTGGGAGCGTGCCACTGCCTTCCAGCCTGGGTGACAGAGTGAGACTCCAACTCAAAAAAAAAAACCCATACACAAACAGGAAGTCTAAAAAAAAAACAGCATTAAAATAACAGAAACAAAGCACATATGAAAATGTAATCAAAAACAGAGAGAAGAGGAAGAAAAACTAAAACAAAAAACAAACAAGCAAATAAACCACCCCCCCAAAAAAACTCACTCTGAGATCGTTCCTGTAACTCCAACTTCCTCTCAGCTCTGATCTCCAGCCCCTGCCTTCTCTCAGTACAGGCTGATAGGGTTGCTTTCAGCATGGGTCAGATGCTCTATAGACTACTGTGGGAGAAGGGTGGGTCAGATCTGGGCCCAACCGGCTTGCTGCCACTACTGTCAAGTCTCCCACTCAGATCTGATGTGTCTGTGCCTGTTCTAACATGGGGGAGGAGCATCTGTCTCTCTGAGTTTGAGGAGGAGATAACCTCTAGGTCCCAGGTTGGAAGTTGAGTGGAGCTGGGCAGGGCAATGCAGGTTTCTGCCTGGTCCTGGGACAGAGAAAATGGCTCCTATTGGTGTTTCCTCACTGGTGGCCAGGCTCCTTTACAGCTTTCCCCTGCCCTCTTCATGGATCCTGGGGATTATGCCACTCTGCTGTCACAGGTGAAGGTGTACTGCCTCTTCTCAGGAGAGCCCCAAGGACAGCAGAGGATCCTGCATGCTGAATCCTCCAATCTCAGAGTGGTGGGGGGTTGCAGTCACCTCTGGAGGAAAGCCCCAGATGCATGAACCCAAGTCTCCTCTCAGACGGACTTTCACTCACCCACTGACACACATCCACTCATGCAGAGAGTCTTTATGGACACTTGCTTTTGCAGAGACTCTTAAACAGTCCAAATTGTTTCATTGCCATCTTGCTGGAAATCTCCTAATGATAAGTTTTATTATGTTTTTCTTTTTAGCATAAGCATGGTGAACTCTTTTAAACAGAGATTCTAAAATTATCAATGGAGGAGAAATTCAGAGAGAGAATCTAGTATAATGTATTTGAGGAGGAAAAATGGATTAAAGTTGGTTTGTAGAAAAAATGTAAAATTTGTGAATTCAAAGGGATGCTCACAGGTCACCAATATGATGTGGAAAAACAGATGATTAGAGAGAAACTACACAAAGTTTACATTCTTGTGATTCCAGAAGCACCCAAGTACCCAGCTGGAATTTGGTCCAAGGTGAAGAGGGTTCCATTGAAGCTCATCAGGGTATGCATCATTTCTGGGCACCCTGCCAACAGGGCCTACTCCTCACTGTGATGACATTATTTTGAGAAAAAATACATGCAAATGAAGTAAATAGTACTTAAGGGTGAAGCCATACACAGTCTGCTTTGGAGAAAGACCTGGGAAGATTTGGGAAGGAAATAAGGATGAAGTCAGCAGAGAAGGAATATATGTTGTACATGAGACTGCTACATTCAAGATGCACTCTCAGCAGAACCTGGGGAAAGTACTTACCTGTTATTGCTCCCACTGGCTGGCTGAAATCAGTGTAGACAGGTAATAATGGATATAGTTGCAAATCTGTCTTTTCCCTTTTAGCCATTGGCATCACCAAGGGGGATCAACTCCTAACAGGAGCATGATAAAGCTCACCCTCCTGGTGGCCACTGTAATTTTATCTGGGTTTAATGCAACTGAAACAGCTTCAAGCTTAGATCACTTTACCTGTCCAAGAAAGTTGGAGCCTCCCAAAGAAAGATCAGGGAGAGTAGAAGTGAGAGTCAAAACATATCAGCAATAAATTATACTGATTGATAGAAATAAGAATGTGATCTATTATTTGTTGCTTGACAAAGTCATAGAGTTGAACAGACTTCAGAATTCAAAATTCCACTGATTTTTATAACTTGCTTGTACTATATCTATCAAGATGCTTTTTCCACTGCTCATAATGATTTTTGAACTTGTCAACCTTAATGCCTTTCAGTACTTCTGCCAATTTTTTGTATCACTTCTTCCACATATGCAAAATGTTTCCCTGAGACTTCTCGTTTAAGTCAAATGTCCTTTCAGCTCTGATTTCTAGTTGTGTTTTCAAGTTAGTAAGTTTGTTCAAGGTTTGGATCAGTTGCCCCTGGCCTGCTGTGAAGGGCAGTTCAGATCATCACTCAGTTTCTCACTGCCCCATTCACTACTCAGATCTGACCTGTGTCTGTCAGGCTTCCATTTTTCCCCTTTCGGTGTTGTTACCTTGAATCGCCAGCAGGGGGGGTGTTATTCCTTGCTCCAGATGGTCTTTAGCACAGCTGTTCGCTGGCCCCTAAGGGGAGGGAGATGTTGCCTGGAGGCACACAGGAGGAGACCCACTGCCTGGCAGGACGTCCAGTGGTAGTAGACCTCAGCAGATCTTGCTCGCAGGGGCTTCAAGGTATGGGCCCCAGGCATGGGCCGTGCAATGTGTAATGGCTGCCTTGGCGGTGGTGGCTGTGGCTCACCTCAGGCACTGACGGGTCAGATGTGGAATGGCTGGGGCTGTTTCGGTGGTGGCGGCAGCAGTGGCGGTGGCGGCTGGCCTCAGGCACAGGCAGAGTGATGTGTAATGGCTGCCTCAGAGGCAGTGGCAGCAGTGGCAGTGGAGGCGGCAGCGGCTCACCTCAGGCACTGGCGGTGCGATGTGGAATGGCTGCTGGCTGTGGCGGCGGTGGCAGCAGCAGCAACGACAGCCACAGTAGCTGCCCAGACTGTGGTGATGCCTCAGAGAGGTCTACAGCTGAACTCCAAGTGAAGAGCAGGCTGCCAACGATGGAATCTGTATCCTCCGGGAAAAGAATCACAGTCTGTTTGTGATCTCCTTGGTGGAGAGTCTCACAGAACGAGCTGCCCCATCATATGTCTTTGTATAGAGGAATAGCACACCAATAAGGAGGTTGGTAAACTTGTATGTTAGCAACATTGTATGTTTTAGGTTTTTTTGTATGGGAGTTGGTTAGTTTGTAGCCATGGTCTATTGTTTTTATATGTTTCAATTTTTGTCTCTCTCTCCATTTGTTGATACACTCATCTGTTTTCACCCTTACCCCTCTCTCTCTCCGCCCCTTTCCCCCCCCACTACCTGCTCCATTCCTTTTCCTCTGTTAACTGCATTTTATTTTCAGGGAGTAAACCTACAACCCCACTGCATAGACAGATTCCAAGGCAGTGGGAAGTGGGTTTCAGATTATTCATACATCTGTCGGTGGATACCAGGACCTGCAGATAGATTTTGAATCGCAGCTCCCCCCTTAAGTAAATCTCCAAACTCCAGAAAGGACCACCCCCAACCTACTGTGCAACTCCAGAACTGAACAAAGTAAGAGGACATACATAAACAAGAATAGGAGTTTGAACAAACAGAAGTAAAAACAACCCCATCCACACTGAATAACAGAATTAAAGAAGACAGTGATGTGGAGGGAAGGAAAAAGGAGGGAGGGGAAAAACTGCACAAATGAAGAAAAACCAAAAGAAGAATATAGGTCTCACACAGACCCCTGGGAGATCAGACACTGGGAAAACAGATTCCGGAACACAAACAATGAAGAGCCCCCAGAATGACTGGTCACATGCAAGAAACCCAGACATCAAGACATTAATAGAATTTAAAAAATTGAGGAGAGACAAGAGGAAAACAGGAAGGAACTGATGTCAGAAATAACAGCAGTAAAGAATACTGTGATGGAAATAAATAACAAACTAATAAACATGGAAAGTAGAATTAGCCAAGCAGAAGAAAGAATCTCAGAGCTCGAAGACCAAAACACAGAACTAACCCAAACTGTCAAAAGCATAGAAAAGAAGCTCAAAAAGACAGAAGAAAACCTTCAAGAGATGAATGACCACTTCAAGAGACTGCACCTAAGAGTAATTGGCCTTTCTGAGGCAGAGAGAGAAACAGAGACCACACTGGAACAAACATTTCATGAAATCATTCAAGAAAACTTCCCTCATCTCATCAAGGAGGAAAAAATTCAAACACAAGAGATTCAGAGAACACCTGCAAGACAACAAATGAGAAGACTAACTCCCAGACATATACTAATTCACCTAAACAAAGTAGGTATAAAAGAAAAAATCCTAAAAGCTGCAAGAGAAAAAGGTCAGACTACCTACCAGGGAAGACCAATTAGAATAGCAGCAGATTTATCTACAGAAACCCTCCAGGCTAGGAGAGCTTGGAGCCCTATCTTCAAAGTTCTAAAAAATAAACAATTTCAACTGAGAATAACCTACCCAGTCAAGCTAAGCTTCATCAGTGAGGGAGAATTGAAATCTTTCCCAGATATCCAATCCCTAAGAACCTACGCTGCCACCAGACCACTGCTACAAGAAACACTTAAGAACACATTGAACACAGAAGAAAAGGAAAAAAGAACAACAACGTTCTTCACAAGAGTACAGGCAAAATATTAAACACATATGATCCAACTCTAAAACCAAAAGAAAGACAACACACAAACAGGAAGAACAACAACTCTGTAAGAACATTATGATAGGGATCAATTCTCACATCTCAATAATTAGTTTTAATGTGAATGGGCTAAATGCACCATTGAAAAGACATAGAATGGCAAAATGGATAAAACATGACCAGGCAACAATCTATTGCCTTCAAGAGACTCACCTCACTAGAAAGGACACTCACAGACTCAAAGTAAGAGGAAGGGAAACAAATTTTCAAGCGAATGGAACACAAAAGATAGGAGGCGTCGCGATCTTAATCTCAGACAAAATACCCTTTAAGCTATCAAAAATTCAAAAAGATACAGAAGGTCACTACATAATGATAAAAGGTTCAATCCATCGACAAGAAATATCCATCCTAAACATATATGCACTGAACATAGGAGCACCAACTTTCATAAAGCAGCTACTAGGTAAACTAAAAAAAGATATCGACTCCAATAACATCATAGCTGGGAACTTTAATACCCCATGCACAACCCTAGACAGATCATCAGGACAAAAAAATCAGCAATGAGATCCAAAACCTCAATGTGACTCTTGACCAAATGGACTTAATTGATACCTACAGAACCTCCATCCAAAGACCACAGAATACACATGCTACTCATCACCGCATGGAATGTACTCTAAGATTGACCACATACTTGGCCATAAGACAAGCATAAGCAAATTTAAAAGGACTGAAATTTTACCCTGCACCTTCTTGGACCACAGTGGAATAAAAATAATCATTAACACCAACAAGACCCCCCCAAACCCACAAAGACATGGACACTAAACAGCATGATGCTAAACAACTCCTGGGTCAATGATGAAATCAAAACAGAGATTAAAAGATACCTGGAAACAGATGAAAATGAAGAAACATCTTACCAAAATCCCTGGGATGCCATGAAAGCTGTAGTAAGAGGGGAATTTATGCACATGAAGAAAATGGAAGAATCACAAATTAACAGCCTAAGAAGCCACCTAAGGAAACTGGAAAAGCAAGATCACAAAATCCCTAATTTCAGCAGAAGAATCCAGATCACCAAATAAAAGCCCAAATCCAGGACATAGAAGACAAAAAGATAATACAAAAAAATCAATGAAACAAAAAGTTGGTTCTTCGAAAGGATAAACAAGATCAATGATCCCCTAGCTAGACTGACCAAGAAAAAGAGAGAAAAAGCCCAAATAAACACAATCAGAAACACAAAAGATGAAGTCACATCTGATCCTGAAGAAATACAAAAGATCATTAGAGACTACTATGTACATTTGTATGGAAACAAACTTGAAAACCTTTCTGAAATGGAGGACTTTTTGTCATCACACAACCTGCCCAGGTTGAAACAAGAAGAAATTGAGGCCCTAAATAGACCAATAACAATCAAGGAAATTGACCATGTAATAAGTAAACTACCTACAAAAAAAAAGCCCTGGACCACATGGCTTTCCAGCAGAATTCTGTAAGACCTTTAAGGAGGAGCTGATACCAATTCTACTGAAAGTATTCCAGGCGATTAAGAAAGATGGAACTCTCCCCAAATCATTTTATGATGCCAACATCACATTGATACCCAAGCCAGGTAAAGACACAACAAAGAAAGAGAACTACAGGCCAATATCTTTGATGAACATAGATGCTAAAATTCTCAGCAAGATCCTAGTGAATCAGATTCAACCACACATCTCAAAAATCATCCATCATGACCAAGTAGTCTTCATCCCTGGGATGCAAGGCTGGTTCAACATCCATAAATCCATAAATGTAATTAAATACATCAACAGATGTCAAAACAAAAACCACATGATTATATCATTAGATGGAGAAAACCTTTTGATAAAATCCAGCACCCCTTCTTGATAAAAACCCTTGAACATCTAGGCATACGGGGAACATACCTCAAAATAGTAAAAGCCATCTACGAGAAACCCACAGCCAGCATACTCCTAAATGGACAAAAACAGGAATCATTTACCCTGAAAACGGGAACAAGACAAGGATGCCCAGTCTCACCCCTCCTGTTCAATATAGTATTGGAAGTCCTGGCTAGAGCAATCAGAGAAGAGAAGGCAATTGGGGGTATTCAAATAGGAAAAGAGGAGGTCAATCTATCTCTCTTTGCAGATGACATTATTGTGTACCTTGAAAACCCAAGAGAATCTGTCCAATACCTCCTTACACTGATAAAGGACTTTGGCAAAGTCTCAGGATATAAAATAAAGGTGCAAAAGACAATTGCATTTCTTTACACCAATAATAAACAAACAGAAACTCAAATAAAAACCACAATCCCATTCACAAAAGCCACAAAAAAAATGAAATCCCTTGGCATCTTCCTAACCAGAAATGTGACAGACCTTTACAATGAAAACTACAAAACACTGCTCAAAGAAATCAAAGATGACACAAACAAGTGGAAAATATCCCATGCTCATGGATTGGAAGAATCAACATTGTGAAGATGTCCATCTTACCTAAGGCAATCTACAGATTTAATGCAATACCCATCAAATTACCAGCAACATTCTTCTCAGACCTAGAAAAAACAACACAGGAATTCATATGGAAACACAAACGACTAAGAATAGCCAGAACAATCCTCAGCAAAAAAAAACAAAGCAGGTGGTATCACATTACCAGACTTCAAACTTTACTATAAAGTTACAATAATCAAAACAGCTTGGTATTGGGACAGGAACAGGCATATAGATCAACGGAATAGAATTGAGATTCCAGAAGCAAAATCTCAATTTCTCAACCAATTCATCTTAAACAAAGCCCCCACCACCTACCACTGGGGAGAGGAGAACCTATTCAGTAAATGAAGCTGGGAAAACTGGCTGACCACATGCAGAAGATTGAAGCAGGACCCCTGTCTATCCCCATACACAAAAATTAATTCTAAATGGATCAGAGACCTAAATGTAAAACCTCAAACCATAAGAACCTTAGAAAATGAAGGACATACCCTCATGGAAATTGGAACTGGCATCCAATTCCTGAACAAAACCCGAAACCCACAGGCCATAAGAGACAAGATAGACAAGTGGGACCTCATTAAACTGACAAGCTTCTGCAAAGTCAAAGAAACCATCAGGAGAACAGGGAGACAGTCTACAGACTGGGAAAAAGTATTTGCCAACTCCAGGTTTGACAAAGGCTTAACATCCTGTATCTACAAGGAACTCAAACGTGCTGAAAAGAAAAAAACAAACAATCCCATTATAAAGTGGGCAAAAGATATGAACAGACACTTCTCAAAGGAAGACATCTGAGCAGCCAACAGACACATGAAAAAATGTTCAACCTCACTAATCATCAGGGAGATGCAAATCAAAACCACACTGAGATACCACCTAACTCCAGTCAGAATGGCAATTATCAATAACTCAAAAAATAACAGTTGCTGGAGAGGGTGTGGCGAAAAGGGAACACTTCTACACTGTTGGTGGGAGTGCAAACTAGTGCAACCTCTGTGGAAAACACTATGGTGATTCGTAAAAGCTCTAAATATTGACCTCCCATATGACCCACAATCCCCCTACTGGGAATATACGCTGAATAACTCAAATCACTCTATAAAAAAGATACCGCACACGTATGTTTATCACAGCATTGTTCACAATAGCAAGAACCTGGAAGCAACCATGCTGTCCATCAAAAGAGGACTGGATTAAAAAAACGTGGTACATATACACGATGGAATACTACACAGCCATAAAAAAGAACAAAATCATGAATTTCGTAGCAACATGGATGGAACTAGAGTTTATAATACTGAGTGATCTCTCACAGAAACAAAGATCTGAGTATCACGTGTTCTCACTCATATAGTGGACCTTCAACATCCAACGTAATACTATAAGAAAATGACTCACAGTGGTGGGAAACTGTGGGGGTGGGAGGGGAAGGGAGATGGGATTAACAGTCTTAAATATCTGTCTGGGGATGGGGAGACACCTCTTACCAACAAGGGTGCTTGAACGGAGCATATTTGTATACCTAACCCTTAACTGTACCCCACAATAGAAAAATAAATAAATAAATAATAATTTTAAACAAAGAAAGAAAGAAAGGTTTGCTGAAAGAAAAAGCCAGTGAGGAAAAGAAGAAAACAAGCATTTACCAATTCACTTGACTAATATCTCCTGAAAACTAAAATGGCAATACAACTTGAAGAATATCACATCCTCTGGTTAAAACAATAAAATATAAGATACCATCTTCCATTAGGTTGAAAAAATTGGAATACATAGTGTAACAGGAAAATAATAAATGGTGGTCATTTAACACCAAAAAAAAAAAAAAAGAGAGAGAGAGACTGAATTCCAGTGGGAAATCAACAGAATGTCTTCCAGAACTGTCCACTTGAAGACAGAAAACTGGAACATCTATTCACTGGCTGTTTCCTGATTGTTTGAGGGTTTCCTCCAAGGTCATTAATGCATGGAGTCCACTGGCATCTAGTTAGTAGAGGCCAGGGATGCTACTAAACATTCTATGATGCACAGGATAGTCCACTACAACAAGCATTATCAGGTCCTAAATGTCAACATTGCCAATATTGAGAAACCCTGGTCTAGAATCGACATGTTGATTTTTTAGAAGATCAATACAACCATTCTTTGTGACTTTATGTAAGTCATTTCACCTTTCTTGGCTTCTGCTTTTTCTGTGTTGGGGAGGATATTGTACTAGATAATATCCAGCTCTGACATTATATAATTTTATGATTCTGTTCCTTCCATTGCTACATTATTCTCCTTAAGTTTTTGGTACTGTTAGGTTAATCTGTTATTGGAAAAGTTAAATGTAAGTAAGAATTGATTCTTTAACATTGACTCTTAGCAGCAGAAAATTAATTATTGAGTTGTTGAAAGAGCAATATTACTGATTTAACTCTACTGTATGATGACTTTTAATGTATGTAAAATATTCAAGTCACAGCACATTTAAGATGAGTAAGAGACCATTTTTCCTTTCCCAGTTTCATTACTCTGGCTATGTGTATTGATGAGCTCTGTGGATGGTTCCAAGACAGATTCAAAAGGTGCCAGTGTGGAGCAGAATCAGGCTTAGGAGAGAACTGCTCTCAATAAGTTTAACACGTGTCCTGGATGTCTATGTGTATGTGTGGTGTTATATTTAGTGAGGGACTCTGAAAATGACCATATCCTTTTCCATCTACTTCAAGAAATGCATGTTCTTCAGAAGGAAAAAGAAAACCTGTTCTAGGAAGTGCCATTCAATTACTATAACTATGCACCAATACAAATGTAGAGACTATTTTCTTCTGTTGGAAAATCCTAAAGATGAAGAAGACGGCCTAACAGGATGTCCTTGTAGTGGTTATTGATAATATCTAGAATATAGAAGACATAGGAACAAGCCTCTATAAGATAGTGAGTGAGTCCAATGTGAAGAAGAATTAAGAAATATGGTAAATGGCAGATTGGAATTGTCTAGTATGAGACAACTTCTTTGAGTAGCCAAATTCTTCATCACTGCCCTTACCAGGCAGGTTTGGAAGAGAAATAGACTATACTTTGCACTGCCTTTGCATTCTCACTGCTCCTGTGAAGTCTCTTGGAAATGATGAATGCTCTTGTGTAATTTCTGGAGTCTGTCTTGATTGTTCTCGAGAATTCCAGCAATGCACCAGTATATGGAAGAATACCCCTACCTGGTTAACCCAGTTCCCGGAGGCACTTCTTCACCTGTGCTGCATTCCCTCATCCCCTACTCGTTTTGGTTTCAAAAGGCTAATAGATAAATTTTAAACTCTCGACTTGTCAGACTTGTCAGGGTCATGAAATTCTAAGATTCAAAAAAATTTTGACTGAGCCTAATTCCCAGCCAAAATTATTAAAATAAATTTTAACCAAGATATACATAATATACTGCATTTAGGACTAAAATGAAAAACCTAAACACATACAGGATGGAGATTAATTTTCGTGGCAATTCATCTGAAAAAGTCCTAAAGATATTAGTAAACTTAAATCTGAATACAATCGAAACATATAAGATTGATTAAAGTATTTGCATTAGGCTTTATAAATAGAAAAACAGCACCTAGATGAATGGAGTGCACCGTCCTCCCAGTTAAATCCATATCCTGTTCATGGATTCTTATTTTAAGAGAGAGACTGAATAATGGCAAAAGGTCCTAATACAATGTAAAAAAAAAAAGACTGTAGAGATACTTGGGATGTTTATCCTATAAAGCAGGTGACCACAAGGAGATGTGACTGCTATCTCCCACTTAGTAGGCCCTACCAGACTGACACTTGGAAGGGTAGGAGCCAATCTGGTTTTGCTTCAGGGAGCAGAGCTCTAGTCACTAAAGGATATAGAGAGATAAATAACTTTTGTCTTATATACAGAGTTTTCTATCAATGAAAAACTCCGAGCTATACAATTAACTACTCCTGGGAGTGGAAATTGCCTGTTACTAGAATAGAATAAGCAGAGCCTGTTTAACCACAAATTAGGAGAATAAACAGGTGGCTCCTATGAACTAGGTACTTCAAAAGTCCTTTCCAACACCAAAGAATGCAGTTATTATGAACACTCATCTGGAATTATGACTGCCTGATTTAGCTAGAAATAGCAGAGGTCAGTGTGAACGTTGGAACCAGACTCTGTGAGTTTAACTTCCACAAGCTCCCATCCCATTAATCATTTGGTGACTTTCAGCAAAGTTACGTTACCTCTTTGAATTCACTTCAGTTTCCTCATCAGCAAAATGGTATCACCCAAGTCCCAAAGACTTGTAGATCATTTGTTCAACCACTTCTATGTGGAATATCTCTCACCAATTTCCAGACTAACTTTAGAAATTCAATCTGTATTTTCATCTGTTTTCCGTGGTAAGACAGATGGCATTCAATTTTCTCTGAACCAAATTATAAAATGATTTCTTGTTCAACCAAGTTAAACACAAATTTACTGCCTTCTTGACAGTCAAATTCTTTGTTTTAAAAAAAGAGTGCTGCTTGAAGTTATGCATGTTTTTATTTTTATTAACTTATTGTTTATGTATGTATGCATGTATGTATGTATTTATTTATTTATTTTGAGTTGAAGTCTCACTCTGTCACCCAGACTGGAGTGCAGTGGCCGTTCCCGGCCACCACAGCCTCAACCTGCTCGGCTCCAGTGATCCTTCCACTTCAGCCTTCCAAGTAGCTGGAACTACAGGCACGCGCTACCACGCCCGGCTAATTTTTGATTTATTGTAGAGATGAGGTCTCGCCAAGCTGCCCAGGCGGTTCTCGAACCCGCAGGCTCAGGCAATCCACTATGTATTTATTTTTAGAGATGAGGTCTCACTATGTTGCCCAGTCTGGAGTGCAGTGGCTAGTCACAGGCACAGTAGCACCCTATAGCCTCAAACTCCTGGTGTCAAGCGATCCTCCTGTTTCAGCCTCCCAATTCACGCATGATTTTAGTAAGGTAACCAAGTCTCAGAACCACTGGGCAGTGGTCACCAGTTCTGTCTGTTGTGAAGACTAACTCTATTCAGAATATATGATCTTTAAATTTTTATATCTAAATGTTCTTTTGAAAATGGCTACAGGCTGGGCATGGTGGTTCAGTCCTGCAATCCCAGCACTTTGGGAGGCTGAGGTGGGAGGACCATTTGAGGCCAGGAGTTTGAGACCAGCCTTGGCAACATAGTGAGACAGTGTCTCTAAAAAAAAATTAAAAATAAAGCAAGTGCAACCGGGCTCGGTGGCTCAGCCTATAATCCCGCGCCTTTGGGAGGCTGAGGTGAGTGGATTGCCTGAGCCCGTGGGTTCGAGACCCACCTGGGCAGGTGAGACCTCATCTCTACAATAAATAAAAAAAATTAGCTGGGCGTGGAAGCGTGCGCCTGTAGTTCCAGCTACTTGAAAGGCTGAGGTGGAAGGATCACTGGAGCCCAGCAGGTTGAGGCTGCGGTGGCCGGGAGCGGCCACTGCACTCCAGTCTGGGCAACAGTGAGACTCCGACTCAAGAAAAATAAATAAATAAAAAATAAAAAATAAACAAATAAAATGTGGAGATGTGTACTTGTAGCCCTCACTACTCAGGAGGCTGAGGTGGAAGGACTGTCTGAGTCCAGGAGGAGAGACTGCAGTGAGCCAGAAGTGTGCCACTGCACTCCAGCCTGGGCAACAGAGTGAGACCCTGACAAAAAAAATTACCAAAATTTGTGAAACCTAAGAGTTTCAAGGGCTAGGGATAAAGATCTCATTTTTTTGTTAGTTTACTAAACTTGACTGAAATTATAACATAGCAATGAACTTAAAATGGTTAACAATATCTTGTCTGTTCAGTAAACTATGAACCAATTCCTGTAAGAATCAGTTAAGGTGTATTTTTAACTTTTAGGGACCCCACTGACATTTCCTATCACTTAAGTCTTCTTTCTATTTATTGGGTGAGCTGTTCTCTTTCAAGGTACAGATTTCCTTATGAATTATTCTACCTCATTATTCTTCTAAATCAATAACATTTAAAAGCTGTGTATATCCCATAATATCTACTTCCTCAAAAGCACAGGGACTCCTATGCAGCCCTTCCATCATCTCACCTAATTAGGTGACACTGCTGACATTTCCTTTGAACCTTGTTAGCAAATGCCTCCATACACATGATGGATGAATAAGAGATGCTGAATCAAGAGGTTATTGAAGTCTAAGCTGCTGAAAGCATCAGCCCTTACTGGCAGCTGGCACCACATGTAGTGAGAGGCATGTTGTAATGTTGCACACAGATAATCGAGTGGTGCAGGTGAGGGGGATCCTGCATAAGCTTTCCACATCATTTGTGAACAAACTAGTCAGTGTCCTCTCCTTCATTTCTTTACATCTCTGTGGGTTAAAAGTAACCCTGAGGTAAAAAGCAATGGCTATAACCTGGAGCCAGTGTTTTGTCAGGGTTAAGCATTAGTTTTCCCACGTGAAAGTTCAGGGTACATTTGATAAAAGAAGAATATATATTAAGTTGGGACAAAAGTGGATGTAAGTTCACTGGTAAATGGTTAATAACCAGCTTTCTGAAAATATTTTCTCTTGAGACCCCTGATCGCTAATAGCACTTGTTGATTTCTGTGGTGAGTACTCCCATCTCGGCTGATTTCAAACTACCTTGACGTCATGGAACATGGAGTTAGAAAGAGATGCACACAGTCAGCTCTGGCGAGATGGCACAGCTGAAAAGTGCAAGCCATTGAATGTTATTTCAGATCCAGATGATAATACTAAGCTTATTAACTGGGGTCAGTGAGATATGACTTTTAAAGAATAATTTTGAGTTAAATGAGAATTTTCCTAGTACATGGTGTCATATTTGAATATATAAGCCTATATAAGATTAATGTCGGGTTGGTAGGGGCTCTGGAGAAAGACAGCTACTTATGGGTCCTGGCTTTGTTGTCTGCTAGTGGTGTGACCCTGGGTAAGTCATTCAACCTCTCTTTGGTGCTAATGACAGTATTTTAATGACTGTAATGGGCTTAGTGCAGCATACAAGTGATTGGTAGCAGTAAGAGAACCAATATGAGACTATTTCAAATTTACAAAATTTATCTTGGAAATGTTGGCAGCATTAGGCTCTGCTGTCCCCAGATTCTTTGTTTGCGTGTTGTGTATGTTTGTGTGTGTGTGTGTGTGTGTGTGTGTGTGTGTGTGTGTGTGTGTGAGAGAGAGAGAGAGAGAGAGTGTGTGTGCATGCACACGCACTTGCAAATAGTAGTTTATTCATCATTTGCATGTACTTATCTGGGCATTGTCATGAGAGCAGTTGTCATAACAGACTATAACAGAATAGGAATTTGGCTATTACCTTAAGATGGGATCAGAAATGTCAGAGTAATATCCTGAAAGTAGAAGCTATTTATATGGTGAGAAAAATGACTCAAGAAGCTAGATCTTTCAAATATGCATATATTTACAGAGGTAAAAATAACAACTGCTAATATAACTGGAAGGTGAACATCACTCAGAAGTGAATACTAAGACTCTCTTCAGCCTCAGAGTACCCAGATTCTTTTCTTCATTCTAAGATTCGTTCCTGGAAACATTCCTCAAGCTATCTACCCTACTCTAACTATGAGACTTTCTCCAATACAACACTCCAAAATTTAAATAATGCCCCAAATACATTCCTTGGACGTTCTTATACTAATTCTATAGTTGTAATGTTATACTTATGTTGTAGTCACAATAGCAATACTATATATTTGTGATTGTTCGTGTACCTTCTCCCAGTTTGCTGTATTGCCATAAACTGCTCATTGTTATATTTTTTACAAAATGAAATTCTTTTATTTAAGCAATGCATCTCTTCTAAGAAACTCAATGCAGAAGATTAAAATAAAATAAATTGGGGAGTAATTGTTTTCTTTATAAAGTGTATTCACTTTGATGAACTAGCTCTTTAATTATTTAACTGCGTTAATTTAACAACTATTAAGCTTTATTATATGTCAGAATTTTTTTGCACTAGAAAAATTGTAGAATTAGAAAAAAAAGTTTCCTGCCATTTGGGGGGAATATGAAACATATTGTCTAAATTTTCTGTGCATCTAAAATAGAATTCATTAACAGGGAATTTATTTTAAGAATATATTTATTGAAAAAAACCAAGGCACATATAGTGGATATAAACCTCAGTCATAAATTCAATTGTGCAAGAACTTAAACTATATTTGGTTTCAATTATTCAACTTAACCCCTAATTCCATTTGGATAGCAGCACCTCAATCTTGTCAACTCACTGCCCCCCACCCTTCCCTAACTTCCTCAGGACTGGGTCAGAGTGGGAGTCTTCATAATGCCAAGGCTTGCGGGGGAGGTGCAATCTGGTCCATGCAGGTCACCACTGACATGCATTCTTCATGTCTGCATAGCCTATTGGGACAACCAGAAGCCAGATCATGCTAGATTCCAGTTTGGGGATGCAGAAGTATTTCCCTTGCAGTCTTGCCATCCAAGGCACGGAACTTTCTGTAGAGCTGCCCGTGAACCATCTACCTAAAGGCCCACACACTCTTTCCCCATCTGGGCCTTTCTGTTGCCACCCTGGGACTCTGCCCAGAAGCACAGAGATCTTTTTTTAATTTCCAGCCAGCTTTCTATTCTGTGGTATGCCTCTCCTTCCCCTCCACCTGACAAACATACACACATTCACACACTTGGCAATGAAAATAGGATCTCCTTGAAATGGAGAGGATATCTTGAAGGGTAAGAAAATCAGCTTATAACAAAAAACTATTATCTCCTATATATTGTCTGTACACATATAGTACTTATGTCAAAATTTTTTGTGCAGCAAAATGCTTCTGTGACTTCAAAAAGTGAGTTGTATAAACTGAAACATAAAGAGTTGTATAATAAGTAAACATCTCTGTAACTCTTTTTCACAGCCCCTCTGTTTTAGAATAATATTCAAAAAATTTTATCATGAAGAACTACAAACTTTTCTGAAGAACTAGGATAAAGTACATCTCAAAAAAAGCAAGAGATCAAATGAAAAATTCCCACCTCCTGAAAATGATTATTAATTAAAAAACCGAAAACAAAGTTAAAAAATATAAATATTGAAAACAAAACAAAACCAACAACCCAAAGACAAAACTGTTCCAAAATGCTTCTGTCTGTGAGTATTATCAGTGCTCCCTCTTCCCATGGGCTGCTGCCAGTGTTTTTTTTTTTTTTTTTTTTCATGCAACCAAAGGGTCTATCTGAGGCTTTTGTGTGAGTCTAACTATATTTAAAACCCAGAAGCAAAGCCTTTCTAAAAATGGTTTCAACCCCAGAAGAAAGGTACAGCAGATTTTTTCTAAGCTTTCTAGCCATATTGCTCTAATAGACTGTGATCCTGACCAGTGCCTGGGCCGAGGACTACGTGACTAAACTCTAAGGCCATGGGCAGCTCTCGGAGGTCTTTCAAGTGCTGTGTGTAAAATCAGAATTTGATTGACTTCCTCTCATTCTGAGGTCTCAGTCACTGCCTCTTATATTTCTCATACTTCACCCTGTACCATCAGTCTACTCCAGTCCAGCAAAATGCAACTAACTGCACATTCTGTACAGAATCATATTTAATAAGTTGAGGATAGACAAAGCTTTATTACTATAGTTGCACTAGGAAAATTAATAAACATGAGGTTCAAGGGCAAGAGACTCAACTCCACGAGACAACAGGTGTGGGGGTGCACAGACCCAGGGCTTTCTTGAGACTGTGTGAACCCTGAACACCACAGATGCCAGGCTTCCAACTGGCTGTTTTAGCTTTTTGTCCAGTGAAATGAAGAATGGGACATGAGAGATGAATATCCACTTTGTAATCATTAAGAACCTCCTAATGATTGTAAAGGTCTATTCCTTGCAATTCTGACCTCTTGGCAAATGGAAGCTGGGACAAAATGCTTTTTCTAAAATGGCCTGAATGTTTGGTTTTTTTCCTCCTCTGGTCCCCTGGATTAGAACAAAGTCTGTGTTGAATGTGTCTTTGGGTGGACCTTTTGCTTTCTTTTTTTTTTTTTTTTTTTTTTTTTGAGTTGCTCACTCTGTCGCCCAGACTGGAGTGCAGTGGCCGCTCCCGGCCACCGCAGCCTCGACCTGCTGGGCTCCGGCGATCCTTCCGCCTCCGCCTTCCGAGTAGCCGGAATTACAGGCATGCGCTACCATGCCCGGCTGATTTTTTGATTTATTGTAGAGATGAGGTCTCGCTGCCCAGGCGGGTCTCGAACCCGCGGGCTCAGGCAATCCACTCACCTCAGCCTCCCAAAGGCGCGGGATTACAGGCTGAGCCACCGAGCCCGGCTGACCTTTTGCTTTCAGGAGGCAGTCCTCTGGGAAGGGACTGGGTCCTGCTGATGTTGCCCTGGGGTCCTCCTAACAGAGCAGTCCACACACAGCATCTCACACCTGTCTCTAATCACCCATTTAACCATATGAAACTCTGTCAGGGCAGGTGGGGCATGAGCCCACAGATTTTCAGTCTTTCCCTTCACTAGCCCCCATGTTTCAAACCCTCTCACTGGTAGTTAAGTACGTGGGTGAGAACTTCAGCATTTGCTTGGGCAATAAGAACAAGGTCTGAAAATAACAGCAAGAATAACTCTCACTTCACTCATTTTTCCTTGCTTCCATTGAAGGGCAGTCTCCTTCTTTACAGGAAACCCAGGTCTCTCCACTCCTTTGTATCTCTTAGGAAAGGGGTCCTCAGACCCTGAGCCATGGACCAGTACCAGTCCGTGGCTTATTAGAAATTGGGTCACACAGCAGGAGATGAGCAGTGGGCAAGCCAGTGAAGCTTCATCTCTATTTACAACTGCTCCCCATGGCTCACATTACCACCTGAGCTCCACCTCCTGTCAGATAAGCAGTGGTATTGGATTCTCATAGGAGCATGAACTTTGAACTGTGAACTGTGCATGAGAGAAATCTGGGTTGTGTGCTCCTTGTGTGATGATCTGAGGTGGAGCTGAGGCAGTGATGCTAGCACTGGGGAGCAACTGAAAATACAGATTAACATTAACAGTGAGATTTGACTGCACAGAGACCATAAAATCAATTGTGTACAGACTCATATCAAAACCCTATCAGTGAGTGGCAAGTGAGTTGATGTACTTCAATTGTACAGTAGCATCAGGTGGCAGGCTTTATGTCAGAATCTGACATTATTTTAGTCTGTGCAAGGCCAGCCCATTATTTTATTTACCACTTCTATCCATGCATCTTTTTTGTTTGTTTGTTTGAGTTGGAGACTCACTCTATGACCCAGGCTGGAGTGCAATGGCACGCTCACGGTCACCCCAGCATCGACCTGCTGGGTTCCAGCAATCCTTCTGCCTCAGCCTTCCAAGTAGCTGGAACTACAGGCATGTGCTATCACGCTGAGCTGTCCGGGCTGGTCTTGAACCTGCAGGCTCAGGCAATTCACTCACCTCGACCTCCCAAAATGCTAGGATTACAGGCTGAGCCACAGAGCCCGGTCCTTTTTGTTTTTGTTTTTTTTTTTAATAGTGAGTATAATTATTTCATTACATATTGCAATGTAATAATAATAGAAATAAAGTGCACAATAAATGTATGCACTTGAAGCATCCCGAAACTATCCTCTCCAACCCTGGTCTGAGGAAAAATTGTCTTCCATGAAACCAGTCCCTGATGCCAAAAAGTTTGGGGACTGCTGTCTTAGGAAGTTCCTATTTCCTATGCATTTAGAACCTTGCATCCCTGCTCCCACAGGAAGTAGAAAAAAAGGAGAAATCCCCATGATAACAGGAGCACACATTCACTTAGTACTGCAGACAGCTGCACACTGTGCTCGAGGGCTTGTGCTCAGCACCATAACTCCTTGCAGTAGCCCTGTTGGATGAATAGGATTCTAGTTTCACAGGGAAGAAAAGTGTGGCTTCTAAGACAGTAACTTCCCTAAGGTCACACAGCTCACCATGCTATCCAGGACTTGCACCCATTGTCGTGGCCCAGCATCCTCCTCAGTCACACACCTTGTGACTGAGTCATCTGAGGAAATGGAGGTGGGGGTCAGAAGGGAGGCACCTAGGGACATCTGCTGACCCTCTTCATTTTCTCTTTCAGTGTTTGGTTTATGCCCATAAACAATTACTGGGCTTTTTGTGAGACACCATGGTAGACTCTTGGGGTACAGAAAAGATGGTGTAACTTACTTATCTATACATGAATATAATGTTTTAGCGTTCCCTTTTTACACTTTTTATACTTGAAAGAAATGAGGCAAAGTCTAGCTAATGCAGAGTAATACATCTTTAAAAATAGTAGACTCACAGGCTCCTAATTATAGTCTAAAAAACAAGCATTCAGCCAGGCTCGGTGGCTCAGCCTGTAATCCCGCGCCTTTGGGAGGCTGAGGTGAGTGAATTGCCTGAGCCCGTGAGTTCGAGACCCGCCTGGGCAGCGAGACCTCATCTCTACAATAAATCAAAAAATCAGCCGGGCGTGGTAGCGCATGCCTGTAATTCCAGCTACTCGGAAGGCTGAGGCGGAAGGATCGCCGGAGCCCAGCAGGTCGAGGCTGCGGTGGCCGGGAGCGGCCACTGCACTCCAGTCTGGGCGACAGAGTGAGACTCCAACTCAAAAAAAAAACCAAAAAACAAAAAACAAGCATTCACCAGAATTGCATTACTTCTTTAGGTCTACTGTCACTACGTTTTTGTTACTTTTTTAGATTTGTTTTTATTGATAAATAATATACATACAGTGGAATGCATAGATAAATACTAATTGCAACTTTGATATATTTTAACAAATTGCATACACCGGCCATGACTACTTTTAAACAGAAAACAGAAAATAAATTTTAAAATTCATATAATTTAAGATGTCCTCATCAATTTTTCATCCAGTAAATATTTGTTGAGTGCCTAGTATGTTACAGGTATTCCTCAAAGGGAAAGAGCAGTAAATAAAATAGGCACTGACATCACAGCACTGATATTGTCATCGTATTCGAGACAATAAAGAAATAGCAAATTCAAACTATGTCAGGAGCTGGTAAGCACAATGAGAAAAAATGGCAGAAATAGAGTCTGAGGGGGTCAGGGGAGATGGTGCTATTTTAGAAAGGATAGTCAGGAAAGTCCTTATTCACAAGGAGACATATGAGCAGAGGTCTGGAAACCACAGGTATGTGGATGTCTCAAGGATGAGTTTCGTGTCTTGGAGACGGCTAGCACAAAGGCTCTGTGTCCCATGCTGGATGTACACAAGGTCCAGTGAGAAGGTCTGTGTGACTCAGAGAGTGGCAGGGCCAGGAGGCAGCTAATAGCTAAGTCCTATACAGCTGGGTACGGCATCTTGGGGGCTTGGGATTTCATTCCGAGTGAGACAGAAAGCCTTTGGAAAGTGTTCAGGAGATATGTGGCATTGTCTGACTTCCTGTTTACAAGGATCACTCTAATTACTCTGTGGTACGTTAACCAAAGGAGCAATGGAGAAGGCAGACAGGAAGCTTGAAATAATCCCTGCAAGAGATGATGACTGTCAGGGCCTGAGTGGCAGCAGGTGATGAAATGTAGCTGTATTCTGAGAAGATGCTTAAGGGCAAGGTCAACATGATTTATTAATGATGAGATGTGATGTAAGAGTTTCCAAGGTCATCCCTACAGTTTTTGGTTGCAATCATTATAACCCCAACTAAAAATGGTTTAAACAATTAGAACAGTCATTACTTTAAATAAAATAGTAGAGCCAATTCTTTCCATCTTTCTACTCAGCTATCTGCATGTCTAATAACTTCCCTCATGATCAGACATCAAAAGTAAAGTAAATTCAGGAACTGTTCACCCACCACATCCAGAGGCAGAAAGAGCTTTCAAGATCTTTGTGAGGCTCTGTCAGTGAAAACACCTTTCCCAGAAGCCTACATCAGATTCCTCTCACATTTCACTTGCCAGAATTGGGTCACATTTTCACTCTTAAACCAATTATTGGCAAATGGAATTTTTTTGAAGACTTGAAAAACAGGCAGACTTGGTTCACAATTTTGAGGGAAGTGAAGATAAATATAATAGTGAGCATTAGATATAACTGATGGGTTACAAAAGAGAAAAACTAGAGACAGAAACGCAACAGAAAGAATGATGCATAATCCAAGTATGAGATGATGAATTGATTGTATTTCAGAAGAAGGAACACTGTGCAAATCCAAGTGGACACTAGGAAAAATCAACATTGTTAAGATGTCCATCCTACCAAAGGCAATCTACAGATTCAATGCAATACCCATTAAGTTACCAACATCATTCTTCTCAGACCTGGAAATGACAATACAGAAATTCATATGGAAACATAAACGACCATGAATAGCCAAAACAATCCTTAGCAAAAGAAATAAAACAAGAGGTATCACACTTCCAGACTTCAAACTTTACTATAAGACTACAATAATCAAAACAGCCTGGTATTGGTACAAGAATAGGCATAAGGACCAATGGAACAGAATAGCGATTCCAGAAGCAAAACCTCAATTTCTCAGCCAACTCATCTTTGACAAAGGCTCCACCAACAATCACTGGGGGGAGAAAAACCTAATCTTTAAACAGTGCTGGGAAAACTGACTGACCACATGCAAAAGATTGAAACAGGATCCCTACCTCTCACTATACACAAAGATCAACTCTAAATAGGTCAAAGACCTAGATGTAAAACCTCAGACTATAAGAATGTTAAACAATGCAGGAGACACCCTTATAGAAATTGGACGTGGCAACCAATTCCTGACAAAACCTCAAGTGCCCATGCCATAAGAGAGAAGATAGACAAGTGGGATCTCATGATAAGATAGACAAGTGGGACCTCATCAAACTGAAAAACTTCTGCAAAGCAAAAGAAACCATCAAGAGAGTGGGGAGATGGCTCACAGAATGGGAAAAAATATTTGCCAACTGTATATCTGACAAAGGCTTAATTAACATCCAGGATCTAAAAGCAACTCAGATGTGACAAAAGGAAAAAAAAACCAAACAGCCCCATTAAAAAGTGGGCAAAAAAGCCGGGCTCGGTGACTCAGCCTGTAATCCCGGGCTTTGGGAGGCTGAGGTGAGTGGATTGCCTGAGCCTGCGGGTTCAAGACCCGCCTGGGCAACTTGGCAAGACCTCATCTCTACAATAAATCAAAAACTTAGCCGGGCGTGGTAGCGCACGCCTGTAGTTCCAGCTACTTGGAAGGCTGAGGCGGAAGGATCGCCAGAGCCCAGCAGACTGAGGCTTCAGTGGCCAGGAGTGGCCACTGCACTCCAGTCTGGGCAACAAAGTGAGACACCAACTCAAAAAAAAATAAAAAAATGGGCAAAAGGCATGAATAGACACTTCTGACTCAGAAGAAGCTATAAGGACAGCCAACAGACACATGAAAAAGTGCTCAACCTCACTCATCATCAGAGAAATGCAAACCAAAACTGCATTGAGATACCACCTAACCCCAGTAAGAATGGCCATCATTAATAAAACCAACAACAGATGCTGGTGAGGATGTGGAGAAAAAGGAATGCTTCTACCCTGCTGGTGGGAATGCAATCTAGTGCAACCTCTTTGGAAAACAGTGTGGTGATTTCTAAAAGAACTAGAAATTGACCTTCCATCTGACCCAGCAATCCCCCTACTGGGAATATGCCCAGAGGAACTAAAATCATTCTACAAAAAGATACCTGATCACACATGTTTATTGCCGCACCGTTCACAATAGCAAAAACATGGAACCAACCATGCTGCCCACTGAAACTGAACTAGATTTTTTTTTTAATGTGGTACATATACACAATGGAATATTACACAGTCATAAATAAGGACAAACACATGGACTTCACAGCAACTTGGATGGATTTAGAGACTGTCATACTCAGTGATCTATCACAGAAAAAAAGAAGAGAGTACCACATGTTCTTACTTATAAGCGGACCTTGAATATTTACCTTAATACTATAAGAAAGGGATTGGCAGTAGTGGGATACTGCTGGGGAGAGGGTGTGGAACACACCATCAATAAGGGTACCTGATCTTAAATCAGGCAAAGTGGGGACCAAAGGGAGACCCAAACTTTACCAGTACGATGAGTATGATGACCATTTATATACCTAATCCTGAATTGTATAACACATCTTTAAAATTAAATTAAATTAAATTAAATTTTAAAAAAGAAGGAAAGAGGCTACAACACATAAAGGCTGACTTTCAGTGTAAAGTGAAGATGACACATATTATGCGATAAAGAATCAAGGCTCAGGCAGGCATCAAACAGACCTGGATTAAAGCCCCTGCACACCTCTTCCCAGCTGCAAGAACCTTGTCAAATAATTTGTATTTCATGCTCTGGTTTTTTCATCTGTAAAACTGCAAATACAGTACTAATATAATCTAGCCCACAGAAGTATTGGAAGGACTACATGAGAACATAATTACATACCAGCATTTAATACAATGTTTGGGAGATAATATATACTTGGTAAATTGCTATCATTTTAATCAATAATATTATTGTTATTATTAATCAGCAACAAAAGTCTGAGTCAACCATTGCATCGACAGGTTATGAGCTATTAGAAAAAGGTCACCATAAAGCAGCATGAGTTTTTTCATTCTTGCCTTTTGTTGGATGGCATTTCCTTTTATTTTATTTTTTTTCTTCAGTGGTTTAAAATGTTGTAGATCCTGTTCTATTCAATGTATTTTTAATCTTAAAGTTTCAGCTACACATAGAATTAAAATCAACATTTACATAATCTCCCACTAAAAGAATACTTAGCATGTATTTCCTTCACTTTGCTCCCTGTCTCACCCATCAGTTTTACTGATCTCATCTGAATACAATTTTGCCTTCAGTATCTGCAGGTTTTGCATCCAAAGGTGCAGTCAATCACACATCTAAAATATTGGAAAAAATGACAATACAACAATAAAAATATACAAATAAAAATAACAACTATTTATATAGCATTTACATTGCATTATGTATTTTATATAAACTAGAGATTATTTAATATCTTAAAGTATACAGGAGGTTGTACATAGGTTATATGGAAATATATTACCACACCTATTTATTTAGAGTCAGAGTCTCACCATGTTATCTAGGCTGCTGACTACGGCATTTTATATCAGGGACTTGAGCATCTGCAGATTTTGGTATTCGTGGGAGTTCCTGGAACCAATCCCATTGAGGGTATCAAGGGAAACTGTATTTTTTTCCAGATAGTGAATTTTCCTAATCTATTATTTACATTTGATAATGACTGTTTACTAATGTCTTTGCTCATATTGCTTCTTAAATACTAGCATTTTTCCTTCTCCTTTTATTTTTCTTCTTCCTGGGGAATAAATCATAATAATTCTCTCAGGGAGGTACTATTAATGACACATGTCTGAAAATGTTGTCATTCCCACTTTGTTTGGATGTAGCATTCTGTGGTCAATGTCATTTTCTCTCAGAATCATTTAAAAGAGATTTTTATGATGTGCTGTTTCATGTATATTTTCTTTTGTGCATATGTGTGCACATGTACACACAAATATTAATATATGTAATATTGAGTTTGTAGTAAAACGTAAAATACTGACAAGCATAAGGAATAAAGTAAATACTAAGTTATTAATAATACAAACACTCATAACCCAATATTCAACTTAAAAACTGTAATATTACAATAGTATTGAAGCTATGTGTTCCTGCCCAGCCTCATTTTTGATCTCATTCCCTTCTCTTTGTCAGTACCACCACATATTCTCTGGAAATTTGTGTGTACCATTTCCTTGTATTTTCCCCCACAGTTTTGTCATAGGTGTATACATCTCTAAACAACATATCTAATTTTATTTGGTTTTGGACTTCATAAAAATGGGGTCATACCATAAATAGTTTTCTGCCACTTACTGGTTTTTTTGTTTTGTTTTGTTTTGGTTTTTTTTAGCCATCATGTCTTTGCAAAGAGTGGCAGTTTATTGAATTTTTTCACTGTCTATAACATACCTTGTTGTGTGGATATGCCACACGTTCTTTATACATTCTTCTATTGCTGGACATTTACAAATGTTTTTAAAAACTGTTGCTATTAGCTGGGCTTGGTGGCTCAGCCTATAATCCCAGCACTTTGGGAGGCTGAAGTAAGTGGATTGCCTGAGCCCACAGGTTCGAGACCCGCCTGGGCAACTTGGTGAGACCTCATCTCTACAATAAAATCAAAAATTAGCTGGGCGTGGTCGCGCTCGCCTGTAGTTCCAGCTGCTTGGAAGGCTGAGGTAGAAGGATTGCCGGAGCCCAGCAGGTTGAGGCTGCAGTGGCCGGGAGCGGCCACTGCACTCCAATCTGGGTGACAGAGTGAGTCTCCAACTCAAAAAAACAAAACAAACTGTTGCTATTATTAACAGTGATGTACATTTTGTATATAGCTAAAGGTTCAAGAGCCACTGGCATTTTTGGTTTGTGAGGTATACATCTCTGTAATCTTATTAGATGACACCAATTTTTGTTTGTTTGTTTGTTTTTTGAGTTGGAGTCTCACTCTGTCCCCTAGGCTGGAATGCAGTGGCATGCTCACGACCACCGCAGTCTCGACCTGCTGGGCTCACGCAATCCTTCTGCCTCAGCCCTCCAAATAGCTGGAACTACAGGTATTTTCCACCATGTCCAGATAATTTCTTGATTTATTGTAGAGATGAGATCTCTCCAAGTTGCCCAGGCTGGTCTTGAAGCCCTGGGTTCAGGAAATCCTCTCACCTTGGCCTTCCAAAGTGCTGGGATTATAGGCATGAGCCACCACTCCTGGCTGACACTAATTTTTTTAAGGGGCCGTACCAACTTAAAATCCTACAACAATGTGTACAAGTTCCACTACTCCACATTTTCTCCATCCTTGGTATTATCAGATCTCTTAGTTTCTCCTAGGCTGTGGGATATAAAATGTGTCTCTTATGATAGGACTTCTCATTTTAGTTTGGGGGTATTTGTTTACAATTATTTGCATCTATGTGTATAGATATAATTGGCCTATATATGTTTTTTTCCTTTTTCATGCTGTCCTTGTCTGGTTTTTGTATCAAATCCCGGTAGTTTTATACAATAGTTCATTGATATCTTCCATCTAATGTTGCTGATGAGAAATCTGATGTTGGTCTTCCTCTAGTACTTCTAAGGTTTTCTCTCTGAAAGTTGCTATCATTTTCCCTTATTTTTTGATGCTCTAAAATACTATTATAGTGTGCCTAAGTGTATGGATTTTTGTCCTCAGTGTTGGTATTTTTTGTTATTTTGGACATTCAGTGGCTTCTTTTAGGTTGAAAACATACATCTTTCTTCATTCTAGGAAATCTCTTCTACTGTTTCTTTGACTATTGCCTCCTTCTTCTGTCCTTCAGGAATTCCAACTAGACCAAAATTAGAACATGTAAAGTTTGACTAGGATATAGGAGGCACCCTTTCTCTATGCAAAGAACAATATCAAAAGTGTTTCTTAACTTTTTTCTTTTTCTTCATATTTAGCATATTTGTTCCCTTTGCTGCATTCTGAGAGTTTTCAGTTTGATCTTAAGTTCATTAATTGATTCCTTGGTTATATCGATTCTTCTATTCAAGCCATCTATCGTTATTACCTATCAGACTTTTAAAAATATGTGATCTTGGCCAAGCACGGTGGCTCATGTCTATAATCCCAGCACTTTGGGAGGCCAAAGTGGGAGGATTGCTTGAGCTCAGGAATTCAAGACCAGCCTAGGCAACATAGTGAGGCCTCATCTCTACAAAAAGAAATTTAAAAATTAACCAGGTGTGATGGTGCACATCTGTAGTTCCAACTACTTGGGAGGCTGAGGCAGAAGGATCTCCTGAGCACAGAATATCAAGGCTGTGGTGAGCCATGATCTTGCCACTACATTACAGCCTGGGTGACAGGATGAAACTCCAACTCAAAAAAAAAGTGATCTCGAATACTTTCTTATAAATGTGATATAATCTCAGATCTTTCTGACAATTTTAAACTCATAGAACAAAAAGTTGGATCAAAACAACAACAACAAAAAAATGCAATAAAAGGCAAAACAGTGGATGAAGTAGAGGGGAAAAGAACCAACTAGAAATTGTGGTAAGTAGAAAGCCCAGAATAAAATTGAAGGAATGATCCTCAACATAATCAATAAATTACAATATAAATATAACCAGTCTACTTTAAAAAACCTCTGAGATTGTAGAAAATAAATCCAGTTACAAGCTATTTACAAGAGATGTATTTATTTAAAAATTCAGAAAGTTTAAAAATAAAGGTATAAAATAAATATTACAAACTGTGGAAATAGAAAATTACAATTCTTATTTATTGCTTATATTTCATCCTTGATTAAAATTAAGCTGACACCAGAGGCCACAAGTCTCAAATGGTAATTTAATGAAGAACTTTGAAAATAAGGGAGATTATTAACACAGATGCTATAAAAATGAATGCAAAGTGGTGAATTCACCGTTACCTTCTGTAATATGAATAAATGGAAAAACCAAAAATATTTACAAAATATTTAGCTTGAGGACATAAGAAAACAAACATTAGTCAATTTAAAGTGAAGATTTCTTTTTGTCAGGTTTATGCTCATTGTATAAATTGCCAACATAAAATTGAGTTTTGGGCAATGAGCTTTCTGATAATGCTGAAAAGTTTATTTTAATAATCCTAAAGATGACTGACTTGTGACCTTGAGACCACGAGTTCTAGTGTAGTTTGCCATAGGAACAGATTTTTTTTTAAATGCTTGTCATAGAAATCCATGCTTGTTAACCTAATACTATAAATTCTGGTTTAGGAATACATTTGAGACACCAATATTGTGATAAATAATCTACTACTGGTATCTCATTGTTGCTGTTAAAAACTAACCCAACCATTATGAAAAAGACTCTACAAATTTTCTTAGGACTGAGAACATAAATTAAGGAATTTCTTTTTTTCCTTACAAATGAGTCAGTAATTTTGTTTTAAACAAGTAAAGTCATATTTTTTTATAAGTAAGTGATGCAAGTTAATTTTCAAAATAATCTGTTATTTAAAAAATATTGATAAGTAATATATACACAGCTTCCACTTTTATTAGTTTTGTATGATGGCACATCAAGTTTTGACTTGGGTTTCAGAATTTAGCCAAAATATTTGTTTTGGCTTTTGCATGGCCCTCAGTATTGTGGAGACTAAGAAACCATTTACCTACTTCAATGTCATTTGTTATTTTCCCCTGTGGAGGTTTCTGAAATTGGTGTGCATAATGCAAAAGCTGAAATAAAATAGAAATTCAGAGGTAATTTGTTACCTTAAAAGCCAATTTTGTTGTTCTAATTCTATATTTCTATATCCAATGTATAATGACAATTGTTTTCCTCAAGTGAATGCTTTAAGAATATAAAATATGGGTGGATTTAGAGTCTATAATACTCAGTGAACTATCACAGAAACAAATAACTGAGTATCACATGTTTTCACTCATAAATGGACCCTGAATATTTACTATAATATTATAAGAAAGGGATTGGTAAGTGTTTGGGGCAAGATGATGACAAAACAGGCCAGACTGTGAGAGCCTCTGCAAAAGTGAATCTCCATAATGACTCTCTGCATGAGTGGGTGTGTGCTGGTGGGTAAGTAAAAGTCCAGCTGAGGGGAGATTTGGGTTCATGCACCTGGGTCTCTCCTCCAGAGGTGACTGTAACTCACCACCACCCTGAGATTGGAGACCCAGGCATGCAGGATCATCTGCTATTCTCAGGGCTCTCTTGAGAGGAGGAGAGAATAGCAGCCCTTCACCACCTGGCACCCAGCCCACATCAACAGGCACAAGCAGGAGGAACTGTGGAGAAGGTAGGTTATGGAAATCTGGAATAAAGCTCCAATGCCAGTGATGAGACATGGATAGGCACCATCTTCTCAGTCCCAGGACCAGGCAGAGAACTGCATTGCCCACCTAGCTCCACCCAGCCTCCTTCTTGGGACCCACAGGCTATCCTCTCATTGGACTTGGAGAGACAAATACCCCTCCCCCACACCGGAAGGCACAGACACATCCGATTTGAGTAGGAGACTTGACAGCAGCAGCAAGTAAGGTGAGTCCAGATCTGATCAATCCTCCTCTCACAGTAGTCCATGGAGCATCTGACCCATGCAGAGAGCAACCTTATAAGTCTGTGCTGAGAGGGGAGCAGCTGGAGACCAGAGTCGCTCCCTAAGGCAAAGGAAGGAACCTGGAGTTACAGAAATGACCACAGAGCAAGTTTTTTTTCTTGTGTTTTTTGTTTTAGTTTTTGCTTTTTTTCTTCTCTCTTTCTTTCTGTTTTTATTTATATTTTTGTACTTGCTTTGTTTCTGTTATTTCAATGAGTTTTTTTTAGATTTTCTGTTTGTGTATGGGTATTTTTGAGGGAGAGTTCTAGTTTATTTGTTTGTATGATTGTCTGTATGTTTTTGTCTTTTTTTGTTTTTTCTGTCTTTGTTTTTATGTTTATTCATTAGTTGGTATACTTGTCTGTTTTTCCTCTTCTTCTTCTGTCTACCTTCCTTTCATCTTCTTCCTTCCTTTACCATTCTTTTCCTATCTCATTTTTCTTTCAGGGAGAAAACATATACCCCCACTTCATGAACAGATTGTAAGGCAGTGGCAAGTGGGTTCCAGGGAGCCCACACACCTGTCAGCAGATACTGGGATCTGCAGACAGCTTCAGAACAACAGCTCCAGCCTTAATTATATCTCAAAACTGCAAAAAGCACAAGCCCCTCCCTCAGTCTAACTTCAAAATTGAACAAAACCAGATTGAGCAAACAGAAATAAAAGCTATCCCCCATCACTGAATAACAGAATTGAGGTTAAAGGGGGGGGGGAGAAAAACCTACACAAGTGAAGAAAAACCAAAGGAAGAATAAGAGTCTCACACAGACACTTGGGAGGTCAGCCATTGAGAATACAGACTTCAGAACTCAAACAATGAAGAGCCCTCAGAATGACTGGTCTCAAATTACAACCCAGATATCAAGGTATTAATAGAGAGAATAAATAGAAATGAGGGGAGATAAGAGGAAAGAATGAAGGAGTTGATAACTGAGATAACAGCAATAAAGAATACAGAGAATGAAATAAATAGCAAACTTGTAAGTATGGATAG
Organism: Cephalopachus bancanus; assembly: GCA_027257055.1. Lineage (NCBI taxonomy): Eukaryota > Metazoa > Chordata > Mammalia > Primates > Tarsiidae > Cephalopachus > Cephalopachus bancanus. The sequence goes on from JAPVLO010000235.1 coordinate 1,822,976, forward strand.
CAGAATTAACTAAGCAGAAGAAAGAATCTCAGTACTTGAGGACCAAAATATGGAACTAACCTAAACCATTAACAACATAGAAAAGAAGCTTAAAGAGACAGAATAAAACCTCCAAGATATGAGCAATTATTTCAAGAGGCCAAACCTAAGATTAATTGAAATCCCTGAGGCAGATAGAGAGACAGAGACCACGCTGGAACAAGCATTCCATGAAATTATTCAAAAAAACTTCCCTCATCTCATCAGTGATGCAACCATTCAAACACAAAAGATTCAAAGAACCCCTGCAAGATAACAAATGAGAAGACCAACTCCTAGACATATAGTAATTCACCTGCACAAAGTAGCTATAAAAGAAAAAATCCAAAGGCAGCAAGAGAGAAAGTTCAGACTACCTACTGGGGAAGACCAATTAGAATAGCAGCAGACTTATCTACAGAAACACTTCGGGCACGGAGAGCTTGGAGTCCAATCTTCAAAGTTCTGAAGGATAAACAATTTCAACCGAGAATCACCTACCCAGCTAAGCTAAGTTTCATCAGTGATGGAGAATCAAAATCCTTCCCAGACATTCAATCCTTATGAGTTTACGCTGCTGCCAGACCAGTTTTACGGGAAACACTTCAGAAAGTATTAAACACAAAAGAAAGGAAAAACAAAACAAAACAAAACAACAATGCCCTTCACAAGAAGGCGGGAAAAAGATTGAAAACACACATGCAAGGTTACCTGCATAAACAACGCTTGTATACCTAACCCTGAATTGTACCCCACATCTTTATAATAAAAAATAAATAAATAAAAAGAAAACACACATGAATCAACCCAAAAATCAAAAGAAAGGCAACAAACAAACAGCAGCAACAACAACAAACTCTAAAAGAACCTCATAGCAGGGATAAACTCTCACATCTCAATAATAAGCCTGAATGTGAGTGTACTAAATGCACCACTGAAAAGACATAGAATGACAAATTGGATAAAATATCATGAAATACCTTGGCATCTTCCTAACCAGAGAAGTCAAAGATCTTTACAATGAAAACCACAAAACACTGCTCAATGAAATCAAAGATGACACAAACAAATGGAAAAATATTCCATGCTCATGGATTGGAAGAATCAACATTGTTAAGGTGTTCTATTCTACCCAAGGCAAGCTACAGATTTAACGCAATACCCACTAAATTACCAGCAGCAGTCTTCTCAGACCATACAGGAATTCATATGGAAACATAAATGACCAAGAATCACCAAAACAACCCTCAGCAAAAACAAAAAAACAAAGTGGGAGACATCATGTTCCCAGACTTTAAAATTTATTATAAAGCTATAATAAAAACAGCCTGATATTCATACAAGAACAGGCATATCGATCAATGGAACAAGATAGAGATTCGAGAAGCAAAACCTCAATTTCTCAACCAACTCATCTTCAACAAAGCCTCCACCATCAACCACAGGGGAGACACGAACCTGTTCAGTAAACAGTGCTGGGAAAACTGGCTGACCACATGCAGAAGATTAAAACAGGACCCCTACCTCTCACTATACACAAAGATCAACTCTAAATGGATCAAAGACCTAGATGTAAAACCTCAAACTATAAGAATGTTAAACAATGCAGGAGACACTACTTTCAAATGGAAATTGAAATTGGCAATCAATTCCTGATTAAAATCCTAAGTGCCCATGCCATAAGAGATAAGATAGACAAGTGGGACCTCATCAAACTGAAAAGTTTCGGCAAAGCCAATGGTGTATTGAGAGAACAGAGAGACAGTGAACAGACTGGGAAAAAATAGTTGCCAACTCTATATCTGGCAAAGGCCTAACATCTAGAGTCTACAAGGAACTCAAATGTGCTGAAAAGAAAAAAAAAACAGTCCCATTACAAAGTGGGCCAAAGATATGAATAGACACTTCTCAAAAGAAGACATACGAGCAGCAACAGATACATGACAAAATGCTCAGCCTCACTAGTCATCAAAGAAATACAGATTAAATCCACACTGTAATACCTCCTAACTCCAGTCAGGAGGGCCATCATCAATAACTCAAAAAACAACAGATTCTGGAGAGGTTGCAGCAAAAAGGGAACACTTCTACACTGTTGTTGGGAGTGTAAACTAGTACAGTCTCTGTGGAAAACAGTGTGGCAATTCCTAAAAGATCTATAAATCAACCTTCCATAAGATCCTACAATCCCCTTATTGGACTATATCCGAGGAACTCAAATCACTCTATGAAAAAGATACCTATGCACACATGTTTATTGCAGCATTGTTCACAACAGCAAAAACATGGAACCAACCATGCTGCCCATGAAATGAGGACTGGATAAAAAAATGTGGTACTTGTTCATGATGGAATATTATGCAGCCATAAAGAAGGACACGATTATGAACTTTGCAGGAACTTGGATGGACTTAGAGGCTATAATACTGAATGATCTATCTCAGAAACAAAGAACTGAGTATCTCATGTTCTCACTCATAAGCGGACCTTGAACAACTATTGCAACACTATAAGAAAGGGATTGGCAGTAGCGGGAAACTGCCAGGGGAGAGGGGACACATCTCACCAACAAGGGTACCTGCATAATGAACATTTGTATACCTAACCCTAAATTGTACCCGACATATTTGAAATTGAAAAAAAATTTTTTAAAGGGATTGATAACAGCAGAATACTGTTGGGGAGTGGAGTGGGGAGGAGAGCACAGCTCAATAAGGGTACCTGATCTCAAACTAGGCGGGCTGTGGACCAAAGGGAGGCCCAGGCTTTACCTGTACTACGACCACTTGTATATCTAATTCTGAATTGCACACCAAAACTTTAAAATAAACACAAATTTTAACCAAAGATATACAATTCTTCATATCCAGGAATTGAGAAGTCTTTATTTTTAATTACTATTAGGGAAGGCAAAATTAATATTACAGTGGCAATAGCACAATCAGCAGGAACTTACACTGCCAGACCTGACTAAAAACAAGCTCTTATTCCTACACTAACTTCAGTTGGAAAAAAAATCATTTGGTTAAAATGTTTAGTATAATATCCCATTGCAGCTGACAATGTTGAAAAGAATTATTGTCTCTGTACTGTCAAACTTTCAAAATGTGGTTAATAGATTTTTAACAGTAAAATTGTATTTGTAGATAAAATTTTATATATGTTTATATATATTGTCTTGTGTCCCAGAAGGTTGTTTTGTAATGGTGATATTCGGCATCAGCTTTGCGTTATCCCAGAAAATTGTTTTGTAATGGTGATATCTGGCTTCAGCTTTGTGTTTAGCCACCCATTAATTTTTAACACTCAACCATTATTTAACATTGGGCCAAAATGTGTAGTCAAATACATCCCTAGTTTTTTCATGCAAATACAAAGTCAAGTATATATTCTTATTTTTTCTCTTTCTAACATGGAAAGTAACATACACACTACTCTGTACTTTAATATACCAACTTTAAAATACAATTCAAAATCTCAATTTTTCATGACAAATGCAAATACTTACTAAAATAAAGTAGTTGCAGAAAATTCACATCAGACATAGTAGAACTTAATGTGAAAAGCCTTAGAAGGGCAAAAAAGGTTTTCATATCGGCAAAAGAAATTATTAGCCAAAAAAACAAAACACAGCTGGGCACAGTGACTCACACTTGTTATTGCAGCACTTTGGGAGGCCAAGGAAGTAGAAATGCTTGAGATCAGGAGTTTGAGCAACAAGTGAGACCCGGTCTCTTCAAATAAAAATAGAATAACTATGAACTTTAATGCCTCTCTAACAACATAGCTTCAAAATATGTTAAATAAAAATTGACAAAACTACAAGGAATAATAGACAAATTCTCAATTCTACTATGAGACTTTAACTTAATTCTCTCAGAAAAGAACAGGTGATGTAAACAAAGTATAAATAAGAACATAGAGAACTTAGATGACTCGATTAATAAGCTTGCTCTAGTAGGTATGTATGGAGAAAACATTATATTCAGTGAAGAATACACATGCTTTTCAAACATACTTAAGCATTCCCCCAAATTGCCCATGTATTAACAAAGGAAATCTCAATAAATTTCAAAGTTTTATACTATATAGGCCACATTTACTGACCACAATGAATTACAGTTAGAAGTCAGCAACAAAAATATATCCAGAAAGTCAGAAAATTACATTTTAAAAATTTGTAAATAAGCATCAGCTGAAAGAAAAAACCCCAAAGTTCTACATAACAAAAGAAAGATGCAAAATAAATGAACTAAGCTTTTGACTCAAGACGCAAATACAGATGACCATGAACAACACAGGCTTGAACTGTGTGGGTCCACTTAGACACAGATTTTTCCCATCTCTGCCACCCCTACAAGACCAGTCCCTACACTTCCCCTTTTTTAGTTTACTCAGTGTGAAGGCATTAAAGATAAGGACCTCTATGATGATCCATTTCCACTTAATGAATAGAAAACATATGTTCTCTTTCTCATGAGTTTCTTAATTGCATTTTATTTGCTCTTACTTTATTGTAAGAATACAATATATAATACATACAACATACAAAATATGTGTTACTCAACTATATATTTTATAAGCTATGTTTCCAGTCAGCAGTGGGTTATTAGTAATTAACTATTGGGGGAGTCAGAAGTTATACACAAATTTTTGATTGTGCAGGGGATTGGTGTCCCTAACGCTTGCATTGTTGAAGGGTCAATTGTATGTGCAAAAAGTAAGAATAAATTAATGAAAGAAAATGAAAAGTTAAGCAATAAATTAAAAGAGAAAAATAACAGAACAAAAAATGAGAAGTGACTATACAGGGAAATTTTGCATTGTAAAGGAATAATATATTCACCTTTATACCTAATAGATTTGAAAGCTTAAATAAAAGTGATAATTTTGTAAGAAAATATAAGTTTTTTAATTGGTTCAAGGAGATATAGAAAACCTGAGTAATAGAAATTGAAATACTAGTCTCCCTCCCCGCAACTTTTCCAGTGGCACCAGGTCCAGGCAATTTTGTCAGTAGTTTCTACCAGACCGCTAAGGGACAGCTAGTTCTCTCCTTTACAACTGTTTTAGAGCATAGATAAATGCGGGAAGCCACATAACTCATTTTATGGGGCATCCCCCTGATCAAAATAGCTCTCAAATACTAAGCAAATATCATATATGGATAAAGATGTAAAAATATTAATTGGATCCTATAAAGTATTTAAAATGGGGTTAGTGTTTCTTAAAAATAGGACAAGTAGGCTTTGTCCCATGAATGCAAGTCAGGCTCAGCATGAGAGAAGAAATGAACCGATGGAACTCCATCAGAAGAGATTAGAAGAGAATTTATATGTTTCTCAAGAGAAGCCCAAAAAGTATTTATTAAATTCAACACCCATTTATGAAATAAACTATTTTAAAACTAGGAGACATCTTTAACTTGGTAAAGGTTTGCTGTCAAAATCCAACAGTAAATACCATATTTAATGTGAAGCTAGGCCAGGTCAGAGTAAAGCAAGTAAGGTACTTGCCTTGGATGCCTTGGATGAATTTCAGGGTGTCCCAAAAACCTCAATGATCAAGTAAGTAATATTTTAATGTAATATTTTTAAAAATCAGTATTCATATACAAAATCCATGAAAGTTTCAAAATATCAAAATTTTAAATAAAGACCAGTGCCATGCAGAGCCATATGGGAGACTGAGGCAAAAGGAGAATGATGTGCCCCTATACACAGACTCCTGTATTTTCTTTCATGGTTAATTTTTTTCCAGAACATCAAAGTCATTGAAACAATACTGAAAAAAAAATAGATGTATTAAAAATTATTTTTTGGCTGGATTCAATGGCTCAACCCGTAATCCCAGCACTTTGGGAGGCCGAGGTGAGTGGATTGCCTGAGCCCGTGGGTTTGAGACTAGCCTGGGCAACTTGGCGAGACCTCATCTCCATAATAATAATTTTAAAAATCACATTATTTTTAAGTTTAAATATTTTATTTATATCCAAATCAGAATTTATTGCAATTTTACTTTCCTAACCTTAATGGAATCAAATTAGTCAATAAAATTTTTAAACTTCAAATTTCTTGGCTTTTCTCATTTTCAGTGGAAAACACAACTATTAGTCATGCTTGACAATTTCTTTTGACCAAGTGACATATGAAATACCCCAATAGGGAAAAAGATGGAATGCAGGATTTCTGAATTAATGAAGAGAAAAAAATGTCCAGGGAAAACTTGAATAATTAAAGTCAAAAACGGTGGGGGGAAGGGAGAAAAAAACCCAAAAAAGCTGTTAAGAATTAGATCAAACATATTGTTTATATTATAACTGTGAAATGATTAATTTCTTGATTAACCATGATCAGATTGACTAAAAAAGATGTATATACTGCTTGCAAGAGACATGCTTATACTAAAAGACCCTAAGGCATTATCAGTTGAATGACAAAGAATATTAGATAAATGTAAGCACAAAGGGAAGCAAAATGACCACATCAAATTTGAAAAAGAAGGGTTGAAGGAAAAATGCATGGGACAAATTATAAAATATAAAAGGAAACAATATTAGTAGCAGTGAAACATAAAATAAAATCTTTATTTATTTATTTATTTGAGTTGGAGTCTCACTCTGTCGCCCAGACTGGAGTGCAGTGGCTGCTTCCGGCCATCGCATCCTGGACCTGCTGGGCTCCACGATCCTTCCGCCTCAGCCTTCCGAGTAGCCGGAATTACAAGCATGCGCTACCACGCCCGGCTGATTTTTTGATTTATTGTAGAGATGAGGTCTCGCTGCCCAGGCGGGTCTCGAACCCGCGGGCTCAGGCAATCCACTCACCTCAGCCTCCCAAAGGCGCGGGATTACAGGCTGAGCCACCGAGCCTAGCTGCAAAATCTTTTTTTATAGAACAAAGAAAATTGGTACATAAATCATAATTAAAATAGGCTACTTTAATACACTTCTTCCAAGAAATCGATAGATTAGGCAAACCAAAAATTTTAGAATGCAGAACTATTAAATAATATCATTAAGAAGCTTAATTAAAATATTTAAATTCTACAGAGAATATTCTAATCAAATGTCCAAAAGACATGTAAAATACATAGTCGCAAAGAAAAGTTTAATTAATCCTCAGATCAAATAGACCGCATTCTCTTATCATAACATGATAAAACTAGAAATTCACAATAAAAAATTAACAAGTACACAAGACTGGAAATATGTCAATATTGTACCATCTAGACAACACTTGGATTAGAGAAAACAAATTAAAACCAATATCACAAGCTATTACCCATATATTTTGGTACTGTGTGCCAACCACTCTTGTGAGTGCTAGGAGCACAGCAGTGAACAAATTAGAGTTGCTCAAAGAGTTTTATACTCTCACAGGGAAGACAGACAATAAGCAAATAAACCAATAAGTGTTTTTGTGTGAAATGTCCTGATAAGTTCAATGAACAAAAATAAGTCAGTACCAGTTGACAGTAGCACCTGGTCAGGGAAGGTCTCTCTGAGGAGTGGACGTCTGCACAGGGACCCACTAGGTGGGTGTAGGAGGAAGCCAGTGAATGCCTGCAAAGGAGCCTCCAAGGGAAGAAACAGTTTGTGTGATCGTCGTGAGCGGTGAGCACGTTGGGTTTGTGCGTCTGGAACAGCAAGCAGAGGGAGAAGGGCTGGGTAGGAAACAGAGGGCCAATCACTGCGCTTGGTAGGAGCTCGAGTTTCATACTGAATGAGGCAGGAAGCTGTCGGTGTATTTGGAGGTGTGGGGTTGGGAACTGAAGGCATAAGGGGAAGCATGGGCACTAGCCAGGGTGCCACTGCAGGTATCTGGGCTGCAGTTGACGATGGTTTGGATGACTATGCAAATACAGTGGAGGTAATAAGAAGGATGTGTTTGGAAGGTAGAGGTGACATAATGGAATTGACCGGGTGAGAGAGAAAGAGAAGTGAGGAGGCGGCCCAGGCCTGTGGCCTATGTAACTGGATAAATGGTGGAATCATTTTGCTGAGATAAAGAAACAACAGGCTGAGGATAACAAGAATCAGGACTGCAGCTGTGAACAAAGAGGAGGAGGAAAAGGAAAGAAAAGGGAGAAGCAAGATATAAAAAGGGAGTGATGTTTTTATTCAGATCATTTTGGAATTTCCAATACCCAGGAATGAGACTCTTCATTAATAATTTATTATAAACAGCCATAGGATGTGCTTCAGATATCGTCCAAGAAAGAACTAATAGAGTGGTTCTGAAAAATAAATAAGAAAAGTAATAAATAAGAAAAATAATTTACTTAGGAAGCAAAGAGTAAACCTTCAACTGCAACTTTCCTGGTTATAGGAGTCAGCTAAGAAATTGCCAAAGAGTAGAAAAATCAGGAGAAAATATCTTGGAAACCAATGAAGTAAAGTTTCAGGACAGGCAGAAGAGATCGAGGCGCCAAACTCTGCTTCATCAAATAAGGTGAGGACTAAAAATAGCAAATGACTCCTGGATTTGGCAAGGTGAAAGTCACTGGTGATTTTGATAAGGATAGTTTCAGTATAGTGGTGAGCCAAAGGCCAAAATAAAGAGACAATGAAAGGTGAGGACTTGGAAGCAATCACTATGGACAGTTCTTTGGAGAAATGTTGCCATAAATGGTAGCAGAAAAGTGATGAGGTCACTGTGAGTATGGCCAAGAACTTTTTTTTAAAAGATAAAAGATATTGAAGCATGTTTTTGTGGATATGGTTATATAGATAGCTCAAAAATTGAAGTAATTTAAAAATAGTAATAATGATATTATAATATGTCAAATTCTATGTGATTAGGATAAAGCAGAACTCAAAGTTTATAATTAAGCATAAACAAGAAAAAATAAAATGAATACTGAATACAAAAAGCTTTAAAAATTACAAAAAATAGAACAAAGTAAAGAAGCAAAGAATTACTAAGAATAAATTCAGGGCTGGGGGCAGTGGCTCATGCTTGTAATTTCAGCACTTTAGTTAGCTGAGGCAGGAGGATTGTTTGAATCCAGGAGTTCGAGGCTGGCATAGGCAAAATAGCTAGACCTCTGCTCTACAAAAAGTCAAAAAAATTAGATAGATGTTATGGCGCATGCCAGTACTCCCACCTACTCAGGAGGCTGAGGTGGAAGGATCGCCTAAGCCCAGGAGGTTGAGACTGCTGTGAACCATGATCATTCCACTGCTCTCCAGCCTGGGTGATGAAGTGAGACCCCGACTCAAAAAAATAAAAAGACAAATTCAGAAATTGATTAATAAAAAAAGAACTAATAGAGTAAATTCAAGAGCTGGTTCTTTGGAAAAGATCAATAAAATAGACAAGCAATTGCTAAATTCCCCAGTAAAAGGGAGAGAAATATTCCATAGTAGGAATTAAAAAGGAATATAACCACAAATTATTTATTATTTAAAAATGAATTTTAAAAATAATAGACAAATAATACAAGCATATATTATTTCCTATATGCTAGGCATTTTTCTAAGTACTTGATATATTAGCTCATTTAAACCTCACATATGAAATTTTTTATTAGCCAAATAGTACAGATAAAGAAATTGAGACAGGAAGAGGTTGAGTAATTAGCCCAAGATTACCTACCTGGGAAGTGAGAATGCTGAGATTCCAATTCAGCCTGCTGGCGTCAGAGTCCATGCAGTCAGCCACGACAGTGTAGGGCCTCTTGTATGTGAGGCAAAAGCCTATGCTAACAAAGATGGAAATGCAGATTTTTCAGAAAAACACAGCTACTGAAATTGATTAAAGAAAAGGTCGAAAATCCAACTAGATCCACAAACATGGAAGAAATTGAAAAGTTAATCAAAGATTTAACGTCTGTAAAAGCCCTAGGGTAAATGACTTTATAGGTAATTCTTATGTCGTATTAAATATTATTTAATATATGATATTAATATATTACTATTAATAGCTCCTGAATTCATTTTACTAAGCTAATATAGCCTTAACATAAAACTTGACAGATGTAACAGTCCCTCTCTCTCTCACATAATTTTAGCTCATTCTCACCTAAAAATAGAAATAGCAGCTAAGACATACATAGTGCTTACTATGTGCCAGACTGTTGTAAGTAGTTTACACATATTAACTCATTTATTCTTCACAACAGTGCTGTTTCTATTTAATAAGAAGAAACACACAGAAGGTTAAGCGACTTAGCCAAAATCCCACTGTGAATTAGTGGCAGAAATTTTATGGTAAAGCTGGAATTTGAATCCAGTTGGACAGACTTGGTTCAAAATTAGGAAATCTATTAATTCTAATCATTACATAAATAAAATAAAGGAGAAAAACTATTACCATGGCCATAAAAGCTGAAAAGGCACTTGATAAAATACAAAGTTTCTAATTAACAATCACATTTTAAAAATCCATGGTGAATTAGAAATAGAAGGAAAATAGCAATCTGTATTTGTTGAAGATAAAAGGAACTTTACGTGTTTATGTACAAAGGAATATCTATTTGTAAACAATTCACATACGTTACCAATAGTTAGAATCCTGAGTTATTAATCTCTTCATTTTATGGGGTCACAGTTTGTGTGATGATATAAATGCTAGTTCTTTTTAAATTTTTTGCTATGCCTGGGAGCTTTTGTCTACTCAGATAAAGGAAGCAACAATAGAAAGGTAATCTTTCAAATTCATATTTTTGCCGGGCTCCGTGGCTTAGTCTGTAATCCCAGCACTTTGGGAGGCCGAGGTGAGTGGATTGCCTGAGCCCGCGGGTTCAAGACCCGCCTGGGCAACTTGGCGACACCTCATCTCTACAATAAATAAATAAATAAAAAATTAGCCGGGTGTGGTAGCACGTGCCTGTAGTTCCAGCTACTTGAAAGACTGAGACAGAAGGATTGCCGGAGCCCAGCAGGTCGAGGTTGCGGCCGGGAGCAGATACTACACTCCCGTCTGGGCAACAGAGTGAGACTCCAACTCAAAAAAAAAAAAAAAAAACAAATCCATATTTTTAGTATTTCATGATTCATTCCTTACACTAACCTACCTACAACTTCCACCTCTCCCTTAGCTCGAGCTCCTCATCCAGTCATCAGTGGTTGATAGGCTGATTAGGGTTTCTAGATTTAGCAAACATATATATAGAATGGACACCCATTAAAACTTTAAAAATTAATATTTTCCATTTATTACTACTTTACAATAACCAGGTGCTTTGCTAAGTACTGTGCACACTTTATTTCACATTGAATTCTAACACCTATGAGACAGACATTATTATTGTCTTTATTATTATCCTCATTTTACGCAGGAGAAAAAAATGGAAGCTCAGTTGCTAAAGGTCACAGCTAATAATGACAGGATCACAATTCAAACCCACACCCTCAACTCTTCTGCTCCAGAGCCTCCCAGCTTGCAGATTCTGTGGGGTGGGTAAGTTGAGGCACCCAGACACCTGTAGGAATTCAGCAACAGGATCCTCTCTTCAGCTCTGCCCTCCAGAGGTGTGATCAGAAGCTTATCTGTTCCTAAGGCTACACCTGCCACCTTTGCCCTCTTAACAAGGAGCACACCTGCCTTCAGGCTACACCGTTCACCCTATTCCCACATCGAACCCCAGGAATATCCAGTCTGCTAAAGGGACTACCTGAGAGCAGGAAAGGGTGGGGTGGGCAGGGCCGTAAAGTTGGGCCCCTGACACACTAGTGCTTTTTTTTTTTTAAAGTTTTTAAATTGAAATTGTATATATTTAAGGTGTACAGTGTGATGTTTTACATACATTCATGTAACTTTTTACAAAGTTACCTTTTGTGTGTGTACAAAGAACACTCAAGGTCTACTCTCTGCAAATTTCCAATACGCACTATGGTATTATTAACTAGAGTCCTCATGCTGTGCATGAGGTTTCTAGAACTTAACCTGTTATTTTATTTTGTTTATTTTTTGAGTTGGGGCCACACTGATTCCTGGGCTGGAATGTGGTAGCAAGATTGCAGCTCACTGCAATTTCCACCTCCTGGGCTCAGGCAAACCTTCCACTTCAGCTTCCCGAGTAGCTGAGACAATACCATGCCTGGCTAATTTTTTTTTTCTCCCAGAAATAGAGGTCTTGCTATACTGCTTAGGTTAGTTTCAGCTTCTTGGGTTGAAGCAATCCTCCCGCCTCAGCCTCCCAAAGTGCTGGGATTACAGGCATGAGCCACTGCACCTTCCAGGAATTCCAGTTTAACTGGACATCCTGTACTATTTTATCTAGTATCTCTAAGGCTGGTCCCAAGTTTTAAATTTGGAACTGTGTCTCTCTGAAGTCATGGCTTACTAAAAGGTGGAAGATTTTTCAGTGTGAAGTCTTCTAGTCTTGTGCATTTCAGCTATAATTTCCATTTACACAGTGAATCTGAGATATCTGGTTTTTAGCTCTCAAATATGGACATAATTCTTACATATGAATTTGTTATAATTAAATTGTATTCGATTCCTGTTCGTCAGTCAACAAATAGACAAACCAATAAGCATTTAGCATGTATTCTAGAGGCATCAGTTAATTCAAAAACAAAACAGAAGTATTTTCAGTATGTACATTAGCAACAAGTTCCCAAAGAGCAATAAGTGCACCTATTCTAAGTATCTATTGAATATAAAATTAAGAAACGTGTTCTCAGGTAGCACAACATTTTATGTCCTAACCATCAAATTATAAAGGCTTGAGTTCCTTAGGGCTCATATTTAGAAATTTTAATAATCACTAATTTTTAAAAAGGTGTCCTTTTGGTACATGAATTAATGCTATAAATATTCACCATGTTATCTAAGAGAAAGAACATGAATTATCACTACATTAAGACTTGATTCAAACTCAGCTTCTATTACTTATTAGAAGTATTATTTTTTCAAATGTAATATACATGTTTTTTATTTGGAAATTTTTCAAATCCACAGAAAAATGTAAAGAAACTCATAATTTTTCATACAGATTAACTGTGTCATCTTGACACACACACACATAAATATACAAACACTTCCCTTTTGCCAAATCATTTTATTATAGGCCACAGACATTGTGACATTTAATCTCTAGATACCACAGTAGCATCTCCCCAAAACAAGAACATTCTAGTAACTAATCACAATAGTATTATTACACTTAAGAAAATCAGCATGAATTTAATGACATCATTCAACTCACAGGTCATACCTGGATTTCCCTAGTTGTCTAAAAAGTGTCTGTGACAGCTTCTCTTCCAATATCAACCAAGATCCATATACTAAATTTGGCCCTTTTTTGGCCTCATTTTTCTCCCTCAATCCAGAATGGTTCTCCACCTCCCTTGGTTTTATTTATAACATTGAATTCTTTGACGAGTCCAGGCCAGTTGTCCTGGGAGATTGTCCTGCATTCTGGATTCTTCTGATTCTTTATTGAGAAGAATTTTCCAGCATGAAGAACACCATGATGATGTCTTTCATCTTCTGCTGCCTCACATCAGGAGGCACAGAATGTGGCCCCACTTACCAGCACTTCTCATGATAAAGGCACACTTTCTCTTTGGTAATTGCTAACTAATTTGTAGAGTGATCACTTGAGGTCATGTAAACATTCTGTGCCCCATGGCTCAATAAATCTGTACCCCAAGAAAAATAACTTGATATACCAAAGACTTGTCTTCACTCCCATGTTTAATCTACCTCAATGTCCAACAATGCATGAATGGATAAAGAAAATGTAATACACACACACACACACACACATACATATACACACACACATATATATCAAATATCTATATCTCCATTAAAAAGTATGAAATGTCAACAACAAAAAAAATCTGTACCCCATGGCTTAACCATTCATTAGTAATTTGGGCCAGAATCAGATATTATGCTGTATATTGCAAAATGGAGATTTTCTAATCTTGTCATTCCTTCTACATTTATTAGTTGTCATTCTACTGTAAAGAACTTTCCTTTTCTGTCTCCCCACCTTCTCATATCACCATAAAGTCATGGTTCATTTTTTTTTAATTCAGTATGTTATAATCCATTACCATCATTTTTCTTTTTGATGTTGAAATTGTCCCAAATTTGGTCACCGGGTAGTACTCTGTGCTGGCTCCTGGACCTTCTGACGTGGCCTCATTAATCTTTGAGCACTTCATTGCTTTGGGAACAAGATGTTCCAAGTGCACTTTGTACTTGTATTTTTCTTGCCTCAAACCTAGAATCTTCCATTTCTCCAAGGAGTCCTTCTTTTTAATGTGTAGTAATTTTTGGATATCAAAATCTGGATTCTAGATGTAATTAGTACTGGGGTGCTATTTCTTCTAAATCCTTTTACTAAATATACTGTATCTGAAAATCATCACTTAATAGTAATATGCACAATTGGAATCAAGTACTATATAGAATTCTTCCTCATCGTCTCCTTCTCCCTCAGTGAAATTAGCTGAGGTTTCCAACAACATCAATCAATATTTACTCATTAGTTCCATCCTAACACACACACAAAATAGTCTCAGAATTACACCACCAATGCTACCACTAATAACAAATCCAACAATTAAAATTATAATATTACCTACAATGTCTTTTTATTTCTTATGAAAATATACAGTCTAGCCAGTGTGCTTTTAAGCCATGTGAATTAATTGTTTTCTCTATGGATAGGTTACTAATTTTATATGCTGCTAAAATCTTTTACTTCTGTTTATATTCCATTTTAGTAATTGATTTTTAATACTTTTTATTTAGTTTTATTTTTGAATATATATATAGCATTGATATGTTCCACAATCAAAACTATATAAAAGTTGAAATAACATCTTATTCAAATTCCCCTTACCTTATTCCCATCACATCCAATAGATAGATAGATAATCCAGATTTATATATATGTACATATATGTACATATATATGTACATATATATATCTTATATTCTTAATTCACCTTCTTTATTGCACGAAAGGTAGTATACTACATACATTCTTTTGTTTTTGCTTTTTTCAATCAACAATATATTCTGGAAATGACACCATATCAATTCCTAGAGACCTTTCCCATTCTTTTTATAGCTGTATATCACTTTATTGTTTATTCAACCAGTCAGTCTTTTAGGGATGGACATTTAGGTTGTTACAATATTTTGCCATTATAATTAATGCCACAATAAATAAACATTTGCATATATTGTTTTGGATTTATGAAACTGTTTATTAAGAGTAAATTAGAAGTGGAATTTCTGAATCATAAAGCAAATATCTACATGGTTTTGTTAGATGTTGCAGAATTCTCCTTCACAAAGGTTATAACATTTGGCATTCCCACCAGGAGTGGATGAAAGTTTATTTTTCCTTAGTGTTGACCAATAAAGCATGTTGTCAAGTCACCAAACTTAGTGGTAAGAAATAATACATTTAAAAACATTTTAGCCAAATGTGATGGCTCATGCCTGTAATCCTAGCACTTTACTTGAGTTCAAGACCAGTGTGGGCAAAACAGCAAAATCCTGTGTCTACAAAAAAAATTTTTTTAATTGACCTGGTATGGTGATGTTCATCTGTAGTCCCAGCTGAAGTGGAGGCTGGGTGGAAGGATAGCCTGAAGTGGAAGGATAGCCTGAGCCCAGCAGGTTGAGGCTGCAGTGAGCCATGATTGCACCACTGCACTCCAGGGTGGGTGACAGAGTGAGACCCCAACTAAAAATATACATATATATTTTAAACTACAAGTGTAATCATGAACAAGTTACTGAGTATCTCTGAGCCTTAGTTTCCTAGTTAAGATTAAATGCTCATCTAAAAAGGTTGTTCTATAACTAAATCTGTAACATATTAATTGTCAGATATATAAAAATCTATGATGTAACACATAAGACTCAGTAAGTGGAATTTTAATTAATATTCTTATGCATGTAGTAGGCAATAATTGTCTCTTCTATTTTAATAAATAAACCAGCTAAGTAACATGGAAAATCATCATATGTATAAATGTAGGGACTAGAGAGACAGAGACCTTAAAGATCATTAAAGGCAAAGTGTTTTCTTCTCAAATTCCATCTTCAATTGCTTGGTAGTAAGCTCCAGAGTGTTATGTTTATAATGATTCTAATGACAAATCTTTCTTTGGCAATAACAGTACTTGACTGACAAATTATACCTACTACAGGCATGAGTATGAGAAGTACATACATGTTTCCTGTCACTGATTTGGGTCAATCCATTATTTTATAGTTGAAGAACAAATACATTGGAATAGTCTATAGAAGACACAATAGTCTATAGATGAATATCAAAGCCAAGATTTGAAAATTAGAATTCGTCACTTTCAGTATCTGTTATACCATAATATACACACATTCTCTCTCTGTCTCTTTAGCTCTGGTTTTACTTGCTCACTTGCTCACACACACAGAGACATGCCCTCATTTTTTTTAAGTTAATTGTTACACAATTTATCCCTCTTTTTTGCTAAAGAAAATTCTAGCTAATAGTACATACAGATTTTTACATCTGTAAAATTTAACCACAATATGGATTAGGCTGAGGATTGCTATATGTTAAGTTGTAAAAAGTAGCATTTGCACACAGAAGATCCTTCTATGTACAGCATGATCACTGACCAATTAAGTTCCTTTCCATGGAAGATGGTAAGCCTTAGCATCAAAGAAGAGGAAATGGTCCTCAAGTTTAGGTCTGGCTGATTTAATGTGAATGGAAAACTGAAGAATAAACACTTTTGAAATTGATAAAATATTGACCATGACAGGCATCTTAACATGTGACTGACTCATTGATTCTTTTGTTCACTGTTACTTTTCCAAAGTGTGGGAAGCAGGGGTAGTAAGCCAACATTTTTGATGTGGAGAGCCATAGAGTGGGGAGGTTACTTGAAGAACAGCATAGCTGCAGAGGCAGAAAGTAAAAAACAAAATGGCAAACATTCTTGCAAAGCAATACATCAAGTGCAAATTAACACACAGTCATGCCTTATCAAGCCATCACTTATCTAACAATCTCAACTCTGGAATATGAAAACAGTTTCTGACCAATAAAAATGCAAGTAAGAAAATGCATTTACTTTACCAGAACCACCTAATTTCATACCAATACTGAGTATTCTAAGGACATTGGCTTTCATTCTTAAGAGAAAAAAGGCACTGTGAGATTTTTGAGCAGAGGAATCATGTACACTAACTCCTGTTGGCAGGATCCCTCTGCCTGCCAGGTTGAGAACAGAGTGTTGGGGAGGGGAATGGTAGCAGGGAGACCAGTTGGGAGGGTACTGCACCAATCCAAGCAGGAGACAACAGAGACTTGACCCAAAGGGAAAGAATGGAGTCAGCAAGAATAGGTCAGATTCTGGATTTGTGCTGGAGGTAGAGTCAACAGAACTTACTACTGGAATAGATGTGAGAACTGAGAGATATGTAGGAGTGAAGGATTACTGCAGATTTTTTTTGCTGGGCAACTACAACTACGGTATTGCTAATAAATGAAATGGGAAAGACTGTGGGAGAAACAATTAGGAAAGAAAGATTAAGGCTTTAAATGATGGGCCTTGGCATTGAGAACAAAATTATATTCAACAGATTTGGTTCTAAGAGGCAGAACAAATAGGTCATTACTTATCATTACTTACAAAAAAACTTACCTTTAAAAAATAATTTCAATGACTAATATTGGCAATCCAGTAAATAAACTTCTCTTTAACATTTCCCATGTGTAGAAGAGATCATCCCTTGAAAAGTCTGAAAAATGAAGCACTACTAAAAGGATCCAAGTCAAAATGGAGTTACCTTGGCCATGTTGAGCAGGCGGCTTGGTGTTGGCTTATACTTTTGTCTTGTTATAATGAATAACGTCTTACTTTCTAATAGGCTCTGTTAACTCCCTTGTTCTGAGGTAAGTTTGATGAACTCCTCTGACTAGAGTCACTGATAAGTAAAGCTGTGGCCTATCCCCAGTAATTGGCACGAATAAATTATAACTAACATTTTTTTCCTGAATTGTACCCCATAGCTTTAAAATTAAAAACAAACAAACAAAATTTTTGCTCCAAGGATTTGTTTCTATCAGCCCAGTATTCCTGTTTACACGACTACCTGGTCTCTGAGATGAAGGAAACAGATGGTCATCATGGCTCTAGCCTTCCTGCCATCTCACCCAAGAATGTTTCTTTTTTCCCCCAGCCCTTCTGCTGTCTTACCCATAAACAACACACCCCCAGCTAAGTACCTTTTGGTTCCCTACATCCAAGACATTCAAAAGTTAACATTTGTGTCTTAAGACTTTGTTTTACAGACCTTGACCCCACTCTCCTTGTCCACAAGATAGGCTACCTGAAACTCAGGTCATTGCTGTCCTAAGCAACTAATCGCCATGGCAATGACAACCCCTCCCACCCTCAGGTTCCACAGGAATGCTCTTTGTAAATCAAGAAACCCCTGTTTCCAGCCTCCTGAAGAAAAACTTCATAAAAACCCCCAGCCTCAAACATCCACTGACACATTTCCTTTAAACATCTGCACCCCCTTCTCCTATCTTAGAGAAATGGAACTCTTTTTCTAATCTACTTTCTAAATAAGTTTGTTTTGTCCTGATCTATCTTTGTGGGTTCTTTGCATACCCACTGCATCCAAACCTAACAATTATGTTTTCATTACTAAGAGCTGAGGGGACACAAAGTATAAAAATAATCAGATTTCATTGAGCTAATTCAGATAAATCCTTGAGAAGTAGTTACAATTTGAGCTAAAAGATCAAATGCAAGCCAGGCTCGGTGGCTCAGCCTGTAATCCCGCGCCTTTGGGAGGCTGAGGTGAGTGGATTGCCTGAGCCCGCGGGTTCGAGACCCGCCTGGGCAGCAAAGACCTCATCTCTACAATAAATCAAAAAATCAGCCGGGCGTGGTAGCGCCCGCCTGTAGTTCCAGCTACTTGGAAGGCTGCCGTGGCCAGGAGCCACCACTGCACTCCAGTCTGGGCGACAGAGTGAGACTCCAACTCAAAAAAAAAAAAAAAAAAGATCAAATGCAGAAAGAGAGGGAAGCTGCAGGACCTTGTCAGGACTCTTACTGATGGAGTGACCCTTCTCTTGGAGAATTCAAGAAGCCTCCAGTTAAAAATCAAGCCTATTGGTTTAGAGAGATAGGAAAGAAATGGATCTGGGAGAGTCTCAGAGCGGAACAGGTAGGTTGGGGAAGTTACAAAGTAAGGAAAAGAATAAATGCTTAGGAGTCAGAAGTTTGAGACACCACCAACTTAATGAGCAATTGTCCATTTCCTCTCTGGAGGGATTAGGCAAATTGTGTCAAAGTCACCTTTACGCATCAGTTAAAATTCTGTAATTTTAAATAAGACTTCCTCTTCAAGCCTGAGAAGGGGTTATTACTCAGAAGATATTAACCAACTGTTCATCACCTCCAATAAGTCCTGGATGTGAGGAAAAAGAGGGTTAGGTTAATTCTAACAGGATTTATTGCTTGTTATTAAATCCCAGAGTGAGGTCCTGAGAACAATCTGCCACCAGATTTATCTTAAGCACCGCTTTTATTATATCACTGGCCTTTGCCAAACTCCCATGGCTTTTTGTTGCTACCAACCCAAGTTTCACTTGCTCAGACCTCTGTGGTCTGGCCCTATTGTGTCTGGGAAGACTCATCTCCCACTCATCCTGCCCATGTGCCTAAAGTTCCAGTCAGTCTGGCTGCCCATCAGTCTTCAACTATTTGGTGCTTGTGTTAGTAATACCTCTCCTGGAATGTCTTGCATCCTGCTTTCTCTTCCCCCAACTCCTATCAAGACCTTATATCTTAGTCCATTTTATGCTGCTTATAACAGAATACCTGAAACTGGATAATTTATAAAGAAAGGAAATTTATTTCTTACAGTTATGAAGGCTAAGAAGTCCAAGGTCAAGGGACCACATCTGGTGAGGGGCTGCTTGCTGGTGGGGACTTCGCAAATCCCTAGTCCACAGCATAGGGCATAGTTGCAGGAGCTGTGTGCTAGCTCAGTTCTCGCCTCTTCTTGTAAGGCCACCAGTTTCACTCCCATGATTACCCATTAATCCACCAACCCACAAATCTACTAACCCATGGACTAATCACTTCATGAAGGCTCTGCCCTCATGACCTAATCACCTCTTCAAGCCCCCACCTTTCAATGCTGCCACATTGGAGATTAAGTTTCAACATGAGCTTCAGAGGAGACATTCAAACCCTAGCACCTAGTAATGCCTTTCCAGATAACCCCAAGCAAAGCAATCGATTTATTTTACTATTTGTCTAGCACCTATACCCTACCTGTGGCTTCATAACCTATACACATTCATTGACCACCTCTGGTGCATATCACATGTTCCTCTCAGAATCTTAATATGTGACTGGATACCTAGACTATATTCCAGGAGAGGTGTTGCTACCATAGCATAGGAGCTATGAACAAACGAGTATTCTCTTGACACTTTTAGAAAATAAGTCAGAATAGTTTTATATTAATTTGGAATAATATAAAATCCTGATTAAGAAGCAAGGGAAAATGTAAAATATGCCTAATTACTGTCCACCAGTTTCCAATCTGATAGGCATTTTCACTCCAACAAAACTGGCTTTATAGTGTGATATATGCTGGTAAACTTCAGATACTGACCTTGATGAAGGATGTTTTTAGTACCAAAAACTAGCAAAAAACTTTTTTAAAAAACCAGAGGCATGAAAGCACACTATTTTGGGATATATATGCATTCTCATTACTAAATGCTACATTACAATATACCTAATCAATATGGGTCATATGTATTAGTAACTTAGCTGAAATCAGAAGTTGAAAGTGAAAAGGAAAGGAGAGGAGAGCAGGAAGGGAGGAGAGAGAGGGAAGAGCAATGTGAAGCTCCTAGAAGAAATAAAAGAAAGGATTTAAAGCCAATGATGGCCTGAACTAGAAATTTACTACTTTTACATTTTAAAATTTGAATATATCCCACAAACTTTAAGAAATGTTTGATTAAAATTTGAAAAAGTACTCTTATTTTCCTTTGGGAAGTGAAAAAAAATGAGATAGATAGAGATCTTGGTAGTGATGACAATGAAGCTGTGTGTCATTCGTGAACAGTAACAAAATATGGAGTCACAAAACTTCTGTCCCAAGGCAGAGTGATCTAGTTTATTGATTGTAGTAATATATATGCCTAACTCTGCATGGCAGTAATGTATATTAAATTAAATTCTATTGGCCTATTATTTAGGATCCTTGTATCAAAAAATTCCAGCTCCATTACTGGAGCATTTCGCATTTCCTCAAGTTGTATGTTTGATAGATCTCTATGCTTACTGTGGTCATTGCTTTTATGTTGCATTCATGATAATTCACTCAGGATAAATGCTCACCTAGGAAAATCATCTTGTTGGAAAAAACACTGATATTAATAAATGGCATCATAAACATATATTGGAATTCCTTTTTCTACATGTGGCTCAGATCTTAGCTTTTAAAAGGAAAAAAAAGAAGTACTTACATATAACAATTATTTTGAAAACTGAATTTCCAATATTTCTCTCTTGAAATTAGTCCAAAATAATTTCGTAATTTTTAGGAAGTTCTAAATCCCAACTTCAGTAAAAAATTCTATTCTTTACTTTCTTCTTTTTCTTCTGAAATTCGATCCCTTAAATTAACTAATTGACAAAATGCAATGCTTTATGGAAAAATAATAATAGCATCAGAAATGGGCTGCAGAAAGAACCTAAAATATTTTATTTCAAATAACAAAATCTGCATTCCTTAAGTTGTTATTCTTATAAGAATTTTTTGACCTAAAGAGAGAGATCATGTGTGTATGTTTACATTTGTTTTGAGTTTTCTTTTTTTTTTTTTGAGTTGGAGTCTCACTCTGTCACCCAGACTGGAGGGCAGTGGCCGCTCCCGGCCACCGCAGCCTTGACCTGCTGGGCTCCAGCGATCCTTCCGCCTCAGCCTTCCAAGGAGCTGGAACTACAGGCGCGCAATACCACGCCCGCCTGGTTTTGAGGGTTTTTTTATGTTGTTGTTTAGTCTGCAGCCTAGATGCTTCTCCTTGTTATCAGATAACTCCTTGTTTTTTGATAACCGGCATACAAAATATTGGGCCATTAACATTACACTAATCTCATAAAAGTAGTTACACATAAATAACATGTATGACTCAGTAAACTCAGTGCTTGTATTAGATTTTTGCATGAATTAAAATAATTTAGTGTCAGATCAGAATTAACCTTTCCCTCAAGTAAATTCCCAGGACACTTGGGTGTTCATCCAGTTTTTATTGCAGATGGCCTCATTTCCCTGTAGTTGGAAAGGACTGGGACGATAGGGAGCCCTACTGGTAAGTAAGCCAACTCAACAGCTATGCAACCCAGAGACGCTAAGCTGGTTTGGGAGTTTGATGAGACCTAGGTTAAGACATGCTTTCCTAGTGAAGAAAAGGAGAAGAAATGATAGACAGAAATTCTTACTCAGCCATAGCAGCTGCCAACTTAAAGGGGCCAGAAAAATTGCCCATATAAAAATTTCCCATACAGAGAGAGGGCAATGCTTATAGAAAAATATGTTGAGAGAGAAGCGGTGAGGGAAAGACAATGAGAGAAGGATTCAGAGAAGGGCATTCTTTCCATGCATGTTAGGGGTGTGCATTAGCTGCCAATACAAGTCAAATTGTTTATGTATTCATTAATGCTAATTCTATAAATAAAGTAAAAGTGATCAAAGAATGAGAAAATTTCTAGGCAGTGATGAATTACTTTGGTCATTTAGATCATTTTAATTTTATATTACTTAAGATTACCACTTAGACAAACATTTGTAGTTTTGGAAGAATCAAATTAGAAAGCTCTTGTGTTCTACCCACTTAAAGTCTGATGTTTGTGGTGCTGGCTTAGCTCAGTTGAGAGCCCTTAATTAGTAAGCTTAAATACTTGATTTTCTCAGGATGATGTGTCAATTTTACCTATTGACCCTGGCTTTGATGGTGGGATACCAGAGCCTGGGGTGGATCTGCCTTTAAGTATCAAGGCTTTCAATCTTCTAAATTACTATGACTGGGCTCTATTGACTTAGTCAACTTAGGGGGATTCCTATAGACAGCCTATTACTAATATTTTTGCTATCTCTACCTTAACATTAATTAATAGCATGAACACCTCTCCCTGGTAAGAACAGACTTCCTCACAGTAAAACACTAATTCTACTTCTCGTAATGAAAGTTTAGAGTATATTTGGTTACAATCTGTGACCCAGCAGAGACAGAAAAAAATAAAAGCAGCAGAATGGATTCAAATGAGAAAAACTGCAAGATGGAAATTAGGAAGTCAAGCTGCAAACAGGAACTCAGGTGAACTTCAGAAGTGATCATGCACTATATGAGAGTGGTCCTAGCAGACGCTGTTCATCATCAGGAAAAAGAAGTAGGAGAAGGAGAGAGAGCAGGACAACCAACTATAATGTTGCATTTCTTAAAAGACAACAGAAATCTAATGCAAATACAGCAAAATGTGAATATCTGTTAAATCTGGGTAGTGGGTACATATGTGTATGATAAACCAGTTGTTCTCAAGATGTGGTCCCCAGATCCACAGCATCAGCATCACCTGGAAACTTGTTAGAAATGCAAATTCTCAGGCTTCACCATGCTGAATCAGAAATTCTGGGAATAGAACCCAACAACCTGTGTTTAGCATGCCCTCCAGGTGACTCTGGTACACACTGGAGTTGGAAAACCACTGTAATAGAGTAGAGTCTGTAGTTTTCTATATGTTCTTTAACATGTCATGATAGGGATGGGGGATCCTGACATGGGAGTAGATGGAGGGAAGCTCTGAGGAGAGATCCAATTGGTCTGGCCAATGGCTGGGTTAGAACAAATAGGTGAAAGGCAAGATGGTCATCTAAAAAGAATGGTGCTGGGCACGTTAGCCAAGATCAAGTCTCGGGCACAGGATAATAAGGCAAAGACCTTGTTAGCAAAGGGTATTGGGTAGAGACATGCTAAGAATGTGGCAGGGGGCTGATGTGGCCAAGCATGGGTTCCCTAAAACACAGATCAGGTTATAATAAGGTACTTGATGCTGAAATGTCCAGGCCACTGATCCTCCCTTCCTTCCTCTCTCCTTTTTTTCCCACCTAGGACATTTCTCTCCCCTCTCTCCATTCCTTCTCACCCAGGGTAAACCAAAGGCAAAACTGCAGGTAGGGGTAAAGGAGCTTTGCAGTAACTGAAGGGTCAGACTAGCCAAGAGCAAGGTAGGCCAAAACCTGTAGACAGAACTTCTCCCCTGTATCAAAACTCCCCCCTCTTCTTGCCTATTTCATATCTGAGCAAAAAGAGCAAAGATAATTTTTTAAAATGTATTTCAATATAATTTCAACTGTATGAAAGATAACATATATTTTAAATGCACAGAATAAAAGTTTTCCAACAATTGTAGCCATGAATTAAACTTTCACAAAGCTCCAGGTCCTCAGATTTGACCTGAATTAACCCAGATGTTTTTCTCATCTTTTGAGTTTCTCTTATGTTGCTGTTCTCCTGTGTACACCCTTTTTCATCCCATGAAAGTTCTTAAAGCTCCTGGAGTTTAAATGTGCTGACCTAGAGCTCCCTGCCAAGACATTAGTACTAATGGCCCAGGCTGAAGAGGCTACTGTATTAAGACATCAGTGCTTGATGCTTGAGTCACATTTCCCTTGCTCAAGGATCCATTATTATTTTGCCTCAGACAGTGGATGCTGAGAAGGAAAATAAATGCAAAGCACCTGAACTCTAACTTTTTAACTTTGCTTTTGAATTTAACACAAATAGCACATCATAGACCACTCACTCACTGTTCCAACACACTGAAGTTTATAGAAATTGGTTGAATTAAGTTTTTTATTTCCTCCAAGAGATTTACTTAGCAACCCCTGGAAATGTTTCATTGCAATTCTGTCACTTACAAAAGTGTAAGAATAACATTCTATTTCCTCACAGGGATGTCTAAAATCTCTAAGACCTACTAAAGGGGGAACTATGATTGTACTGTTTTAAAATTATAATCAAGGTACTAATTTCAGTATTTTTCCTTTCATACAGCAGTAAAAATTCCCAAGAAGTATGCCATATGAAGTTAGAGGATGCACAGAGAAAACGAAAACTTTTCAAAATGAAAATTCCAACTATAATTTATAAGTAAAAATTATTCTGAACATGAATTTAACATTAGTAGGTATGGTAGGCAGAAAAATGCTCTTGGAAAGATGGCCACACCCAAAACCCCAGAACCTGTGAATATGTTAGATTGCCCAAAGAGGGTAATGAAAGTTGCTAATAGGCAGACGTTAAAATGGAGGAGATTGAGTTTGGGAAGATGGTGGCCGAGCCAGTCAGACTATGTGAGTCCCCGTGTGAGTGAGTGAGTGTATGGAAAATTTTGTGTATCTGCTGGTGAGTGAGTGGGCATGTGAGTGGCTAACTGAATGAAGACTAGGGAGCTGGTGGCCAGGGCTCTCATGGTGCAGCAGCTGATGCCACAGCTGCCGGGCTTGGAACCTAGCGACTCCTGGGATACAGAAGCCAAGCATCATTTTCTTTTTCTTTCTTTTTTTTTTAATTAACAAACCTTCCCTGGGAAGAAAATGCTGGGAGAGACAGTCTAAGTGGGAGCTCGTGAGCAAGAGGCCAGGTCTCTGGTGCAACAGCTGGTGCTGCAACTTCTCTGCTTCGTCCCTGGCTTTTCCCAGGTCACAGAAGTCAAGTGCCATTTTTTTTTTTAAACAGACAAAAGTGGTGGGGAGAAAATATCGCCCCAGTCTTTCCTTCACTGGTGCGGCAGGAGAGAGACAGCCGGCTCCTGGCTTTGCCTCACCACTTCAGCACCTGGCAAGGCACAGGCAGCAGGGACTGTGGAGGTAGTCCAGAGGCAAAGTACCACGAAGAGGACAAGAGAGGCACCCCACCACCATCTTGAAGGCGGGGCAGGAAAGTACTCCAACTTGCTCACCATGGAGCAACAGCTGCGATCTCTGTGACTGGCAGATCAATTACTCAGGGTT
Organism: Cephalopachus bancanus; assembly: GCA_027257055.1. Taxonomy (NCBI): domain Eukaryota; kingdom Metazoa; phylum Chordata; class Mammalia; order Primates; family Tarsiidae; genus Cephalopachus; species Cephalopachus bancanus. The sequence continues at coordinate 1,849,024 of JAPVLO010000235.1, forward strand.
TGATCGTTTCCCAGAGGGAATATCCTGAAAGGACAAACTTCAGAGGGACCTGATGAATGCTGAGTTCCAGGCGCGCCACCCCCTACCCTGATCCAGCCAAGGGACAAAGGGTATGACCAGAAAAGGAAGAGGAAGAACTCCAAAGACATCAGTGAACAAATCCAGAGCCTGGATCAGGGAAGAATAGAGGACGGAGCAAACATCAGAAGGGAAAGCCTCTCTCACTGACACTAAATAACAGAATTAAAGAGAAAAACAAGATCTGTCACAAATGAGGAAAAACCAAAGGAAGACCTGAGGCAATTTCAAGTATACCAGGACAAAACTCCTGAAAAATCAGACCTTGGTGCCTAAACAATGGAAGCCACAAATGACTGGCCCCAGAATATGACAGGGATTAGGGAATGGATGGAAGAGTGAATAAGACACAAGGAAGACAAGATGCAACACTGAAAGAACTTGTAACAGATATTTTGACAATAAAAAATTTCATCCAGGAAATAAAAAACAACATGACAAGGATGGAAAGCAGAATTAATCTAGTGGAAGAAAGAATCTCAGAACCTGAAGACCAGAACACAGAATTAACCCAATCTGTAAAAAACATACAAAGAAGACTCAGAAAGAAAGAACAAAGCCTGTAAGAGATGTGCGATTATATCAAGAGGCCGAAGCTATGCCTGATTGGTATCACAGAATTAGAAGGGGAAATGGAGAATAACTTGGAACAAGTACTACAGGAGATAATCCAAGAAAACTTTCCCTGTCTCACTAGAGATGTGACTAGCCAAGCACAAGATACAGAAAACCCCCACAAGACATCAAATGAGAAGACCAACCCCTAAACACATAGTAATTCACCTACAAAAAATAGGCACAAAGGAAAAAATCCTAAAGGCAGCAAGAGAGAAAGTTCAGACTACCTACCAGGGAAAACCAGTCAAAATAGCAGCAGACCTATCAGCAGAAACACTACAAGAAGGAAGAGATTGGAGTCCTATATTCCAAGTCCTCAAAGATAAACAATTTCAACCAAGAATTCCCTATCCAGCCAAGTTCAGTTTCATCAGTGATGGAGAATTAAAATTCTTGCCAGACATCCAATCCCTAAGAGATTATGCAACTTCCAAACCAGCTCTACAAGAAACACTTAAAAAGTATTAAGAACAGAAGAAAGAAAAAAAAAGAATGACCACACACTTTCCCAAGTGAACAGCAGAGCACAGAATCAACAGGACTACAGTGCAAAAAAAAAACAAACTTGAAAACACACACATTCATTCACTCTGAAGCCAAAAGAAAACAAGCAAAGAAAAAACTTTATAAGAAATCATGACAGCAATAAGCAATCACATTTCAATAATCAGCCTGAATGTGAATGGACTAAATGCACCACTGAAAACACACAGAATGGAAAACTGGATAAGAAACCCAATTATTTGCTGCATCCAGGAGACTCATCTCACTACAAGGGACACACACAGACAAAGTAAAAGGAGAGAAAAAGAGTTTCCAGGCAAATGGATCACAAAAGAAGACAGGAGTTGCAATCTTAATATCAGACAAAACAACCTTTAAGCTATCAAAAATTTTAAAAGATGCAAAAGGTCACTACATAATGATAAAAGGTTCAATCTATCAACAAGAAATATCCATCTTAAATATATATGCACCCAACACAGGAGCACCAGCATTAATAAAGCAACTACTAAGTAAACTAAAAAAAGATGTTGAATCTGACACTATTATCGCAGGGGACTTGAATACCCCACTAACAACCCTACATAGATCATCGAAGCAAAAAACCAACAAGGATATCCAGAACCTGAACTTGACACTCGACCAAATGGACTTAATAGATACCTACAGATTATTCCACCCAACAACCATACAATATACATTCTACTCATCACCACATGGAACATATTCCAAAATCGATCACATCTTTGGCCATAAATCAAGCATAAACAAATTCCATAAGGTTGAAATCTTACCATGCACATTCTCAGACCACAGTGGAATAAAAATAAATATCAACACAAGCAACATTTCCCCAAAGCTCACAAAGACATGGACACTAAACAGCATGATGCTGAACAACTACTGGGTCAGCACTGAAATCAAAGCAGAAATTAAAAGATTCCAGGAAACAAATGAAAATGATGAAACATCTTACCAAAACTCTGGAATGCCATGAAATGAGTTCTAAGAGGGGAATCTATATGTCTACGAGCACACACCAAGAAAATGGAGAGCCTAACAAATCACCTAAGGGAGCTAGAAAGAGAAGACCACCAAAACCCCAACTTTAATGGAGAATCCAAATCACCAAAATAAGAGCCCAAATATGGGACAAAGAAGACAAAAATATCATAGAAAACATCAACAAAAAGATGGTTTTTTGAAAGAATGAACAAGATTGATGGACCCCTAGCCAGAATGACCAAGAAAAAGAGAAAAGAAGTCCAATTAAACACAATCAGAAATACAAAAGATCAAATCACAACTGACCCTAAAGAAAACAAAAGATTACTATGTACACCTATATAGAAATAAACTTAATAAGTTAAATGAAATGGAGGACTTTCTGACATCACACAGCCTCCTCAGGTTGAAACAAGAAGACATTGAGACACTAAATAGACCAATAACAACCCCCAAAATTGACTCTATCATATGAAAACTACCTACAAAAAAAAGGCCTGAACTGGATGGATTTCCAACAGAATTCTATGACGTATACAAGGAGGAGCTGATAGCAATCCACTTGAAAGTATTCCAGGCAACTGAGAAAAATGGAATTCTCTCCAAACCATTTTATGAAGCTAGCATCACACTGATTCCTAAACCGGATAAAGATACAACAAAAAAAGAGAACTACAGGCCAATATCCCTTATGAACATAGATGCAAAAATTCTCCACAAGATTCTAACAAATCAGATCCAAAAACACATCTCAAAAATTATCCACCATGACTAAGTAGGCTTCATCTCCAGGATGCAGGACTGGTTCAACATCCACAAGGCCATAAATGTAATTAAATACATCAACAGATGTAAAAACAAGAACCACATGATTATATCATTAGATGCAGAGAAAGCTTTTGATAAAATCCAACATTCCTTCTTGATAAAAACCCTCAAACACCTAGGTATAGAAGAAATATACCTCAAAATAGTAAGTGCCATCTATGATAAACCCACAGCTAATATTACTAAATGGACAGAAACCAGAAACATTTCCCCTGAAAACTGGAATAAGACAAGGCTGCCCACTCTCACCCCTCTTGTTCAACATTGTGTTAGAAGTCCTAGCTCAGCAATTGACAAGAGAAGGAAATCAGGGGTATCCAAATAGGAAAAGAGGAAGTCAAATTATCCCTCTTTGCTGATGATATGATCCTATACCTTTAAAATTCAAGAGAATCTGTCAAAACCCTGCTTGCACTGATAAAGAACTTTGGCAAAGTCTCAGAGTACAAAACAATTGTGTAAAAGACAGTTGCATTCCTATATACCAACAACAAGCAGGCAGAGATCCAAATTAAAAGCACAATCCCATCCACAATAGCCACAAAAAAAATGAAATACCTCGGCATCTTCCTAACCAGAGACGTGAAAGAACTTTACAATAATAACTGCAAAGCACTGCTCAAAGATATCCAAGAAGACACAAACAAATGGGAAAATATTCCATGCTCATGGATAGGAAGAATCAACATTGTTAAAATGTTCATCCTACCTGCACACATATGTTTATCGCAGCATTGTTCACAATAGCAAGAACCTTGAATTAACCATACTGTCCATCAAAAGAGGACTGGATTACAAAACATGTGGTACATATACACGATGGAATACTATGCAGTCATAAAAAAGAACAAAATCATGAACTTCGCAGTAACCTGGATGGAACTAGAGTCAATAATACTGAGTGGCCTCTCACAGAAACAAAGATCTGAGTATCACATGTTCTCACTCATATAGCAGTCCTTGAACATCCATCGTAATACTATAAGAAAAGGACTGACAATGGTGGGAAACTATGGGGGGAGGGGAAGTGAGGTGGGATTAATGGTAGTCAATATCTGTCTGGGGATGGGGAGACACCCCTTATCAACAAGGGTGCCTGAACGAAGCATATTTGTATACCTAACCCTTAACTGTACCCCACAATATCAAAATAAAAAATATTGATATTAAAAAAAAATAAAAGAAAAATAAAATGTCCATCCTACCAAAGGCAATCTACAGATTCAACACAATACCCATTAAGTTGCCAACATCATTCTTCTCAGACCTGGAAATGACAATACAGAAATTTGTATGGAAACATAAATGACCACAAATAGCCAAAACAATCCTTAGCAAAAGAAGCAAAGCAGGAGGTATCACACTTTCAGGCTTCAAACTTTACTATAATGCTGTAGTAGTCAAACAGCCCAGTATTGGTACAGGAATAGGCATATAGACCAATGGAACAAGATAGAGATTCCGGAAACAAAGCCTCATTTTCTCAACCAACTCATTTTCAACAAAGCCTCCAACATCAACCACTGGGGAGAGGAGAACCTATTCAGTGAATGGTGCTGGAAAAACTGGCTGATCATATGCAGAAGATTAAAACAGGACTCCTACCTACCACCATACACAAAAATCAACTCTAAGTGGATCAAAGACCTAAATGTAAAACCTCAAACTATAAGAATCTTAGAAAACACAAGAGATATCCTTATGGAAATTGGAACTGGCAACCAATTTCTATTCAGAACGCTTAATGCCCAATGAGCTTCTGCAAAGCAAAAGAAACCATCAAGAAAGCAGGGAGACAGCCCACAGAATGGGAAAAATTTTGCCCACTGTATATCTGACAAAGGCCTAACATCTAGGACATACAAGGAACTCAAATGGGCCAAAAGGAAAAAAAAATAATAAAAAGCCCCATTAAACATGGGCAAAAGACTTCATGAATTAGACACTTCTCAAAAGAAGATATATGGGCAGCCAACAGGCACATGAAAAAGTGTTCAGCCTCACTCGTCATCAGAGAAATGCAAATCAAAACCATATTGAGATACCACCTAACCCTGGTAAGAATGGCTATCAGTAACAAAACAAAGAACAGATGCTGGCAAGGATGTGGAGAAAAAGGAACACTTCTATACTGCTGGTAGGAATGCAAACTAGTGCAACCTCTTTGGAAGATAATGTAGCGATATTGGAAAGAACTAGAAATTGACCTTCCATATGACCCAGCAATTCCCCTATCGGGAATATACCTGGAGGAACTCAAATCATTCTACAAAAAAGATACCTGCACATGCATGTTTGTTGCAGCTCTATTCACAATAGCAAAAGCATGGAACCAACCATGCTGCCCATCAAAACTGGACTGGATTTTTAAAATGTGGTACATATGCGCAATGAGATATTATGCAGCTTTAAAGAAGGACAAACATGAACTTTTCAGCAACTTGGAAGGATTTAGAGTCAATCATAGTCGGTGATCTATCACAGAAACAAAGAACAAAGTACTATATGTTCTTACTCATAAGTGGACCTTGAACAATTATAATATTATAAGAAAGCGAATGGCAGTAGGGGAAACTATTGGGGGGAATTGGCAATTGAGGGAAACTTCTAGAGGAGGGAGGAGCGTACCTCACCAACAAGGGTACCTGTTGGTACTCTTACAAACCTTACCCTGTTTTTATCCCGCATTTTATAATTGAAAATAATAAAATAAAATAAAATGGACTAGATTATCATAGTTTACCCAGCTGGGCCCAATATTATCACAAAAGGAGTTGGGGAGAAAGCTGAAGAGTGAGAACCAGGGATATGGCAGCAGGAGGACCTGGTCTGAGGCTGCTAGCTTTGTAGGTTGGATGAGACCATGATCCAAGGAGCATGGGTGGCCTCAAGAAGCTGGGGGGTAGGCAAAGCAATGGATTCTGGCTGGAACCCCCAGAAGGAATGCAATCGTGCCAACATCTGGACTTTAACCCAAGTTAGAGCCATTTCAGATCTGACCTTTAAAACTGTAAGAGAATGAAGCTGATTTTTTTTTTTTTTTTGAGTTGGAGTCTCACTCTGTCACCCAGACTGGAGTGCAGTGGCCGCTTCTGGCCATCGCAGCCTCGACCTGCTGGGCTCCGGCGATCCTTCCGCCTCAGCCTTCCAAGTAGCCAGAATTACAGGCATGCGCCACCACGCCCGGCTGATTTTTTTATATATTGTAGAGATGAGGTCTCACTGCCCAGGCGGGTCTCGAACCCACAGGCTCAGGCAATCCACTCACCTCAGCCTCCCAAAGGGGCGGGATTACAGGCTGAGCCACTGAGTCGGGCTGAAGCTGTATTGTTTCAAGCCAGTAAGTTTGTGTAATTCGTATTAGCAGCAATAGGAAATGAATATAGTTGGTTTCTGGGAAATAGAGTGGATCTACTTGTGAAACTCATCCATCTAGAACACTGTGAAAGGGGAAGGGAGTGGGTAGTTTTCCTGAGGTCATGGTAGGCAGGTTCCCCTTTCAATCTTTCTCATCATAAATACATCTTCCCCTACTAGAGAGAATTCTGGGGAAGAGTCGAATTGAGTCAGAAAAATGAAGTCTGAATGCATTTACAAATGAAACAATTAGATAAGATCATCTCAAGAGAAAACCAGGTCCATATCTGAAGTGCTCTGTGGTGTAATAAGAAGTATATCTTAGTCCCTGTTTCCTGGCACAGAGCCTCCAAAACTTTTGGAATTTCCTTAGTGTCCCTTTGTTGTTCATAATAAGTCTCTTTGGGTCACACCTGAGTTTATGTTAATGAGGAGACAGGGTGGGGCTCCTATATAGCCTCAACATGCAACTGGTCACCAGAAAGACCAAAAGATTAAAGGGTGGGAACTCTGAGCTCCACCCACTGACTTCCAGGAAGTTTATAGAGCTTGATCTACAGTGTAGATCAAGCTCTATAAACTTTTGAACAACAAGATTTGGTGAACACATCGAGGTGCTGGGAGGGTGACATACCTGGGAGAGGTTTTGGGAGTTCCACGTCTCATTCCCGTACCTTGCCCCATGTACTTTTTTCATATCTGACTACTTATATTTCTTATAATATCCTTAATGAGAAACTGCTAAATGTAAATGAAGTGTTCCCCTGAGATCTGTGAGCCATTACAGCAAGTTGTCAAACTTGAGGCGAGGCTGTGGAAACCATGGATTTTAGCCCAGTCAAAAGGTCAGGTAATCTGGGGACCCACTACTTGCAATTGGCATCTGAAGTGGGGAGCAGTCTGTGGGAGTTAGCCCCTTAGCCTGTGGGGTCTGCACAAACTTGGGATGGTGTCAAAATTAAAGTAAATTCTATGACAGCCAGTTGGTGTTCGTAGCAAACTGGAGACGTTTTTGGTGTGGAAAACCACGTTTGGTGTCAGAAGTGCTGTGAGTAGAGAAATAGCATTTTCCTATTATAACCTGTTTCCATGAATGAGATTGGGTTGTGGACAACATGAGGAGAATTAATTACATTTATCAGTTGAAGCATTAAAAAACCTCAAAAAAATTAAAAACCTGCATGTTGATTGGTCTAAAGAGAGGATTTTGGATAATCTGCACATTCTACTATGTTTGAAAAAACCTATATTTTCTATGTTAGAAAATACCTGCTGAACTTGATTCATAATTCCTCAAACTTGGGGCTAAATTACAACCAAGGAGAATCTAGGTAATATGTACATGCATGTAACTGTAAAACTATGAAATTTGTATAATATGTTGAAAAAGTATAACCAAGACAGCTACTATAGTCTGTCTCATTTTCTGAATATGAAATGACTAGAAGAACAAGAACTGTTAGGTAGAAAAGGAGAAGCTAAGGTTATGTCAAAGTGAGGTTCTGCGGGATGGAATTGTATGGTTGCAGGGGGGTATCTTCCTACACATGGAGTGCTAGTCTCTAACTGCCCAATGGGATGGAATTGTATCGTTGAGGAGTATCTTTTTACACATAGATGCTGGTCTCTAGCTGCCCTGTAGATGGACTTGTGGTTGGAAGGTATCTTCCTACACATGGAGCACTGGTCTCCACCTATCTTGTGGGATGGAATTGTGTGGTTGGAGGGTATGTTCCCATACATGGAGCACTGGTCTTCAGCTGCCCTCTGGGATGGAAATGTGTGAACGGGGAGGTATGTTCCTACATATGGAGCACTAGTCTTTTGCTATCCCTCAAGTGAATCTGTTCTAAAAATTCCCCAATATCTCAGTCACTGTGCCTACTGTGGAATAAATGAACAAGTGAGTGGATTAATGTGCTGGCTCCTTACTGCTTATCTTGTTTTATTCCACTCTCTACACACTCAGCTGGGAAGCAGGAAAACAAAGTTGCTACTGATGACCTAATACACACTTGATTTTCATGTCTCCATCCATGTTTTTCCTGTCATATAGAGAATGTAAAGTTGTCTTTTTGGAAAAACTTAAAATATTTCTTTGACAAATATTCTTATACTAAAGAGATGAAATAGAAGTCTAACATCTAAAGAGTTTAACATCTAAACTCCATTGACATTTCCAAGGAACAATAAAGATTGAAAAAAAATAAACCAAATAAAAGTGAGTTTCTGCCTCAGACTGAGTTTTAACAGTCATGAAAAAGTGACTCGAATGATCTCCATGCATCATCCTTGAATTCTTCTCTCTTCTCTCATTAACTCATTTTCCACCTAATTTTCTATTCACACAATTATCCACATTCTGAGTATTGACTCTTGTGTCATGAGTTTCTCACAGTAGTCTTTTATTTGAATGAATTGAGACTGGCTATCTAAAATGCAATGACTAATGCCCCAAAACATGAATGAGTTAGTCTCTTTGATGGTATGTTTCCCTACCATGAGAAATGAATATTACATCAGAGATTGACCTTGATGGAGTATTACAAATAATCATGAGAGAAGAAAACAGAGAACTGGTTTTTAGATAATAACTACTACTCTTTTCTTTCCCCAAAGGACTGAGGAATTTGCAATAATTGTCAGAGAAAACATTTTTTAAGTTGAAAGTAAGTTATTCACAGAATGTGCCTAACAATGCATAGTATAAAAATAATACCTGTTTAAAATCACTAAGGTATCTTTCTAAAGTAGAACAAAGATCTGGGAAGAATTTGTTCTTTTTTTCCTATTCTGAAAGTTATGGTAAAGCTGAGTGAAATCATACATTTTCTATTTTCCATTTCCCATGATGCTGGAATATTACCCAGGAAATAAACAGGATTGAGACTGTTTGTTTCCTAAAACCATGAGAAAAATGTGCACTGCTTAGAAAGTTACACCCAAGGGAGAAGACTCATGCTGAGATTACTGATGTTGTGAATGTGTTTGGTTACTTTTCTCAAGAGTCCACTTCTCATCACTGGATTAGGAAGTCTACAACCCATAGAGAAACAGCCTCTTGTCCAAGGTCAACAGAGTCGGGAAAAAGGTCTAAGTGTAATAGATCTTTCCAATGTCCAAGGATGTTGACTGTGGCAAAAACATTTAACTCAACTGTCTACTTCTGTCAGCTCCTTTGCAGGGTTTTGATTTTGATATTTTAAATAGAATTTACTAGATGACTTCAAGTCTAATCAAAAAGCCACATTAAATTTCTTTCTCTTAATCACCATGTCTTTGTGTATAGCTGTGGCCTCAGCTCTCGTAGAGTTAATTCTTTGTTTAGCTTGCTTGCAGTCAAATTTATAAATAAAGTGGCAAGCCATAAAGGATTTTTTGGACAGCTGCCATCACGCGAATAGGGAGTCGCAGGCAGAGCAGCAAAATAATGGGGAGAGAAACAGGAGAAGAAGGGAAACGAGAGCTCGGTGACCAAGAACTATCGAGAGAGGACAAGAACATGGAAAACTCAAGATGGGTTAGGGAAGTCAACATCCAAAAGAGTCAGGACGAAGAACTGTTGCAAGGCACAGCATAAGAGGCAGGGTATTGAGCTTAATTATTTTATAAAAAGAGCTCCCACTGCTAAAAGGTTGGGAAGCCTGAAGCCTGTAACTATTCATATGTATGATCTCACTACAGATCAGCATGAGAATTTTAATCTGCTTTGTTTTTGACTTCAGCCAGTTCATCCCTCCTTAGGCAACCTGGTGGTCCCCTGCTCCCAGAAGGTCACCATAGTGATGCTGAACTTAGTGCAGACACCCCACTGGCATAATGCTCTACAGCCCAGAACTTCTGGGCTCAAGTGGCCCTCCCACCTCAGCCTCCTGAGAAGCTGGAACTACCGGGTGAGAAAGCAGAACCTATAAAGAATAATGAAAATTCAAATGAGATCTTTGCATTATATTTTAGCATAGATGCTATAAACTGTGGAATAAAAAAACTAACAGCAATACAGAGGGCTTAAAAAGAATACTTAAAATGTTTTCTCAAAACATAAGACTCTAGAATCTTCTTCCTTCTCTTATGACAGCTATGCTGGCCCCTTCATCACAGTCTCTTTGTTCCGCATGACACACTGTTTTCTGAGTTTGGCTTTGCTTATTTGGAGCTTTTCAGCTTGTGGCTGGGACTGCATTAGCTCTCTGGGGTGTAGGCCCTTTTCTAAAATTTTAATTTTATTTCATTTGAGATGAGGGTCTCTCTATGTTACCAAGCCTGAAGCGCAGTAACTATTCATATGTATGATCTCACTACAGATCAGCATGAGAGTTTTAATCTGCTTTGTTTTTGACTTCAGCCAGTTCATCCCTCCTTAGGCAACCTGGTGGTCCCCTACTCCCAGAAGGTCACCATAGTGATGCTGAACTTAGTGCGGACACCCCACTGGCATAATGCTCTACAGCCCAGAACTTCTGGGCTCAAGTGGCCCTCCCACCTCAGCCTCCTGAGAAGCTGGAACTACCGGCATGAACCACCATACCTGACAAAACCTTTTCTATTGGACATTTCACACATCATCTCATATCTCCCTGACTTCTTGATCAGGTACCTCCTGCCTGTGATTGTTTTTTTTCATCCATAAAAAAGTTTCAAAGAACAAAGGCAGAACCATGGCAAGCCATGTCCACTTAGTGGTTCGTATTGTTGCAATAGCTGTAGAACTAAATTTAATGGTCAGCTAGTAACTCGTAAATTTCCCACTGAAACTGTTAAAAATGCTAAAGCCCTCAATCTCCTCTTCCTTTCTATCTGCTGGAGTTCTTTCTAAAATTTTAAAAATTTTAATAAAATGGAGAAGGAGTTCAGAATACACCCTGTGGCATAACAGTGATTTGGGGCTGAAGGCATTTGATGATAGGGTTTTTTTTTCTAAACTCCCTTATCTGCCTAAAAACAAGACATCACAAAATAACTCAATTGTCGTAAATCCCCTCCCTAGAAGTTTGGCAGCCAGGGAAGACTGGCTTATTACCAATGACCTCATTGTCACAAAACTATCCTATTTTCCATCTATTATTTTTAGAGATAAAAAGGACCCGTTTATCCTTTCTTCCCTTCCCCTTCCTCAATTAAAAAGCCCCCAATTCTCTCAAGACTTCCTTGAGTTACATTTTTTTGTGAACTTCTGTATGCATTATAATTACATTTTGTCTTTTCTCTTGCTAAACTTTTTTCAGTTTAATTCACAGGCCCCCAAACAAACAATTTAAAAAGTTAGAGGAAAGGTTTCCCCTCTCCAACACAAGGCATTCAGTATACGCTTTTTGGACATCCTACCACCATACACTCTCAAGATGCTATGTGTCTGCTCACTCGCAGTTCCATTGTGCCCAGGGCCTGGTCCTCCTTCTCACCACTTCTGGTGGGCCTCCCAGTCAGCATGTTCACTTCTATGTAGGAAATATCCAAGATTTGGGCCAGGATGCTCTCTCTTTTCCTTCATGGCTTAGCACATTCCAACAGAGAGTATAGCTAAATTAATTATGCCATGAAGTGTTCCTAGTAACTTCCAAGAGGTTAAATAACTTGCCAGCCTGTGACACCTTCAGAGGGTGAAAGGAAGTTTTCCCTTCAGCCCTACAGCAGCAGTTAATAAAGCCTGAAGGGAAATGTGTGTGTAGGAACCCCGAAAAGACTGCACAAGCAAAGCTCGTTAGAAACAGACTGAGGCAACTCCAAGACTGAACTGATCTCTTCTGTCCTTTCTTCCACAGCTTCTCTGTCCTCTCCACATATCTGCCTCACTGGTTCCCAGTCTTCACCAGCTTGTTTCCTTTGCCTATTTGTCATCTGAGCCTGTGCCTTGCTTGGACCAAGTCTACATGACTGCCAGGTGCAAGGGTCACCACCATCTGGAACAATGGTAAGTTCTACGATTCCAAAGTCCCCGGAAAACAAGTTGGCACACCTGTTCATCATTTCTCATCCAGCTCTTAGGAAGAAACCTATATTTCTTCATTCTTATGTTGCTTTGGGATTAGCTGCTTCCTGAGATAGGAGAGCATAAGAGTGAATACTTCAGCTTTTCTCTGTTCCTTACCTGTTAGTTGTCATGGGAAGTTCAATGTCTTGTCTCATGGAAGAGATGATGAAGAGCCTGGCTTCCCTCGTCCATCTTATCAACAGGAGGAGTTGTTTTAAGGATTAAATGAAATAATTGCTTATGTAAGAACATCTGGCATTTAGTAGTTGGTAAATAAACATAGTTTAATTTTCTTTTATTCCTCTGAATTCATATAGTACTTTTGCCATACTACCTTATATTATAGATATTTATAAGTGGGTTTTTGCCACCTAATTATATTTGTTTCTTAAAGCCATGCAATATGTATGCGTGTAGATGTGTGTATACACATATACGTACACAAATATATATGCAAATGTGTATGTGACTAGTATAAACACATTTTAAATATGTGTATATGTGTATACATATGTATGTATACATATATATTTATGTTTACATAGAAAGTATATTCTGCATGTTTGTTCAATAAATCTTCAAACTGAGACCCAGAGAGGTTGTGACTTACACTCAGCTACTTAATTGATTACATTTGCTCCTTCTCTTTCACATAAATAAAGTTACTATAGAAGGGAAGTATGTGTCTATGTACAAACTCACACCCTAAAGATATAGTATAACATGTTGGTTGAAGACCAGGGCCTAGACATTGACACCATACTGACACAAATACTTGCTTATGTATATGGACACACCATAAAGCACACATTGTGATCTGACTGTTGTTTGTATCTGGATATGGTCCATACCCATGCTGACCCCAGCCAAATCAGTGACTAGACACTGTGGCAGAGCAAAACACCCAGTTTAAACTGGAAAGCCTGAAATATCTGTACAATGTGTGTGATGATTGAGAGTATGGACTGTGAAGCTAGACAACATGGTTCAATCAAAACATAGTTCACTTCCCAGATTAGAGCCTTGTCTTTTTTTTGTGTTGCTATAACAAAACACCTCAGAATAGTTTATAAAAAACAAATATTTATTTTTGCTAATAGTTCTGGGGGCTGGGAAGTTCAAGATCATTGTGCCAGCATCTGGTGAGGGTCTTCTTGCTGTATTTTCACAAGGCAGAAGGCCAAAGGGCAAGCTAGTCAATTGCGACATGAAGTCTCTTTTGTGTGGGCTCCATTCATGAAGGAACAGACCTCATGGCCTAATCTCCTCTTAAAGTCTTCACCTCCTAAAACTATCACATTGGCAACACCTGAATTTTGGAAGGGACATGTTCAAATCATAGTAGACCTTAATCAAATTATTTAACTTCTTTGTGCTTTGGTTTTGTCATCTGAAAATGAAATTAATAACAGTACCTACTTCATGGGGTTATTATAAGTTTAAGTGAACCAGCACTTTAAAGAACTTAACCTAGAATTTAATAAGCACCTAATATGAGTTAATATCATCATCATCATCCTCATCATCATCATCATCTGATAGGTGAATTTACTTTGGAGTTTGAAAGTTTGCTCAGGGATAAGATTTTTATATATTATCTTCTACAAAGATATTTCTAATTCATTTTATGAGCCTTTAATCATCATCTGTCCTCTCATCCAAGATGCATTAAATCTAATGGTATGAGAGTAGACATATTCTTTCATAGAGCATAATTTTTTCATCACTTTGATAAACCAAATCCTTGTTTACTTTACATATTAAAAATATTTTCTCATAAACCTTTGCTATATATGACATAACCTCTGAAAGCAGCACTATTAAATCTCTGACAGCAATTCTATAAACGTTTTTGTGTATTGTATAAAATCATCAATATCCTGAACTCTGTAAGCGAAAGTAATGATGTGATTTGAGGGCACGAAAAATATCCCTGGTGGAAAGATAGTATCCTATTAACATCATTCATAGTGCTGAGTGTTTTCAATGGACTCTTGCATATACTTTCTCATTTGACCATCACCTGAAGTGAAGGAGATGTAATTTCTATTTACAGAGAAGGACAGTGAAGCTCTAAGTCAGTGGTCAGCAACTTCAGCCTACTTTCGCAAGCTAAGAATGGGTTTTACTTTTTTTTTTCATGATTAGGAATAAATATCAAAAGAAGAAGAATATTTCATAATGTAAAACTTGTATAAAATTCAAATTTAAGTTTTTATTAACTAAGTTTTATTGGATGACAATTATGTTTATTCATTTAAACATTGTTCATAGCTGTGTTCTTACTACAACAGCATAATTGAGTGGTTGCAACAGAAACTCTTGTGTTCCATAAAGCTAAAAGTATTTACCCACTGGTCCCTTAAAGAAAAAGTTTACTGAACCATGAACTAAGATAAAATGACTTGCCCAAAATTACACAGTTTGTGGGACAAGGTCTTGTGACTTGAATCCAGGATCCTTTGGCTATCTCAGAGAACAGCCTAATTGACAAAAATGTCTCTTTGCTTTGTAGACCAAAAAAAAAAAAAAAAAAAAATTAAGCAGTGTTATTATGCTCTTGAAACATTTTGGGGAGAGCCAAGCTTCGTGGCTTTAATTTTAATTGTAAAATGCTTTAATTATGGGAGCATGGAAAGTGCAGAAGCCACAGATGCAGCCTCTTGAGTGCAGCTGACACATGCACCTCCTTCTCACCACTAATCAGACAACTCATCCATCCCAAAGCTCAAGTGTGTCACCTGCAGGAAACTCACCTCTCCCAACAGTGCCATGATGGGACTTATTCTTAGCCTGCCCCAGTCCTAATACTTATCAAGTATTATACTCTTTGGTGCTCTTGTAACCTTTAGTGGCTCCTCCTTAAAAAAATTTTTTAAACATTTACTGACACTGTCTGCACTGCAATTCTATATACAAAGAATGTATTGGAAACTCACATATTTACCTCTTTTGCTTCAAAACGGTTTCACTAGATGGTAAACTTACAATAACTTGGAAGGCAGACATCTGTTCTCAACAGGAAGGAAGTTGCCCAGAGGATTTAAATAGGAACAAGATGGCCAATTTGGGCAGTTTTCCAAATATTACTATGTAGGTGCATAGTAGCCATTATTTTCTTTTTCTACATGAATTCTCAGAAAATTAATCACATCCATTTCCAAATATAAATATATACACATATTCCGAAACCCAACTAATTTTTGGAACACTCTACATTTTGGAATTAGGCCCATTCTTTCTTCCCTGTGTTAGTGCCAATAGCCTAGAATTGAATAAACTATTTCGACTTTAGAAAATATGGTGTGTAATTTTTCCCAAATATGATATGGAGTCCTAAGACCAAATTATCCATTAGGCCTTTATGTGTTATTATCTCATGTATATGACAGCTATCAATGAATTTGTCAAGAAAAAAGGCAAAATATACATATGCTGCAATAAGAAATCTCTAAGAGGCAGTTGTGGGCAGCTTATTTTATCATCCTCATTGGTACTAATAAAAGTATATTGGGAATACACTGGGCTTGAATCTCTACTAAGTAGTCAGGGAGCCCCTAGCAAGGTGAAAATCAAGAGCAGAGAGAATGAGTACAGCAGAAAATGTTTTATCTGCCTTAGTTAAAATGTGCACCAGGGCCCTCCTGGGCGCACAGGCTAAGGATCTGCCTGGAACTCGGAAAATGTGCACCAGATTATGGAGCCCTCCTAGTGCTATACGAAAGAGTTTGTAACTTATCCTTCTACTG
The DNA here is from genome assembly GCA_027257055.1 of Cephalopachus bancanus. Classification (NCBI taxonomy): domain Eukaryota; kingdom Metazoa; phylum Chordata; class Mammalia; order Primates; family Tarsiidae; genus Cephalopachus; species Cephalopachus bancanus. The sequence goes on from JAPVLO010000235.1 coordinate 1,865,134, forward strand.
TAGATTTTGTTTCTTAAGTTTTTATTTTGAAATGATTTAAGAATTATAGAAAAGTTGCCAAGATTTCCATATACTCTTCACCCAGATTCCCCCAAAATTAATGTTTTACATTTGCTTTATCATTTGTTGTATAGATAGATGGATAGATATAATTATGTTTTTTGCACCACTTGAGAGTTAGAGACATGATGCTTCCTTATCACTGAATACTTTAGTGTGCATTTCCTGAAATCGAGGGCATTATCTTACATAACCACAGTGCGGTTATCAAGATAAGGAAATTTCACATAATTTTTATATAACTTGCAGTTAAATCAAGAAACTAACTTTGACCTACAGATATCATTCAAAGTTTGCTAATTGTCTCACAAATATCCTTCATAAGAAAATAAAAATTCTGGTTCAAGATTCTTTCTAGGAGCACAAATTGCATTTTGTTTTCTTCTTTCTTTAGTGTCCTTTAGTCTAAAATCTTGTCTGACTTTGACACTTTTGAAGAGTCCCGGCTGTTTATTTAGAAGAATATCTCTCAATGTATAGATTCTGATGTTTCCTCCTGATTACATTTGCGCTATGGGTTTTGAGCAGGAAGGCCACAGACAGATAATTGACCCTTCTCAGAGTAACTGTCCAATCATGGATGACATTAACTTTGCACCTTGGTTAAGGTAGAATCTACTGGGTTTCTTCACTGTACATTTTTATATTTTCCCCTTTGTAATTAATACATATATTGTTTAAAGTAGCATAGAGACTATGTAATATCCTTCTTCTCATCAAGCATTCAACCAGTGATTGTATCATACATAGGTGGTTCTTTCATGAAAAAATTATCACTATGGAGGTTACTTAATGGTAATTTAAAAAATTTCATCCTTTTGTCTACATTTATTACTACATGGAGGGGCTCTTGCCCACTTATTTATGTCTCTACTTATGTCCAAATAAATTCATGAATTCTTATTTATTCAATGAATGATAAACCAGTGCTATCATTGTTTTGTTTTGTTTGGAGTTTGGAGTCTCACTCAGCTGCCCAGACTGGAGTGCAGTGGCATGATACTGGCTCATCACACCCTCAACCTTCTGGGCTCTTGCAATTCCTCCAACTCAGCTTCGCAAGTAGCTGGGATCAGAGACATGTGCCATTATGCCTGATTAATTTTTTTTGTAGAGACTAGGTCTCACTATATGGCCCAGACTGGTCTCGAACTCCTGGGCTCAAGCAATCCTCCCACTTCACCCTCCCAACGTGCTGAGATTACAGATATTCGCCTCTGTGTCTGGCCTCATTGTGTATGTTGATGCATAAATAGTACCAGTTGTGGCTAGTGAAACTCTTTGAGGTAGGCAGTGATGTAATCTGGACTATTGTATAGTGAAAATGCTGGCAGCACTGTAAAGGCAGCTTTAGAAACACAAGCAACTAGAGGTGAAGCAAATCATTAGTGATGAGGAGAGCATTGGGCACAGAAAGGACAAAATGGATTTTTAGTGACTCTGGGAGGCCGAATCAATAGGATTTAGAAACTGTGCAGAGGTAAAGGAAAAAGAGGTTCATGCCTGAGTAGTTGGGAAGGTAGTGATACTGCATGCCAAAGCAGAGGATACTAAAGCAAAGGTGAGGTTGCAGATAAAAACAAGGAGTTTAGTTTTAGGCTTGTGGAGTTCAGGCTCCAAATATACATCAACGTGGAAATGTCCAACACTTGAATATAGACACCTAGAGTTCAAAAAAGAAATACAGTAATCCCTGCTTTATGCACGAGCGATACATTACAAGACCCCTCAGTGGATGCCTGAAACCCTACATATACTATGTTTTTTCGATCTGATAATGGAGCCAGCCACTGAATGACTAATAGACAGGTTGTGGAAATGCTGGATGAAGAGATGATTCACATCTAGGGAGGGATGGAGCTGGATGTTATGAGATTTCATCAAACTACTCAAAGCAGCATACAATTTAAGACATATGTGTTGTTTATTTCTGAAATTTTCTGTTTAATATTTTTGGACTATGGTTGAACATGGGTAACTGAAACTGCACAAAGCAACACCACTGGTAAGGGGGAACTACTGCAATGGTAAAGGAGTAGATTTGGAAATTGTCAGTGACTGAGGCTTTGGAAGTAAATGAGCTGTTTTAGCAGGAGTGGAAAACCAAAACAGAAGAAAAGGGGGCCAATTTTAGGGATTGCCTGCAATGAAAATGTTAGTGATGGAATAGGGAAAGTCACTATAGAAATTAAGAATATCAAAAAGAGCTTTTATGAAGTGATGTCAAAGCATGGATAAAATACAATTTCTAAGAGGAAGGAGTTAGCCAGTGGAGCCAAATTCTGAGGCTGAGTAGATGGAAGATGAGATAAACCTGACAAGTAGGAGGCCAGTGTTATCTTAAAGAGAATGATCTCCATAGGACAGTGTGGACATAAGCCAATTTACAGGTGAGGAAGTGACAATACTGAATATGGTCGACACTTTTGGAAAGTTTGACAGTGAAAGAATATAGAGATGAAGCAGGAGCAAGAGAGTTTTCTTGGATTGGAGGAATTTTTCTTTAGGATTGCTAAAGGACATAAAAGGGGACAGGTCAAGGCAAAGGTTACTGTTGGAAACCATCAAGTCTTACCCTACTTCGACTATAAAGAGAAGACTAGGTAAAATCATAGAGGAGTCCTGACGTGAAGGGGGATGCTGTTGAGGGAAGATGATGTTTGGGCTAAATAGCCCCCATTTTCTCAGCATAATCAGAGGAAAGTAAACAGAATGAATGCAAACATTTGAAGAATAGATTTTGAATAGTGATCATAAGGAGTTAAACTACCTAAAAATAATATGGCAGCATTCTTGTATATGCAAAGACCTGATTATATATACACTGTGTTAATGATGGTTGAGCACATGAACATCTCAAATCCTTTATAGATCAGAACAGGGAATGGGCATATTTGTGAGTGCATTAGGCTCCTGCAAAAGTTGATGCCAAGGCTTGATTAAACATGCAAGAGATTTATTGGGGGAAAACACCTGTGAAGGATAGAAGGGAGGGAGTCACAGATGAGAAAGCCTTCAGACTGTGATGCAGGTCTGACCCCTGTGACAGACAAGGGGAAGACAACTGGCATGTTGTTCACTTATCTTTTGGGTTCCAAATAATTTTTTAAATGCTTGCTCATTTTTTAATGCTTCCGTGATCAAACTTTGGATAGCGTCGTGCTCTGTGTTAATAAGAGAAGCCATTTGCTGAAATATGAATTTTAAAAATTGACTAGGACATTTAGGGCCTAGCTAGAGTTGGAAATAATGGGTTTTTTAATAGTACCAAATAGCATAATTATTGCCAGAAAGTTAAGGGTTAGCAAGGGCTATGTAGAAGAACCAGGGAGAAAGTGGTCATAACCTCCATCCTTCTCTCTCCCTTTGTTCATCCAGAAAGCCCTTACTAATCCTTAACTTAGGGTTAACCCCCCCAAAATTCTTATTTACATGCTCCTTAACAATTATGGCCAAGATGTATACTAGTGCCTAGACCATTACCTGGAACATGGTAGGTACTCCATAAATATTTGTTGAATACATAAAAGCACATTCACAGATTTTATGAGGCATCAGAGATCATTGCAGAAGACAAACTAGAAAAGCAAGAAGTCAAAACCTTTTTTTCCTGGTTATTCTAATTCAAGAAAACATCAGGTCACCTTCACTAATTTATCATCTCTGTTATGTATGTCTGTTACTTCCAAGTGCCCTGTTGCTGCTATTATCTGTTATAGATAACAGTTAATTGATGCCTCTACTTTGAAATTTGCTAATTAAGCATCTTAAAAAATGAAGTTCTGTGAATAAGATATTTAATTAAATAAGTGACACTTTCTTAAACTATTCCTATGAAGATAACTTCCTCTTGGGTGCCTTCAACATAACTGGAACCAAAAATTAGACTTGGTTAATTTCCAGGGTTTCAGAATTGCAAGGTTCACTAAATGAGAACTGTTAAAAGAGCTCACTCCCACTGTAACACAAAATGTCCATCATGCATGTGAAAGACATTAAGAGTTTAGTGACAGAGAGCAACCTCTCAGGTCAGGAAAACGATCTCAGTTCTGATTATGGGTCATCATCCTCCAAGGCATGAGCAAGGGGGCGAACCAAAGACTTCCATTTTTAGCTAATGGATTACGTCATTTTAAAATAAATTCAATTACTTTTCTAACTCAAAGTTGGACTTTAAAAAGTGTTGCTCTGAACTCAGTTATTCCGCTGTGCAATTTTTATGTGCATGACAACTTTTGAGCAGCAAACAAGCAGAAACTACAGAACCGCCTACGCATATGGCCTTGTTCATGCTCTGTACGGGGTCGTGTTCAAAGAAGCACTGTACTAATCGTCCCTCTTCTGATCACTTCCCAGATGCTGGATTTTTATAGTTTATGTTTTTCACAAGTGGGCATAAAACTCACTCAAACTCTTCATTTGGAAAATATCTCATCTTCATTTAGAAAATTCTGTTTCCAAGTTTTTAAAAGTAGATAGCAATTTTTTTAAATAGAGGAAACATGTACACCATTTGGGATTGTAAAAATAACATAACAATGGCAGAATTTTTTCATATTTATTTTCAAAATGCTTTCTCTTTCAAAAAGGAGTTCTTTTCTCATTTGTTTTTTTCAAACATTGTCTTTGATTTGATGGCATAGACCAATATTTTTAAGTTTTTAAAAATAAATATCAGGCATGATTCATTTAACTATGCTTGCTTTGATTTCTATCTTTGATCAGAGATGTCTTTGCAGGAATGTTTTTGAGCCCACATGTCCATTTTATGAAAACTGGTTTCATTAAAGTTAGATGATAAGATCTATAAAGCCATTCACTGGGGACACATGTAAACTGAACTTTGCCTAAGCTGAAAACCAGCAAGTATGTGAGGACTCCAGGTTAACTACCATCACCATCCCAACCCACTAACCCTCCTCTGTCCTCAGGGCAGATCCCAGGTAAGACCTGCAGATACAGTGAGAGCCGCAGAGCCCAATCTCTATATAAAATATTATAGCTTTCTTTTTTCTTTTTTTGAGTTGGAGTCTCACTCTGTCGCCCATACTGGAGTGCAGTGGCTGCTCCCGACCACTGCAGTCTCGACCTGCTGGGCTCCGGCGATCCTTCCGCCTCAGCCTTCCAAGTGTCTGGAACTACAGGCGCGCACTACCACACCCAGCTAATTTTTGATTTATTGTAGAGATGAGGTCTCGCCAAGTTGCCCAGGCGGGTCTCAAACCCGCAGGCTCAGGCAATCCACTCACCTCAGCCTCCCAAAGGCGCGGGATTACAGGCTGAGCCACCGAGCCTGGCTAGCTTTCTTTTTCATCTTCCCCTGGAGATCCAGCTTCATGGGGTGGGGGGGTCATTTGTGAATCTATCTCAGTGAGGCCAAGCAAATTCCAACTGTGATTCAATGAAGAGACACTTAGGTCTTTCAAATTCTTCAGAGTGAAGCAACAGCAAGACAAATAGACCTTCCTCTTGTTAATATCGATATCCTCTTGTAACATAACTTTAATGTATTACTTTGCTCATGGAAGTTCTATCTCTTTATTCTGCCTTAATTTAAATACTCCTCCTATGTAGGGATGGGTAGTAGGAAATAAAGACTCAAGGAGAAGAGAAAAAAAATTCTGTTCTACCGTAGGATCAGGAGCTAGCATTTGGCAAGTGTTCACAGTAAATTGTCACAGAGATGTGCTATTGATCTTTTTTTGTGATTTCATTGAAGGTCCCACTTAGTCTGTGGCATGCAAGAAACCAAACTCAGTCTGTAAGGTCCCCTTTGGGGATGGTGTTTCATGATCTTATGAACCTGGGTCCTTGATGAATGCCACCTATACTGGTTGGCAGGGCCATTCCTGGGTGATGTGCACATCTGAGTCCTCACTTGCCCCCATGTGAACATGTCTCACTCCATCTTTAGTGAAACACAATGATAGCTTCAAAAGATGAGACTGAAAAGGGATATTTGTGAGAAATAGAAACAAATCACTGCAGGAAACTAACAACATAAAAATGCTTCAAACTGTGAGAAATTGAAGCAACAGTTCCTGTTGTGATGTACACAATGGACACAGCATGTGGGCAGCTATAAAAAACACTGGAGGAAAAAGTGTGTCTATGAAAAACAACTTAAAAAATCCCCCGGAGACTTCAAATCCCTCATGTGCAGAGAGTGTGACCACCACAGAAAAGTCTCTAGAGTAGACAGGGTGAATCTGTAGCAAAAGTTTAAAGTCTGAATCTCAAAGTAAGTCTTTCCCCCAGCTTCTTCCATCTCTTGGTGCCCACAAATGCCTTCTCAGGGCAACCGAAGAGCTTCCTGCTTCTGTCAACCCTGAAAGCTACTTGGACAAGGAAGCTAAACAAGGTTACCATGTTCATTCCAACATTACTTAATTACATTAAACTGGACGAGGAAGATGAGTAATTCAGATTCAGACCTCAATCTAAAATCAGGTGTTTACATGTATTTCTAAATTAGTGTTTTAACACAGCTCAAGTAACTTATGACTTATGTATATGCATAGGTATTAAATCATCACCATATAACTTTAAAAATATAAACCTACCGTAGCATCTCAAGGCAAGATCATTCTGAATTGAATAAAGAATTGAAAATACATTTAAGCCCCTATAATCATTATGTAATATTATGTATGACAAAAGAGATTATCTTATATAAGGATATCATTCTTCTGCAAAAAAAAAAAAATTGAAAAAGCATATTGAACAGATAGATCTAGCTGTCAGCGACCCAGAAATTCTCTTTGATATTGAAAATAACTTTTCCTTATTGGATAACTAATGAGAAGTTTATTACACTCCATCTGTTTTATACTCGTTTTCTCTAGATGGTAAAAGTACTCGAGGGCAATGATTGCATATTTACTCAATGATTTAATAACCTTCCCTAGCTGGTATAGTATTAAGTAAGCAGGACATATTTGTATCATTCAGGATGCTTTTAGCTGTAATTAACAGGAAACTCATCTCAACCCATTCAGGCATTTGAGATAGGTATTATTTTATACATCAAGTAGTCCTGAGTTAGGAGGAGTTATCAAGTGACTCAATGGCATCATCAAAGACTGAAGTTCTTTCCATCTTTCCGTTATAATACCCCAGACTGTCAGCTTTTGTTCAGGGACCTGTTCTCCTTATGACTGTGAGATGACTACCAACTCGCAGGCATCATATGCAGATATGTCAAAGTTTGTTGGACAAGATGGCCATCTCTTCCCATGTACTGCTTTCTAAAAGTAAGAAACAGTTTCCAGGAGCCCTACATTCCTTTCTTCAGGAAGTGGGTCACATGACTACTATTAAACTGTCATTGGTAAGACAAGTACAATCCAATGGTTAATTTAGACCAAGCAAGGCTTAATTATGAGACTCATGAGGGAAAGATGAATAGTTATATCAGTTAAGAATGAGTTTGGTTTGGGTGACAGAGTGAGACTCCAACTCAAAAAAAAAAAAAAAAGAAGTTTGGTTGTATGTAACAGAGACCTAAAATAATTGAAGCTTAAATAAGAAAGAAAATTACCCACATGAAAATGTTATCTATGGCCACCCAACATCTTAAAACAATAAACCTTTATTTACCTTATGAATCTTAGGGTCAACTGAGTGGTTCTTCTAGTGTTGACTGGACTTGCTGTGTGCATTGCAATAAGGGGTTGAAACAGCACAGGTTAAACTCATCTGTGGTGGATGGATTTCCTCATATGTTAACTGGGAGAAGTAGGCTGACTCAGCTCTATTCCACATTGTCTCTCAGCCCAAAGGAAACTAGTCCAGGCTTATTCCTACTGCAGAAATAAGTATCCAAGAGAACAAGCAGAAATGTGCAATGCATCTTATTGTTGTATTACAAACCTCCCCAAAACGTAACTATCTAAAGTAACAGCTATTTAGTTAGTTTGTAAGTCTGCAAGTTGGTAATTTATGCTGGTTTTCTCTGGGCTCCTTTGTGTCTATATGTAGCGATATTATGGCTAGGTAACTGTATTATGGGATTTGGCTGGCTGCCAGCTGCAATCCTCTAACTCTCCTCCACTGGGTCTCTCATCTGCTAGCAGGCCAGTCAGAGCTTGCACTCATGGTGGAAGAAGGGTCCAAGAAAGAAAGTAGAAGCATGCAAGGGCACTTGAGATCAAGCATAAAACTGGCACATGGCCACTTCTGCTGCATTCTATTGGCCTGAGCAAGTCCCAAAGCTAGCCCAGATGCAAAGTGTAAGAAAACAGATTCCATTTGTTGATGAGCATAGCAGGAAAGTCAAACTGTAAGGATCATGGATTCAGGGAGGGTAATAGTTGGGGCTGTTTTTGCAAACCAATCTACCTCAGCAATGGCCAGCAATGACTCTGGCTCCTTTCAGCTCACCACTCTATTTTTAGGGTGGGATTCTTGTCTTCCTGATCCAACATAGCAGTCCTTGCATTCACAATGCAAGCAACAGATTAAGAAAAGGAATAAAGAAGATAAGTGAACAACATTCCAGTTGTCTCTTAAGGAACATTCTTAGAAGTTGCTAAGTCACTCTTTTGTTTACATTCAGCATTAGTATGAATCAGTATGGGATGGTAAGTAAGTGGATGAGTGGTGGGGTGTGGAACTGGGTGATGGGTACGAGAGTTCATTACATAACATCCTTTTTGTATATTCAAAATTCCCCATAACAAAATGATTTTGAAAATGACAATATAACTATATTGGAAGATACGGGGAGGAAATGGGTGAAGCAGAGGGGAAAGAAAATTAATCCTCATCTTCTATAGTAGAAAGCCCATAAGTAGTGACTGAAACGAAAATGTCCGGCAGTAGCTGAATATGCATGTCACCTGGAAATATGGACATAAATGCCAGATGGTATAGCTAAGAGATAAAATCAGGTGCCCTGGGGAGAAGAAGTCAAGGATGAGGAGCAGGAGCCTGCTGCTTTCTATCTTTGGTCTCATAGAACAACTTGACTTTTAAAGTCATCTTTTAAAATACAAATTAGCCCAGCAAAGTGACTCAGCCTATAATCCTAGCACTTTGGGAGGTGGAGGCAAGAGGATTACCTGAGCTCAGGATTTGGAGACCAGTCTGAGCAACATGATGAGACCTTGTCTCTACAACAAATAAAAAAGTCAGCGGGGTATGGTGGTGCATGTCTGTGGTTCCAGCTACTTGGAAGGCTGAGGAGGAAGGATCACCTGAGCCCTGCAGGTTGAGGCTGCGGTGGCCATGAATGTGCCACTGTACTCTACCCTGGGCAACAGAGTGAGACTCCGAGTCAAAAAAAAAAAACCAAAGCAAATCCAAATGCAAATTAGATTAAAATAGTAACACATAAATAAAATAACTTTTTAAAAGAAAAAGAAAGTAGAGAGACTCCCTACACAACTCAACTAATTTATGTATATACATGGTTAATAAGTCACATTAAATCATTACCATATAACCTTTAAAATATAAGCCTACCTTAGCATCTCAAGATAAGATTATTCTGAATTGAATAAAGAATAAAAATAAAAGCATAAGGCCCTATAATCATCATTTAATATTGTGTATGACAAAGGAGATGAACTTTCATAAGGATCACATTCCTCTGCCAAAAAAATTATTCTATTATATTCTCCAATTTTTTTTATTTGAGTCAGTGTCTCACTCTGTCACCCAGACTAGAGTGAACTGGCATGGTCATGGCTAACTGCAGCCTCAAACTCCTGGGCTTAAGCAATCCTCCCTCTTAAGCCTCCCAAGTAGCCGGAACTATCAGCACATGCCTACACACCTAGCTAATTTTAAAAAATTTTTTATTTTTTTATTTTTTGTAGAAATGAGGTCTCACTGTGTTTCCCAGGCTGATCTCCTAGGCTCAAGTGATCTTCTGCCTTGGCCTCCAAAACTTCTGGGATTACAGGTGTGAAACATCACACCCAGTCCCTTTACCAACATATTTCAATATTTTTAACAAACCTTAGCTCTATTAGCACAAACCAGCCAAATATCTGTCTTTATATCAGGATTCTCAGCACCTAGCAGCTGGACTGAGTTGGGAATCTGATCAGATCTGAAGTCTGATCTGAAGATCTGAAATCTGAATCACCTAAAGTATGAATCTGTTCAAGAACAACATGAGGGACCATAGCACTGTTACTAGGACTTAACCTTGAGGGAGGGATAATGACCTTTGAGTTTACTGGGCAGTTGAATAGCACAATATCTTTTTGGTTTTTACTAGATTGCCATTTTTCTCCATCCAAGTATCTCCTTGATACTTACCTATTACCTAATGCCCATTATCCAGTTGCCTCAGTTTTTTCCCTTCTGAATATCCATTGCTTAGAATAGTGCCAGGCATGTGAGAGGTACTCATGAATGAATCAAGCCTTCTAGAAAAGACTAAAGAGATCCTATGCAGTCTTCTCACTGAGCTCCTTTCTGTCTTTTGGTGGCAGTTAATGAATTCACATGAGAAAAAGAGAGAATTTACAGAGCTAGCATCATTTTACCTTCTGTCTTTGCAGAAGTATTTGTGGCTGTTTTGTGAGACTTTATGGGGAAAAAAGAAAAAGAAAAAAAGATCCTGTGCAGAGAAAAGATGTGAAGAGAGATCCGGAGAGATCACCAGAACTCCCAAATCATCCCGAGAGAGGGCACTCCATGTTCGTAAATTGTGCTGGAGGTCAGCACCCAGGGGGTCCCATTCTCTTCTTAAATCACAAGACTGTGCAAGACAAGGAGAAAAAGGGCAGCGGGTGATCAATGCCTTTGCAATCTCAGTCCTATCAGCCAATAACAGTCTTCATTTTGATAGGGAAAGAAAATGGCTTTGATCTTAGATAAGCATGAACGTGTGAGTACAACTTGGACGTGCACTTCTCTTGCTCCACCCTCTGCAAATGCATTTGTCCTCGGATTCACAGCTTACTGAATCATGTATTGGTTTTATTTTGCTCTATGGCCACATTCAACTATCTTGGATTCTAAATTCCAGGAGAGCAGAGAGTCTACATAACTGCCACAATGAAACAGCCATGCAAAGCATTGGGTACAAACATACACTCCACAGACTTTTTTTTTTTTTGAGTTGGACTCTCACTCTGTCGCCCAGACTGGAATGCAGTGGCATGCTCCCAGCCACCGCAGCCTCCACCTGCTGGCCTCCGGTGATCCATCCACCTCAGCCTTCCAAGTAGCTGGAACTACAGACGTGCGCTACCACGCCCAGCTAAACTCCACAGACTTTTAAAAACAATGATGGTTAGGCACTCTGAAATATGATGCATAAGGTCATAATAATCACTTCTACAAACTGGAATTCTTAATCTGGGATTCATTAACCTGGGTGAGGAAAAATTGCCTTGCCTTTAGTACCTCTAAAATTGCAGTAATTATTAAAGCAGGCAACAAGTCACAGAAGTATTAGCTGTATATGTGACTTTGTTACCAATATAATAGGTATTTTTTTTTTTACCAGCGTAACAGGTATTATTATATCACATTACAATTGTGATATAAAGTTCAAAATAACATTTATACTCATCACTAATCCAAAATTACAGTAGAATGTGTATTTCACCACAATAAAAAAGTTACAGTAGTTACTAGATCTGCCAACAAATCTTACTATTTGGTATGTTTTTAAAAAGCACATGTTATAAATTTGTCTTTTAAAATATGTTTTGATAATTAAGTTAATGTAATCTATTTCCTTTGAAACTTTATATATTTTTTGCTTTCCAAAACATATTCTGAGAAGCATATGCAAAAAAGTGAAGACTCTCCCACTCTATACAAAGCTTTTACATGCTGTTTAATCATTACAATAACCCTGTAAGTTAGATATTACTATTCACCATGGTACAGATAAGGACTCTGAGCCTCAAGAGAGATTAGTAACCTGCCTGAAATCACACAGCTGAAAGTGACAAAGTTAAGATTAGTTAGACTCTGAAGCCTATAGCTTATTAATTACACAATATAGCACATCTCCTGGGTATTTGTAAGAACTGTGTGCACATTAGTATTTTATTCACTAGGATAGGTTTAATTTCTAGCGTAAAATCAGAGTTTCAAAATTTTTTTTTTTTTTTTTGAGTTGGAGTCTCACTCTGTCGCCCAGACTGGAGTGCAGTGGCCGCTCCCAGCCACCGCAGCCTCGGCCTGCTGGGCTCCGGCAATCCTTCTGCCTCAGCCTTCCAAGTAGCTGGAATTTCAGGTATGCGCTACCACGCCTGGCTGATTTTTTGGTTTATTGAAGAGATGAGGTCTTGCTGCCCAGGCAGGTCTCGAACCTGCAGACTCAGGCAATCCACTCACCTCAGCCTCCCAAAGGCGCGAGATTATAGGCTGAGCCACAAAGCCCGGCTTCAAAATATTTTTAGCATCAGAATAAAAAATGATTCTAGTTATTATTAAAATTTTAAAATTACACTTTCTGACTACAGAAGTAATACAGGGATAAAGTGCTAGAAAAAAGCAAAATGACAGAATCTGTTTCCTCTAATGTCTAAGGAAATAAATTTAACAATTACTATAAATGTTAGGCAGCGCATATTAATCTCCTATGGCGCAAGAGACACTGTTCTAGGTTCTAGGGCTGCAGCAATGAAACAACACAAAGCCCCTGCTGTCATTTAACAGCAGTCCAAAATGCACCCAGCAGTAGTCAAACATGGAAAGGGAAATAGCCTTATAGAACAAATGGGCTTTCCAGGAAAGAAGATTCTGATATGATAAAGCACAGACTCCAAACCCTATCCTCACCTCTCAGAAATAGTTCTAAGCCAGGGGATAGAAGGGAATATCTTGAAATTTCTCCTTAAAAGGTGTCAGGAAGGTTGAGTAGGCAGGTCTAGTGAGTCCAAGAAGCTACTTCTTGAGTTTAGCTCCCACATGCCACCATAGGACGTCTGCAGAGGTTGGAGCTGGCACAGGGGTATGCTCCATTTTCCAGGGCACCAAAAATGTCTGTATTGGGGGATCCACTGCTTCATTCATTTGACCAATAGTTCAAAAATACAGACCTGAATGATTTTAAAAAGCCATTCATTCCAGGGTCAGAGAGCCGAAGTTTTAGGCTTAGAAAACAGAAACAAACTTGGAAGGCAGGATGATTAATTTTACACGTCAGCTCAATTAGGCAATGGTACCCAGTTATTTAATCAAACACCTCTTGGTGTTGCTGTATTTTTAAATTTTTTTTGGTAGATGTATGTAATTAAGATCTGCAATCAATTGACTTTAAGTAGATTATGTTCTACAATGTGGGTGAGGGAGGTTCACCATCCAGTCAGTTTCAAGTCCTTAAGAGCAAAAATGAGTTTTCAGATAAGGTATTCTACCTCATGACTGCAGCAGTAATGGCTCTTGTTGAAGTTTTCAGTTTGCCAGCCAGCCCTGTGGATTTTGAACTTGTCAGTTCTGCAACTGCATAAACCAATTTCTTAAAATAAATCTCTCTCTCCCTCTTTCTTTCTATCTTGCTATTGATCAGTCAGTCAATAAAGACAAATAGATATCTACATACATATATAAATATATCTAGATATAGAGATGTAGATATACATAGGGAGATATGGAGATGCCTGTATTTATGTTATATAATTTATTAATATAAACACATAAATTTTACATTTATTTATGTAAATATAAATTAAATATATAAAATATAATTTATATTTATATTTTATATATTTATAGGCACTTTATATTTATATAAAAAAGATACTTTTATATATGGAGAAAGAAAGAGAAATCTCTTTCAGTACCATTTTGGCATCTCATTTCTTTTTTTACTTTATTTTTAGAGATGAAATCTTGCTCTGTGATCCAGGTTGGAGTGCAGTAGTCTTATCATAGCTCACTATAGTCTCAACCTCCTGGGCTCAAGTGATCCTCCTGCCTCAGCCTCCTGAGTAGTTGGGACTACTAAGTTTTAATATTTTATAGAGACAAGGTCTCTCTATGTTGTCCAGGCTGATCTTAAACTCCTGTACTCCAAGTGATCCAAGTAGTTGAGATTGCAAGCATGAACCAATCACACCTGGCTTAGCATCTCATTTCAAATCTCATTGTAGCATCTGATTCTGAAGAACTCAGCCTGCAACAATTGCTGCCAAAATATGTGTATATGGATTCTGTTTCTCTGGAGAGCCCTAACTGATATGGAGGGTCTGAAGAAAAGAAAAAAGGCCAGAATTACCGAGGCACAATGGAAGTGGAGTGGGGAAGGGGGAATTGGTGACATGCCATGGGGAAAAAGAGGTAGGGAATGGCCAGGTCACCTCAAGCCTTGGTAGTTCCAGAAAACAGGAATTCACAGAAGAGATGACAGAGAACAAGTTCAGTCAGGAAAGAAGTCAAGCTTTCACAGATTTAAAAATTAGATTACGTTTCTTGTCTATCAGATTAACAAAGATGGGCAACCCACTTTGTTGGTGAGGCTGTCTAAAACCAAGCACTTGCAAATATCTCTGGTGGAAGGATAAAGGGCATAACCCCTATGGGGGGACATTTAACAATAACTGACAAAACTAAATATGAATTTATCAGTTAATCAAGCGCTTCCAATTCAAGGAATTTACCCTAGGAGTGTAAAAGTATGCAAAAACCCCAAAAGTTACTCTTTGCACCATTCTTTGTAATAGTGAAATATTGGGCACAGCCTAAATGCTCATGCACACATTAGAGTTCTATGTAGCTGCTGGAAAAAAGATTTCTGTGTACTAATAAGTAGTGATTTCTAGGATATTTGTTAAGTAAAAAGCATAAGAAGGAAGGAGAAATAAGAATGTGTATGTATATTTCTTTAGGGAAAAAAAAGGAGGAGCTAAGAAAATGTTTTCCTGTGGAGTGGAAGGCAAAAGGAATGGAAATGAGACTTCCTTGAGTTTAGTTTTTTGCACGGTTTTGACTTCAGACTATGTAAATACATAAATATTTTAAATAATACAAAAAAATAAAATTATAACAATGTGGCAGATACTGAAATGTGCCCTCCACCTCCTCTTTCTTTTTTTTTTTTTTTTGAGTTGGAGTCTTACTCTGTTGCCCAGTCTAGAGTGCAGTGGCACACTCACAGCCACCACAGTCTTTACCTGCTGGGCTCAGGCAATTCCTCCACTTCAGCCTTCAAGTAGTTGGGACTCCAGATGTGAGCCACCACTCCTAGCTAATTTTTTTATTTGTTGTAGAAATGAGGTCTTGACAATTTGCCCAGGCTGGTCTCAAACCTGTGGGCTCAGGCAATCCTCTCACCTTGGCCTCCCAAATGCTGGGATTATAGGCATGAGCCACTGCCCCCAGCCCAAATCCTCTTTCAAGGACGCACTGGCTGCCCAGCTGGGGGAAGTAGTAACAGCAGACTATCTCCAGTTGTCAGCACTTTCAGGGTCACCTAGGCTACAGAACTGCCTCATGCAAAGTCACACCCTTCCTGGGGGCAACCACATCCTGTGATTAAGGGAGGCAGTGGCATGAAGGCCCCATTAGAACACCTCTGTCAGACAACATTCCAGAGCTCTCCACCAAGCAGATCAAGACTTTGTATTGCCTGCATTGAAGTTGTTTCTTTTTTCCTAAATCCAGTTGTCTCTTTCCCCCCTAAATCCTGTTTCTCTCCCTTCTCTTAACAAGTGTTGGGCTCTAATCTCACATTCCAAACTCCATTTCAGCATGTTTCTGAAGAACCCAGTCAACAACAGTTGTAACCGAGCACTAAATTCTAACCACCTGGCTGGCATTGAGGACTCCTTCACAGTGGTAAGGAGAGCACAGACAGCCCCTAGCACAATGTGGTGGTCCAGCTGTTCATGGTGATGAGTTGTAAGGGTGGACCCGTGAAGGGAAATGCACTGAAGGGTGCTGTGTCGCTCTTTTCTGAGAAGTGTGGAGGAAATAATAGCTCTAAGGATAACGGTACTGGGTGGCTATTGTCAAGTTCCATTGATACCCTACAGAAAGGCATTGAAGAGACAAAAGCCAGTCACAGAAGACTACAAAGGCTTCTGGAAGCCAAGAGTCTTCTTTCTCTACATACAGATAATCTTATCTACTATGGTATCCAAAGCTCAGGATGTTGTAGTCTGAGTGGGTGAATTTCAAAGGAAGTTAATGCTTAACAATGTCAGTTCTGTTATATCAAAGTTAGGGCTCTGGTGGACAAAATCTGGGCAACTGTCTCTGGGGTTGAGACGTGGGCCTGTACATAGGGAGAAATGGAAAGGAAGGACCCTGCAACACCATGGCACATAACATCTCCCTGGCCTTTCCCTAAAGAGACTTATGGGCATTTATTTGGGTACATGCACTAGGGAAAAGAAATAATCTGACCTTTATCAAGGTCAACCTTGATATCTAGAGTGCTGCTAGCCTCATATGGTTAGAGTGGAAGCACTGTTAGAGTGCGAGCATGTGCGCTGGTTCTCCAAGTCCACATTCACATCCATCTCAGGACTGGGATTGATATACTTGGCGGTTAGCATAACCCTCACATTAACTTCTTCATTTGTGGAGTCAGAGTGGACTAGACCAAATGAAAACCACTTGCTGACAAAATAACAGTGTTATATTCCAAGAGCAGCAGGAGCTGGGCTTCCCTTAAGAATCTGAAGCATGTGGCAGGAGTTGTCACGATCTAGCTAACCACTAGAGTGGCCCTGCAGAAACTAGATACATTCTGGAGGATAACTGAACTACCACAAGCTTAGCCAGCTAGTGGCCCTGAGTACAGCCACCAGGCCAGCCGGGCTATCTTTCCTGCAGAAGATTAATATGATCTCATATGTATGGTATTATAACCATTGATTTAGTGAATGTATTTTTTTCTATCCCTATCAGAATCACATGGAACAATTTTCCTCCAGATCTTTGTTAACTTTCCCATTCTCTATCATAATATAACCTGAAGAAATCTGGGTCATTTGGACATTCTACAGAACATCACATCAATCCATTACATTAACAGCAGTGCGTCAATAATGCTGCATGAGCAAGAACTGGCTGGCATGCTGGAGACCTTAGTAAGACACATGTGTTCCAAAGGGTGAAAGATAAACCCTGCAGAGTTTCAGGGATCTACTATATCTGTAAAACATTTAAAGTTTCAATGATCAGGGTTGTGTTAGGTCATTCCCTGTAAAGTAAAAGACAAAATATTGCCTCTGGTACCTCCTTCCACAAAATAGGAAGTTCATTAGCTGGTGAACTTTGGGTCCTGGAGGTAACATATTCCCTATCTAGGTGTACTTCTCTGGCCCATACTGAGTGATGAATGGCTGTCAGCTTTGAACACAGCCCTGACAAGAAAGGGCTTTGCAACATGTCCAAGTTGCTATGCAAGCAGATCTGACACTGGGGCCATGCGGCCCAGATTCTGTGGGTTGGGGATATTAGTGGTGTGAAAGGATGCTGTGTGGAGTTTGTAGCAAGCCCCAGGAAGAGAATCACAAAGCAGAACCCCTGAGGTTCTGGAGTAAGGCCATGCCATCTGCAGCAGAAAATTCTGTACCTGGCATGTTCCTTAGGCCTGTGGAGATGGAAACCAAGTGACCATGCATATAGAATTGTTTCTTGTAAGCAGCAAATAGAAAAACTCACAAATTCACAAGCTTGAGCAGGTCAGCAACAATCCCTTATGAGATGGAAGTGGAATACCAGGATAGAGTGTGAGCAGAATCAGAGGGCACATAGCAAGTATATATGCTGGTAACCCAGACTCCCATGACTCCCACCCCAGTTGCACCAGCCAGCACCCCTCTCTCAGATGAAGCAGGAGGAGAAAGCCCTGACCTTGGTTTATGGATGTGTTGGCTCCATGTGTACAGGCTGAGAAGGACGCAGCTACACTGTAGTCTCACTCAGAGGTGATCTTGACAGTGATGACGGAAAATGATCTCAATGGGCAGAAGCCTCAGTGACAACAACATCTGGATAGAGGCATGTGGATGGACATATGGAAGTACATACAAGGTGTGAATACTTTCGTATCACAACTTAATGCCCACCAGAGAGCACCACTATGGAAGACAATCAAGTAGACAAAACTATTGGGTCAGTAGATGTCCACCAGCCTTTTTCACTGACAATCTAAGTGCTAATAGACAGTAGACACAAGCATCAATATGTTTATTTCCTGTCTCTAACCATTGATATGACCTACAGGCAATTATTCCATTAGCAATGAGCTCATCTAGTTACCAGATCTTGGTTTTTTAAAATACCAATCTCCAGTAAAAGGAAGCAGGGCTTTCAGGACAAATGTTTGGTTCTGGGTCTGGGACAGGAAAAGTACAAGGTGAACCTGGAACATATTTTACACCCAAAAGAGCAAGGTGGCCAGGCACGGTGGTTCATACCTATAATCTCAGCCTTTTGGGAGGCCAAGGCTGGAGGATCACTTGAGCTCAGGAGTTTAAAACCAGCCTGGGTAGCACAGCAAGACTTTGTCTCTACAAAAAAATTTAAAAATTAGCTGGACATAGTGGTGCACGCCTGTAGTCTCAGCTGCTCAGGAGGCTGAGGCAGAAGAATCACCCGAGTCTAGAAGGTTGCAGCTGTGGTTAGCTCTGATAGTGTCACTGCACTTCAGCCTGGGTAACAAAGTGACACCTTGGTTCAAAAAAAAAGTGCTGAAAAGACAACAGGAACCAGCTTGAAGGAGTTCCCACTGACCAAACTTGGGACAGTTTAAGCAACAAAATGAGTGATAATGCTAATAAATTATAGCACATTCACTAAAAAAGACAATTTTAAGTCCACAGCGTTCTTTTTTAAAAATAGGGATGGGGGAGAAAGGGAAAATTATCTATAAAAGAATACCAATTGATGGATGCAGTAGAAATAATAAGTAAGAAAATTATCATTTGTAATCATCAGTTGATATAAGTAAGAATCATTGACCAGGTGCAGTGACTCACACCTATACCCCAAGTGTGAGGCCAAGGTGAAAGAATTGCCTAAGCCAACAGTTCGAGACCAGCCTGGGCAACTTGGTGAGACCTCATCTCTACCATAAATCAAAAAAATTAGCCAGGTATGGAGGCACATGCCTGTATTTTCAGCTACTTGGAAGGCTGAGGCAGAAGGATTGCCTGAGCCTAGCAGGCTGAGATTGCGCTGGCTATGAGCACACCACTGCACTCCAACCTGGGTGACAGAGTGAGACTACAACTCAAAAAATACACACACACACACACAACAACAACAACAAAAAAACATTGATGGATGCTGAAAGGGTCAACTGAGGCAAGGTTGGCTGGTGCCGCAGGAGCTGCCCCAGCCAGAGCCATCAGTTGCCACCAAGTTTCAGCACAGTTCTCAGAGAGACATGGGTTTGAAGAGAGGAGAGGGAGAAAAGAGTCATGGAGGGGTTTTCCCCTACAGGCCACCAGATGAAAGGGTCATCTGAGGCAAGGTGGTCTGGTGCTGTGGGAATAATGCAGTATTGCAACCAAGTAAGAAAGTAGAAAGAGGTACAGTATATTAGTCACCTTTCACAGATTAGAAAGGGGGCCAACACTCAGTGGCAAGTGTAGTCCTGAAGGGCCAGGAACTGGGTATATTTAAGGGCCTTTGGGATAGAGGAATTTTGGCCCGGAGTGTCCAGGGCTGCAGGTTTTTGATGTTGATTGTAGTCACATGGGTCTTATATCTTGAGGTCACCAGACCTTAGCATCTCATGCCTTCAGGTGGTGGGCTACGTGGGAGGAGACAAAGGGAGGGAGGTTTTCCTGCAAGACTTTGTGAGACATTTGCAATCCACAAACTCCTTGACCAAAAGTGGTCTATTATCATTTCTATGGCTCTGTCCTTGTCTTGCATCTGATGGAGATTTCTTTAGGGGGTGGGGTAGGCTGTTGCTTGGCCTGAAGTAGAATGTCTGAACATTTCCTAAAATGTTCCTGCCTATTGGAAATTTATCTATCTATGTCTAACCTGTGCTAGATTCAAAGTGTGTCAGGAGTAAAGTCTAAGCAAAAGTTGATGCTAAGTCAGAGACTGTGCTAAACTAAGTTTATTCTAGGTTTCTATAGGTATCTCCTTTCAGATGCTAAAACCAATGGATAAAAAGTTATTGGGGAACAGGATATTTGCACAACTTCCAAATGTTACCACATAGATTACTTATTCATTACCAAAAAGAAAAAAAGATATACTTTATAGTGGAGAGATCTGGTGGACAGCATCATAGATAAGTGATCAAATTTTGCCTTATCATTAATGGAGTAGATAATTTTTTTTACTTTTGCGATGATGTACTCAGAAGGATACAAAATTTCTTAAGCTATGTTCTTGCCAGAATGTTTACTTGAAACTACCATGAGAAAACAATAAGATAAATCCAGATTGTGGGACAATTTGCAATACAACAAACTTTTCAAAACATTAATCAAAGGCAAAATATGAGGGAGAACCTAAAAAACACAGAATTTATTTATACAAAATTGTGTATTTATTCTTACGTGTTTAAACTTCAGTCGCTTTCGAAGAAAATACTCTCCATTTGATGCAATACACCTATCAAGATGCTTCAAACAGTTTTTGAACTTCTCGATTTTTGATGCCTTTCCATGCTTTGTTTTTTTCTTTTTTTTTGAGTTGGAGTCTCACTCTGTTGCCCAGACTGGAGTGCAGTGGAATGCTCCTGGCCACCGCAGCCTCAACCTGCTGGGCTCCGACAATCCTTCCGCCTCAGCCTTCAAAGTAACTGGAACTACAGGCTTGCACTACCACACCCGGGTAATTTTTTTGATTTATTGTAGAGACGAGGTCTCGCCAAGTTGCCCAGGTGGGTCTCCAACCCGCAGGCTCAGGCAATCTGCTCGCCTCGGCCTCCCAAAGTGCTGGGATTACAGGCTGAGCCACCAAGCCGGCCTGGCCATTTTTTTTGTTGTTTGTTTCACCTCTTCCACATCAGCAAAACGTTTCCTTTTGAGGATGTTTCTTTCCAGGAAACAAAAAAATGTCGCTTGAGGCAAGATTGGGTAAATAAGTAGGGTGGGACATAAGGGTCATGCTGTTTTTGGTCAAAACTGCTGAACACTCAGTGTGGTGTTGGTAGATATGCTTGTGAATCACCCATCATGAAAATGGGCAAATGCATTGAAAGAATCTCCGAAAATAATTCACTGAAGCTAAAGGTACCTTCTCACAAAAATGCTAGCTGGTACACTGATGCCAGTGGGTTCCCAGACACCTCGTGGCAAAAGGGGCCAGTCCTCCAAAAGATAATTCTGGATGTTTTGAGGGTCCCTCCCCCATTGTAAAAGGTGGGTAAACTCTTCTAGATCAAAGAAATATAATAACCAAATATAATACATGATTCTTGATTATACACTGGATCAAAACAAAACAAAAAAATATGTAGGAAGTATATTTTGGGAAATTGGAGAAAACTGAGCATTGACAGTTTATTTGATTATACGATTGTGTTGGTGTTAAATGTCTGAGGTTTAATAATGATATTGTGATTGTGTAGTGGAATTTATTTATTCTTAAGAGATACTGAAATGTGAAGGAGATACTTATTGCAGTGGTGAGTGTCCTGAGAGATCAAGGGAATGTGGCAAATGTAAACAATGGGCAAATCAGGTTGAAGGATACATGAGTGTTCACTTTACTATTTTCTCACCTTTTCTGTGGACTTGAAGGTTTTCAAAATAAAAGATTGGGGGAACAAAGGTTTTAAAAACAGTGTGATATATTCAAATATATTACACATGATTTCGTGCTATTAACACACAAAATAAAGCAATTCTAAAAGAAAAAAATAAATGGGGAACAGCAGTGTGCAGTACAGACAAGTCTGGGAAACAGATGACATCCAGAGGAAAAGCTTACAACCACCCCAGTGAGAGCAAGGGAGAAAGACAAGCAGACAGACAGCAAGGAGCTACACAGGTGCTTCAATATTTCTGCAACTGGAAGGAAAGTGGTATGTAAAATGATTTCAGCTGGACTTCCCCTAAAACTTAAGCCATCTTCCCAGGCAGAGTGGGAAGTTTATGGCAAAAGGGTAATGGAAGATAGAAAGAAAGGACACAATGAGGAAATGTTAGGTCATTATCACTGTCAGCACACTTTGCTCCTCCTGCTAGTTTATGTAGTTTCAGGGAAGTGATACACAGACACACTCAAACAATTAAATCCGTTGTACGTTCCTGGGGAAAACGTCTGATTCTGAGGTCACTTTGGATCTCAGTTTGTCTTTGGGCTCTCTTCTATATAACTCACAGTTACAATCATATAGCCACCAGATCTAGGATTGTCCTTTTTTCTTAATGTTGTATAGCAAGATCCTTCTTTCATGAGCCCTGAAGAGAAACTCTGAAATATGACAAGTACTGGATGTTGAAAAAAATGATTGAAAACTTAGCACTACCAGAATGAGCAACTTGGTGAGACCTCGTCTCTACAATAAATAAAAAATGAGCCAGGTGTGGTATCGCACGTCTGTAGTTCTAGCTACTTGGAAGGCTGAGGCGGAAGGACCACCGGAGCCCAGTAGGTTGATGCTGGGGTGGCCGTGAGCATGCCACTGCACTCCATCCTGGGTGATGGAGTGAGGCTCCAACTCAAAAAGGAAGGAAGGAAGGAAGGAAGGAAGGAAGGAAGGAAGGAAGGAAGGAAGGAAGGAAGGAAGGAAGGAAGGAAGGAAGGAAGGAAGAAAACTTAGCTCTTATAAGTAGGAGAGGATGTTTTCTCTCTCCCTATCATATAAATAAACTGATGAGAAATATTCTTTTCTTTATGAAAGTGAAGACAGGTCTGCTATTGTCTGTGACCTGGGAAAGAAAGTTATAGGTGAGTTCTTGTTCAGACCGGGCAAATAGACTACGTACTGGAATACCTCCTTCTATTGGGCTTCACATATATTGTGATTTTTTAAAAACAAATTGAAAGTTCATGTCAACCTTGTGTCTTCTATTGTGCTTCACAAATAATTGTGATTTTTTTAAGCTAATTGAAAGTTTGTTTCAACCTTGCATCTAGCAAATCTGCTGGCACCATTTTTCCAATGACAGTGCTCACTTTCACAGATGCTTTCTGTCATATTTGGATCATTCTTGCAATATTTTTCATTCCTATTATATCTGTTACAGTGATCTGTGATCTTTGATATTGCAATTGTAACTGTTTGGGGTACAATAAACTGCACTCATATAAGACAATGAATTGATCAATTAAAAAAAGAAAGAAAATGCAGCATTTCCTAAGTAGTTGCAACTGTGGAATTAAGTTTTGGACCCATGTAGAGCTTTCTCCAGACAGGAAAGAAAATATGATACATCCAGTAACAAATTCACTTTCTTCCTGTTCCTACACTTCCTCATCATCAACAATTCTTTCTCAACAAATTAAGTTGAGACCCCCCCCCCAAGCATACCCTTTGTTTGCCTGTTTTGGGAGCAGTCATGTAACTCACTATTAGAAATCCAGCCTAAGGAGACTGATTCTTTTTTAGAAAAATGAAAATCACTTTATAGCCCAGTAACTATCTCATTAATTTTCTGTGCCTTTCCTTGGGTGAAATGTTGTTACATATTTACACACCAATTCTGGTAATTCCAATTGTATTCCTTTAATATTGCTGTGCATAACAACTTTTCCCACCACTGCAAAGAAAAAGAGATTTATTGATCAAATCTTTGAGATATACCAGGCAAGTACCAATAGCTTAGAGTTCCTTGTCCTTGATCAGGTTCATCCTAAGTTTTAGCTGGGTTGACATCTTGAGATAGTTTCATAATATTTCTACTTGCGTATCTGGGATGACAATTGATGCCAAACTTGCCTTTACTAAAATGAGAAAATAGATCAACGAGTCTTTTTTTATTTGTAGTCATCTTATTTTCATCTTTAGTTGATACATAATAATTGTACATATTTATGGGGTGCATATGGTATTTTGATATATACATACAGCATGTAATGATCAAATAAGGGTATTTAGGATATTCATCACCTCAAACATTTGTCATTTCTTTGTGTTGGGAACATTTAAAATCTCTTCTAACTATTTTGAAATATACAATAAATTATTGTTAATGATTGTCATTCTACTGTCTATATGTTTGTGCCTAGTAGCCAATCTCTCTTCATCCCCACCCCCTTCTTCCTTCCCAGCCTCTGGTAATCAGCATGCTGGTCACTACCTCCCATGAGATCAATTTTTTCAATATAGGTCTTTTAAATGTTGCTTGCAAGTTTGTAACACCACGTCCTCTTCCTCTTTTTCTCTTTCCACTTTAGTATTTTCTTTCACTTCCTCTTTAACTCCTGCATCACCTCATTTTCAATGAGAGACAAGTGAGAGCTTTATGAGGCGAGTTTTTCCAACTGTAACTATGTAACAGACTTATAATCGTTCTAGATACTTGAATTGCTAGTGAAGGTATAAAAATAAGACAAGAGGGATGCAACTCAAATGTTTTCTTCAACAAAGATAAGTCACAACTAGGGAGAAATCGATTTTGAAAATAAGATTTTCTCCAGTTATTCTCAGGATCGAAATAAAATCGCCACCTTTGTCTCACACTTATATATAATATTGCTATTTTAGCAAAACACTTTGTTGTTGTCTAGAAAATGTCTGACTTTTTTAAAGTATATTCTTATTCCATTCAGAAAACACAACAAATTATTTCTTAATTTATTATCTTTTGCTCACTGGAACTTAGAGCAATACTTTGCCAACTGAAACTCAGGAGGAAAAGGAAAATTGTAAGGTTTTAGAGTTACAAGGAGCCATGGAGGTCATTCAGTGCTATCCTTATCTGGTTCATGAAACCTATATACAAATTCCCCAGCTAGGTCAACTGAATGTAAAATCCAGTCAATAAAAACAGTACTAGAGCTACTTGCTTTCAGAGATCTTAAGGAAGAAGCTTGCAATTCTCTTTGGAAAATCCTGAAACTGAGTGTTTGAAGAATCACCTATGATAGTGTTTACAAAAACTGTACTAGGAAGCAAATTTCCTGTTTAAATAAAATAATTTTCTTGCTTGGTTAGAGTAAAAGACCTGCTAGACCTCATAGAATAGCCCTAAATTTTTTTTATTAGATGAGCAATGCAACTCTTATACATAAGAATAAAATATTCCTATGCCTTCTTAGGCAGTTGTAGTATTTATTTATTTTGACTTATTTTTCAGTTGCCTAAGAGGCAGAGCTAGGCTAATCTTATACCTCAGTTCTTAAATATAGTTCTCAATATCTGTCCACATTCTAATTTATATTCTTCTCTGACTGTAGGTCACCTTTCTAATGAAAAACTATTACAAGAATAAACATCTTTAACTATGTACTTATCCTTGTAAAATATGGACTGCTAGAAGTAGTGCCAGTTAATGTGTATAGTGTTGTGCTATAAATCTCATTCATTCCTTAATTATTTTTATAATTTTTGACACCTATCCAAGTTACTATACATAAATATAACAAATATGACTATATATAAATATCTTTATATATAGATAGATATATCTATCAAACTTTTGTTATATATGTATCTTATGCATATTAGTCCATGGTATGCATCTATCAGGTTTTACATATCCATTCCTCTAGCCTCTGGCTCCCCAAGATCTATAGCAATACCACTGTGAGTATCTTCAAAAATAGCCTATGAAGGACCTTTAAAAGCATTTACTGGGGAGACATCAAGAAGGGGACCACTGGGTCACAGAACTTACACATACCTAATTATGTGGAGCACATTCAGAGAGTTTCTAGAAGGAAACCCTCACCAGCAGTGCACCACTGCTCACCAAAACTTGGTATCATTTCACCTTTATTATTTTTTTCACATGATAGGCTCATGTGGCATTTCATTTAAAATTTCCATTTCTTTGGTTACTATGGATTTGAGAATCTTTACATATGCTTACTGGACACTGGACTTCCTTGTCTATAAGTGCTTGCTCAGGTCCAATGCCCATTTTTCAATTATACTTCCACTTTGTTTTATTTTTTGTTTGTTTTGTTTTGTTTTGTTTTGCTTTTATTTTTTATTGTAAAGATGTGGGGTACGATTCAGGATTAGGTATACAAACGTTGATTATGCAGGTAACCTTGTTGATGAGGTATGCCCCTCTCTCCCCTAGAGGTTTGCCTCAATTGCCAATCCCACTGCACCCATCCCCTGACAGTTTCCCACTACTGCCAATCGCTTTCTTATCGTATTATAATTGTTCAAGGCTCACTTATGAGTGAGAACATATGATACTCTATTCTTTGTTTCTGTGATAGATCACTATGAATGACTCTAAATCCATCCAAGTTGCAGAAAAGTCCATATGTTTGTCCTTCTTTATGGCTGCATAATATTCCATTGTGTGCATAAACCACATTTTCTTTATCCAGTCCAGCTTTGATGGGCAACATGGTTGGTTCCATGTTTTTGCTATTGTGAATAGAGCTACAACAAACATACATGTGCAGGTATCTTTTTTGTAGAATGATTTGAGTTCCTCCAGGTATATTCTTAATAGGGGAATTGCTGGGTCAAATGGAAAGTCAATTTCCTAGTTCTTTCAGAAACTGCCACACTGTCTTCCAAAGAGGATGCACTAGTTTGCATTCCCACCAGCAGTGTAGAAGCATTCCTTTTCCTCCGCATCCTCTCCACCATCTGTTGTTGTTTTATTAATGATGGCCATTCTTACTGGGGATAGGTGGTATCTCAATGTGGTTTTGATTTGCATTTCTTTGATGATGAGTGCCTGTTCGCTGCCTGTATATTTTCTTTTGAGAAGTCTCTATTCATGTCTTTTGTCCACTTTTTAATGGTGCTGCTTTTCTCCCCCACTTTGGCAAGTTTGAGTTCCTTATAGATCCTAGATGTTGGACCTTTGTCAAATATACACCTGGCAAATATTTTTTCCCATTCTGTGGGCTGCCTCCCTGATCTCTCAATGGTTTCTTTTGCTTTGCAGAAGCTCGTTAGTTTGATGAGATCCCACATGTTTATCACATTTCTTAAGGTATGAGCATATAGGGTTCTGAATAGGAATTGGTTGCCAGTTCCAATTTCCATAAGGGTGTCTCCTGTGTTTTCTAAGATTCTTATAGTTTGAGGTTTTACATTTAGTTCTTTGATCCCTTTAGAGCTAATATTTGTGTTTGGTGATAGGTAGGGGTCCTGATTCGATCTTCTGCATGTGATCAGCCAGTTTCCCCATCACCATTTACTGAATAGGCTCTCCTCTCCCCCAGTGGTTGTTGTCGGAGGCTTTGTCAGAGACGAGTTGGGTGAGAAATTGAGGCTTTGCTTCCAGAATCTCTATTGTGTTCCATTGGTCTATGTGCCTGTTGTCGTACCAATACCAGGCTGTTTTGATTACTGTAGTCTTATAGTAAAGTTTGAAGTCTGGAACTGTGATACCTCCTGCTTTGTTTCTTTGGCTAAGGATTTTTTTTGGCTATTCATGGTCATTTATGTTTCCATATAAATTTCTGTATTGCCATTTTCAGGTCTGAGAAGAATGATGTTGGCAACTTAATGGGCATTGCATTGAATCTGTAGATTGCCTTTGGTAGGATGGACATTTTAACAATGTGAATTTTTCCTATCCATGAGCATGGAATATTTTCCCATTTGTTTGTGTCTTCTTGGATTTCTTTAGCAGTGTTTTATCGTTCTCATTAAAGGTCTTTCACTTCTCTGGTTAGGAAGATGCCGAGGTATTTCATTTTTGTGTGTGGCTATTGTCAATGGGATTGTGCTTTTAATTTGGGTCTCTGCCTGCTTGTTGTTGGTGTATAAGAATGCAACTGTCTTTTGCACAATTATTTTGTACCCTGAGACTTTGCCTAAGTTCTTTATCAGTGCAAGCAGGGTTTTGACAGATTCTCTTGGATTTTCAAGGTATGGGATCATATCATCGGAAAAGAGGGATAATTTGACTTCCTCTTTTCCTATTTGGATACCCCTGATTTCCTTCTCTTGTCTAATTACCCAAGCTAGGACTTCCAACACAATGTTGAACAAGAGGGGTGAGAGTGGGCAACCTTGTCTTGTTCCAGTTTTCAGGGGAAATGTTTCCAGTTTCTGTCCATTTAGCAATGTTAGCTGTGGGTTTATTGTAGATGGCACTTACTATTTTGAGGTATGTTCCTTCTATACATAGGTTTTTATCAAGAAGGGATGCTGGATTTTATCAAAAGCTTTTTCTGCATCTAATGATATAATCATGTGGTTCTTGTTTTTACGTCTGTTGATGTATTTGATTACATTTATGGCCTTGAGGATGTTGAACCAACCCTGCATCCTGGTTGAAGTCTACTTGATCATGGTGGATGATTTTTGAGATGTGTGTTTGGATCCGATTTGCTAGAATCTTGTGGAGGATTTTTGCATCTATGTTCATGAGGGATATTGGCCTATAGTTCTTTTTTGTGGATCATTACCCAATTTGGGATATCAGTGTTATGTTAGCTTCATAAAATGTTAACTTCATAAAATGGTATGGGGAGAATTCCATCTTTCTCAATTGCCTGGAATACTTTCAATCAGATTGATATCAGCTACTCCTTGTACATTTTGTAGAATTCTGCTGGAAAGCCATCCAGTTCAGGGCTTTTTTTGTAGGTAGTTTTTGTATGACAGAGTCAATTTCCTGGGTTGTTATTGGTCTATTTAGTGTCTCAATGTCTTCTTGTTTCAATGTGGGGAGGTTGTGTGATGTCAGAAAGTCCTCCGTTTCATTTAGGTTATGAAGTTTGTTTCCATATAGTTGTACATAGTAATCTCTGATAATCTTTTGTACTTCTTCAGGGTCAGTTGTGATTTGATCTTTTGTATTTCTGATTGTGTTTATTTGGACTTTTTCTCTCTTTTTCTTGGTCATTCTGGCTGGGGGCCCATCAATCTTGTTAATTTTTTCACAGAACCAGCTTTTTTCTTTGTTGATGTTTTCTATGATATTTTTGTCTTCTATGTCCCATATTTGGGCTCTTATTTTGGTGATTTGGATTCTTCTGCTAAAGTTAGGGTTTTGGTGGTCTTCTCTTTCCAGCTCCCTTAGGTGATTTGTTAGGCTCTCTGCTTGTGATTGTTCCATTTTCTTGATGTGTGCTAGTAGAGATATAAATTCCCCTCTTAGAACTCTTTTCATGGCATCCCAGAGGTTTTGGTAAGATGTTTCATCATTTTCATTTGTTTCCAGGAATCTTTTAATTTCTGCTTTGATTTTGGTGTTGACCCAGTAGTTGTTCAGCATGATGCTGTTTAGTGTCCATGTCTTTGTGGGCTTTGGGGAAATGTTGGTGTTGATATTTATTTTTATTCCACTGTGGTTTGAGACTGTGCATGGCAAGATTTCAACCTTATGGAATTTGTTTTTGCTTGATTCATGGACAAGGATGTGATCGATATGGAGTACGTTCCATGTGGTGATGAGTAGAATGTACATTCTGTGATTGTTGGGTGGAATAATCTGTAGGTTTCTATTAAGTCCATTTGGTCTAGTGTCAAGTTTAGGTTCTGGATCTCCTTGTTGATTTTTTGCCTTGTAGGGCTGTTAGTGGGATATTCAAGTCCCCTGCTATAATACTGTTAGAGTCAACATCTTTTTTTAGTTTACTTAGTAGTTGCTTTATAAATGTTGGTGTTCCTGTGTTGGGTGCATATATGTTTAGGATGGATATTTCTTGTTGATGTATTGAACCTTTTATCATTATGCAGTGCCCTTTTGCATCTTTTAAAATTTTTGATAGCTTAAAGGTTGTTTTGTCTGATATTAAGATCACAATTCCTGCCTTCTTTTGTGATCCATTTGCCTGGAAACTCATTTTCCATCCTTTAACTTTGAGTCTGTGTGCCTCCCTTGTAGTGAGATGGGTCTCCTGGATGCAGCAAATAATTGGTCGTGGTTTCTTAAGGAGTTTGCCACTCTGTGTGTTTTCAGTGGTACATTTAGTCCATTCACATTCAGGCTCATTATTGGAATGTGATTGTTTATTGCTTTCATGAGGTTCTTATAAAGTTTTTTCTTTGTTTACTGTTTTCTTTTGACTTTGGGGTTGATGTATGTGTGTGTTTTCAAGTTTCTTGTTGTACTGTATTCTCTGTTGATTCTATGCTCTGCTGTTCTCTTGGGAAGTGTGTGGTCATTCTCTTTTTTCTTTCTTCTGTGCTTAATACCTTTTTAAGTGTCTCCTGCAGAGCTGATCTGGAAGCTGCATAACCTCTTAGGGATTGGATGTCTGGGAAGGATTTTAATTCTACATCACTGATGAAGCTGAATTTGACTGGATAGGAAATTTTTGGTTGAAATTGTTTATCTTTGAGGACCATGAATATAGGACTCCAGTCTCTTCCTGCTTGTAGTGTTTCTGATGATAGGTCTGCTGCTATTCTTTTTGATTTTCCCCAATGGGCAGCCTGACCTTTCTCTCTTGCTGCCTTTAGGATTTTTTCTTTTGTGCCTACTTTATGTAGGCAAATTATTATGTGTCTAGGGGTAGGTCTTTTGATTTCTTATGGGGTTCTCTGTATCTCTTGTGCTTGACCAGTCACATCTCTGGTGAGATAGGGAAAGGTTTTTTGGCTTACCTCCTGGAATAATTGTTCCAAGTTGTTTTCCATTTCCCTTTCTTCTTCTGGGATACCAATCAGGCATAGGTTCGGCCTCTTGATATAATCACACATCTCTTATAGGCTTTGTACTTTCTTTCTGAGTCTTCTTTGTATGTTTTTTACAGACCAGGTTAATTCCATGTTCTAGTCTTCAAGTTCTGAGATTCTTTCTTCAGCTAGATTAATTCTGCTTTCCATGCTTGTCATCTTGTTATTTATTTCCTGGATGAAATTTTTATTGCCAAAATCTCTGTTAACAAGTTCTTTCAACATTGCATCTTGTCTTTCTTGAGTCTTGGTCACTCTTTCCATCCATTCCCTAATCCCTGTCATATTCTGGGGCCTGTCATTGGTGACTTCCATTGTTTGGGCACCAAGGTCTGATTTTTCAGGAGTTTTGTCCTGGTACACTTGAAATTGCCTCAGGTCTTCCTTTGGTTTTTCCTCATTTGTGACAGATCTTGTTTTTCTCTTTAATTCTGTTATTTAGTGTCAGTGAAAGAGGCTTTCCCTTCTGATGTTTGCTCAGTCCTCTATTTTTCCCTGATCCAGGCTCTGGATTTGTTCACTGATGTCTTTGGAGTTCTTCCTCATCCTTTTCTGGTCACACCTTTTGTCCCTTGGCTGGATCAGGGTAGGGGTTTGGTGCCTGGAACTCAGCATTCATCAGGTCTCTCCGATGTTTGTGCTTTCAGGATATTCCCTCTGGGTCATGATCAATCCCTCAGTAGTTGATCTGGCAGTCACAGAGATCGAGTCTGTTGCTCTGTGGTGAGCAAGTTGGAGCACTGTTGCTCCAACTGCTTGGAAGACTGATCACCAGAACCCAGCAGGTCGTTGCTGGTGTGGTAATGAGTGTGGTACCACACTACAGCCTGGGCAACAGTTGAAACTCCAACTCTGTATTCCCAGCACTTTGAGAAGCTGTGGTAGGAAGATTGCTGGCACCCTGGAATTTGAGAGCAGTCTGTGTAAATTGCAAAGCCTCATTTCTGGTCTCTGGTTGAATGTTCAGCTGGGGTTGTCAGACTCTCATTACAAAGCTCACCAAGTAGAAAGCCCTGAAAGTTATTGTGAAGGTGGTCGACTCCCTTGGTATTCAGGAAAAGGGTACTTAGCTGGGAAGTCCACACTCTAATTTGCCTGAAGGGTGCACTCGGCTCCCCAGCCTTGGTGGAAGCTGCAGTGTTCCGTGCAGTCCTTCCTGCAAGGTTCGACTGGGGACTGCAGAGTGCCCCTCACTTCACTGCCTCTGCTTGCTGTGTTCCCTCCTCACCTCTTTTTGTTTTTATATTGAACATTTGTTGGTTTTCCATATTGCGAACATCTTTTCTTAGTCACCTATATATTAATATTACCTGTGATGTTTTATCATGAATAGAAGTTGTTAATTTTTTCTGTAATTTTTATGCCGTCAACCTCCATTATCATCTTATTGTATTAGAACCTTGTTTAGGAAGTTTTCCCCCAATCATATATTGCAAATATATTCTTGTATATTTTCTTCCATTACCTCTATTGTTTACCTATGGTCTGTTTTCATATTTTTGTGGCATAAGGTAGGGGCCAAATTGCATATTTCTAATGAACTAGGTATTGGAATACCCCTGACAATAACCCTAACAATAGGTGCTATCATTTATCCATTGTTTTAGGGTGTGAATTTCAAACATCAATTTTTAATACACGCAAACATACACATTATAGATTCCACTTCATTGGCCTATTTATTTGTTCCTGATGCAGTATCATATTGTCCTTTGCTAATAAAGTTTTGATTCTGCCTTAATATCTAGTAATATATGTCCCTGCTCTTTCTTCTCATTTATTAAAATTAATTTAGGTATTTGTGGGCTTCAATCAATAAATAAATTTCAAATCAATATGAAATTTATATGAGTCTGTGGGGTTTCACAAAATGTCAGCAAAGTTTATTGGGGGAAATGCCTTGAATTTATATACTAAATTCAATTCATACTATTCTAAACTAAAACACTAGGTGCATAGATCTTATTCAGAACTTTTATATCCTTGAAAATGTTGTCTATGAGGATTTACATTTTTTGGCTAATGACTATTTCTTGTTGGTTTTGTTAATGGTATCCTATTTTCTATTATATTTCCAGCTGAAATTAGCTAATAAAAATATATTATAACATTTATACACTGCAAAAACCAGTATCACTGCTTTTGAAAGGAAACTCATTTTCATAGTAAATTCATGTTTGTCAAATGAGGACACTTTTAAACTACTATCAGTTTGTGCATCTGTCTCCTTCCATGAGGAACCTCATACCCAACTATATTTCTTCATTTCCCCTCCTGCCCAGGGCTACCATTCTAGCTTTCTTCTCTTTACTATTAAAAATATAACCTTTAATAAAACCAAAGTTATATGGAGTCTAGTATACTCTCTATATTTACATATGCTTACAGGTTTTCTTTCATTCAAACTCTTCTCAAGTCTGACATTCCTTAACTCAAAAGAGAGGTCTTTTCAGAGCCCAAAGTACCCAGCCTGATTTTAGTTTTTTACCAGTGTTTGTGTCAGCTGCTAGGGAGATGATTTGTTTATATGAACTGAGATTAATCATGCTATATAATAGTTTCTCGGGTTTGGTATGAATTAGCATTATAGTTTAGGGAAAAACTGACAGTGGACTGCTCGTGATAGCTGTATGCATGGGGCAATAATTTAATTACATGTTATTGCATTGGGAATTTATGGAAGAGGAAATATGATTAGAGTTTAAGAAAAGTGCACATTAGAGAATTACATCCATGTGTATAGTAGCAAACATATAACAATATTTTGTTTTAATGAAAATGTTAACAGTTTGATTTGCGACCCTAACATTACTTAATATGAGCCATAAAAACTGCCACTGATCTTAGAAAAGGTAGCATGAAGAAAAAAAGAACATTTTTTAAAGAAAAAAATTACTGCTGAGAATTGTGTCTATTGCTGAAAAGTTTCGGTAGTAATCCTCTTGTAAGATGTCCAAATTTGAACTGGTTAAACAGGGAAAAAATTTAGTTCCAGAATAATAAAATTGAGCATATGGCATACTAACAGAAATTTTTTTGGTGCCACTTATAGAGTGAAGAAGGTTGAGTACCTTTAATGTTGCTCAAGATATTTTGATTTTGATAAGCAGAAATAATAATCAAATTAAGTCAAATTTAAGGAATTTATAACTTTAGTTTGTATACTTATTAACTCACCAAAAATAGAATCAATGCTGTAGATTTCTGTCTAGATAAGCTCTCTCTTAAATTCTCTGTTTTTAAAAACATCTATCTTCCCAATAAATTATACTCTTCCAGACATAAATTATACTCATATTTTCCCTACTTTATTTTTTATAGATGAAAAAGTCCATCTTTCTGTTGGAATTGCATTTTTTGATTGTGACTATGGAACATAGCTCCATTTTAAAACATTAATCCCTTTTGACCTTCTTGCCATCATTCTTCTATGGTTTCCTCACACCTCACTGGCCACTTGGTCCCACTGTGGCAGCTCTTCTTTCTCTATGTCCCTGATAAATGCTGGAAGATGGTACAGCTTAGTCCTTTAATCTCACACTCCATTTCCTGCCTGGGTGATACAATTCACTCTTTTGTTTTTAGTTATCAACTATATGCACATTACCAAATGTACATCCCTGGTAGGTGTGGAAAGTCAATGTCAAAATTAAATGACATCAAATGCACTAAAAAGTCATATTTTATTGAAAGACACAAAGAAGTATGAATAAACTAAATTCAAAGAGGGATAAACCCTTATAAGTGAACAGAAATCTGATGCTACTTCCATTCTGAGAGCCATTTGGCACATGGCAGGGGGGCAAATCCATTATAAGCTTCGCGGGGGCCGGAGAAAAAAACAGTCATTTAAAAAAATTTATTTTTTAAAAATTGCTTTATCAAGATATAATCTATACTATTTGTCATTCAGAATGTACAGTTTTTTAGTATGCTCACAGGATGGTGCAATCATTATCACATTCTAATTTTTGAACATGCTTGTCCCCTTCAGAAGAAATCTCATACATGTCTACAGTGAATCTCCTATTCCTCTCCTCTGGCCCTAAGCAACTTACTTTCTTTATCTAACTTACTTTCTTTATCTATTTGCTTATTCTGAATATTTCATACAAGTGAAATTATCCAACATAGGGCTTTTTGCAATCAGCTTCTTTCACTTATAATGTTTTCAAGGTTCATCTTTACTGTACCAAGTATTAGTACTTTCTATGTTGTTATTGCTGAGTAATAGTCCATAGTATGAATATAGAGCATTGTTTGTCCATTCTTCAGTTGATGGAAATTTGAGTTATTCATCCTTTTTGGCTATTATGAACAATGCTTCTATGAACATCTATGTACAAGCTTTTGTGTGAACATGTTTCCAATTATCTTGGATATATACCCAGGAGTGGAATTGTTAGGTCATATGGTAACTTTACG
The DNA here is from genome assembly GCA_027257055.1 of Cephalopachus bancanus. Lineage (NCBI taxonomy): Eukaryota > Metazoa > Chordata > Mammalia > Primates > Tarsiidae > Cephalopachus > Cephalopachus bancanus. The sequence continues at coordinate 1,900,238 of JAPVLO010000235.1, forward strand.
TTTAGCATTTTGAGAAACTGTTTTCCAACATCATTTTGCATCCCGCCAGCAATGTATCTCTCCAACATACAGTCTGTCCTTTTGATTGTAGTCACCTTAGTGGGTATGAAATGGTTTTGATGTGCACTTCCCTGATGACTAATGATGTTGAGCATATTATTATGTGCTTAGTCATCATTTTTATTATTTTTAAAGAAATGTATATTCAAATAGTTTTTCTATTCTTAAATTCAGTTATTTGTATTTTTATTATTGAGTGGTAATTGTTCTTTATATATCTGGATACAAATTCCTTGTTAGATATATGATTGCAAAAATTTTCTTCCATTCTGTGTGTTTTTTCATTTCTTAATGATACTGTTTGTAGAATAAGTTTTTAATTTAATGTAGCCCAAATTATTTGCATTTTCATTGGTTGCTTGTGTTTTTGGTATCATATCTAAGAAACCATTATTCATCTCAAGGTTATGAGAAAGTAATAATTATTTGCATTTTACATCCTATGTGAATTTGCATTCTTTGCTGAATTGCCTTTCTTCTTTGTCAGAGATAAGTTGACTACATTTGTGTGGACCTAATTCTGGGCTCTCTTTTCTGTTCCATTGATCTATGTGTCTATACCTTAACTAATACCACACTGTTTTGATTGCCATAGCTTTATGGTAATCTTAAAATTTATTAGTATGGGTTCTTCAGTCTGTTCTTCCAGTCTGTGTTGCCTATTCTAGGTCTTTTGCATTCCCATATATACTTTAGAATAAGTTTGTTGATATCTGCAAAATATCTTCCTGTGATTTTGATTGGAACTGCATAGACAATATATGAATGAAGTTGGGAAGAATTGACATCTTAATCATATGGTGTCTTTCAATCCTTGAATTAAAAAAATCTCAATTTATTTAGATTTTTTTTCTTTAATCAGTGTTTTGTAGTTTGTCACAAATAAATCCTGGTCATATTTTGTTTGATTAATACTTAAGTGTTTCATTTCTTAAATGCCATTGAAAATAGTGTTTTTTAAACTATAAATTATAATATATACTATTGGTATATAAGAAAGCAATTGACTTTTAAATCTTAATACTATACCATGTGATTTTGCTATAGTTGCCTATTAATTCTAAGAGTTTTGTTGTTAATTCTTAGAGATTTTCTACACAGGCAATTATGTCATCTGTGAATAACAACAATTTTATTTCTTCTTTCCCAATGTGTATACTTTTATTTCCTTTTCTTGTCTTATTTTACTAGCTAGGGTTTCCAATACAATGTTTAATATGAGTAGTTAGAGAAGACATTTTTTCCATATACCCTATCTTAAGGGAAAATGTTCAGTCTCATAATTAATAACGATGTTAACTATGGGCTTTTGGTAGAACTGTTTTATCCAGTTGAGGCAGTTCCTCAACCATTTTTAACTTACTGAGAGTTTTTATCATAAATGAATGTTTGATTTTATTAAATGCTTTTTCTGTAACGTTGACATGACTATGATTTTCTTTTTATAATCTAATGATGTGGTGATCACACTGCATAATTTTTGAATGTTAAACTAGCCTTACATAACTGGAATAAATTTCATTTGGTCATAGTGTGGCAGGATGTGGCAAAGGCTCAAATGTATTTCCTGTATGATTGAGTGAATAAACACAAAAACACATGTAGCTGATTCAGGATCAGCAGTTGGCCTCACCTGGGCTGATTGAATATCTCCCACTAGCCCAGTAGCAGGAAGGAGGGGTTGATAGCAGTTAGAGGCATTTCCTTTTGAAAGGCGAGTTGCAACCTTAAAGACCTGTCCAGAGCCAGGCAGGTTTTGTTTGGGAAAGAGCAAATGGCCCAAAGACTGGCCATTTGATGGAAATGCAAAAAGAGTGGCTAATTCACAGCCTTATCCAAAAAACTCCCCCTTCTGAAGTTGACGGTTTACAAGCCTGCAGTTCCTGGAAACCATTTGTTCTTTGAAAAATTTAATCTTGCTGAGTACAACCTTGTAAGATTCCAAAGGAAATATGTAATCACTCAACACGACCCCCCTCCCTTACCTAAACAAGGGTATAAGACCCCACTTCTCGTGTTCTGGGTTGCTTGGTTTGGACGCATTAGTTCCATTGAGACTGCTGTCCTAGCCAGCGTAATAAAGTTGCCACTTCCTATAATAGCCTCGGTGTCACGGTCTCTCTATTTTTCCCGCTACAATAGTGCATAATTATTTTTCTATATTAGATTTGATTTACTCATATTTTATTGGAAAATCTTGTATTTCATTAGAAATATTGGTCTGCAGTTTTCTTTTCTTGTATTGTCTTTCTGAGTTTAGTATTAGGGTAGTCCTGGCCTTATGAGTTAGTAAATGTTCCCTTTGAGTCTATTTTGTGAAAGATATTGAAGATATTGGTGTCATTTCTTTCTTAAATATTTGGGAGAATTCACCTGTGAAATTATTTGAGTCTGATACTTTGCTTTTTTAGAAGGGTATCAATTATTAATTCAATTTCTTTAATAGATATAAGCCTATTCAAATCATCTATTTTTCCTTATGTGAGCTTTGGTAGTTTGTATCTTTCAAAAATTGATCTATTGGACACAAACTCAGCTCCACATCCAGTCTTAAGGTGTTAGAGTGGTTGTGGCCAGAGAGCAGTGGCTGGAACCACTGGAATATCCACACTTCCATTTCTGTGCTTGATAGAGTTTTGATTCGTCATGGATAATCTGTCGTCAGAAGAAATTCAGCAGAGAGCTCACCAAGTTACTATGTGTCTCTGGAAAGTACAAGGAGAATCCTGGGCTTAGTCACTGAGTCTCAAAATGCAGAAATCAAGACAATCACTAGGCTGGATGGACAAAGGAAATAACTAAACCGCACAGAAGAAGGCATGGATCTAATATGTAAAGACAAGAGAGAAGCAGAGAAGAATTTAACAGAACTCAACAAATGCTGTGGCCTTTGTGTCTGTCCATGTAATAGTGTAACTCATGCTACGAGAGTAGATGAAATGGAAGAAAACCTGACTCAAGCGGGCAATAACCAAGGAAATCTAAAAAACATGGCCCTGGACATGGGCAATTAGTTTAAAGCTCAAAGTCAACAAATAGAACAGGTCACAGAAAAGGCAGACACTAACAAAGATCATATTGACATTGCCAATGCTAGAGCAAAGAAACTCATTGGCAACTAAAGTGACTGCTGTACTTCTTTACCATTTGTTCTTTTCCCTAGCTCCTCCCCTGAAGACATTACCTTTTCAGAGTCTGGAATTTTGATTCCACACTTGTCTAATTGGAAGATAACATGGATGAAGGGTCAGATGAGTAATAGCCCTCCTACTTTTTATTGTCTCTGTTTCTCTTGAGGGTTGACTGCTGCTCAGCTTTCCTTATAGCACTTTATTTTTCAGTTCATACTCTTAAACTGGTTTTCATACATCACATAAAGTATTTTTTTTTTTTTTTTTTTTTGACCATGAAAATAAATCTTTATTTTCAGTTATTACTCACCAGTAGGAGAAAGTTAGGTTCACAGTTTTAGCTCTTGGCACAAAGTGAACTAGGAGGCAAATTTATATCCATCAGATACAACTAATGAACAAACATTTTAAGTTCAGGCTATCTTGAAAGTTTGCAACATATCTGATATTGCTGTTTTCTCTCATGACAGCAATGGGTGACAGTGAGAACTTGTGAAGTGTTTTTGATAGCAAGTGTTTTCTATAATGTTGCTGGAAATCAAGGTTTATAAACATGCTCAGAAATGAGTTAAGATACTTGAAAAGTCTAAACACACTGATTTAGAAGCATGTATGTTACAATCTCAAGGGAGGTCAACAGTCCACATGGACCAAATTAATACTTGCCTCTGGGTAGCAGGCATGTTTGTAAATATAAAATCACATTAGACATTAGCACCAGTGCAGAACATGCTCAACATCATAAGATCCAAAACACAGCACAAGTTTATCCATCATTAAAAAACCATTATCTCTTTCCTAAAATGTCAGACTAGTAGGTAACTTAGATGAATGAATCTAATCCAAATGAATAACTCTTGTACTGTACAATTTCTTTTAGAAGTGTACACCAGAACCAATTGGCTAAATAGCAGACATGTTTAAGACTGAAGATCTTGGATATTTTAAAAACTGCTTATTACCATATATAGGTAGAACATTACTGAAAACTGAGTGACAAGACTCTTTAAACTTTAAATAAAATTCCTTTCCTGCTTATCAATACATGTGGCAGAATTTAAAAAGCCCTAGAAAACCTGTTTTATTCATCATTCTCTCCATGTATGTTTTAATAAGTGGTGATGCTCCTGTTAAAGGAATCCATTATTAACCTAGATTTCTAATGGAGGAAGAGGGAAAAGATACTTATCACTTTCTGTGGAACATCCATCTATCAACTTAAGACCATATAATAGCAATATACGAAATTCAGAAACGGTAAGATTTTTGGTTTATATTTCATGGATGGTGCTGTTGTTCCAACCTTATAAAGTAAAGCTGTCTGCTTTCCAAATTCCAAAAATTAAAATATTCCCCCATCTCACCATACTAACCAGTGCCCTTTGGTTTTTTTAGAACAAAGAAGGGTTAATGGGATTACGGATGTACCATTTTGACTTGGGGAAACTATCACAAACAGAAATCATACCAACTGGCCAGACACTTATTTTACAAAACAGTTTAAATATTACACATTAGCCAAATCAACTTATTCCACCCACCATGTTAAGGTGAAGTAACCCACACCCATTAAACTACTTCACTTGACAGTACGTGTCTATCATTGATAAGTAGCTTAAACTGTCACCAGTAAGATGTCAAATTTGGCTTTTAAAATGGAAAAGTCACACATTTAAAAAGTAAAGAGCTGAAATTGTAAGTCAGTTATAATTTGAACCTAATAAAACATGCAAGGAGCAAGGTTAATAAACCAATGTACTTTGAATTTGTTCAAGTACTGATATTTCTGTATATAAAGATTTAGCATATATATAACAGCTATCATGAGACATGAAAAAAGATTTTTCCCCAAAAATGAAAATATTAAAACTAAGTTAAAATACATAAAGTAGTTAGTATTCCACACAGCATAAAATCCAACAAACCAAAGTTTACATGTCCTGGTTGACCATGTGTGAAAATGCAAAGTGGGTATTAAAACCGATATGTCCATTATTTAAAATCAGTTTGTAATGGGGGAACATCTAAATCCTTAATTAAAAAACACAAATGAAGTGAAAGCTTTAAACTGGTACACACTGTTCACACCTATATTTCAAGTTTGGAAATGCATATTTGCAAGCAGCAATACAAAAGTATTCATGAAGAATGCATAATCTCTGAAAATTATGAAAACATCCCTGTTACCAATACATTTCTAAATACAAAACTGACTACCATATTTGTTACTTCTGTGTAGTGATAGAAGTTAATTTTCAAAATAGATAAAATTCAGTCTGTAGGTGTGAATGGCATGAATGGCAGTTTTTTTTTCTTTTTTTTAAAAAAATTTCTTAGTCGTTTGGAATCCTTAAGCATGCAAAAGCTTTGAACAAGAGGGTCCACAAAGGAACCGGGGTTGTCTCATGGCATCCAGTTAAGCCAGAGCTGGGAACACCTCCGGGTCATCCACATCAGGAGCTGAAGCACTTGACTTGTGAGTCCTGCTCCCACGGTTTGGACGTCTACCACGCCCACGTCCACCTCGTCCTCCCCTGCCACCACGTCCTGGGCGGCCAAGGTCTCCCAAATTGATCTCCAGCTGAGACATTATACCATTTGCTGGCTTCCGGAAATGAGGGTCCATAACCAAATCTTCGGCATGAGCCTCTTCACTCTTTGATTTGTGAAGAACAAACCCCTTCTTCCACTGTCCATCAGCACCTTCATTTGCTTTTCGGATATTAAACTCTACTTTCGCCTGGTCCTTGTTCTGAATGGCCTTCCACTCGTCCAAAATCATCTCTTTTGGACCCTCTTCCTTTACCTCTTCAACTTCGTTCTCCTTATTTTCAGTGTCTGCCACTGGATGTTCTTCACCTTCAGGTGTTTCCTCAGTAACATTTGCTTGATCCAAGTCAGTTAATTCATCTTTGACAGTTCTCCAGTTGTGAGATCCACTACCTCCATGTTTGTCTTCATGCTTCAGGCCACTGCAATGTGAAAAAGAAGATCTATCACTTCTGCTACGCCTATTGAATTCACGTTTGCCACGAGAATCAAATCCATCTCCTCGGCCCATTCCACGTCCACGGCCCCCTCGACCTCTTCCAAGACCACCACGGCCTCTAAGAGATCGGTCAATAATCGATCTACCAACTGAAAATTCGCCTCCTTCACCCTTTTCTTCAAGTGGCTTTTCAAATCTTCATTCACGAGGTGGTCGCCTTTCTGGTCTCTATCACTTTCCCTTCACCCTGAAGTCGTTGATCAGTCGTTCTACCAACTCGTCTTATTCCTTCTCTCTTGAGCGCCATGGGCGGCTGCATCTCCTTCTTGTCCGCCACGCCGATGCTGGGGGGCAGCGGGTTCTTGCGGTCCTTCTGGGACTCCTTGGGCAGCTGCTTGCTGGCCGCGGTGAAGTTGCCCTGGGCCGTGGCCTGAGCAGCGCTCTTGGCTCCCCGCCCCGTCCCCCTGGCTTCTTTTTTCTTGTTCTCTACCGCCTTCAGCACCTCAAAGGGGTCCGACTCGTCGTCAAATAGCTGGTTGAATCGGTTGGTGACCACGCAGCCGAAGCCCCCCTGCAAGTGCCCAGGCCTGATGGCGGCTCAGCGGCACGTTTCTCCAACGGATTGCAGTGGGCTGCGCTGAGCCAGGAGCGCCTGCTTCAGCTCTCCCCACAAGATGGCCGGTCCACATAAAGTATTTTCATCCTCCTCCTTCACTTCTGCAGGTTCTGTTGCTTTCAAGATTTGGAAGCTTTGCTAAAGACCGCCAAAAAGAAAGTAGCTGCAGAGGTTTTGTTTGTTTGCTTGCTTTTGTTTTGTGTTGGAGGAAGGGGCAAGCGCTAAGAGGTTATTACCTCAGTAAAAACCCGCAGGTCAGAAAGCAAAAAGTTGCATAGTCATAGTAAAGATCTAGTTGGGTATAGTTTTAAATTTAAGTTACAGTTATTACCACATTAGGCTAATGTTTGGTTTGCTTGGTTTTGGAGCTTTTATACACAGTATTTTAGATATACATCACAATTTTGCAAGCTGTGCTCCAAGGAGAATAGAATACGTTTTCTTAAAGTGAACTTAGTTTCTGAACTCTTAGTGATTATATACGTACATAGACTCTGTGATCCCATTTCTTCTTCCATCATTCAGGAACAATTTGTATAAATGAATGACTTTTTATTTTCATATTATTAGTAGTATCATGGTCTCATTACAGGCCTATTTACCTCATAAATTTGTCACGAGTGTTTGCAGAAATAATATGTAAATATATATGTGTAACATGAGAATTTATCTGAAAAGCAAGGCTTAAAATTTTTTGGAAAAGTTTGACAAAATATTCACGAGTTCAGATTTACCTCAATGCCGTGAGTTATGTTTAGATAGGAAAAAGGAAACTTGTTTTGATCTCAGGCACAAATACCTAGATTGCTTTGAGTTTTATGTAGCTTCAGACTTTAAGAAAGTTAGAATGTTTTCTGTCTTACTAAAAGTAATTTGGAAAATTTCACCTTTGGTTTAATTATTGGTGATTGCACTGTCATTCTCTTACCCGTGTATATTGACCTATGTCCAGAATCAGTTTATGTAGAAACTGAACAGTGTTATGAGAAATCTGAGTGGCATTTGTCATCTTTAATTAAAAAACTAGCATCTGAACACTTGAAGCTGTCAATGTGAATTTGTTTACCCAGTAACTACTGCTTGATTCTTACAATTAAATGTTGTCACTAATTAATGATGGTATTGTTCTCTCAATGGAAACTGTTACATTTCATATGCTATCAAACTTGTGGACATAAAATTGTTTCTAATATTCTTTTATAATCCATTTAATATCCATGGTGTCAGTAATATCAGTAGTGATATCACCTTATTTTTATTTATTTATTTTATTTTATTTATTTATTTATTTTTGAGTTGGAGTCTCACTCTGTCACCCAGACTGGAGTGCAGTGGCCACTCCCGGCCACCACAGCCTCCACCTGCTGGGCTCCAGTGATCCTTCTGCCTCAGCCTTCCAAGTAGCTGGAACTACAGGTGTGCGATACCACGCCCAGCTAATTTTTGATCTATTGTGGAGATGAGGTCTCGCCAAGTGGCCCAAGTGGGTCTCGAATCTGCGGGCTCAGGCAATTCACTCTGAAGTAGGGTCCGAGCGATTAAATAACAGCCCACCAACTTAATTTTAACAAATGAGAAGTTTATTAGTCAAGGCTCTGCCAGCTGGTGACCGCTTGCAGGAAGAGAATTCCAAGCAAGTCGGCCTCAAACCGCTGCTCAGAGCTTCCTTAAGTAGTCCTAGCTTACATTTTGGTTAGCTAAAGTTAGAGTTGAACATTTTCCAGAGCTCTTATCACAATATTCTGCTGACATCAGCAAGCTAGCGAGTTTACAGAAGCAGATGTGCTAATTAGGCAGGTGTAGTGGGTAAGGATACAATTTATCTTGCAATGTTTACAGAGGAGAAACCTTCCAAGAAAAACCTCCAGGAAGGGAGTAATGCCTGTTTCAAGGCTGAAGCCCTCTCTTTCATCCCCCCCTTACAATCCCAGGGGCAGAGGCTACTTCTTTTCCCTTTCACATTCCCCCCTTTCAGTTGTGCCGAGAGTCAAATCATTGACTCTTCAGACAAAGGGGTGTAGTGGGATCTGAGAACCATTATTATTTATTTGCAAACAACAGTTAGAGCTATTAAATTTACCGCATACTCTTCCTTCTTCTGCCAGCAGGTAGTCCAAAGCTAGGCGGTTTTGATAAATAGCTACACGCATTTGGGCTTGCTGCTGAGCAACAAGCTCAAAAGCCATGGCTGTTTGATTAGTTATAATTTCTAAGACAGTTTGTAACCTGATAATGTGATTTAGCACATATATAGAGGCGTGCGGCATTTCCGACTCCCATCTTGCGCCCATGTGACTGGGCCATAAGTATTTATAATTATCTGGGGTGGTCATTCGTTATTTTTCCAAACCTGGGTCCCTCCTATATTAGGAACTTGATCGAAGGATCGAGCACCTCGGGGTTTTGAGGTTTTCATAAAGGGAGATGCCCAGTTCATCCCCCCTTGGGTTAGGCAGAAGGAAAAATCCTGGCTGAATTATTCCTATGGTACATGTGCCTTTTCATAATGCTGGGAGCTGGGCATATGCAACCTTTTTGTATGTCCAAAATAGCCCATTAGTACATTGAGAAGATTTAGTTGCATAAGCAGATGCCCAATACCAAACAGGCCTTGTTGGCCACCAAAACAAACTTCTGGCTGAGAAGAATAACAATGGAAAACTCTTGCATCTGACCAGATAGTTTCTATACACGTACTTGCTGGGTGTGTGAGGGAAGCAATAAATACCCAAATTAGGCAGAAATACATAAAAGCACAAGAACATTTCCTGTCATAAGAAAGAATGGGAATACTAGTGAAACCCTTTTCTAACATGCTCAATGGGAACAACTCTGTTAATCCTACAGCAAATAAAGTTAGTTTTACAGCAATTAAAATGACAAACAATTTAGCAAATATAAAGGTTGACAAAGTAAAACAATGGCTTATCAGTAATGTCCGCTGAGTTCTTAAACTGAATCCTTAATCTTCTGGCATGCATTGATCAGTCAGCCTCTGGTGTGTGACTGACAGGGCTGGAGAATTCTCAGGCTTCTAGAGTAGGGCTTGAGAAATTTTGACTTTCCGGAAGGTCTGCTTAAGGGGTGTTGCTGAATCTGCGGTGCATTCCCAGCCCTGGAAGGTCAGCTTAGTTTTGCTATATAAAAGAACAGTAAATGGCCCCCTCCAGAGGGGCTTTAGAGGTTATACATTTCTTTCTTTTTTTTTTTTTTTTTACCCATACCATATTACCATATTACCTGACTTAAAAGAATGGGCATCAGTAGTTAAACTAATTGGCAATTGTTTTCTGACTTGACAATGGATGGCATTTAGGACTGAACCTGAGGCTTGCATTTGCTGTTTTAGGGCAAGACTTCCTAATTCCTTTAAGTTTCCCTGTATGCCCCCTAGCGAGAGAGGGTGGCTGCCCATAAAGAATTTCAAATGGTGAGGAACCTGTTTACTTTATTCAAAGGCCTGTTTAGGGGCCTTTTCCCATAGCAGGGGTTTTTGTTCACTCCCCTTTGAGACTTCATAGAGGGGTTTTATCATGATAGAGAAGTTAGGTATTTAAATTCTATAGACTAGTATAGGAACAGGACCACCCTTAGGGTCTTTTTTTTCTTACAGTTGTTGGTTGGGTTCTTCCTTTTCTTCAATGTTTAGCAACACTTACTCCCCTGGGATGTTTGAGTTTCTTCTGGTCCAAGAAGCTTCTAGGGAAATAAGCTCATAAACTGTGATTAAAATTTGATGGAAATAGACAACACATTTTCTTATGAGCATTTATGTTTGTGGCCCCCCTTTCCTTCAGAGGTGTAGGAAAAAGGTTTACCATTAAACAATTTCAAAGGTTTAACAAATTCCATTTCAGGGACTTGGATCCTGAGTGATGCAATACCAAATACCTATGTTTAGTTTACTCATGTCTCCAAAGGATTTCTAGTGATTATTATGCTAACTCGCAAATTAAAAGATTGTACTGTCCTAGTTTTACATCTGACGGAGTTTTCCCTGGATTTGCCAAGGGGTGGGATAGGTTGCCACTCAGCCTGCAGTAGAAATGTTTCAATGCCTTTTAAAACCTACCTATAGGAAATTTATTTATGTCTAGCCTGTGCTAGCTACCCTGACTCAATTATTTATTCTTTAGAGATTTTTCAATCCCATAATCATTTGGAGTGCTGAGGGGTGAAGGTCCATCTTCTGTAATTTCTTCAGAGCTAATAATGGGCGCAGTTTTGCCTAGCCAGAGATCGAAAATTTTTCCCTGTTTGACTTGAGGTGTCCAGATTTGTTTCAGCAGTGGCATTGTTTGCAGGCACTGGCTGGAATTTTTTGCATGACCATTATGTGGGCATGAAATTACTGGATTCTAGCTCAATAAAAGGAATAAAGTCACGCCTACATTTTGACAATTGTAGGTAGTGGCTGATTACCTTTTTTTTTTTTTTTTTTAGTCGGAGTCTCACTCTGTCACCCAGACTGGAGTGCAGTGGCTGCTCCTGGCCACCGCAGCCTTGACCTGCTGGGCTCTGATGATTCTTCCGCCTCAGCCTCCCTCATAGCTGGAACTACAGGTGTGCACTACCATGCCTGGCTAATTTTTTGATTTATTGTAGAGATTAGGTCTCGCCTGCCCAGGTGGGCTCAGGCAATCCACCTGTGGGCTCAGGCAATCCACTCACCTCAGCCTCCCAAAGGCACGGGATTACAGGCTGAGCCACCGCTACAAGGCCTGAAGTTATTAACATAACTTAAACGATAAACTTTAATTTCTGTGGGTTTATTACAAGTACCAGCTTTAGTATTGCTGGACTATAATGGTAGCCTGACAGATTGTTTTAGACTATAATTTGAACTAGGCACTTAAGTAAATTTTATATAAAATTTGAAGAGAAATCCGAAAATGTTTGAAGCCTTGCATCCAGAAAGACTTTATTATGCCTAGATTGTTTATAGAATTTCTTTTGTATGTATATTTTTCATAAACTTTTCTTATACCATTTTTGGCATGCTTATACCATTTTATTTTTGTTTTCTTACGAAAACCTTATTTTTATACCAACAACCTTTTTATATTTTTCCTTTGCTTTTTGCTTTCCTTTTTATTTATAGATAACCTTTTACAGTCATAATTTGAATTCACTTTTTAGTAACTGTTAGGTGAAACATTTAGTTTTAACTCCCACTAGAGAGCAGGTTTAGGAGAAAGAAGTTCAGTATGAGCATAAGGGCTAGAAACTTAGCCTCAGTATTAATTAAGAAATTAATATGAACCCCAGCGACATTCAAATAGACCCAAGGATTCTCTGGGTGGATGGCATACAAAGTGCTGCGCTGGGCTGTGCCCCTCCCCCTTTAGTCAACAGCCACTGTCACTGAGCTAGGTGTTCCCCCTCTTCAGGAGAGGCCACACCATTTCTTTCAGTGGCTTTTTAGTCCGTATATTGGACAAGGTCCTGGGACTTAGGCTAATTAAGAACAATTATGCTTTAGGTGTCCAGATTGACCACATTCATAGCAGCTGATACCATCCCCTTAGTGGGTTTATCCTTATCAGGCCTCTTTTGGGTGGCTGGAGCTTTGCTTTTAGTGGCAACTGCCAATTTGTTTACCTTTCCTCTGGTTGGTGCTCATTTTGGAGTTCTTCTCCTTTTTTTCTTAATGTTTCAGTTTCTAAGAACTTTAGAGACTTTCTATAATTGGGAGTTTGATATTCCTAATCCTGAGTTAAGCTTCTGGAGTTTGGCATTTAATATTCTATAGGATATAATCTTGTTTGCAGAGTAATGAAATAATTTTTTTTTTTTTTTTTGAGTTGGAGTCTCACTAGGTCGCCCAGTCTGGAGTGCAATTGCCGCTCCCAGCCACCGCAGCCTCGACCTGCTGGGCTCCAGCGATCCTTCCGCCTCAGCCTTCCAAGTAGCTGGAATTACAGGCATGTGCCACCATACCCAACTGATTTTTTGATTTATTGTAGAGATGAGGTCTCGCTGCCCAGGCGGGTCTCGAACCCACGGGCTCAGGCAATCCACTCACTTCAGCCTCCCAAAGGCGTGGGATTACAGGCTGAGCCACAGAGCCCAGCGTGAAATAAAGTTTTAAAATGCCTCTGCATACAGAACTTTTGACTGTTTTATTTTTCCTTAGGTCTACAAAGTGAATTTAATTGCCAGATAGTTTTGTTCTTTTCCAAATTTTATTATCTGCTAACTTGTAGTGAGTTCAAATTTGATTTTTTTTAAATGATGCACTTATTATTATTATTAAACCATGTAATTTTAATTTGCTACAATCATTCAAAATCTGTCCCATCGGAGTGTCCAAGGGCACAGACCACTACACACTCTCTTGGTCACATTTCTTGAAAACCCAGAATTTGCTCTGAACACTTAGAATTTATTTCTCAATGGAGAATTCTAAAACAAACGAATAACTAAATAAAGTCATAAACAGCAATGCCAGGAATTCCTGGAACCCTGATGGCTTCTCCCAGACTGAGTGTTCTCACCCTTTCTTGAAGCCCCCCCCTTTTTTTTGCTCCACGACTTCCCAATGATGTCTACAAAAACGGCCTGGTACAAACCTTTTTAGAGTGAACAGACCACGTAGATGTAAAATGATCTGTTCCTACTTATTCCTAATTATGAACAGGCAAAATTGTCAAAAATTCTCATGAATTACTAAACAGCAGCCTTAGTCATAAGACATGGACAATTAAATGAGAGTGATTAAGTCTCACTCTATGCACCACAGAGTGTGCCTAGTACTTGACCTGTCCCTTAGGTGAAGTACTGAGCTTACAAGGTGACTTAATCAGGTGGGAATGGCCAGTTCCCTTGCCTTATTAAGTCCTGCAAAGTATTTATCATTTAAAGCTTTACCAGTCTTGTAAGAGGTGTGCTAGTCAGGCATAGCCAAAAACACAAGCATTGGTGTTATTTAGCATTACAATATAAAGTAGGGACTCAGCATACATTACACGACTCTAAGAGACTTCCCAACAGTTTTACAGGGACAAGCAGTAGATTACGCTCTTCGGCAAGGCCTAAACCTTTAGAAACAGACTTACCTTCAACTAACCTGGCTTAGCATTTGAATAAAAGAACAGTCTATTTAGTTTCTTATTTGCCAGAGAAAGATTACAAAATTATTTTTTTCAAGGCTAGCATTAACTTGCACTGAGCTAGCAAAAGGCTAAGTAGCATATAAGAGCTATTTCTATGTTTCTTTACAGGTGGATTAGAATGAAATCCTTCAGAATTGTGAAGAAGAACACAGGCTAAGGAAGGGAGGGAAACATACAATGACATAAAGAAACATATGCCAATTAAGTTTGTAAAAGATGACATGTCCCATTAAATGAAGTATAACAACTTAATATATATATATATATATATATATATAGAGAGAGAGAGAGAGAGGAGAGAGATCTATATATGGCGATGAGACATAGGCTATGACTAACACCCTCCGGTTTTCTGGTGCCTTTGGGTCTACTGGGGTGTATATCCCATAGGCCTTCATGAGACGCTCCAGAAAAGCAGTGGGAGATTTCTGTGGCCCTTGAGTGACTTCACTCATCTTAGATAAATTTGTGGGGCACCTTGAAGCAGCCCAGAAATCCCCAACAGAGTCCGGCGATAAGTGGCAAGACACTCCCTGCAGTGATTAGTGTTAGGGTCCCAGTTTGGTCTGTCAGGGGGAAAGACGTGCTTCAATCGTGCATGTTCTGCCGGCCAGCTGCCAGGTCCCAGGATTAACTTCCTTGCTTCCTGGTGGATTCTCTCCCTCTCTTCTGTGTGAAGAGAGCTGGGAGAAGCTGTTGGCAATTATCCCATATGGGCATAAAGGCGGGGCTCCGTCCCACCCATGATATTAATTACCATAACAGACACGACAGTAACAAATACTGAACAAACAAGACAGTAAAAACTGAACAGAGAGATCTGGCTACCAGATGGCAAAACAGGAGATCCAGTGAGGTCTCACTAGGACCTCGGACCCCGGAATTAGTGCTGCATTCAGCTTTCCTGAGGGTCCCTACAGGAGTGCACTCAAAACAGAAATCAGGAGCCTGACTTACCTCTCTGAGGGCATCCAGGGGTATTGTGAGTCTGCCAGAGATACAGGCCCAATTGAACCCAGAGAGTTCATAGGGATGCAGCCCCACAAGTCCCGCTGGTTAAAGTGGGTGCAATTTAAGCGCTCGGTTCTCCCGGACGAGCCCCATATGAAGTAGGGTCCAAGCAATTAAATAACAGCCCACCGACTTAATTTTAACAAAGGAGAAGTTTATTAGTCAAGGCTCTGCCAGTTGGCGACCACTTGCAGGAAGAGAATTCCAAGCAAGTGGGCCTCAAGCCGCAGCTCAGAGCTTCCTTAAGTAGTCCTAGCTTACCTTTTGGTTAGCTAAAGTTGGACTTTTTCCAGAGCTCTTATCACAATATTCTGCTGACATCAGCAAGCTAGTAAGTTTACAGAAGCAGATGTGCTAATTAGGCAGGTGTAGTGGGTAAGGATACAATTTATCTTGCAGTGTTTACAGAGGAGAAACCTTCAAAGAAAAACCTCCAGGAAGGGAATAACGCCTGTTTCAAGGCTAAAGCCATCTCTTTCATCTCCTCCCCTTACAATCCCAGGGGCAGAGGCTGCTTCTTTTCCCTTTCACAATTCACCTCAGCCTCCCAAAGTGTGGGATTACAGGCTGAGTCACTGAGCCTGGCTTTATTTTTATTTTTATTTTTTTTCAGAGATAGGGTCTGTCACCCAGGCTACAGTACAATGCAATGGCACAATCACAGCTCACTGCAGCTTCCTCAAACTAGTGGACTCAAGCAATCCTCCCACTTTAGTCTCCTACAGCCTCCTGTAGCTGGAACTATAGGCATGTGCCACCACATCCAGTTTTTCTTTCATTACTGATATTGGTAACCTACATCTTATCTCTTTCAATCTTGGTTAGTCTGGCTAGAAGTTTACCAAATTTACTGATCTTTTCAAAGATCCAGTTTTGTTTTGTTTTGTTTTTTTAACTGTCTCTATTGTTTTCCTGTTTTCAGGTTTATTGATTTTTGCTTTAACTTTTGGTATTTCTTTACTTCTGCTTGCTTTCAGATTAAATTGCTCTTCTTTTTCTAGTGTCCTAAAATGGGAGCTTAGATTATTAATTCTAGACATTTCTTATTTTCTAATATATTTTGTTTGCAGGCCTTTGAAAGAAGTTTTATTTTATTATTTATAAAATTGACTAATGTATTATCTTAATGCACTATGCATTTCTTTCTAATCACTGTTTTCACAGAATCTCACAAATTTGATAAGTTGTATTTTAATTTTCCTTTAGTTCAGAATCTTTTAAAATCTCTCTTAAAGTTTCTTTGACCCATGTGTTATTTAGAAGTGTGTTGTTTAATTTTCAAATATTTGGGGAATTTTCCAACTATCTTATTGATTTCTAGTTAGTTTAATTATATTGTGGTCTGATAGCATACATGGTAGGATTTCTATTCTTTAAAAGTTGTTAAGGTATGTTTTATGGTCCAGAATGTGGTCTATCTTGGTAAACATTTCTTGTAAGCTTGAGAAAGCATGTATTTTGCTGTTGTTGAGTGTTCTATAAATGTCAATTAGATAAAGCTGATTGATTGAGCATGCTGTTTAGTTAACTACACCTTTACTGATTTTTTTTCCTTGCTTAATATATCAATTACTGAAGGAGTGTTCTAGAAGTCTTCAACTATAGCAGTAGATTTGTCTGTTTCTCCTTTGGGTTTTTATCACTTTTTACCTCACATATTTGGAGGTTCTTGTTTTAGGTACATTTAGGATTGTTGTACCTTCCTGAAGAATTATAATAGAAGATGAAACATACCTTATCAGTATGATCCTCAAGAAAAAGCACAATCAAAGCTTTGCTGTCAAGATATGGAAGTGGTCCAGTCAAAGCACAAGTGGATTGATCAAAAACAAAGATCATGCCATCAGTTTTTTGAAATGTTTAAGGCATCTTGCTTGTTGACTTTCTGGAGAGCCAAAGAAAGATAACATCTGCTTATTAGGAGAGTGTTTGGAGAAAGTTATCCAAAGCCTTAGCCAAAAAGTAACCAGGAAAACTCCACCAGAAAGTCCTTCTTCACTATGACAATGTTCCTGTTCATTCTGGTCATCAAACAAGGGCAATTTTGCAAGAGTTTTGATGGGAAATCATTAGACATCCACTTTATAGTCCTAATTTGGCTCCTTCTGACTACTTTTGTTTCTTAATATTAAAAAAAAATCTTTAAAAGACACTCACTTTCCTTCAGTTAATAAGGTAAAAAAAAGACCGCACCTATATAGTTAAATTCTCAGGATCCTCAGTTCTTCAGGATGGACTAAATGGCTGGTATCATTACTTACAAAAGTGTCTTGAGAGTGATGGAGCTTATGTTGAGAAAAGTTATTTATGTATTTATTTATATATTTATTTGTTTATTTGCCCAGCTGGAGTACAGTGACACAATCATGGCCAAATACAACTTTGACCTCCTGGGCTCAGGCTATCCATCTTGTCTTTCTCAGCTTCCCAAGTAGGTGGGACTACAGGCATGTGCCACCATGCTTGGTTAATTTTTTAAGTTTTTGTAGAGATTGCGTCTATGTTACCCTGGGTGGTCTAGAATTCCTGGGCTTAAGATAATCCTCCCACCTTGGCCTAGCAATGTGCTAGGATTACTGGCATGAGCCACCACACCTGGCCTCCATGCAATTTTTGAAGTCCTGTAGTATATTTAAAACTATTCTTTTAAACAACACTTTGCCACTCCACATAGTGCAGGTACCTTATAACATATTTTCAATTCCTCCATTGCATCCTTTATGGCATTGTCAACCTAAAGAGAAGAAGCTGAGGCAAAATTAGTATAGAGAGTTTATTTAGACTAAGCTTGAGAGCTGGAACTTGGGAACATAGATTCAAGTTTCTCTGAATCTACACTCCAATTAGCAACAGTTACAGCAAGTTGATTTTTAAAGGAAAAGAAAAGGTGGTTCCTGAGTTATTTACCAAATGTTTACACGAAAATAACATAAGATCTTTTTTGGCTATATATATTTTTTTAGTATCACATATTCCATGAATATTAAGATAATGGGAGAAGCAGCTAGTTCAGAAACAAAGTGACTATAAACAAATGTCCCCAGGCACAGGTGTGAGTTATGGGGTGAGGGGTTGACTGAAGTCCATACTCAAGTCTCTCTGTGGTTGATCAGTTTTGTATAACTCACATGACTCAGACTGCTCCATGTTATTTTTCTTTTTTCAACTTTACAGTCATTTTTTTCATTTAACCATATGCTATAATCACCCAATACATCACTACTATTGCTGTTTTAAATAAAGATATTCTTTGGATCAGTTAAGGATAAGAAAAGTATAATTACTTTTTTATTTTATGGTAATTTATTTCTCCTCTAACCTATATGGTTCTCCTTTTCTAACCTGTATGATTTTCCTTTTCAAATAATTTACTTTAGTATTTCTTCTATGACAAGTCTGTTGGCAATGAAATCCCTGTTTGTGCTTGTCTGAGAAAAAACTTTATTTTTTTAACTGCACTGTTGAAGTATAATTTCTTTTGGATATGGAACTACATTGGTAAAACTTTTCTGTCAACAATTTGAATATTCCTCTCTTTTCTTGTTTCCATTATTTCTGATGGAAGTCTGCTGTTATCCTTATCCTTTTTCCTCTAAAGGCAAGGTGGGATTTTCTTCTATGACTTCTTCCAAGATTTTCTCCTTGTCTGAGTTTTCTGGATCTGTGACTTGGTGTTATTAATTTTGAAAAATTCTTAGCCATTATTAATTCAAATATTTTTTCTGCTTTGTTCTTTCTTCTTGTATTTAAAAAACAAATATGGTACACCTTTGAAAATTTCCTACAGTTCTTGGATGTTCTGTTCTTTGTTTTTCTTTTTTCATTCTTTTTTCTCTTTGTGTTTCAATTTGGGAAGTTTATATTTATACATTTTCAAGTTCATTGATTCTTTGGTTATTATTTCATTTCTGTTACAATATTTTGGGTTTCTGAATCTTCTTTCTGAATCTTAGATTTTCCATCTGTCTGCTTACCTTACCCATATGTTCTAGCATGTTGTCTACTTTTTCCATTAAAACTTTCAGCATACTAATCACATTTATTTAAAATTCCCTATCTGATCATTCTAACATCTATGTTAGCCCTGTGTTGATGGGTCTTCATGCAGTTTGGAGAATGATTTCAAGTTTGTCCTATTTATATGCTCATGCCTACCTGACCCCAGAGTTGTCTCTGGTCTCAAAAAGGCTCTTCTTGATAGCTTCATTGCATGGTTCTTTGTATTAAACATATGGTTGCTGTGCTATTTTGCTTGTGTAAGAGCTACCAGCCTCCTCTTAACTGGCTCTACCAAGATCTTAGTTGTTTTAAATACTACCCTTACATCTAGGTAGTATTGAATCTAGTTCTCCACTCTCTGTTCCAGATGAAGTCAATCCTTCAAGTAGAGTTGCAAAACACTTTATCATTATGGACTGACTTACTCCATGGGCAGAATCTCTGACCGCTGCCGTAGACCTTAGAGGATTAGGTAGGAAACTCTGCTTCTTCCACCACCCCCAGTGGCCACCCACTTCTGGGAGAAGGGTAGGCCTTGGTCTTTTCAACTTGCTACTATCAGTGCTGAACCTTCTTTCTTATGAGCTCTAGTATCTTCAGGCTGCCATACCTGGGGTAAAGTTTCTGTCCTTGAGGGGAAAATATTTAGGAAAAGATAATTTTTCTGCTACTGTTACCTGTATTAGAGCTTTCACAGCAAAGAAGGAAATAAGAAACACCAGCTGCCTGCACTTCTTGTGATTAGACTGGGCATAGGGATGGGGTGAGGTGCAGTGGTGTATTGTAAAGTCAGGGAAGAACTCCATTCTTTTTTGGGTGCAGAAGCCTGGGGTAGAGCTGTTATCATGTGGAGCTGAGAGGGGCTGTAATAGACCACACTGTGGCTTAAGTGTCCCAGTCTTTCACTTTTCTTACCCAACATTTAGTAAATGTTTTTCAATTAATGTCTCTTCTTTTGCTATATGTCTTTAGTACAATTTCCAGAGACATTGAATAATTGGTTTTTATAATTTTCACCAGCTAAATTATCATTTTG
Source organism: Cephalopachus bancanus (assembly GCA_027257055.1). Lineage (NCBI taxonomy): Eukaryota > Metazoa > Chordata > Mammalia > Primates > Tarsiidae > Cephalopachus > Cephalopachus bancanus. The sequence goes on from JAPVLO010000235.1 coordinate 1,920,195, forward strand.
CAGGGGTGAGGGTCTACTGAGTTTCTTACTTCATCATTCTGAAAGACTTATCCCAGACATATTTTTTAAATAGGTGCAGGGGTTTGGTCTGCTGAATTGGATGTAGAGAAACCACAGTAAAGAATTAGTCCTCATCACCTGCCAGGAACCAAATAAAAATGCTTTCCCGTTTTCTTCCCCAGATGGATGGTCCTGAGATACATTTCTTATTGTGTGCAATCAAGGAACCAGTCATACATAAAGGTTACCAACTTCTGTAAGTGCTCCATTGCCTTTCCTGCTTTTCTTCTTTTACTCTTCCTGGGCAAACACTTGTTTTTAAGCCTCTCTCTTAGGTTCTGCTTTCTGGGGAACCCAGAATAAACCATATACCATACTTTTATTATGCTGCTTGTGAGGCAGGGGCCCTTCTGAAAATGCAGGAATAAGAAAAGGGAAAATAAGTCACTTTCTGCTTCTTCGTGCTACTCTTTTCCAGGGCTTTTCACTTTGGTGGGCTACATGTTCAAACTTTTGGTGGAATTCGATCAAGATAGTGATCTTGTAAGCCAATCAACAAATAGGACATGCAAATGAAATAATTATGTGAAAACAATCAGTGTGTAACAAGTAATGCTAACTGCCACCTCCAGCTACAAAATATCCAATCAAATGGAAATGTCAAACTGCATCTCAGGGCTCAACCTTTGGATGTGAAGTAGCCTCGGTGTCTCTTCTCTCTTGGTAAGATTCCCGCTACATTTCCTGTATAAACAACTTATAATTTTGACTAACTATTGCATTGCATTATTATAAACTAGATAATAAAAGTGAGCATAAAATTTATTCTTGGGTTTATAGCTTATTGTTGTTGCAGATTGTAAGTTCTGCTACTTGTCACTTGCAGCTGAAATGAAAAAGCTGGAGAGGTAGTGCAAGAAAAGTGGCACTTTATTCCAAAAGTCTGCAGGTGGGGAAGTGGCTAACCTCATGCATCAAATAGATAATTTCAAAATCTTGGGCTAAGGGTAAGGAATTTTATAGGGAAAAGACTGAATGAGGGATCTTCAGGTTGGTGCAGGGTATGGGGCTATATGTCTTGCTTGGATGATCATCCTGAATTGCTGTCCACCTGGAGAGCCACCTGACATCATCTCAACTGTGGTCAGATTATAGATTAACCTCCCAGGGGTGAATTTTGAATCTTGCCATGGAATCTCCAGTTGCCAGTGATTTCTGAACAATGAGGTTTCAAGTGCAGTCTGTCCAGGATCAGCTTCTGAAACTTCTCTAGAAATTATACAATTAGAACAATGGGTACATGCTGAATCATAATCATAGGATTATTGTGTAGTAGGAGCCCAAAAAGGAAGAAAAGAGAAAAAAAAAGGAAGTGTTCTCACAACTCCACAGCGAAGTTAACAAGAAAACAAATAATTTCCAAAAGGTGGGACTTTAAGTTAAATTATGCAAAATGAAAGAAAAAAGTTAGACTACGTGATTTTAATTTCAATTGCTTTACTTTTAGTATTCTATCTCACAGGTTTTTTTCCCCAGTGGTATTATCTCTCAAAATGCATATTAACATTTTGATGACAAATACCAAACTTTGTAAAATATTTTAAAAGGTTTATTCTAAGCCAGATGTGACTGACCTAGGCCCGTGGCACAATCCCAAGAACTCCTGAGAATATATGCCCAAAATGGCTGAATTGCAGCTTGGTTATAAACATTTTAGGGAGACAGAACTTACAGAAGAACTTCAAGAAATCAATGCATGTGAGTTTTAGATTGGTTGAGCCCAGAAAGGCAGGACATGTCCAAACTGGGACTTGCAGGTCATAGATGGATTCAAAGATTTTCTGATTGGCAGTTGGTAGAAAGGATTAAGCTCTGTCGAAAGAATTTGAAGTCAGTAAAAGAAATGCTAAGTTAAGATGGGGAAGGTGAGGTAGCCAAGGTTCTTGACATGCAGATAAAGGCTCTAAGAAGCCAACTTTGGAGAAAATAAGTTGTAAGTGTCTTAAAAGGTGCCTGGAGTCCTAGAATCCCCAGAAGGGGATTCTATTCAGATACAAATTTCCCCAGGAGACAGCTTTTCAGGGTCATAAAATATTTTTGATTTCTTTCTTTATCTGTTATATGATGTTATGCAAGTGTCAGGATAGAAGTACACCACATTATAAAGGGTTAATAAAAACCAGTCTGAGGAGACTTTGTGGTTTATAGGACATGATTCCCCAGGTCCCTTCATTAGGAATTTGGACAAAGAAGAAAAATGTCAGAGTTAAGTCAAACCCATCTGAAATTTCAAACTTATCTGAATTTAAAATTAGCATTAAACATCATCTTATTTTTTTTAAAACAGGAGGTAAATCCGTCTTAGCTAATTAGTTTAACAATGATGCCTGACTTTGCCAGTTTGTTTCAATGAGACATTTTTCATGAATAAACTTATTCTGCAGCTCTGTTGTTTGTAAAAAGAAATATTTAAAGCATGTAACACAATAAAACAGTTTATCAAGCATATTGCTTGGAAAAATATGCTGAAATTAACAATACAGTTGACTCTTGAACAACACTGGATTAAACTGTGTGGGTGCATTTATGTGAAGATTTTCTTCCTCTGCCACCTCTGAGACAGAAAGAGCTAAGCCCCCTTCTTGCTCCTCCTTATCTCCCTACTCAGTGTGAAGATGATGAGGGGGAAGAAGTTTATGAAAGCCACTTTCTCTTAATGAATAGTAAATGTATTTTCTCTTCCTTATGATTTTCTTAATAACATTTTTTTCTCTAGCTTACTTTATTGTAAAAATACAGTATATAACCATACGACATACAAAATATGTGTTAATCAACTTTATGTTTTCAAGAAGGCTTCTGGTCAATAGTTAAGTTACTAGTAGCTAAGTTTTGGGGAAGTGGGGAAGTCAAAAGTAAGCCATGGACTTTTAATTACATGGGTTTGGCACCCCTGAAGCCTGCATTGTTCAAGGGTCAATGTAGTTCAACTTTCCCAACTATTTCTGAATACAATGGGTTAAACAAGGTGCCTCTAAGTGGAAAAAAAATCAATATAATTACTATCATTTGAAATTATTTGGAAAATTCCTTTCAGATTAAATGAACAATTACTAGATAATAAGTCATTTTGCAGCACAAGATTCGATTGGTTTCTAATTCTAAGTGTTACAAGGCCTAATAAAAAAAATTTTTTTGAATTTATTGTCGAGATGAGGTCTCACCAAGTTGCCCGGGCTGGTCTCAGACCCCAAGACTCAGGCAATCCATTTGCCTTGGCCTCCCAATGTGCTGGGATTACAAGCTGAGCCACTGAGCCTGGCAAAAAAATTTTTTTGCTAATAGATCATAATATGATTTTTGGCATGTAATTCTGAAGGAGTTCAAATAATTGAGTAATATTGATGTAATGAAACTTCTTTCATCTCCATCTATTTGTTTATAGGGATAAGGTTTCTCATATTCTCCATCAGTACACATGAAAAATCAAATTAAACAGGTCTTCTTCAAGCAATCAGTAAGATTTATCTACATATACATCAACTAATTGGGGAAGAAAAATCCCTTTTCCTCAATAAGAGAAACATTTTTAGTATTAAAGGGTAAACTAAGGTCAAGTGGACCGGTGCAATGGAAATAATGCAAGATTGCAACCAAGTAAGAAGTAGAAGGAAGTAAAGTTTATTATTCACCTTTCACAGATTGGAAAGGGAGCCAACACTCAGAGGCAAATGTGGCCTCCAAGGGTCAAGAACTGGGCATATTTAAGGGCCTTTGGGGTAAGGGTGGTTTGGGCCCAGAGAGGTCTGGGCCTAAAGGAATGTCCAGGGCTGTAAGTCTTTGGTTTTGATGTTGATTGTACATACAGGACACTTAGATATTGACATTGCCAGACATTAGCATCCTATGCCCTCGAGTTGTGGGCTAGATGGGAAGAGACAAGGGGCCTGGGGTTTTTCCTGCAGGAGACCTGTCAGACATTTGCAATCCACAAACGCCTTAGCAAAAATATAATGGTCTTTTATCATTTCTATGGCTTCAGCTGGCAGGAACCTGAAAGTTTCTTAGAGATTATTAACTAAACCATAAATTGGAAGGTTGGGCTGTCCTTGTCTTGCATCTGATGGGTATCTGCCTGATGACAAGGTGGAGTAGGCTGCCAGCCTGGCCTGCAGTAAAATATCTAAATGCTTCCTAAAATCTGCCTAATGGAAATTTATTTGTCTATGTCTAACCTGTGCTAGATTGAAAGCATGTCATCCTAAGCAAAAATGGCTATGCTGAGGCAAAATGTGACCTAAATTTATTCTAAGTTTCTTGGGGTCCCCCCTTTCATAGTACATTTTGCTTCTTGTTTAATAATTGTTATCAGAGTTTATAAATTAATTATTATGGTTAATTAACTTTCACTAATAATTGCAATTTTAATTCAATCCAGTACAGAAGACAAAAATTGACTATCAGAGCTGTATGGACACAAAACATTTAGATTGTCCACTACTGGCTGAAGTGCGCTGTGCAGGGCCCAAAGCCACTATCACCACTCACCACCCGCCCTTTGGAGCTCCAGTCTGTGCTCTGGCTGAAGCACACAGCTTGGGACCCCATGGTTGTGTAAGGGGACAGTATATCTTAAGGAGGTGCTGATCAGCTGCTCTCAGCTCTCAGCTCCAGAAGAGGGAATTCCCAGCTCCCTCCTTCACACCAGATTCAGTGCCCAGCTGTGTTGCTGATCCCGGTGTCTGATGCAGGAGACACACCACCACAGCCTGTCATAGTGGATCACTCATGGACCTGGACGAGTGGGGAGAAAGGATGGGTGGAGAGAAAGGATCCATGAAAGAGGAGCTGCCCACCTCAGCCCTTTTCCAGGCAGATTTGCATTGCCCGACCCATCTATGAGCAGCCTCCACCTTGGTTTCTAAGACTACCTGTTTGTGTTGGGGAAAAACGCATCAAAAGGCATGATTTTATTGGACTGTCTTTGTGTGATTACTGGTATGCTTTAGGGAATTTTTTTTGTGTGTCTATTTTTCACTCTTTTCTGGCCTTGTGTCTCTTTTTCATTCGTTAGTTGGTATGCATGTCTGTTTTCCCTCTCACTCTTCTTTCTCTCTAACTTCCTCTTGACCCCCCCTTCTTCCATTCTTTTCCTTTTTCATACCTTCTTTTGTTCCAGGGAGCAAATCTAAACCCCACTGCACAGACAGATAGTAAGGCAGTGGAAAATGGGGTCCAGAGTGCCCATACACCTGTGGGTGGATACTGGGATCTGCAGATAGATACTGAATCACAGCTTTCCCCTCAATTAAACCACAAAACTGTAAGAAGTACAGCTCTCAACCCACAGTCCAGCCTCAAAAGTGAACAAAGTCAGAGGACCCTCATAAGGAAGAACAGGAGATTGAACAAAAAAAGTAAAAGCAACCCCACCTTCCCTGAAAAACAGAATTAAAGAAGGGGAGAGAAAGGGAGAGAGAGAAAAATCTACACAAATGAAGAAAAACCAAAAGAAGAATATGGGTCTCTCCCAGACCCTTGGGAGGGCAGACACTGAGAAAACTGACTTCGGAATGCAAACAATGAAGAGCATCCAGAATGACTGGTCTCAAACTACAAACCTAGATATCAAGACATTAATGGAGAGATTAAAAAGAATTGAGGAGAGATAAGAAGAAACTAGGAAGGAGTTGATAACTAAGATAACAGTAGTAAAGAATACTGTGAATGAAATAAATAACAAACTGATAAGCATGGAAAGCAGAATTAGTCAATCAGAAGAAAGAATCTCAGAGCTTGAGGATCAAAATGTAGAAGTAACCCACTGTCAAAAACAGAAAAGAAGCTTTAAAAGACAGAACAAAACCTTCAAGAGATGTCGGGAGCAGGCCACAGAGGCCCACTGAGCGTTAGGGATCAGGAAGGGCCATTGACCCCGAGACCACTAGGATGCGTTTGGGAACTATTGACCCCATTTCCTCCCCCTTTCTACTCAGCACTAACCAGATTAAGCTCCTGTGAGCTCAAAACATAGAAACTCTGAGATCGGGTTGAACACAAGCTAACTTTAGAAGCTCATTGCTCCCATTCTTCTGCAAACTGCAGTTTTGGCTTTCACACAACTTATAATTCAAACTCATGTCACATCTAAGAGCCTTAGTATTGGTCACAGGCTTCTGGGTCATGATCTTAGGATTTATTGAAAGTGTAAATTGTAGAATATAGTTTTAGAAGACAGTCATTTTGTTGAAAGAATGCGGCTAGGTTACTTGCAGGTAGCCCACTGTGAACTTTGGACTGGGCCACTTTCCAAACATTCTGGGATGGGCCACTTTTGTTTGTAAAGTAAACACTTAAGCTTCTATAGAATTGTTTAACTTGGCATAAATGAATCAACTTAGGATGAAAAAGGTTTATAGAATATGTCAGTCATGGATTAGGTTATCCTTTGTTATGGGATTTTAAGATTATCATATGAAAAGGGTTTAAAGGCAATCATTGATTAAGTTTTCATGCATTAAGGTTTCTGGTGGTGGGGGACGCCCCTCCCACATCTGACTTTGTGTATAAAAGACCCGTTGTAATTCCCAATAGGACACACATCACTTCTGCACTAGACCGGAGTCTCTTTCTCTCTCTCTCTCTTTCTCTCTTCTTCTCCCCACTCGCTGATGCCAACTCCATCTTTGGGGTACCCTGAACCTGGCTGGAGCTGATCTCCGGCAAAGAGATGAGTGATTACGGAACACAAAAGAAAGGAGGAGTCGCAATCCTAATTTCAGACAAAGTACCACATAAGCTACGAAAAACTGAAAAATATACAGAAGGCCCCTACATAATGATAAAAGGTTCACTCCATCAACAAGAAATATCTATCCGAAACATGTATGCACCCAACATAAGAGCATCAACTTTCATAAAGCAGCTTCTAGGAAAACTTAAAAAAAGATATTGACTCTAACACTATCGTAGTTGGGGATTTTAATACCCCACTCACAACCCTAGACAGATCATCAGGACAAAAAATCAGCAATGAGTTCCAGAACCTCAATGTGACTCTTGGCCAAATGGACTTAATTGATACCTGTAGAACACTCCACCCAATGACCAGAGAATATACATTCTACTCATCACCACCTGGAATGTACTCTAAGATCGACCATATACTTGGCCATAAATCAAGCATAAACAAATTTCAAAAGATCGAAATTTTGTCATGCATCTTCTTGGACCACAGTGGAATAAAAATAAACATCAACGCCTACAAGGTTCCCCCCAAACCCACAAAGACATGGAAACTAAATAGCATGATGCTAAACAACTCCTGGGTCAATGATGAAATCAAAACAGAGATTAAAAGATACCTGGAAACAAATGAAAATGAAGAAACATCTTGCCAAAATCTCTGGGAGGCCATGAAAGCTGTAGTTAGAGGGGAATTCATATCTTTACAAGTACACATGAAAAAAATGGAAAGATCACAAGCTGACAGCCTAACAAGTCACCTAAGGAAGCTGGAAAGCAAGACCACCAAAACCCTAACTTCATCAGAAGAATCCAGATCACCAAAATAAAAGCCCAAATCTGGGACATAGAAGACAAAAAGATAATACAAAAAAAAAAAATCAATGAAAAAAAAGCTGGTTCTTTGAAAGGATAAACAAGATTGATGGTCCCCTAGCTAGACTGACCAAGAAAAAAAGAGAAAAAGCCCAAATAAATACAATCAGAAACACAAAAGATGAAGTCACATCTGACCCTGAAGAAATACAAAAGATCATTAGAGACTGCTATGTACACTTGTATGGAAACAAACTTGAAAACCTTAAGGAAATGGAAGACTTTCCATTTGTGAAAGACCTGCACAATGAAAACTACAAAACACTGCTCAAGAAATCGAAGGCACACAATCTGCCTAGGTTGAAACAAGAAGAAATCCAGACCCTAAATAGACCAATAACAATCAAGGAAATTGACTATGTAATAAGAAAACTACCTATAAACAAAAGCCCTGGACCAGATGGCTTTCCAGCAGAATTCTATAAGACATTTAAGAGGAGCTGATACCAGTCCTACTGAAAGTATTCCAGGTGATTGAGAAAGATGGAACCCTCCCCAAATCATCTTATGAAGCTAACATCACAATGATACCCAAGCCAGGTAAAGACCCAACAAAGAAAGAGAACTACAGCCCAATATCTTTGATGAACATAGATACCAAAATTCTCAACAAGATCCTAGCAAACTGGATTCAACAACACATCTCAAAAATCCTCCATCATGACCAAGTAGGCTTCATCCCTGGAACACAAGCCTAGTTCAACATTCTCAAGACAATAAATGTAATTAAATACATCAACAGACGTCAGAACAAAAACCACACGATTATATCATTAGATGCAGAAAAAGCTTTTGATAAAATCCAGCATCCTTTCTTGATAAAAACCCTTGAACATTTAGGCATACATGGAACATACCTAAAAATAGTAAAAGCCATCTACGAGAAACCGATAGCTAGCATACTCCTAAACAGACAACAATTGGAACCATTTCCCCTGAAAACTGGAAGAAGACAAGGATACCCACTTTCTCCCGTCCTGTTCAATATAATATTGGAAGTCCTGGCTAGAGCAATCAGAGAAGAGAAGGCGATCAGGGGTATCCAAATACGAAAGGAGGAAGTCAAGTTATCTCCCTTTGCAGAAGACATGATTGTGTACCTTGAAAACTCAAGGGAATCTGTCAAAAGTCCTTTGCACTGATAAAGGACTTTGGCAAAGTCTCAGGGTATAAAATAAATGTGCAAATGGCCATCGCATTTCCTTACACCAATAATAAACAAACAGAAACCCAAATAAAAAGCACAATCCCATTCACAATAACCACAAAAAAATGAAGTACCTTGGCATCTTCCTAACCAGAGATGTGAAAGACCTGCACAATGAAAACTACAAAACACTGCTCAAGAAATCAAAGATGACACAAAGAGTGGAAAAATATCCCATGCTCATGGATTGGAAGAATCAACATTGTGAAGATGTCCATCTTACCTAAGGCAATCTACAGATTTAATGCAATACCCATCAAATTACCAGCAATATTCTTCTCAGAGTTAGAAAAAAAATACAGGAATTTATATGAAAACACAAACAGCCAAGAATAGCCAGAACAATCCTCAGCAAAAAACAAACAAACAAAAAAAAAAAAAGCAGGTGGTATCACAATACCAGACTTCAACCTTTACTATACAGCTATGATAATCAAAACAGCTTGGTATTGGGATAGGAACAGGCATACAGACCAATGGAATAGAATTGAGATTCCAGAAGCAAAACCTCAATTTCTCAACCAACTCATCTTTGACAAAGCCTCCACCACTGACCACTGGGGAGAGGAGAACCTATTCAGTAAATGATGCTGGGATAACTGGCTGGCCACATGCAGAAGATTCAAATAAAACCCCTATCTATTTCCATATACAAATTAACTCTAAATGGATCAGAGACCTAAATGTAAAACCTCAAACCATAAGAACTTTAGAAAATGCAGGACACACCCTTATGGAAATTGGAATTGACATCCAATTCCTGAACAAAACCCAAAATGCATGGGCCATAAGAGATAAGATAGACAAGTGGGACCTCATTAAGCTGACAAGCTTCTGCAAAGCCAAAAAACCATCAAGAGAGCAGGAAGACAGCCCACAGACTGGGAAAAAGTATTTGCCAACTCCATGTCTGACTAAGGTCTAACATCTTGGATCTACAAGGAACTCAAACATGCTGAAAAGAAAAAAACAAACAACCCCATTACAAAGTGGGCAAAAGATATGAACAGACACTTCTCAAAAGAAGACATATGAGTAGCCAACAGACACATGAGAAATGTTCAACCTCACTAATCATCAAGGAGATGCAAATTAAAACTACACTGAGATACCACCTAACTCCAGTCAGAATGACCATTATCAATAACAAAAAATAACAGATGCTGGAGAAGATGTGGTGAAAAGGGAACACTTCTACACTGTTGGTGGGAGTGCAAACTAGTGCAACCTCTGTGGAAAGTAGTGTGGCAATTCCTAAAAGCTCTAAATATCGACCTCACATATGACCCCACAATCCCCCCTACTGGGTATACACCCTGAAAAACTCAAATCACTCTGTAAAAAAGATACCTGCACACGAATGTTTATTGCAACATTGTTCACAATAGCAAGAACCTGAAACCAACCATGCTGTCCATCAAAAGAGGACTGGATTGTAAAAAAATTTGGTACATATACATGATGGAATACTATGCAGCCATAAAAAGAACAAAATCATGAATTTTGCAGCAACCTGGATGGAACTAGTGTTTATAATACTGAGTGATCTCTCACAGAAACAAAGATCTGAGTATCACATGTTCTCACTGATAAGTGGGCTTTGAACATCTATCATAATACTGTAAGAAAAGGATTGACAGTGCTGGGACACTATTGGAGGGGGCAGGGAGGGGAAGAGGGGCGGGATTAACAGTAGTCAATATCTGTCTGGGGATGGGGGGACACCCCTTATCAACAAGGGTGCCTGAACAATGCATATTTGTATACCTCACCCTTAACTGTACCCCACAATTTTAAAATAAAAAATATGTTTAGTAAAAAATAAAATAAACATTTAAATTAAATTTGTATTTGTTTACATAATTTGCTATAGATAAAAAGGTGATCATTAAAAGACTTTCAAGCATTAACTATATAGTATACAAGGATAGCATTCTGTGAGGGAAGTATGATGAAATTACAAGCTCAGAGAGAAAAATAGGTAATTCAAAATTTGCAACTCTTAAGAATGACCTTGTCTATTATTATTTCTAAGTTAATGACAGTGGTTATACATGAGTATAATCTTTAGATCCCATTGAATACATTTAAAATAGTGATGTTAAAGTTTTATTTAAAAATTTTATTATTTATAATAGTCTAGAAAATTACATCTTTGTAACAATTTAAACTTATGATGAAAAAGTGAAGATGTTAATATGTGAAGAGGTATACTATTCCTCAAAATCTTTTGGGAAGTAGATGAGCAAAAAAATTGAAGACTATTGATTTGGACCTTGCTGATTTATTTGATATGGCTGACCTGACTTAGTCAGCACCTGGAGTTAAGCCCTGAAGAGAATGCATAAAAAAAAAACCCCAGTACCTGCAAGATGACAAAGAAGAAACAGTCTTCTAACCAAATACCTGCTGGAGGAGACAGAGAATAGCCTGGCCTTAGTACATAATGAGTCTCTTGCAGGTACAAGGCACAGGATCAGACAGATTGTCTCTTAAACTTCTTCAGTGGACTCCCATTGAACCTGGCATAAATTCCAAATTTGTTATCATAGACAAATCTGATACTCAAAGTCTGGTACACAGAACTGTAACATATCAATATTGCCTGGGAATTTGTTGAAAATACAGAATATTAGGGCCTACCAGAACTTGAATAAGAATCTATATTTTTAAAAGATCCCAGATGATCTGTATGCATATTAAAGTGTAAGGGGCTGTAATATACATTGTCACAAATGAATAATTTAGACAATGCAGTAATAACCAAGGTATGTATTTTAGTTTAGGGAGAGTCACCATATTGTTGATTTGGGGCTTAAAATTAAAAAGTGATTTCCAGATAGTACAATGCCTCAGAAATATCAAAGTTCTTTTCCTATCTCATCAACCCTTATTCTTCTATAGAAATCTTTTTTCTTTGCAGTACCTGGCCAAATATATCTTCCTTCAATTCCTTGTGCACTTCAAGGTTTGACTACCTCGGGGCCTCTGTATGTGCTTTTCCTCTCTAGAATGTGACTGTTCTCCTTCACACAACCAATTTACCTTTGTCTTTCTGATGTCTGTTCAAATACCACTGCCTCAGAGCTATCTTTCTTGTCTCCTTCGCTAAAGTCTCCAGTTTTTTCAATGTTTCCTCTTCTTTTTCTTCACAGGCCTCAGCACAAAGTTGTATGTTTACAGGAGTTGAAAAAAAGATACAGAGTTCTGTGTACCTCTCACCCTGTTTTCTCCAATAACATCTTACATAACCATACTACATTACTAAAACCAGCAACTTACATGTTTGTACATTTTCTTGCTTCCTCTCTCTGACCACTAGCACTTAAAGTTAAAGTTGGGGGCTTCTGGGCAAGATGGCAATGGAACAGGTTGGACTGTCAGAGTCTTTGCAAAAGCAAGTGTCCATAAAGATTCCCTGCGTGAGTGGGTGTGTGCTGGTGGGTGAGTGAAAGCCCATCTGAGAGGATACTCATATTCAGACACCTGGGGTTCTTCTCCAGGGGTGACTGCAACTCACCACCACCCTGAGATTGGAGACCCAGGTGCTCAAGATCATCTGCCATTCTTGGGACTTTCTTGAGAGGAGGCAGCAGAGAACAGCCACCCCTCACCACCTGGCACCTGGCCTATGCCATCATCCACAGCAGCAAACTGGGCATGAGGAGAAGGAACTGTAGAAATCCGGAATAAATCTCCAAAGCCAGTAACGAGATGACAATAGGCGCCATCTTCTCAGTCCCAGACCAGACAGAAACCTGCATTGCCCTGCCCAGCTCCACCCAGCCTCCATCTTGGGACCCAGAGGTTATCTTTTCATCAGACAAATGAGAAGACCAACTCCTAGACACATAGTAATTCACCTGCACAAAGTAGGTATAAAAGAAAAATCCAAAGGCAGCAAGAGAGAAAAGTTAGACTACCTCCCAGCAAGACCAATTAAAATAGCAGCAGACTTACCTACAAAAACACTTCAGTCTAGGAAAGCTTGGAACCCAATCTTCAAAGTTCTCAAGGACAATCAATTTCAACCAAGAATTATCTACCCAGCTAAGTTAAGTTTCATCATTGATGGAGAATTAAAATTCTTCCCAGACATTTAATCCCTAAGAGTTTACACTGCCTCTAGACCAACTCTACAAGAAACACTTAAGAAAGTATTAAACACAGAAGAAAGGAAAAAAGAATGACAATTCCCTTCCCAAGAATGCAGGGAAAATATGTAAAATACACATGAATCAACCCAAAAATCAAAGACAACAAACAAACAGCAGCAACAAAAACAAACTCTGTATGAACCTCATCACAGGGATAAACTCTTACATCTCAATAATTAGCCAGAATGTGAATGGACTAAATGCACCACTGAAAAGACATAGAATGGCAAATTGGATAAAATATCATGAGGCTACAATATATTGTCTCCAAGGGACTCATCTCACCAAAAAGGACACTCACAGACTCAAAGTAAGAGAATGGGAAACAAAACTTCAGGCAAACAGAATACAAAAGAAAGCAGGAGTCATGACCTTAATATCAGACAAAATACCCTTTAAGCTATCAAAAATTTAAAAAGATATGGAATGTCAGTACATAATGATAAAAGGCTCAATCCATCAACAAGACATTTCCATCCTACACATATATGCACCCAACATAAGAGCACCAACTTTCATAAAGCAGCTTCTAGGTAATCTAAAAAAAGATATTGACTCTAATACTATCATCATTGGGGACTTAAATATCCCACTAACAACCCTAGACAGATCATCAAGATGAAAAGTTAACAAGGAGAGCTGGAACCACAATGTGATGCTTAACCAAATGGACTTAATTGATATCTACAGAACACTCCCCCCAACAACCATGGAATATACATTCTACTCATCACCACATGGAACATACTCTAATATCGACCACATCCTCAACCATAAACAAAGTTAAACAAATTTTTTAAGATTGAAATTCTGCCATGTACCTTCTCAGATCATGGTGGAATAAAAATAAATATCAACACCTACAAAGATCCCCCAAAACACACAAAGACATGGATAATAAACACCATGATGCTAAACAACTCCAGGGTCAACATGGAAATCAAAACAGAGATTAAAAGATACCTGGAAACAAATGAAAATGAAGAAACATCTTACAAAAATCTCTGGGATGCCATGAAAACAGTCCTAAGAGCAGAATTCATATCTCTACAAACACACATGAAAAAAATGGAAAGATCACAAGCTGACAGCCTAACAAGTCACCTAAGGAAGCTGGAAAAGTAAGACCACAAAAACTCTAACTTCAGAAGAAGAATCCAGATCACCAAAGTAAAAGCCCAAACTCGGGACATAGAGGACAAAAATATAATACAAAAAAAATCAATGAAACCAAAGGCTGGTTTGTGGAAAGAGTAAACAAAACTGATGGATCCCTAGCTAGTTTGGCCATGAAAAATAGAGAAAAGGCCCAAATAAACATGATCAGAAATGCAAAAGATGAAGTCACAACTGATCCTGAAGAAATACAAAAGATTATCAGAGATTACTATCTACATCTGTATGGAAACAAACTTGAAAACTTAAAAGAAATGAAGGATTTTCTGACATCACACAACCTCTCCAGGTTGAAACTAGAAGAAATCAAGACCCTAAATAGACCAATAACAACCCAGGAAATTGACTATTTCATAAGAAAATTACCTACAAAAAAAAAAATAACACTGAATTCTAAAAAACATATAAAGGGGAGCTGATACCAGGCAATTAAGAAAGATGGAACTCTCCTCAAATCATTTTATGAAGCTAACATCACTTTGATACCCAAAACAGGTAACAAAGAAAGAGAACTACAGGCCAATATCCTTGATGAACATAGATGTTAAAATTTTCAACAAGATCCTAGCAAACCGGATCCACAACACATCTCAAAAATTATCCACCATGACCAAGTAGGCTTCATCCCCGGGATGCAGGGCTGGTTCAACAACCGCAAGACCATAAACGTAATTAAATACATCAACAGATGTTAAGGCAAAAACCACATGATTATAGTGTTAGACACGGAAAAAGCTTTCTATAAAATCCAGCACCCTTCATGAACATCTAGGTATAGATGGAACATACCTCAAAATAGTAAGAGCCATCTACGAGAAACCCACAGCCAACCTACTGCTAAACAGTCAGAATTTAGAATCTTTTCCCCTGAAAACTGGAACAAGAAAAGAATGCCCACAATCACCTCTCCTGTTCAACATAGTATTGGAAGTCCTAGCTAGAGCAATCACACAAGAGAAGAAAATCAGGTACATCCAAATAGGAAAAGAGGAAGTTGTTATCCCTCTTTGCAGACAACATGATTCTATACTGTGAAAACCCAAGAGAATCTGTCAAATAACTCCTTGCACTGATAAAGGACTTTGGCAAAGTCTCAGGATATAAATAAATGTGCTAAAGTCAGTCGCATTCCTATACACCAACAATAAACAAATAGAAACTTAAATAAAAAGCACAATCTTCTTTACATTCACCACAAAACCATGAAATACCTTGGCATCTTCCTATCCAGAGAAGTCAAAGACCTTTTGAATACTACAAAAAACTGCTTAAAGAAATCAAAGATGAGACAAACAAATGGAAAAATATTCCATGCTCATGGATTGGAAGAGTCAACATTGTTAAGATGTCCATACTACCTAAGGCAATCTACAAACTTAACTCAATACCCATTAAATTACCAGCAGCATTCTTCTCAGACCTGGAAATGACAACACATGAATTCATATGGAAACATAAAAGACCACGAATAGCCTAAACAATGCTCAGCAAAAAAAAAAAAAAACAAAACAACAAACAAACAACATTAACAAAAAAAAAAAAACAAAGCAGGAGGCATCACACTCCCAGAGTTTAAACATTATTAAAAAGTTACATTAATCAAAACAACCTGGTATTGGCACAAGAACAGGCATATAGACCAATGGAACAGGACAGAGATTTCAGAAACAAAACCTCAATTTCTTAACGAACCTATCTTTGACAAAGCCTCTACCATCAAGCTCTGGGGAGAAGAGGACCTATTCAGCAAATGGTGCTGGGCAAACTGGCTGGCCACCTGCAGAATATTAAAACAAGACCCCTGACTATCACTGTACACAAAAATCAACTTTAAATGAATCAAAGACCTAAATGTAAAACCTCAAACTATAAGAACCTTAGAAAATGCAGGAGACACCCTTATGAAAATTGGAATTGGCAACCAATTCCTGATCAAGTGCCCATGCCATAAGAGATAAGATAGACAAGTGGGATCTCATCAAACTGACAAGCTTCTACAATGCCAAAGAAACAATTGAGAGACCAGGGAGACGGCCCACAGGCAAGGAAAAAAATATTTGCCCATTATATATCTGACAAAGGCCTAACATCTTGGATCTACAAGGATCTCAACCATGCCAAAAGGAAAAAACCAAACAGCCCCATTAAAAAGTGGCCAAAAGATATGAATAGACACTTCTCAAAGAAGATTTACTAACAGCGACAGATACATGAAAAAATGCTCAGCCCCACTAGTCATCAAAGAAATGCAAATTAAAACCACTCTGAGATACCTCCTAGCTTCAGTCAGGATGGCCATCTTCAAAAACTCAAAAATCAACAGATGCTGGTAAGGAAAAGGGAACACTTCTACACTGTTGGTGGGAGTTTAACCTAGTACAACATCTGTGGAAAACAGTGTGGCAGTTCCTAAAAGATCTATAAATTGACCTCCCATACGACCCTGTAATCCTCCTACTGGGAATATACCCAGAGGAACTCAAATCACTCTATGAAAAAGATATCTGGACATGTATGTTTACTGCAGCATTGTTCACAATAGCAAAAACATGGACCCACCCATGCTACCCATCTAAGGAGGACTGGCTTGAAAAAACGTGTTACATATACATGATGGAATATTACATAGCCATTTAGAAGGACAAAATCATGAACTTGGCAGCAACTTGGAGGGACTTAGAGTACATACTGCTCAGTGACCTATCACAGAAACAGAAAACCAAGTATCACATATTCTCACTCATAAGTGGACCTTGTACAACTATCATAATACCATAAGAAAGGGATTGTCAGTAGTGGAAACTGCCAGGGGAGGGGGGCACACCTCAACAATAAGGGTACCTACATAATGAATATTTGTATACCTAACTGTGAATTATACCCAACATATTTAAAATTAAAAATTAAAAATAATAAAGTTAAAGTCAGTCATTATCACATTATTCTGTTTTATTTTCTCCTTCATACACATGACTATCTAAAACAATCGAATTTCTTTATTTTCTTGGATATTAGCTGTTTCCATTCAAAGGATATATGTTCCATAAAGGTAAGGAGATTTTTTTCATCATTATATAGCTAGAACATAGAACAGAGCTGCAATTGTTAAGCAAAACCAATTGATTAATAATTATTGTTTTAATAAATATATGGATATAGGCAGCGATCTAATTCCAAATACCGTGGTTGATTTGTATAGCTATAGTCCTCACTGAGAAACATGTTGCAACAATTAATTGTAGAATTCAATACTTCTGATGGTCACATTTTATCATCATTATGTGTTATGTGGTAGTAAGGAGACATAACTTTGGTTTCATTGTCTATTGGAGGCTATGCAGAAAATACAGTAATTAAGACTTTGAAAACTTCTTCCTAAAGTTGTAGCTTTATCCTAGGTTTATTTGATTAAATATGTGCAAAAGTTGGTTATTAGAATGAGAATAGTATAAGCCATTCTTCATTGAAACAATTTTTTCAGACAGACAACTTTCACTTCCGCTTTTAATCAGACACAGGTAGCTACTTTTTGAAACTATCAGAAAGTTGCTAAAATTATGTAGAAAAGAATGGAGTCACACTAATAAGAAAGAGGAAGCATTTCAAGGAAAGTAAGGTGGTAATTATGCTAGTTTCCATTGAAAATACTGTCTCTTACTGGCTTTGAGTTTTATTGCTACTAGTATATTCCATTCTGCAGTAATAGATTATTTTTTGTTTCCATTTCTATTTTCACACATCTTGATACAATGTCTTCACTTTTGATATCATAATAAGTTTGACTGTATCATTGTAACATTTTCTACTTTTATGGCTTCCTTTGAAAACTCCTTGACTAACCCAGTTTTCAAACCTGATTGCCACTGCATATTTAGATGTTGGTTGTGCATTGCTATATTTTACTTATGTTTTTAGATTAGGAAAGCTTTAATTTTAACTTAATAATATTAAAAGGAAATACTAGCACCTAGTCACATGTTTGCATGACATCTACTTTCATTTCTGTACTATCCTGATTTTTGGTTGGCATATCTTCTTGTGAGAAACAAATGAATTAATATGTATAACATGCTTAGGAAAAATATATTGGCTCATGCTAAGTGCTCAAGTTGCCATGCACTACACCCTCCAAATTAGAGCAAGTTCCAACATTGTGCTACCATTATGTCAATGATAAAGTATGTATCTCAGTGATTTCCAATTTTTGTGTTTTTAAATAACTTTTTCCCCTTCTAGATTGTAAAATCTGAAAGGAAGGAATTAGGTTTTACAGATCTTTGTAATCAGGCCTAGCACTGTGTCTGGCATAAGGTAAACATTCAATAAATGGCTATTAAATAAAGGAAGGAAGGAACAATTAGTTACAGATAACAAAAAATTTATATAAAAAAGTCAAAAAGTTTACAAATCAATAAATGTCACACCCGTCATTTGAATGTGAAATATCACACAATTTTTAAAAATTTCCATTTAGTGAACAATACTTTAAAAATTAACTTACCATTAGCTAGTGCTTTTGATTATTGTCTATACTTCTCAATTTGAAATATGATGCAATAATCTAACACATTTCATATTTAAAGAATCTTACATTTTCTGCTAACCTTATATACTCATATCTGCTGAGTGATATAAACATCATAATTGTAGTTCATACTGCCACCACAATTGGAACAGAGATAAGCATGGGACTCAGGAGCAGTTAATGAGACCCAAGGAAACTTAAGACTCTTGCTTTTTTTTTTTTTCGCCGGATCAGAAAAACAAGGAGAATATAGGTTTGGAGCTCTGCTAGCATCTTGCTCCTATTGGAAACAAGAGATTGAAGCCAATGTATTGAAGGGCTTTGCTGAGAGACAGAGCCAAGCCTGCTCCTGAGGATTTGGCTGTGAGCCTCACAAGTGGCCTGAAGCCAATCTGCTTCCCATGTTTAAAGCGTATGAGGGTCAGTCCTTTCACTACCCTTACTTAGGTCAACTTTCATTGATTTCTGTCATATACAGTCAAGAGTTTGAACCTAATGTGGATTGGAGCAGGAAAAAACCATCTTGAACAGGAATCATTAGACGGTGATGTAGTTTGGATATCTGTCCACTCCAAATCTCTTGTTAAAATTTAACTCCCTTTGGGAGGCTGAGGTGAGTGGATTGCCTGAGCCCGTGGGTTCGAGACTCGCCTGGGCAGTGAGACATCATCTCTACAATAAATCAAAAAATCAGCCGGGCGTGGTAGCGCATGCCTGTAATTCTGGCTACTCGGAAGGCTGAGGTGGAAGGATCGCCGGAGCCCAGCAGGTTGAGGCTGCAGTGGCCAGGAGCGGCCACTGCACTCCAGTCTGGGCAACAGAGTGAGACTCCAACTCAAAAAAAAAAAAAAAAAAAAATTTAACTCCCACTGTTGGAGGAGGGGCCTAAAGAGAAGTGTCTAGTTCATGGGAGTTGATCCCTCATGAATGGTTTGAGGCCATTCTAGTGGTAATGTGAATTCTCCCTCTGTTAGCGCTCACGAGAGTTCCCCCTCCTCCAGTGCTAGTCGTTGAAAAGAGCCTGGGCCCTTCCTCCCATCTCTCCCTTCCTCTGTCACCACATGATGCCTGTTCTCCTTTACCTTCTGGTATGAGTGGAAGCTTCCTGAGGCCCTCACCAGAAGAAGATGCCGACACCACGCTTCTTGCACAGCCTGCAGAAACTGAGTCACAAAAACCTCTTTTCTTTGTGAATTACCCAGCCTCAGATATTCATTTATAGCAACACAAATGCACTAAGACAGAGGGTAATGATAGATTAGAATTTAACTTTTGGTTTATTATCTATCTCTGTCACTGACTATAAGTACCTCAAGGGTGGGTGCCACACCTGCCTTACTTATTTCTGCATACCTAAGGCCTAGTCCAGTGTCTGACATACCAGATGTTAAATACGTATTTCTTGATGGAAGTGTAGAAGAAAAATAGAGACATAGCAAACCCCCCAAAACCCAAAACAAAACAATTTTTATGTTGTGATCTGAGGAATTGAGATTGGTGATCGATAACTAATGAGCTGTAGAAACACAGTAGCTACAAAGGCAGTAGGAAGAGTTTATTAGAGAGATAAGATTTTGTCTCTTAGGTTAGCACACATGCAAAGAGTGGTCTGGTGTAATTCTAAGGGAAAAGGGGGGAAATTTTTCCCAACTTTCAGCCTTCTGTGGAACACATACAAGATCAAATGATAACTTATACATTTTTAAAACTCTACTTTTTTTTTTAAAGATAAGATAATTGAACAAGATAGTAAAATACAAAATAAAGGTTACAAGAGTTTTAAAATAAAGTGTGTGGCATGTACATGTCAAAGAATTGTAGAAGTTTAAAAGTGAGAAAAACTAGTTCTAGGAAAACATCATAATTGACAAGTGTTAGGAACTGAAATGTGTGACCTCAAAACTTACATGTTGGAGCCCTAACCCTCAGTACCTCAGAACGTGACTGTATTAGGAGACAGAGCCTTTAAAAATATAAGTAAGTTAGTTGTAATGGGCTGTTAGGGTGGACCCTAATCCAACAGAATGGGTGTTCCTGTAAGAAGATATTGGAACACATAGGAGGACAACAGGGATGTGATTGCACAAAAGGCAATGTGAGGACACAGGAAGAAGAAGGTCAAGGATAGAGGTCTCAGGAAACACTGAATCTGCTGACAAATTGCTCTTGGACTGCTAGCTTGCAGAAGTGTGAGAAAATACATTTCTGTTGTTTGCACCACCTGTTTGGTGGTGTTCTGATATGGCAGCTCTGGTAAGCTAAAACAAGTGTAGATTCATTGAGAGTGTGGAGGGAGAAAGTATAAATTGATGAGAGAGCTAAAGAAAAAGTTATAGTCCATCAAACTACTTTATTTTACTTTAGAGTAGGTAATATACACATCATAAAACTTGGATGTTATAAATGAATGTATAGGGAAAGAGAAATCTTTCTACAGCCTCATCCTGGTCCAGGACTCCTGTTAATTCCCTTTTTCCACTGACAGTCACTGTTATTAAATACCAGTTTCTTCAACATTTTTCCATATACATCCTATGTCTAAAAGATATCTATCTATCTATCTATCTATCTATCTATCTATCTATCTATCTAGCAATCATCATCTATCCATAGAGATAGAGATCTATGTAAGTCTCTATATTTAGATAGAAATAATATGCATGTATGTATATATATGTTATTTTTTAGACTATTTGTCAATTGACTGGAAATTTTGACTTTTGCCCAGTTTAATCTTTTGACTAGTATGCTTTAAAGTCAATTTATTGGGTTTTGCCTATTTACTTATTATTTTTCACACATGTACATATGTTTTTTCTCTTCACCTTATTTATAATAAATGCTGTATATCATCTCACATTAGTACATTTGCAGCTATTACGTTCCTTTTCACAACTCTACAGATGTTCCACAATTTTTAACTAGTCTTCTAAAAATGAACACCTTAAGGGTAATAATCTTACTTTTATGAACAATGTAGCAATGGTCATGTATGAAGATATCTGGATGATTCATTTCTAGAAGTGGAATTGTTAGGTCAATGATATGAGCATTTAAAGTTTAAACAAGATATTGATATATTGCTCTACAGCAAAATTAAGTCAGTTAATATCCACCAGCAAGGCAAGTGTTTTCCTGCTTCCCAAACCCTTTTTAACACCAAGTTATCCATTTTTTTTTTGAGCTTTATCAATTGAAAAGAAATGGCAGTTTCTTGTAGCTTTAACTGGCCTTTTTTTCTGAGAATGAAGAACATCTTTTCTAATGTTTTAGGCCCAGATGTATTTTTTGTGTGTGTGTGAATTATGTGCTCATATCTTTTGCTAATTGGGTTGCTGGTTTTATTTATTGATTTGTAGGGCCTCATATGTTATTTTAAAGTCCAAGTCATTAATTAAAAGATGACTTTTTCTAGTATATCAAAAGATACATACAAAATTCATCTTTCAAAATAGATGTTCAGTTCCTTTAACTTTTTTGGATCTGCTTTAAAATGGGAAATTGTGCTTTTCCTAAAATATACATGGCATTTTGTGTAACTTAAGTCTCATTGGTTGGTGGGTTGGTTTAGCATCGAGAGCTCCTGGGGCACTTATGGCAATGGTAGGAACTTGAACTGGAGCCTTCCTTGGGCAGGGGTAAGTGAAATGAAACATTTAATTTCATTTAGCAGATGTATTGGGAAAAATATAGGAATCAATTTTTCAAAAAAATTTGTTTTTATGGACTAATTACTGACTGTGTGTATGTGTGTGTGTGTGTGTGTGTGTGTGTGTGTGTGTGTGTGTGTGTAGGAGAGAGAGAAAGAAAGACTTAACTTCCAATTTGATTTCCTGGTGTTTGCTATAAAAAGTGTATAACAATTTGAGAAATGCTCTTTAATTGTATGAGGCAGGACCCAAAATAACCTGGAATTATCTTTTGGAGGATGGGCCCCATGTAGTAAAGGCTTTCCCTGCTAGTTAATTGTTCTAAGAACACATCAGCACCCGTGTACCAGCTATCATTGTTGTGAGAGGCTGTGTTAGGTTTCAGTGAATTTTTTGGGGGAGAGGGAGATTCTTCCAACATATTTGCCCATTTCATGATAGGAGATTTATGAGTGCCCTTGCCCACACCACACTCAGCAGTTTTTGGCAAAAAATAAAACAAAACTGGCATGACCTCTGTGTCCATCCTCCCTATTCACCTGATCTCACCCCGGGTGACTTTTTTTGTTTCCCTGGATGAAAAAAGTCCTCAAAGGGAAATATTTTGCCGATGTGAAAGAAGTGAAACAAAAATTGTCAGAAGGACTAAAAGGCATCAAAATTGACAAGTTCAAAAACTGTTTTGAGCAATGGAAAACACTTCTCAATAGATGCATTGCATCAAACAGAATACTTAGAAGGTGACTGAAGTTTAAACATTTAAGAATAAATATACAGTTTTTAATAAATTCTAGGTTTTGGGGGGTCCCCCTTCGTACATAACCTAATTGTGATTTTTTTTTAAAGTTCTCTCTGTGTTATTCAAGCTGGCCTGGAACTCCTGGGATTAGGCCATTCTCCTACCTCACTTTCCCAAGTAGCTGGGACTATAGGCATGTATCACTTCACATTGCTTAAAAAATTGTAATTTTAAGAAATTGTTAAATGGCAGTGAAATAAAAACCTGAATTAAGCATTAAAACAACTTTGACATATTAAACTTGGTGCCATTCAATTTCTCTATACACCAGAGCTGCAGACAATATGCTGCTTTAACACTGTTATATTATCGGTTAAGTAGTTGTGGTTTTACATTATTATCCTGCTACACTACTACAGTTTGAGAAATACATTTCCTTACTAGGATCTATTATGGAGTAGTGAAAAATAATGGGTGTTGAAGTTAGACGCACTTGAGTTCAAGTTCTGATTCTACCTTCTAGCTTGTGTGACCTTGGGCAAGTCATTTAACTTCCCTAGACTCCTTCATCTGCAAGTGATATTTACATTATGAGTTTGTTTATGAATTAAATAAAATAGTATACATAAGACACTAGTTAAGTGCCTGGCATTCAACAAATATTTAATAAATAGTTGCTGATATTATTTAGTGTATTTTTGAAATAAATTTTATTTTACTCTAGTGTAAAACAATTTGATGGTGAAAATATCAATGTAAACCGAAGGCAACTAGACTTGGTTAATTTAGTGGCTACCTCTGTAGGTTATTTTTAAAGCAATTCAATTTTTCCCTAAATAATCCTTTTACTGTGCCTAAAATTATACCATTAGATTTATTGCAGTCAATTTCTTTAAATTTTAAATGATGACATTTTTATTGTCATCATTGATTCATTTTTACGGTGTTAATATAAAAGTGAAATATTTCCCAGAAAGAGATGAGGAGGATAGCCTGATTTAATCTGACTCAGAGGCTGACCTTTGTATGTAAACCTGTGAGTGGAAAATTAGAGGACTAAGGGGAAAGGGATAAAGCTGAAATATAAAAACTTCACCTTTTCAGTTTGGGCCCATCTTAAAAATATCTAGTCTTCATCAGGCAAAAAGAAATGGGGAACAAAGCAAATTTTGTAACTTTTCTTTCCTTCTTTTTAAAATCACTAGACCACACAAACCGAGAACATCCAAAATGTCTCTTAATGGATGATTGTGGAACATCCATACAATGGAATACTATTCAGCAATATAGGACACGCTATTTACATATGCAGCAACTTGATATGAGGAGAGGAGTGGGTGTGTCTATAAAGGGGTAAGATGAGGGAGCTGTTTGTGGTGATAAAAGGGTTGTGTATTGTTTACAGTGATGTACATGAATTTACGCGTGATAAAATGACGTAAAGGTACATACAGACATTGTACCCATGTTAAATTCCTGGTTTTTGTATTATACTATAATTACATAAGAAAGAACTATTGGAGAAGATTGGCTGAAGGGTACACGAGACTACTCTGTACTATCTTTGCTACTTCTTGTGAATCTATAATTATTTCAAATAAAAAGTTAAAAACACATACAAAATTATTAGAGGGCCTTCGTTACTAGAGCAATTATTTTTTTTTTTTTTGAGTTGGAGTCTCACTCCATCACCCAGGCTGGAGTGAAGTGACAGGCTCACGGCCACCGTAACTCGACTTGCTGGGCTCAGGCGATCCTTCCGCGTCAGCCTTCCAAGTAGCCGGAACTACAGGGACGGGCTATCACGCCCAGTTAATTGTTCGATTTATTGTAGAGATGAGGTCCAGCCAAGTTGCCCAGGCTGTTCTCCAACCTGTGGGTTCAGGCAGTCATTTTACCTCTGCCTCCCAAAGTGCTGGGATTACAGGCTTGTGCCACCGCACCGGGCCACTAGAGCAATTCTTACCGAATTCTCTGAAGGCAGTTTCTTTGACATCTTATTTTTGTGGTATGCTCTTGAAAAATGGAAGTATACGGGGAGACACTCCTTATTAACAAGGGTGCCTGAACGATGCACATTTCTATACCTAACAGTTAACTGAACCCCACAATTTTATAATAAAAAATGTTTAAAAAAAAAAAAAAAAGAAAAATGAAAGTAGGTGCGGGACTGCAGAAGGCAGTAAGCCTTGACATGCAAATTTAGGGAGCCACAGGAAATGACAGAAAGTGGCGATTTTCAAAAGATTAAAGGCCTTTAGAATGGAGAGATTTCTAAAGTAAATAATCTAGTTTTATGATGTTGTCTTATGCTGATTTGTAGTTATGGCATGGCTCTGGGTCACAGGAATGGGAAAGAAGTAAGGACAGAAACCCAGATTTCCACAGTCCCTTCACATAATTAGGGAAAGGCCATAGTGAATTTTAGCTCCTTCACCCCTCTGAACTCTTCCCCTTAGCCCCAGGGCAACTTACTTTCAGTTTAGATTTTGATTTGGTAAACCTGAATCATCTCTATGTAATTTCTAGTCCAGAGAATTTTTGCTGGGCTAGCTTCCCACTTGGGCAAAATCCGTAGTATGCCTATACCAAATTTGAATCTCTGTGGGCATCCTGAAACCTTTCTAGGGAATGATGACTAAGAATGACTAGAAATCTTCTGGACTTTGAAAAAAGACTATTGGAATTAATTTCGTTAGAGGTGCAGAAATATACTCTGAAGAGTTATTTAAATAAGTACAGTAAAACTGTCCAGGTGGCAGTGGGAAGTAACTAAGACAGGTGTATGCTTTTCTCCTTTTGGTTTTCATCCAGTCCTTTCATAAACCACTTTCCCCTGTGTCTCCATTTCCTTTTATGCAGTAAAAATTAATTGTGGCACTTTGTATATTTTCTAACATTATCTTAAATTTGGTTTCATATTGGTTCCTTTTGAGGTAAGAGCGGAACTCCCATGTGGCAATGTTAGGAAGTGTGCTCCGGAAGGAAGTCAGAACTAGAGATGTAGACATTCAGAACTTGAGAAGCACACTCCTTGGGTTCAAACCCTAACTCTCTAGGTTGGCAAGTTATTTAATATGTGCTTTACTCTTCCAATTTGTGAAATAGAGATAAATGGGGATAATAATAACCCTCACAAGGTTTTGGGTAGATTAAATTTGTCAATAATCCCTGCTAAACATTGTTTGCTATTGCTGGTATATTACTGTTTACATTTCTGGTTGTTTTAAGTGCACAGTCCACATCTGCTTCAGGCAATCGGAAGCTTCCACAGAGCTAAGCCTGCTTTCCACTTTTCCTCTCTAATAGTTTGTACATAACAGGCACGTAAATAAATATCTGCAATATGCCTTTAATTCCAGCAAGTCGTTTGCCTTGGTTTGCCCACTGAATAAATGGAGAGCATCGAACCACTTTTCATTAATATGATCGCCATAAAAGACTTAGTTGAGAGATAAGTGTGTCAGCCTTTCACACAATCAGGCTCCCCCTGTTGATCGGGTCACAGAAGCATTTCTCTGTATCTCGTGTGGATTCATTGCACACCATACACCTATATGATTCTCCTTTTTGTCAGCTTCCTTTTCCTACGTGGGCTTATCTGTCTCCTGGCATCAAGAAGGTCACTAAACTTTCCCCTTAGGAGAGTAGGGTAGTAAAGCGATTTTCAAGTTCGCCCTTGACCTTGGCCTTAAAGTTCAAGCTCCGCCCCAAGACCGCGGAGGGGAGGAAACGGGCGGGGCGGCGCGTTGGGCGGGGCGCCGTTGGGTTCTGGGCGGGGCTCGCGTTGGGCGGGGCTCGGTGTCGTATTCGAGGCGCCGGCGTCGCTGTCATGTGACGTTACCGGTCGGCGCAGACGCAGTGCCGCCCGGCCGCCGTCGGACCCCTGGCCTTACCCTCCGCCTCCTTGAGTGTCAGTGGCTGCGGCCCGGGTTTGCACCTGGCGCGGCGGCCCGGGCGGCGGGCTAGAAGGTGTGGGCACTGGCAGAGCTACGCAGGCTGCATCCGGCTCGGTGTTAACCCCGCGGCCGCCGAGGCCCTCAGCGTTCCCCCGAGAGAGGCCCTAGCTGTTCCGGGCTGCCTCGGCTCTTGCCCAGGTGAGGAGATGGGTCGGGCGGAGCAGGATTGAGATCGGCAGCACCTTTTCCCAAGGTCTCTGGACTTCAGCCGGTTCGGAGTCCGAGAGGTTTGGCTTCGTCGCGGCTGCCTGCTCCGGCGGCGACTCATCTCCTTTCCTTTGCCATCCGTACCTGCAGCGCGGAGACCTGTAGACCGGGTGTTGAAAGTCAGCAGGAAACCCTGGAAGGGCCCTGACAGGTCAGATGGTTGGGGGCTTGGATGCCAGAGCGGTCCCTGCGGATGGTGATCTGGCGGGCTGAGCTCCGTGCACCTGCGAGCTCCTACTTCAGCCTTGCTAGCAATGGGTTGCGATAGACGCGATACTGACCATCATAGGGGCCTATTGACCAAGGGCGGTGAAGCCTTAGAATACCTCTCCCCCACCCCCTAGCGTGCTGTGGTTTATATTCTGAATTGGTGTTTGCGAACCCTATGCTATGGAAGAGTACATTTCAGCGGAATTCCTGTTGGTTAAAGGAAGGTGAAGATAAGTTGATTTTCCTTCCGGAGAGTATTAGTTGTTTGTTTTATCTCCCAGTTGGCCTTAGTGTTGATGTTTGTTAGAGACGTTTATTAAAAGGAACACGTTGTAAATTTCCTCTGTAAGGAAATAATGGGTTTCGTAACTGTCTAAGGCGTGTGCGTTTCAGCCGGTTTCATGTTTCTACCCTCTCCATTGCATAGCAATGAAGTTGATTTATTCTAAGCTAAGTAGGCAAATAAAGTATAAAAATAGGTTAATTGACCAGAATATTTATCTCTTGTAACTGTTGAGTAGTGCATAGTTAATGTGCCTATATTATCACATTTAATCATCATAACAACTCTATCATATAAAGTCTATTTCACCATTTTACAGGTGAAAGAACAAAAGCTCATAACCCTGCAAAGTAACTTGTTTAAAGTCAGAGCTGTGATTCAAACCAGGTTATCTGACTCCAGTTAGCAGTTCTGTAGTAATATATCATGCCATCTCCCAAGCATTTTAAGAGTTTGCAAGGTGGTTTTCATTTGATAGTAAGTGTGCGAGGTGCGGGGAAATAGAAAGGAAACGAAGGCACTGGTTTTTGTTTGTTTGTTTGTTTGTTTTGTTTTTGAGTTGGAGTCTCACTCTGTTGCCCAGACTGGAGTGCAGTGGCTGCTCCCGGCCACCGCAGCCTCGACCTGCTGGGCTCCGGCGATCCTTCCGCCTCAGCCTTCCGAGTAGCCAGAATTACAGGCATGCGCTACCACGCCCGGCTGATTTTTGATTTATTGTAGAGATGAGGTCTCGCTGCCCAGGCGGGTCTCGAACCCGCGGGCTCAGGCAATCCACTCACCTCAGCCTCCCAAAGGCACGGGATTACAGGCTGAGCCACCGAGCCCGGCTAGGCACTGTTTTTGCCAGCCAATGTCCAGTACTTTGAGAGAAAAACTTTTTCAAGGTGTTTGCTTTAAAGGTAAGATTTGGCCTCTAGAACAGTTTGATTCCCAAACTTATGCTTTTTCCATCAGCACTGTAGTTTTGAAAGACTTTAGTTTGGAAGTTGTGGTCTTATTATAGATTTAGGAATATTTCTTGTTAGGAAACTTTGAACAAGGAAGTGTAATATTAGACTAAAAGCGTTTACTCCTGTGTGTTCATGCGTAATCAGATCATTTAATCTCAAGTGGTTATACTTCTGATAAAACCAGAATACTTTGTATAACTGGAAAATAATGCTGTTCTTTTCAGGTTTCTTAAGATGAAACTCTGCAGAAGGGCCTTGTGAAGATAAGGAGTAGGAAAAACAAAACATTGCAGTCTCTGGAAAACAGAAAACTTGGGTAAATATTTTTGGCTAAGATTTAAAAAGATTTTCAGTTAAAGCTCACATAGGGAAAATCTTCTGACGTTCTGCTCTCTACAGTTGTGGTTTCATCTACCTATATAGTTAGAGAATGTGGATGGGGTAGTGATGGTATGTAAGACCTGTAAGTCATTTACCTGATTTCTGAACTATTGATGTCTGATTGACAATTAAACCAGGTGCTTAGCCTGTACATTAGCAGGAGAAGACCAAGGGAATTCTTTGCTTGATTATCAAGTGGTCAGCATTCTTTTTTTAACTTGCTCTTTAATCTGCCCATGTTTATAAAGGATTTTAAAAAGAAATGAAGTAGTTGATTTTCAGTTCTTCATGGAATATTGTGTATGACTGAACTTTCTCTCTCTCTTTTTTTAAAGTGTAAATTCTGTGGAGAATAGTAGAAGACATGATTAAACATGATTGAGTAGTTTAATTCATTTCATAAATATGTGTTGAGTATCATATGTCAGATCATCATGGTATCTCTACTTTGATCACACATACCTATCATCTTAAACTACGCTACCTCACTCTCTCCCTCCATACCAAATGATCCAGTCTTCTAGTAATAGAGCTTGAGATGTAAATTTTGGAATCACAGTTTTTATAGACAGAAGGGAAGGAGGTGGTGATTATTATAGATATAGATACAGTTGTAGGAGGCAGGGTAGAGGTTATCCTGCAGAATGCATGCAAGAGACACTCCCGCTTATGGTAGAAAGAGGAAATGGTTCACACATGTTGAAAACAATAGTGGTGGATGAGATTACTCGGAGAAAATGTAGAATGATAAAAAGAAAAATGAGAATAGAGAATAGCCGCATTTAAGGGTAAAGTGTGAGAAAAACATACCTCAAAGAAGTGAGCAGGAAAGTAGGAGTGGGCAAGACAGTCACAGAAGAAAAACAATGAGTATTAGGTCTGTAGACATCAGATAGGATGGGGACAACTAAGGTGTCCATTGGACATATCACTTAAATAATTGTTGACCTGAGTGAGAGCAGTTTTATAGATAAAGCTAATTTATACTGGGCAAGAGATAAGGAAGTTGAAATAGCTTATGTCGTTTACTGTTTCAGAAAGTTTGGGTGTAAATGGAATAGAGAAGGATATAGCTAAGGATGTGAGTTTGCAAATGTGTGGTTTTTTTTTTTTTTTTAAGGTATAAGGGATATTAGCACATTTACAGTGTTTATTTGCTGAGGATAAAGAGACACCCAAAATAATACCTGAAGATATAGGAATGAGGCAGAATATTGGTGAAGCAAGGTCACTGACAAACTAGAAAGGACGTAGTAGAAGGGTTCAGGTCAAGGATACTTTAGATAGACTTCTAGTGAGACAGGAGAAAAGGAGGTGGTGATGCTTTATAGGAGGCAGGGTAGAGGTTATTCTACAGAATACGTGCAAGAGACTCCCAGTTATGGAAGAAAGAGGAAATGATTCACTTATGTAATCAGTAGCTTCATTGGTGGGTATTGCTGACCCCTGATCTTTTGGTAAGGAGGAGGAGAGTGAGGTAGTTTAGCTTAAGATGACAGGTATGAATCACCAGAGTAGAGATACCATGACTATCTCGTGCAAAATTGCCTTTCTCATACTTTGTATTAGTTGTCTATTGCTGAGTAACAAGTTATCACAGAATTTAGGGGTTTAAAATAACAAACTTTTATTATCTCAGAATTTCTGTGGGTTGGGAATGTGGGAATGACTGAACTGGTTGATTCTGGCTTAGTGTCTTTCATGAGGATGCAGCCAAGATGTTGGCTGGAACTTCAGTCATCTGACTGACTTAGCTGGGACGGAGAATTTGCTTCTGGGATGTCTCACTCATGTGGCCACAAATCCTTACTATGTAGGCCTCACTAACAAGGCAACTGGCTTCTCTTGGAGCAAGTGATCCAAGAGAGAGCAAGGAGGAAGCTGCGATGCCATTT
This sequence comes from Cephalopachus bancanus, assembly GCA_027257055.1. Classification (NCBI taxonomy): domain Eukaryota; kingdom Metazoa; phylum Chordata; class Mammalia; order Primates; family Tarsiidae; genus Cephalopachus; species Cephalopachus bancanus. The sequence goes on from JAPVLO010000235.1 coordinate 1,951,154, forward strand.
TTGACCTAGTGATACACCATTCCTTATGCCTTTTTTTTTTTTTTTGAGATGGTCTTGCTATGTTGCCCAGGCTTGAGTGCAGTGACTATTCACAGGTATGATTATAGTTCACTGTATCCTCAAACTCTTGGACTTAGGCTGTTCTCTTGCCTCAGCCTCCTGAGTATCTGGGATTACAGACATGTGCCACCACATCCAGTTAAATTTTGATTGCTTTTTTGTAGATATGGGGTCTTGCTATGTTGCCCATGCTGGTCTTAAACTGCTGGGCTCAAGCAGTCCTTCTTCTTCACCCTGCCAAAGTGCTAGGATGACAGATGTGAGCCACCATGCCTGATTTTTTTTAAAAGGCTGAACTGATTTTTTTTAAAAGGCTGAACTGATTTTTTTTAAAAGACTGAACTGATTTTTTTTAAAGGCACATTAATAATAGCAGCTTAGCTACCATGCTGTACTATGTTTTTTTGTTAAGTCCTATGCAATGGGTTTTATGTGTACTTTGTGTTTTGAATGCCTTCTGCATATCTTCAAGGAAGAGATGGCCTTTTTACTACTTGGAATGTTCAAAGAGATTGAGTAATTTGCTCAAGCTACCTTACAGCTAAGGAAAGGATAGAGTGGATGGTGCCAGATTTCTAGTTCAAATCTGGCTTTAAAGCCTACTATGTTTCTAAGATACCAGATGATTTCTGTTATTTTGGATTGAATGTTGTTATACCTTTTAATTCTATTGGACTTTAGAGCTAGTTAACAGGCAAAATTTTGTTTGTTGTGTATAGTCCTGGGACTGAAAAGGAGCTGGAACGACTCTTCCTAGGTAGCAAGGATTATATCTAATCTGTTTGACCTAAGAGGATAATTGTGTATTTCGTTTGCTTAAATAAACAGAATAGGATATTGTATAGTTTTGATTTATGTACACAGAGCTGGTGGCCCTGGCCAAAATTATTAAGAAAGCTAAGTTTGCATTTTTACCCACTATCTCCTTTTTGAGTTTTTTTTCCATTTTCGGGACTCTTAGGCTTTTTTGTGATGTTCGTAGGTCCTGCTTGCTAATGAGAAACATACTTTAATGAATCAATTTACAATAATAACACAGGGTAATCATTAGTGGTAGGTGTTATTGAAATACTATAAAGATATCTTTGCATTTTAATAGAAAACATTGGTTAGTATTCTATTTAAATGAATGAATTGAGTAATTTTAGGCCTTGTTATTTGTGATGGGAAAAAGTTTTTTTGGTTTTTTTTTGAGTTGGAGTCTCACTCTGTCGTCCAGGCTGGAGCGCAGTGGCACACTCACGGCTACTACAGCCTCGACCTGCTGGGCTCAGGTGATACTTCCATTTCAGTCTTCCTGGTAGCTGGAACTACAGGCACCATGCCACCATGCCCAGCTAATTTTTTGGATTTATTGTAGAGATGAGGTCTCACCAAGTTGCTCAGTTTGGTCTTGAACCCATGAACTTAGACAGTCCTCTCACCTCCCAAAGTGCTGGGATTGGAGGCGTGAACCACTGTGTCCAGCCTGGTAAAAAAAATTTTTTAGTAGAGTGCCCTGATATTACCCATTAATCATTATACACTTAATGGGTAATATGACACTTTATGTGCATTCCAATACTATCTTTAAATGCACAAAGTTTACATACTTCTTTTATGTGAGATGTTCAATTGCAGTAGATACCTCTGTATTTTGTATACTTTATTTATGTAGTATCATAGCATTGGAGGGAGCATCACCAAGTTATTTGTTTCAGGCTACCTGTTAGGTTGGTTAGGGCTCAGACTACTTGTATCAGTTTAGAAACAGTTTACAAGAATGAAACAGTCCTTGAAACTTCATTTAGTATGAAAATGAAGTGTGATCTAATTTGTGTTTTACTTTTATTTTGGGATTCCTTATGCCATAGGAAAGATAAATAATTTGCCCTTTTGTTAGTATTTACTGAGATCTGTGTGTCAATTACTTAGTTTTTAATTGTTAAGGAGATAAGTGACTTTGAAATTGGGAAGCCTACAAAAAGTATCTAAGATAATTTGTTACACATGTGCACAAACCAAAGAGCTGTGAAGTTTTCAAGTTAAGTATATTTTCTGTAACTGTTAATGCTGATAACTTAGCAAGTTTGGCCTATGGGTAAGCAGTGTAGAAATGTGATTGCACAAAGTACATAATTCACAGAATTTCTGGTATATAGTAGTGCTGCTGTGTGGTAATATGTGCATAGTCTTACTTGATGATGAAGAGAATGTATGTTGATGGAGTTTTGAGGAAAGCTATAAAGTTGATTTGTATTCTAACACTTAAAACCATGAAGATTACAGAAAAAGAATTGTGATTACATACAGAATACTTTAATATAATGATCTGAAGATATGGGAATAGTTTTTATACATCTTTGTATAAAATGTATACTTCGTTATTGCATGAGGGATTTGAGTATGATTAAATTTTTTTCTTTCATTTTTGTTGGAACTGGAATTGGGCTGTTAAAATGTTGAATAGTGTCTTTACTTTTTTAAACCAAGAATACTGTGTTGAGATCTGTTTACTTCTTGAACTCCAGCACATGAGAACCAAATATTCTTGAGGGTATTAAAAAGTCTCTTTGACCCTGAATACATCGGAAATACTTGCTTGTCTTTGACAATGGCTCATAATTATGTACTTTTTATAATGATGCATTTATTTCATTCATGTATGAGACAAATATATACTGAGAGACTGCTATATATTAGGAATTTTGTTTGGTATTGCTCACTCAAAGAAGTAGGGCAAGCCTGTCCTTAAGGAGCAGTTGTTTAATTGAGGAGACAGACTCTAAACTGATAATTACAATATGATATGATAAGTGCTAAGATACAAGGGTAGTCATTTCAAACAGCATTTATTTAGAATTTTCTGTATTGTTAGATATTCTACTAAAAATTATTATAAATATTCCAAATCTCATACTTAATACAAATCTCACACTTAATACAGTTTCTTAGCTTGATGGTAGAATTTTTTTGTTTGTTTGTTTTTTAGTTGGAGTCTCACTCTGTCACCTGGGCTAGAGTGCAGTGCACACACACGGCCATTGCAGCCTTGACCTGCTGGGCTCAGGCAATCCTTCCATCTCAGCCTTCCAAGTAGCTGGAATTACAGGCATGTGCCACCATGTCCAACTAATTTTTGTTTGTTTGTTTTATTGTAGAGACAAGGTCTCACCAAGTTGTCCAGGCTGGTCTCAAACTCCAGGGCTCAGGCAGTTCTCTCGCCTCTACCTCCTGGTGCTCACCTCTACCTCCCGGTGCAGTGAGCCACTGTACCTGGCCTTTGGTTGTATTTTTAAGCTTAATAAATACTTAATAAGCAAATAAGCAAAAGAAAGAAAGAAAGAAAGAAAGAGCCCTACATTATATTGTACAGTGTTATCATGTTGCTCCAAATAATCAAAATCAAATACAATGCCAGGATAAGCTATGGCACTTCACAGCTAGGTCTTCTCAAGTCATAAGTAGTGTTGTATAGACATATTCAAATTTAAGCTTGATAAAGAAAAACTTTTATTTTCCACAATTCTGTTCAACTTATCAGGTGATACTTGCTGTGGAAGATTGAGAGAGTCCTGGAAGGAGATTAGCCAGTATACTGCACTTTCTTGAGGACCTGTGGGCAGGTGTACAAATGGGAACTGGAGGAATTGTTACCAACCAGTACATCCCAACTCTGCTTTTCTGAGTTAAATCAGATAATTCTTGCTGAGGTGGGGTAGTATTGGGGGATTTAGGGTAAGCCATGATGATAAAGGCTCTCATCTATATTTCCCTTCCGCTACCACCTGGGGCCATCTTTCTGCTACCTGTTATTAATATAAATTAAACATGAAGAAAAATAGAAGATGAAAAGTAGAAGGTAATGGACCAAACAAACAAACAAAAACTGGGAGTAATAAGAAGAAAGAAAAATAAGGGATGAAATAGAAGAGGTTTTAAATAAATATGAGCCGATACTTTAAAAATATATAGAAACGATCAGATTCTTTCATCTTTCCATCCTGGCGTCTTCCTGCATCTGGGTCCATCTTTTCCTCTGTTCTTCTTGTTCAGATAAAGAAAACGTTCCTCTGTCTGTTAGAAGCTAGTTTCTGTACATGTATATGCTCTGAATTGAAGTGAAATTTTAAAAATCTTATGTATTAAACATTGTGTACTTTACATTGTATTCTTTCATGGTCTTTTCTAACACAAAGGGTCATCTTTCTTGTTAAGAAAATTGTCCTCAGATTTGATAGGACTATTTATAAGTGATAACAAAATAGTGCCTTTGTTTGGATTTCTCCAGAAGCAAACCCTGGGTAAAGATTCAAGGGCAGATAGTTTATTTGGGAAATGATAGAAAACATTGTCAGGGAAGAGAGAAAGGAAAGGAATGGAAGCCAATGGAGGGCATTATCCTGATGGTTACCACTTGGGCATCTGGAGCTCACTCGTGTTGTAAACCTCTCAGAGACCAAAGAAAGTATCCCTCAGAGATATCTCGAGCCAATGGCAAGAAAGGCTTGAATATTTATCCACCAACTTCCTGGCCATCATTGATATTAACTCTCTGGCTTCCATTTCTAGGAATGCAAGCTAATTAAGCAAGGTCCTGCAGACAGAAAGCAGCCCTCAGCAGAGTGTCTCACAGGTGTTCGTAAATGAGCAGTTGTCTTGTGTAGTGGTGAATGCCAGCAGTATATGAGCAAGACACCAATACCCTTGGCTGCCAGTAGCACACATTTATACAGTATATTATCTACCATGTGCCAGATATGGTTCTAAATGCTTTACATATATGAATTCATCAGTTCCCACAATATAATTCTGTGAGATAGGTTTTATTAGTGTCTTTTTTTTGTATAACAGCCTCTCTTCCTTTGGGTAGATACCTATTAGTGGGATTGCTGGATCAAATGGTAGATAGACTTTTAATTCTTTGAGAAATCTCTATATAGATTTTCATAGAGGTTGTACTAATTTATATTCCCACCAATAGTTTAGAACTTCTTTTCTTTTTTTTCTGGGAGAAGGGTGGGAAAAACATTCAACTTAAGGTCTCAGAGCTTGAGAGGGGTGAGATTCTGGGTAGAGAAAAAGGAATCTACACAGGAAGTTTTCCTGATGCAGAGTATCAGCACCCAAGAGAAAGGTACTGTACCCCAAAGAGATAAGTAGGCTGTTTTCCTGTCTGGTGGGAAGTGGGAAAAGAAAGACATTGCACTTAGCTTATCTTTCTAGTTTCAGGCCACTTTCCCCACCCCCTAATACACACATAAACACTTGTGTTTTCTTACAAGAAACAAGGAAAATAAAATTATAGGCCTAATGGAAGGCCACTTTCCCCGCCCCCAACACACACATAAACACTTGTGATTTCTTATAAGAAACAAGGAAAATAGAATTACAGGCCTAATGGAAGAGAGCAAGCTGGGCAATATGCTGGAGCAGGAGCAGGGTAAGAAAGACATATATCTCGGAGATGACTCATACAGAGCATGGGGAGAGGGCCTAACCAAGCAAGAAATATGTGAAGAATAATGGGGGCCCAGCATCACTGTTGGAGACTATATAAAGGAAGGAAACTAGAATGGCCTCTGTGATGATGGGTAAGAAGTGGAGGTATTCTCAACACATCTGACAAAGGACTAACATCCAGAATCTGTAAAGATTTAAAATTTAACCTTTGACCTCTTTTAGGGCTTCGGATGCTGCTCCAGTAATGGATCAAAGGAAGAATGACAGCATTGTCCCTAGTATCACTCAATTAGAAGATTTTCTTACAGAACACAATTCCAATGTTGTTTGGCTCCTTGTTGGTAAGTAGAATATATTTTCTTGTACTTTATTGTGTTTTATGTATGAATTAACAACTGTTAGATATTAGGCAGTGGTTGACTGAAATTGGAACACTTATATTACCATTTATTTATTTTTAGGAAAGAAGATTTTAATTATCTGTTTTTTGAATATTTGTTCTGGAAACTGCTCTGGAATGCTCTTTACTTTTTCTTAGACTGCTTCCTAGGCTGCTTTCCTGTCTGATGGGAAGTGGGAAAAGAAGAAAGACACTGCACTTAGCTTATCTTTCTAGTTTCAGATCACTTTCCCCACCCCCTAACACACACATAAACACTTGTGTTTTCTTACAAGAAACAAGGAAAATAGAATTACAGGCCTAATTAATCTTTTAATCTCTTTCCTCATTCCTTGTGTACTTGGCAGTTGACTTTGCTATTCATAATTTTTTTGTACAATATTCTGTAAGTTTTCTAGGTATATACAAATAATTCAAAGGAATGTATGACCAAATAGCAGCAAGAGAAAGAGAAAGGGAAGGAAAATGAGTGCATGAGGGAATGAATATGAATGAATGGGGGGAGAAATACAGAAATAATGCCAGGGAAGGAAGAGATAATAACTATAGGCTGTTATTGTCCATGAAGTTTTCATGGAAGAGCAGTATTTGATTTGAATTTTGACTAGGAATTGGAGATGTAGAGAGGAAATTAGTAATGTAAGATGGGAAAAGAGCAGAAAGGGGGTAATTTGTTGAGCATCTTCTGTGTGCCAGATATCACAGGCATTTTACATATATTGTCTCTTTTAATGCTTAGAGCAACCTTGTGAAGGTAGGTTTTATTCTTTTTCTTTTAATGTGTTGAGTAACTGAGGCCCATAGAGATTAAGTAATTTATATGGTTACACAGCTGGTTTTCTTCTGAGCACAAGCCTTATGCTTCTTTCATAACACTACAGGATGTGGGGTGGGGATATGAGGTAAAGTGCAGATAAAAGGAATAACAATTGTTCATGCTTTGTAGGTGGAATTAGCTTACTATTTAAACCTTGAGTTCTATATTTTCTATTTGACCGAAATGAGCTATTGGAAATCATCATTAAGGAAAGCCACAAAAGTAAAATGAAATGCTAGATATTAGTATGAAATAGAACTTCATCAAAGCAGCATTGGAGATTACCTTTTAGCTTAATTAAGGGCAGAATTCTTATTTCTCATCCCTTTCTTGTAGCGTAGAGTTTCTCTGACTTTTTCCTGCTTTCTATAAATCCTTTCATTAAGGAAAAAACTGTAACAGTAACAAGCAAAAAAACATTGAATGATTGTTTAATCCCTCTGTTTGACTAGTGGCTTTATGATGTTGAAGGGGATGGGGATGAGGGAATATGATATGAAGAGAACACCATTTGTTGCATACTAAAAGCATACTTCCTCAGCAAATGCCTGTTGCCTTTCTCTGAGGGATTCATAACAACCTACTGTTGACAGAGTAATTTATAGTAAACATTTGTACAAAATGACTTCAAGCTTAAAACACAATGGCATATAATCAAAATAATTTTTGAAAAATTTTTCTAGAAATAATTCTTATGGGCAAATCATATTTGCTACGTCAAAGCTGTTATTATCAACCTAAGCTACCCTGAGAAATGTATTAAGTTTTGACTCTTAGTGACTGTTTTGTTTTGTCTATATTAAATACTTTTTTAAAAGTTGAGGACTTAATGTGATGTTGCTAAAAGTTTATGTTTTGTTTCACATTACTTTCTCATAATTTAGAAGTGGTTATATTTTCAAAAAGGATATGTAAGAGAAAATTTACTATCAAAACAATACTTTCCTTGTTTTGTCTTGTGTATATACTTGGCTTGGTTTTTTTTGGAACTAGGAATTCTATAGAAGTCTATACATTTTTCATTAAAAAAATTTGAAATTTAGACTGTCATTAACTGTAGCTTATTCAGTGACATCCTTTAAAAGTAAATTATTGTCTTATCAATTACAGCAAAATATCTAGTATCAGGTGGTCTATTTTGGGCTAGAATTCCAACTTCTTTTCTATTACTTTTTTAAAACAGAAATTGCTAATTTAAAAAACAATGACAATTCTCTGATTTAAAGTTATCAACTTTCTTTTTTTTTTTTCCCCAAGTACCTATAGCCTCTTTCAGGAAGTAACTTGAGGATGAGCTTATGTGTGAGTTTTTGGCCTAAAAAAAGGTGGATGTGTTTCAGAATATTCAACAACATGGGCTTTCTCCTCCTAGAATGTCTTCACATGTGTTTAGTAACAAAACAATTCAAAACTGTGAAAAGGAAACAGAAAAGGGAAAGCAGATATACTTGAAACACTGCTCTAATTGATCTGATTGGAATCTGTGGTTTTCAGGATAATGAATGAGAGAAAGAGGAAAGTTGGATAAAGTAGAATCAACCTCTCGTTTTAAAATTTCAAGTATTATAAGTGAACAGATTACCATATGAAAGTAAACCCTATCATTTCTGAATATTTTTTTCCTCTCAACAGCTACCATTTTGTCCTGTGGGTGGATTATTTACCTCACATATTATAATTCTCGGAATGTTGGTCTTATTTTAACACTGGTTCTTAACAGATTATACAAACATGGCTATATCCATATTGGTAAGTTTGAGTTAATGCTGAATTTTTTTCTTCCATGTAATCATCAGATGTCTAATCTGGTTTTTCTATGTTGTTGTTGTTGCTATAACTGAATACTTGAAACTAGGTAATTTGTAAAGAAAAGGAATTTATTTTCTTTTCATTTGATTTGGGGGCCTCACTCTGTTGCCCAGGCTGTAGTACAGTGCATTGGCATGATTATAGCTCACCACAACCTCAATCTTCTGGGCTCAAGTGATCCTCCCACCTCAGCCTCCTGAGGGGCTGGGTCTACAGGTGTGCACCATCACACTCAGCTAGTTTTCTTTATTTTTTGTAGAGAAGAAGTCTCTCTGTGTTGCTTGGGCTGATTTTGATCTCCTGGGGTCAAGCGTTCCTCTTGCCTCGGCCTTCTAAAGTGCGAGGATTGTAGCATGAGCCGCCATGCCTGGCCAAGAAAAATTTATTTCTTACAATTCTGGAAGCTGAGAAGTCCAAGGTTGAGGGAGTACATCTGGTGAGGGCCTTCTTGCTGGTGGGGACTTCCTGAAGAGTCCAGAGGCAGCACAGGGGTTGCATGGTAACATGGTAAGGGGGCTGAGCATGCTTACCAGCTCTCTCTCTTCTTATAAAGCCACTAGTGCCCCACCCTCATAGCCTCATTTAAGCTGAACACCTCCCAAAAGCCTCACCTCTCAAATATTGTAGTTGGATTTCCCAGCCTTCTTACACAGTTACAGTGAGGATTAAGTTTCAACATGAGTTTTGGAGGAACAATAGCAGATGTGTATTATAAATTTATATTTTTATAAATGACAACTTTAGAAATTTACCTTTGCCTCAAGAAGGTTATAAAACAGTCTAACTGGAAATTTTCTCACATAGCACTCCATGACTCCATGATAATATCCACTTGTTTATGTTTTTTACTTCATTCTTACTTGAAGTGTTTCCACAGTAACTTTTCAGTTTTTTTCCTTTTTTGCTTATAAAAGATGCTCAGGCTGGGTGAAGTGTCTCATGCCTGTAATTCCAGCAGTTTGGGAGGCTGAGGCAGGAGTATCGATTGAGGCTAGGAGTTTGAAGCCATCCCGGACAACGCAATAGGAACCTGTCTCAAGAAATAAAAAAAACTTAGCTGGGTCTGGTAGTGCAAGACTTTAGTCCCAGTTACTCAGGAGGGTGAGGTGGGAAGATTGTTTGAGCCCAGGTGTTTGAGACTGAAGTGAACCATGATTAGACCACTACACTCTAGCCTCTAACCTCTCTAGTCAGACAGAGTGAGACCTGATTTTTTTTTTAAAAATGCGTATTAGAAGAATTTGAAAAAATTAGGTTGGGTGCAGTGGCCTATGTCTATAAGTCCCAACACTTTGGGAGGCCGAGGTGAGTGGATTGTTTGAGCCCAGGAGTTCAAAACCAGTCAGGGAAACATAGCAAGACCCATCTCTACCAAAAAAAAAAATTAACTGGGCATGGTAGTATTTGCCTATAGTCTCAGCTACTCGGGAAGCTCAGGTAGAAGGATTGCCTGAGTCCAGGAGGTTGAGGCTGCAGTGAGCCATGATTTTGCCACTGCACTCTAGCCAGAGTGACAGAGTGAGACCCTGACTCAAAAAAATAAAAAAGAATTGGAAAAATTTATATATATTTTATATATATGAATCCACTATTCAAAGAAAAATTTTAATGCTTAGTGTAGTGTTTGCCATTTAAAAGAATAATCCATAGTTAAAAAATCTGTAACTCCAAGCTGGAATCATCTTAGGAATTTCATTTTGTGACCTAGTTTATTAGTTTAATTTCAGATGACTTATAAGTGGGAAGTTTCCAGGAATAGGAGGGTATATTGTAAGCTATGTGCTTTGGAAAACTCTAAACCAGTGGGAAACAGAGGGGGAGGTGACTGGATAAAACCATTCTAACTTGCCTTATAGATGAGTTCCTCATAAATAAACAAAATGAATACAACTTCTCTCAAATGAAAGTAGTCTTTCATTATTTTGAGGCAATGGCTGGTTCCTGAAGTCACCCAAAATAATGGAGAAAATGGTGAATTAGTCACTGCTTTGGGTTTACTAAATGGCAGAGCACAGTTAAGGGAATTATCCATATGAAGCAACTACTTAAATTAATGTCCTCATATGGTTATTTAGCAACTCAGTTCATAGTGATAATACATATGGCATTTTTTGTTAAATTGGGGAAAGAATGATGGAAAATTAGTAAGGCTGTAAGGATATAAGGAATTATTGAATAAATTGAATAGATTGTTTTAAGCTTTAAGGACTCTCTCTACTATTTATTAAAACAATTACATTAATTGTGTTGTATTCTTCCTACAACAGGTTCCTTCTCTTTCTCTGTTCTTTCTGGAAAAGTCATGGTTCGTGAAATTTATTACATTACAGAAGACATGTCTATCAGGTAACAAATAACAAAAAAGAATCATCTTAAATATACTTTAAAAATACTATAAAAATGTTCTGATTATGACATTTAATATAACTTGCTTCTTCAAATAAAGCCATAAATAAAAAATTGTTTTCTCAGTAAATCATACTCTATGAATTGATAGTTTAAAATGCTTTTATCAATGGATTATTTTAGCTAAGGTTTGGACTGGTAAAAAGTTAATCAAATAGCATTTTGTAGAAATGAATGATCTCATTTCATTTCTAGATGAAAAAGTGAGCCATTAAATTACCTGAACATTTATGGTGGTCATTTGTTTTGTACACCAGGGTTCAGGGATGTTGATAACTTTCATCCGTTAACTGCTTACCAGAGATACTAAGTTTATGGAATTGTTTAGCATTCATTAGCAACTCTAATAGGAAACACAAATCTGAATGTAATATGTTTGAGGTATTCCCTCTTCTGTAAGCATTGAAAGGGAAGCATACTCTAGTTTTGTGATTTTCTTAAAATTTATGACTTAGAATTCAAAAGTTTTTAGTTAGTTGAGAGGTACTAGGGTTTGTCAGCACTCATTCTTCACTTAAAACTGTGGTAGATGCTGGACACAGTGGCTCACACCTGTAATCCCAACATTTGGGAGGCCAAAGCAGGAGGCTCACTTGACTAGCCTGGGCAACATAGTGAGACCCTGTCTCTACCAAAAGAGACCATCACCAACAACAGCTGCAGGAGACTACTTCTGCACCAGTTTAAAATTCTTTCTAAATCAAAAGTAAAAAATCAAAGTAGAGTATAAGTTCATCCTTTTTGAATATGAAGTAGTAGATCATTTGTAGAAATGAAGGAATATCTTTAAAAGTTTCCCCCGAGTGTGCTAACATCCCCTCTTCTAGATTTGGCTTATTTACATAATTTTTATATTTAAAAAATACCATTTAAAAAGGAAAGTATTTCTCTGTTAGTACACCATTTTCCTGTTAAATGTAATCTAGAATTACATTTTACCTAATTGGAATAATCTAATATTTTAAGGCAACATATTGTATATGATACATATATACAATTTTATTTGCCAATTAAAAAATAAATTTAAAAAAGAATCTGATTAAGAACTATGCATAATCTCTTTTCCTTTTTTAAGTGGAAGATGATGAAATACACTTTATAACTCTGTGTTCTCAAAAAGATATGTGTTTGTGTATGCCAGTGTCCTTTTGAGAATTTTGTCTCCTTATTCGTTGTCAATTGCCTTCCTTTTATAATGACTAAGAAATGAGTTAAGCAAATTGTTACTTAAGTTCTCATTTTAAAATCTGTCTTATTTAGAATTCAAGATGGATTTATCATTTTTCGGTGGTGGAAAATGTATAACCCAAAGCAGAAGCAACATGGTGAGTTTTCATTTTCATCTGAGTTTAAAATGCTCAGTCATATAATCAGAATTTTTATTATGGATATTTGAATATTTCACATTTTATAGTAGATATTTTTAAAAGCCCTGGAGTTTACAAAACTCTGATTTTATCACTTCTTGGTTGAAGATCCTTTTCTTTTGTGGGCTAACCTAGGAATCGTTTATAATTTTATTCTTACAGGAAAATAGGTTTAAAGTTACATAAGTTTTTAAACTTACCACAAGTTTGAGCCAGCCAAAATTACTTCAGATTTCACCATTACTTCACTATTATTTATTCTTTTTTCTTTTTACTGTAATCTCCTTGCCTCTGCATAGCTTTTCCTTCTCATATATAATATATAATATACTCTTGCTTGATGAGGCTGGCATTAATAAGTTAGTATTTGTTGTCTATAGTATTAATGAAATTAGAATGATTAGAAATTGAAATGACCAGCAAATTTCATGTCTGGAAAAAAAATACTTCCACAGCTAGAGTTCATTCAGAAGTTTGAACAGATGGTGAGTTTTATCATTTTATAAAGTATTCTGAGGGATTTTGTAATAGACCTTTGCAGTTTCGAATCTGTGATTTAGAATGGCAATGTGTTATTAACGGTCTCTACTCTGATTTTTAGAATATCAGTTGTTAAATCAGCATTTTTACCTTGTAGCAATTGCTACAAGTATTTTTACAGGAAGAAATTGTTTTTAGATAGTCAATATATTAGTGCATTGGGAATCTTTTAAATTTTGCCTTGTCATAAATATGAATACATTCTAAATTTTGAGTCACTTTTCTACACTGCCATTCATGTTAACTTTTGTAGAATATATATTCTTTTTTATTTTTTTTAATTTTAAAATTTAAATATATAGGGTACAATTCAGGGTTCGGTATACAAATGTTCATTATGCAGGTACCCTTGTTGATGAAGTATTTTTGACTATTTTTTATATTTTATTTGACTGTAAACCTTAAAGATGGCATTTAAGTAAAAATGTCTTACGTGCTTATACTGCAGAGATGGCTAAAACTTATTCCTAAGAGCCAAGTCCTTTTGAGTTTAGTCTTGACTTTTGGCACGTTCACTTAACTTTGAGCAGGCCTAGTATTTGTGCCTTTGATTTCATTTGTACAATATCTGGTTTGTTTCTTAGAAAGATTTACTTTAGGAGCATATTTTCCCCTACATATCATGTTACTATTAATTTTGCAGTTTATTCATTACATAATTTGCTCTTTCAACTTAATTTTTTTTCCTTTTATAAGTTTAATTAATAATACAAGCTACATTGTAAACAAGATTACGTAGTGCTGAGATTTAAATTCTCTTTGTTTATAGCTGGTTTATGATTTTAAAAGAGAAAGGTACCTTTTTGCATACTTATATTAGAAATTTTATTCAAAATTATTTTCAGTGTTTAGGGTGTTCATGTGAATAGTTGAAACTAAACTGTAGGGCAAGGGTGTTCAACCTTTTGCCTTTAAGTAAAGAGGAATTATCTTGGGCTGCACATAAATTATATAGTTAGTATATATACATAATAAGACTTCTCAAGGTGCTTGTTAGAAATATTTGTTTTAACATTATGTTAAAAGATTCTGTGAGGCCGCGTTGGTCTGCAGGCCATAGATTGGACATGCCTGCTATCGGGGGTCCTGAGGTTGGAAAGTAGAGGAGGAGGCCTATTTGACCTCACATCCCCGAACCCAGGCTGTGTATCTCAGGAGTCCAAGGAAAACAGTTTGAAAACAATCAGTCTTCTCAAAACCCCTCATCAATTTGGAAATAACATATACTTTCAAAACCCCTCATTTTGCAGATGAAGAAACAGAAACTTCTGTGATTGTAACTTGTAGAGTCAGAGCAAAAACATAGATCTGCTAACTTCTAGTCTAATGTTCCTTATAGTATAAAACAGCATTGTCAAATGTGGCCCAAATAAGTCCTTTGGAAATTTTTATAGACACCGATTGCTGCATATGGGAGTAATAACATAATATCCAGAGGCAAGTAACAGTTTTAAAGATAAACCTCATGGGATTGCCTAATTTAGAATTTTCTTAGACATGAGGACTACAGTCTTTTATTGTTTACAGCTTTTTTTTTTTTTGAGGAATATAGTCACTTCATTTTGTCATGAAATATTACATCGCTTTAAAGTAAATTGGTTGTCTAGAGTATATGTATGAAATCAAAAGTAACTGACCCAAGTGTTTCATGAAAGAGTTAGTTTTTGGAAAAATCTTTATTTAACAGGTATTTGCTTGACATTCACTTTATTGATCATTGTGTTAAGGTGGGAGGGGAATTAAAAGAAGAAAGGGAAATGGGTGCCACTTGAATCCATTTGGTGGAGTGGATGCATATAACAACCAAAATTAAAGGAGAAAGTGAACAGTGAATATGGGTTGAGGAATAACACCAAGAACCACCCTCAGCATTTCTAACTTTGATACAGACCACTTGGTATGGTCCTAACAAGGCCGTAGTTTGATGATGTTTAGAGTTCTGCCCATTTGTTAGGAAGCAGAATGGTAAATAAAGGACTGTTGGAAGTATTCTGTTCCTTCAGCAGCATGCATGATGGTGACAGTGAGTAGGAATGTGTCAGACATACGTGGAGGGGAGGATAGCACGGACGAAATAACTGGTTTCACTAAAGACACTGAGGTTGCAAAATGGGTGTGTTTAGAAATTAGCAAAACATTCAGTTTTTTGGTAAATGTAAGGTAAAGCAATAATAGGAGATGATTTGGAACCTGTTTTATGAAGGACTTTGAACACCTGACAGGCACAGCTAGTAAAGGTTTTTGGGCAGGGGAGTGACATGAACTTAGCTCCTTTGAAAGGACATAGCAAAAAATTAATTACTACTTCAGATTCATACACCTCAGATAAATATAAATATAAATAGCTTAAATATTGGCCTTTCTTTGACTGACTGTCCCCTTCATTTCTCTCAGTGTCTTGAACTATTTTTGTCATCCTTTTAATGTCAGTATATTTCCCTCTCTATTTACTTTCTGAAATTGTAGCACAGAAATGTTGTAATTTTTGGCTTTTTACTTAAATTATTTTGTCTTGATTTTCCTTTGTGTGTGGGGGGTAGATGATTTTCTTTTTTTTTAATTTTTAATTTTAAATATGTGGGTTACAATTCAGGTTTAGGTATACAGATGTTCGTTATGCAGGTACCCTTGTTGATGAGGTGTGCCCCCCCTCCCCACTGGCAGTTTCCCACTACTGCCAATCCCTTTCTTATAGTATTACTATAGTTGTTCAAGTTCCATTTATGAGTGAGAACATGTGATACTTGGTTCTTTGTTTCTGTGATAGATCACTCAGTATTATAGCCTCTAAGTCCATCCAAGTTGCTGTGAAGTTCATGATTTTGTTCTTCTTTATGGCTGTGTAATATTCCATCATGTATATGTACCACATGTTTTAAAATCCAGTCTTCTTTTGATGGGCAGCGTGGTTCGTTCCATGTTTTTGTTATTGTAGATAATGCTGCAGAAACATACATGTGCAGGTATCTTTTTCATAGAGTTTCTCTGGGTGTATTCCCAGTAGGGGGATGTGGGGTTGTATGGAAGGTTGATTTTTAGATCTTTTAGGAATCTCCAGACTGTTTTCTACAGAGGCTGTACTAGTTTACACTCCCACCAACAGTGTAGAAGTGTTCCCTCTGCGCTGCATCCTCTCCGGCATCTGTTGTTTTTTGAGTTATTAATGATGGCCATCCTGGAGTTAGGTGCTACCTCAGTGTGGTTTTAATTTGCATTTCTTTGATGACTAGTGAGGCTGAGTATTTATTCATGTATCTGTTGGCTGCTCTTATGTCTTCTTTTGAGAAATGCCTATTCATATCTTTTGCCCACTTTTTAATGGGACTGTTTGTTTTTTTCCTTTCAGCATATTTGAGTTTCCTGTAGATCCTAGATGTTAGACCTTTGTCAGATATACAGTTGGCAAATATGTTTTTCCCATTCTGTGGGCTGTCTCCCTGCTCTCTTGACAGTTTCTTTTGCTTTGCAGAAACTTGTCAGTTTGATGAGGTCCCACTTGTCTATCTTCTCTCTTATGGCATGGGCACTTGGAGTTTTGTTCAGGAATTGGTTGCCATTTCCGATTTCCATAAGGGTGCCTCCTGCATTTTCTAAGGTTCTTAAAAGTTTGAGGTTTGACGTTTAGGTCTTTAATCCATATAGAGTTGATTTTTGTGTATAGTGATAGGTAGGGATCTTGTTTTAATCTTCTCCATGTGGTCAGCCAGTTTTCCAAGCACCATTTACTAAATAGGTTCTCCTCTCCCCAGTGGTTGATATTGGAGGCTTTGTCGAAGATGAGTTGGTTGAGAAATTGAGGTTTTGCTTCTGGAATCTATTTTGTTCCATTGGTCTATATGCCTATTTTGTACCAATACCAGGCTGTTTTGATTATTGTAACTTTTTTTGTTGTTGTTTTGTTTTTTTGGTTTTTTTGAGTTGGAGTCTCACTCCGTTGCCCAGACTGTAGTGCAGTCTCGCCTGCTGGGCTTCAGTGATCCTTCCGCCTCAGCCTTCCGAGTAGCTGGAATTACAGGCATGTGCTACCAAGCCTGTCTGATTTTTTGATTTATTGTAGAGATGAGTTCTGCTGCCCAGGCAGGTCTCGAACCTGTGGGCTCAGGCAATCCACTCACCTCAGCCTCCCAAAGGCGCGGGATTACAGGCTGAGCCACCAAGCCCGGTTTATTGTAACTTTTTAATAAAGCTTAAAGTCTGTGAGTATGATGCCTCCTGCTGTTTCTTTTTTTTGCTGAGGCTTCTTTTTTTTTTTTTGCTGAGCATTGTTTTGACTATTCATGGTCGTTTATGTTTCCATATGAATTCATGTGTTGTTGTTCCCAGGTCTGAGAAGAATACTAGTAATTTAATGGGCATTGTGTTAAATCTGTAGATTGCCTTGGGTGCATGAACATCTTAACAATGTTCATTCTTCTAATCCTTGAGCATGGGATATTTTTCCATTTGTTTGTGTCGTCTTTGTCTTCTTTGAGCAGTGTTTTGTAGTTTTTGCTGTAAAGGTCTTTGACTTCTTTCCTTAGGATTTTCAATTAAAAAAGGCTTCCACATCTCTATTTTACAATGTTACAGGTTGGTAGACTTTATCAATGATCACTTTTGCAATTACTAATTATTTGCCCGTAGTTTTACCTGCATTATAATGTTTAACTCTGTGTGTTCATCAAGAGGAGCAAAGGAAATGTGCTTCCATGTCCTTTTAACATAAATTTTTTGTTACAGAGGATGATATTCTTCTGAGTTGGAGTCTCACTGTGTCACCAGGCTGGAGTGCAGTGGCACACTCACAGCCACCACATCCTCAACCTGCTGGGCTCAGGTGATCCTTCTGCCTCAGCCTTCCAACTAGCCAGAACTACAGGCACGCACCACCACGCCTGGCTAATTTTTTGTTTTATTGTAGAGATGAGGTCTTGCCAAGCTGCCCAGGCTTGTCTTGAACCTATGGGCTCAGGCAGTCCTCTCACTTCAGCCTCCCAAAGTGCCAGGATTATAGGTGTGAACCACTCTGCCCTGCCGAGGATGTTATTCTTAACAGCATGCTTACACATGCCTGGATAGATGGCCACCCAGCCTACTGAGGAGATTGGCAAAGGGCAGTCTATATATAGATAGGGCCAAGGAATTTTAGAATTGCCCTATTAGGAGAAAAGGACATTCAGGTGCCCAAATTCTGTTCCATAAAGTTTAGTTTGGATAATGTTAGCTAGGAGCTCATTAGATTTGTCAGTTGTCCAGTATAGCCCTTTAAAAAAAGTCAAAACAGTGCACATCAAATTTGTTACTGTAGAAGTTTTGTAAATATCCCCTAGGTTGTAAATTAGTAATTTGCTGTAAATGGTTGACTAAAGCCTAGTTACTGAGGTGTCTGTCAAAAATCTTTTTTTTAAAAGAATGGTTATTTTAAGACTTTTTAAAGAAAATAATAGCAAGACCAGTTGCCTCTTAACGTGATGATACATCATAGTGTTTAAATGTATATAGATCTGAATACATAGTCATGCATTCTTTTTAACCAGAAGAAATTCTTACATTAAGAAGTGAAAGGAGCCGGGCTCGGTGGCTCAGCCTGTAATCCCGCGCCTTTGGGAGGCTGAGGTGAGTGGATTGCCTGAGCCCGTGGGTTCGAGACCCGCCTGGGCAGCGAGACCTCATCTCTACAATAAATCAAAAAATCAGTCGGGCATGGTAGCGCATGCCTGTAATTCCAGCTACTCGGAAGGCTGAGGCGGAAGGATCGCCGGAGCCCAGCAGGTCACTGCACTCCAGTCTGGGCGACAGAGTGAGACTCCAACTCAAAAAAAAAAAGAAGTGAAAGGATGATGGTAAATCATGTCCCTTTCTGTTATCTTATCATTTAGATGTTTTAGCCTAGTGTAATTTAGTACTTTAAAATTTCTTACATCTTAATCTTGTTTGTTAAATAAATAAAAATCATTGAACAGTTTTTAAAAGGTCAGTAGACTGTCTTTTCTTTGTATTTAGTATTGATTCTGAGTATTACAAGGCCTTGGCAGCAATTCTGCTCCTAACTTTTTTTTTTTAAACTACAAATTACATGTGTTCCATTATTAAATGTGTCTTTTAAATTTCTCTGTAAAAAAACAAGGAGTCTCAGTAAGCTGTTTGCTCAAGAGACTTGAGCAGTTTTACAACATTAATTTACCTTTTTTCTTTCTGAATTAACTACTTGTTAAGTCAAGACCTTTTATGTTTATAGCTTTTTTTTTTTCCTAACTGTTTTAGAGATGGAGTCTTACCATGTTAATCAGGCTGGCCTCAAACTCTTGGACCCAAACCATTCTCCTGCTTCACACTCCTCAGTAGCTGGAACTATAGGCCCAAATCACCATGTCTGTATAGTTTTTCATATATTGATTATTTTATTAACAAATATTTTTGAGGGACCCATTATCTGAATTCTACCATGTTTGATGATAAGGCATATAGGAAGAGTTCTACTTTCAAGGATAGAGTAATCTTAATGTAGAGATGAGATTTGGAAGAGCCAAGTGATTATACCTTTCTTAAATTATATGTAAATTAAAATTTTCAGTTTTATCCTCAATATCATCAGAGTGAATGAAACTTGAAAACTGCTTTCAAAATCTCTGGGAGGGAAATACCAGTGAGAAATTTAGTGTAATAAGAATTTAATTATTTTGAGTATTGCATTTACACTTTGAATATTGGTCAGTTTTTCACAAAGAAACAACTGGAATTTTAAGTTTTTATTTTTGGGAATTAATAACTTTTTTGCTTTGAAATAGTCATTGCATTCATTAATATAATTGATAATATGTACTTTTATTTTGTGGTTAAGAGGCAGTATTTAGAAACCTGGGTTCTAATCTACTTCTTGCTAGTTGTGTAATTTTAGGTTCTAACTGGTAGGGTTGTTGTGAGGATTAAATGAAATTATGTGACTAGAGTGCTGGGAACAGTGCCTGGAATACAGCAAGAGTTCATTAGAGGTGATCTTCTTTTATTATTCGATTTTCTCACATTCTGAAATGAAAGACTGCCTAAAAAGAATAATGTGAAAACAAATACATTATTTAATTTATATGACT
The DNA here is from genome assembly GCA_027257055.1 of Cephalopachus bancanus. Lineage (NCBI taxonomy): Eukaryota > Metazoa > Chordata > Mammalia > Primates > Tarsiidae > Cephalopachus > Cephalopachus bancanus. The sequence continues at coordinate 1,971,065 of JAPVLO010000235.1, forward strand.
ATTAAGAATTTGAGTTGCAAATAGAAGGAAACTAGTATTTATTTTGTACAGGAATCCTAAAGTAGAGGTTTTCTCTAAAAAAATGAGTCAGAGTGGTTGAGACTCTTGCCTTAAGTCACAACATCAGTAAGTGATATTATAGGGATCCAATCCTACGTTCTATTTCTTCTGTTTACTTCTTTTGTCCAGCTCCTGTAGAATCCAGTGAAGCAGTCCTAAACTTTATTTATTTTTAAAGAAGGGTGTGTGTGTGTGTGTGTGTGTGTGTAAAGTAAATACATTAGTCTGGTAGGAAAATATGTGCATGTCTATAAGTGGGAGGTAGATGCCTTTGAAAAAAGTGCCTATTTTTCTTTTGGAGTGATACTTGTTGGTTTGTGAGGAGACACGCTGTCTGTGGGGATATGCCCCTGTTGATTTGGGATTGTGCCCCTGTCTGTGTGTGGGGTACTTTTGCATGTAGCCTCTGTGTTTGTGCTCATCTCTGAGGGGGATACTGTATGTACACGTGTGGCTCTGTGAAAGTATGGGTGTGTATACTTGTCTTTGTGAATGTTCCTGTGTCTGTGTGCCCAAGTATATGTATGCGCGAGTGCCTATTTCTCTGTGTGTATATACACCTCTGTATATGTGTGCTTTTCCCTGTGTCTTTGGCAACCTGTCTCTTTGCATCTGTTTGTATATGTTGGAGTATAGGTGGGGGAATAGAGTTTTGCCACATGGAATACTCCTGGGGATGGCAGAAGCCTGGGAATATTCACAGAAAAGATCCTGGGCAGAGGCCTTGGAGGAAATACAGGTCATGTAAGCTTGAAGGTCAGCCAGGCCTTAATTTAATATTTACTGTTTAGTCACACAGCTTTCTGGCTGGAATATTATTAATGCAAGTGAAACAAACAGAAACATGGTGGGATGTGAACATTTCTCTTTTAACCAGGCTGGGAGTGGTGGTACACATGTGTAACCCCAGCATGTTGGAAGACTGAGGAGGGAGGGTTGCTTGGGCCCAGGAGCTCAAGACCAGTCTGAGCAATGTAGTGAGACCTTGTCCCAGTCAGTCAGTCAATCGATCAACCAATAAAATAGCAAAACCTTGTCTCAATAAATAAAAAAATAAAATAAAATATGAAACCAAATGGTCCTCTTTAAATTCTGGTAGACTTGCTCTGTGTTCAGTGCTTTTCTAAAGTAATTTTTGGACGGAAAAGAGTGGGTATTTTATTCATTCTTATTTAAAATTAAAACTTATTATTTAATGATTTAACAAATATTTATTGAATTTGTCCTATGTACCAGGCACTGTTTTAGGCACCAGAACACTGAACACAAGGAAAAACTCTTCTCTAGTGAAGTTTATCATTTGGAGAGGCAACAATAAATAATAAATTATGCAAAAAACCCCCAAGCAAGCTGAGTAGTGGAATAGAGAGTGTTGCAGTATTTTGTTATTAGGTATGGAGTGTTTATTAGTGTTATCAACATACATTTAGAGATTAATACCTTTCTGCCATGGTGTCCTTAGCAAATTAATATAGCTATATTCTTATTATATCTGTTGTATTGAAAGGAGAGAAGCTGTTGTGCATGTCCAGCAAGTTAGAGATGAACTTGAGAGCAATTCTGTTTTCATTTTTGTATAGTCACCATTTCTTTGTTCATCACTACTGATCTAATTAGAGATAAGTTTAGGCTCAGAATTTTTCCCATTGCTGCTGCTTCAACTGGCAGACCAGCCTTTATAGCATATTCCTAATGATCAGAGCATTTGTATTCAGGGATCATTAGTAAACTGTTCAATACATAAATTTTGAAAACAAATCATATAAGTAAGTTTGAGGTAAATTTTGATTGAGTTGTTTATGACCTTGAAGAATTATATGATAATTAATTTCTACTTGTGTGGATCTAACTGGGAGTAGAAATTATTCTACTTTGGATTTATTATGGCTCCGTATGTTGGATTTTCAGACATTCTAAAATCTCTTTGTGGGAATTTTGTTTTACTTAGTAGTATGACCAGTAGTAATATGCTCTGTTAATCTTTATGCAAATGAGCTTTTGTATGTACTAAGCAGTATTCTAGGTACCAGGGATACAACAGTGAGTAAAAAAAGTCCTGTCCCTACATAACTTGCTTCATTAAAGTTTGGGGGAGTTTCAGTTAATAAGCAAGTAAACATATATATGTGGCATCAAGGAGTGAATGAGGAAGATACAGCCATGAAAAAAGTAGGGTAAGTGGAATAGAGAGTGCTGCTGTATGGGGAGGATGCTGTTTTACAAAGGGAATCAGGAAAGGTTTTATTACAGAGGATAGTTAAACAGAAACATCAAGCAAATAAGGGAATTAGCTGTTGTGATTATCTGGGGAACAAGGTTGTCCTGTTTCATTACCAACACCATTAGGTCAGTTTACTTGGAGCGGGTGGAAAACAGAAGATTAGGAGGTAGGAGGAGGCACTGTAGGATTTTATAGGTCTCTTAAAAGACTGTGATGTTATTTTGAGTGAGATGGGAAGCCACTGGAAAATTTGGGAACAGAGAGGAAGAAAATGATCTCAGGTTTTAAAAAGATCTGGCCAGTGTGTTAAGCACAGTTGTAGGGGTAACAAGGGCAGAGGCAAAGGTAGGAAACTATTGTGATAAAACAGGTAGAAGATGATGGTGACTTGGGCCAGGGTGGTAAAAAGTGATTGAGTTCTGCATATAAATTGAAAGGAAAGGGATAGGGTTTGCTGATACTCTCTGGGACTCAAAAAAAAAGAGAGTCAAGTTTTTTGACCTGAGCAGTAGAAAAGGTAGGTTGGGAAATACTGTGTAGTAGGGTTAGATGGGAAAATCAGATTTTTGGTTGAATATTTTAAGTGCGAGAAACCTTTTAGACATAAAATTGGAGATGTTGAATAGGCTGCTGAATATTCGATCCTGGCAGTCTGAGAAGAAGTTGTAGATGATTACTGAGGAAAGGTTTAAATCTAGTGAGTGATATTACTTGTTTAAAACTGGGTAATCATAGTTACTACTATCTAGTCTTAGACTACTTCCTACATATTTTTTTAAAGTGCATTTCTAGTCTTTTTATTTTAATTTTAAGAATTTAAACTACAGCAAGGAAAAGGAATGAAATGCTTGATATATTAGCTTGGGGATTATTTTAGCTACTGATCATGTGATAAATCTGAAGAAATGGGGCGCATAGGCCAAATCACTATTTAAAAACTTAGGAAAGTTTTTGCTGTGCAGAAGCTGTTAAGTCCTATTTGTTTTTGCTCTTATTGCACTTCTTTTGAGGACTTGGTCATATTTGGGTGGTGGGTACATTAAAAGAACAGATTCCACCACTGCGCTGTATATGCATGTAAGAAATCTAAACTTGTACCTCCTAAATCTGTAAAAATAACAATATTTTTAAAATAATAGAAATTAGGAAAATTACAGCTTCTAAGCATTTTTTTTTTTTTTTTGAGTTGGAGTCTCACTCCATCGCCTAAGCTGGAGTGCAGTGGCACGCTCACGGCCTCCTCAGCGTCCTTCTCCTGGGCTCCGGGGATCCTTCCACCTCAGCCTTCCAAGTAGCTGGAACTACAGGCATGTGCTACCATGTCCGGCTAATTTTTGATTTATTGTAGAGACGAGGTCTTGCAAGTTGCACGGGCTGGTCTCGAACCCGTGGGCTCAGGCAATCCACTTGTCTCGACCTCTTAAAGTGCTGGGATTATAGGCTGAGCCACCTAGCCCGGCCTAAACATAGTTTTTTAATTGCTGTGTGAGAAATGAATGATGCTGATTCATTTTTCCTAGTTTATTTGTAAAATAAATGACAATGCACTTTTAATTTGTTCGTTTAAAATTTACTTTTGGAATATTTAACATTTCACTTGTCTTTATAAATAGCTCACAGAAATTACTAATTTTGGTAAAATTTGGTACCTTACTGAAGGTTATATGTAACTCTTATTTAAATCACAACTTAAGCTACTAAAATGAAAGTTAATAACAATTCTTCAATCGTTTTTAAAAATTAAGTTTTTCCAACTGGTCAGATCTGATTTTAATTAGTTTTTAGTCAGGTTTGTTCCATGGAGATAAAAATGGATAATGGTTGAAAAAGAAAGGTCTCAGAAAGCCTGTTGATTTCATTTGATAACAAAAGAAGGCATTGACAAGGATACCTTTCTTCTGATACTCTGGTTGTCATGTGATGTACTATTTTAGATTATTTCCTCAGTAGAAACAAGTGCCTCATCCATCACTTTATAGATGGATTCATAATTACTGTTGCTTTTTATGCTTAATATAATTGTTTTCTATTTGAGAAGATTGAAGTTTATAGTTGATAAAACCTTTGAGTATTATGTAGTTTTTTTAAATTAATGTTTATGAAAAAGTTTAGTTTCTGTTATGTAAAAGTTTAAATACTAATGTAATATTTAAGTCCATGATACTTTAAACATTTTACTATGTACATTTTTGTATAAAGTTATTGCTATATCAGGGTAAAATTTTCCTTTTCTTTGTAAATGACACTTTACTGTTCTTAGCATAAAAACCTTGTCACTATATAACTGGATTCTAAAAATTCAGGTTGTTTTTGGAATGCTAAATTAAAAACAACAGTAGCATCAGCTTTTTTTTTCTTTTGCCAATGTTTTGTATTTATTTTAATATGCTTCTGTGTATAATATAATTCAATTATAAAGTTTTTAATTACTATAACTGTGAAAAAAGATTTGACTAAAAACTTTGACTAAAGTTATTCCAAAGTTGACTAAAACTTTTTTTTTGTAATTGATGTTTTAAGATCCAAAGGCAGAAACCAGGTTATACATTACAGTCAATGACTTTGAATTTCATGTGTATAATCGTTCGGATCTTTATGGACACCTTCAAGAATTGTTTGGTTTGGAGCCAACAATAATTCCACCCAAGAAAGAGGATGAAAAAACACGAGAAAATGGAAAAACAAGAACCCAGTCCAAAATTGAAAGGTTTGGTGTCATAGTGGAATTTTTAAAAATCTCTAGCATTTAAACATTTGCCTTTATTAGAATATCATTGAGGCTGTTTACCCCAACACAGCCTAATTGTTCTTTGTAAATTAACTAAACCTTTTAGCTACATACGTCCCCTATTCACTAGTCCTACTTCCTTCCATATTAATAGCTACTGTTATCTTATCTTGGTTTTTATCCTTTTAAATGAATGAATGAGGGAGGACACTCAAAAAACTGGAATTTATATATAAAAAATTGTTTTTATTCTTACATTTTGAAACTTCAGTCACCTTCAAAGTGCAGTACACCTGTTGAGATACTTTTTCCACTGTCCAAAACAGCTTTTGACTTGTCAATTTTGACACCTTTTAAGTGCTTCTGCTGTTTTTTGTTTCACCTCTTCCACCTTGGCAAAACATTTCCCTTTGAGGACTTTTTTCATCCAGGGAAACAAAAAAAAGTTGCTTGGGGTGAGATCGGGTGAATAGGGAGGTGGGACATGGGGGTCATGCCATTTTTGGTCAAAAACTGTTGAACACTCAGCATGATGTAGGCAATTGCACTGGTAAATCATCCATCATGAAATGGGCAAACATGTTAAAGGACTCTTCTAAAAAAATTTCATTGGAGCTGAATGCAGCCTCTCACAACAGTGTAGCTTATACTCTGATGCTGATGGATTCCTAGAACACTTAACTTGTGGGAAAAGCCTATACTACAAGGGACCTGCCTCCAAAAAATAATTCTGTTTTTTTGGGTCCCCTCTTGTACACAAATATATACATACATATACATATTTAAGATACTATACAAATGTATGATTTTATTTTGCATGTTTTAAAATATGTTATCTCATATAGTGTGTATTGTTCTGTAATTTGCTTTTATGCAACAATATAAAATGTTTATATATATGTGTGTGTGTGTATATATATATATATCTGTATATCTATATATGTCTACCTTATCATAAGAAATATTCTAAAACAGGATCAATCAGCAAACTTACACCCATAGGACAAGTCTAGTCCTCTGCCTTTTCGTAAATGGAGTTTTATTGGGACTAGCCACACCTATTTATTTATTTATTGTCTATTTCTTTAGTGAACAGCTGTGAAATTTTCATTTCTTAAACTTTGTGTACTTTGTGTATAGCCAGTTTTCTTACTTTTGGCTTACCATATTCATTTTATTAGGGGAAAATTGATTTGGTGCAAGGTAGTGGTAGGAGGGAAGGAAGAGGACCAACTATGTTATTTTCAGAAGTGCTTAAAATAGTAGAAAACATCAAAGTGACTTGTACTTTGATCCTTTGTTTATTTTATTTTATTTTTTTATTTTAAAGATGTGGGGTACAATTCAGGGTTAGGTATACAAGTGTTCATTATGCAGGTACCCTTGTTGATGAGGTGTGCCCTTCCCACCTACGGCAGTTTCCCTCAACTGCAAATCCCACTCCCCCTCCTCTGGCAGTTTCCCACTATTGCCAATCTCTTTCTTATAGTATTCATTTGTGTTTTAACAACATCTTTGGCTATCTTATAAATTGTCATATGGTATTGTAATGGGAAAAATGGTAGATTAGTGACAGCATATTGTATTTTATATAGTTTTGTCATTAAAGCCTGTCTTTCTAAAAACATAGTTTTGTTATTATAACTTGTCTTTTTAAAAGTTAATATGATAGAGTGAATTCCAGGAGACATTTGTAGGAATACTAGTATTTCTTCACAGGATCATTGTTTTGTTTACTGGAGTAGTCATTAGAAGTATTTGGAGAGGTACAGCTGGTATTAATAATGTGTATTGTAAGGAAGTGAACTGTGTCCTCAGGTATTTAAGTTTTTCTTATTCATGTCAGTTTTATTTTTTCTTGGCAGAGTTCAAGTAAAAACAGAATCCCAAGACCCCACATCTTCATGGAGATCACTTATTCCAGTCATAAAGGTCAATGTGAGCACGGTAAGTAAGTTCTGCTACAGTTACTGTTTGGTGGGTTAATGTAGAACTCCTAATTTTTGCAAATATAGTTTTCATCTAAGAAAAGTAATTTTGTGAAGTTTTTAGTTCCTATTTTTGTAATGTGTGAAATAATTATTTTAACATCAGTACTGTTTTCTGACAAATTTATTAGACCTCAAAGGCTATTTAAATTTCTTTAAACACTTTAAATTTCTTTAAATACTGGTCTAAATTGACCAGTGGAATCATTTAAATATCACATAGTGCTAAAGTGGAATCATGTAGCTGTTTCTTGCAAATGTTTGCTATTAGGTCAGCTAAGGAAAAAAATTACGTCTGGAATAGCATGGTATAATATCTCTTATTTTTTTTTAGGGACGTTTGGCCTTTGGAAATCATTACCAGCCTCAAACTCTGTGCATCAACTTTGATGACGCTTTCTTAACTTATACTACAAAACCTCCTTCAAGTCATCTTGACCAATTCATGCATATTGTGAAAGGAAAGCTTGAAAATGTTCGAGTCATGCTTGTTCCTAGCCCAAGATATGTTGGTCTTCAAAACGATGAGTAAGAAAATTTTATAAAACTAATAGATAACTTCTAGAACCTTTAGCATCCTTTTAATTTCTTTGCTGCAAGTTGTGCAATAATTTGGTATATTTCTCTGTCTTTTAAAGCAGTTAACAATGTAGACTTTATTGGATAAAAGGATATACTATCCAGTAATCAGCTCTTAATTGTAAATATTTTTCTGTATGATTTTAACTATAATTTTTCTACTGTTTTCTCCATCATTTTTTGGAAACTTATTTCAGGCAATTAGGCTCTGTTTATATGTTAGGAAATATACATCACAGGTGATATTTTGTTTCAAAATGTGGAAATTAGATGATGAAGTTAAACATTACCTTTGTGATTTAATACATATTTAGAAAAAGTTGGCTGTGTATGATATATTATCTAATGATTGAGAAGTTAATTTTGGTATGGAAGAAGATATTGTGATATATGACAAAGAAAGAAGTTGCTAAATCAGAGCAAGTAAACATTAATAGTTTGTGGGAAATTATTTGATGGTAGGAAAGCATTCATTCCAGAGTTATAGTTCAAGATGTTTGCTCTAAATTTATTTCAAGTTGATTAACTAAATGATCTTGGAAATAGGTAATATAAAGTTTTTAGAGAAAAACATGACAACATATTTTCTTTTTTAATGTGTCCAAGTGATTATACTTACACATATAGATAAAATTATGTTTACTAGTTTTTGTGTTATTAATGTAAAATGGTTGCATTTTAATGTTAATTTTGTTGTAAATGCAGAATGATTGTTCTATTCCAGTGATCATCATTCTGTTGTATTTAGTTTCCCCCATTCAAAACTGAAAACTTAAAATATAAACCAGAATTGTTTTTCTTGAACAAATTTACTGATATATTCTCAGTACCATTTTACTATTTACTTAATATAGAATAGAACTGGGACAATTTTTTAGGATTGTTGTTTATGTGAAAGATGTTTTTCTCTTTTTAAGGAGCTATTTACTATGTGCTTTTTCATTTTTTTGTTTTTGTTTTTACCTATTGTCACCATTAACAGGATACTGAACATTTTATACTCTTGAGATTTACTTAGTGTGCTTTCCCCCTAACTTCTTGTAGACCACCAAGATTAATGGGAGAAGGTTTTGTGGTGATGCAGTCAAATGATGTTGACATCTACTATTACATGGATGAGCCAGGTATTGTTACATAATATTTCAAATTTTCTTACTTAAGATATAAATAAGTATCAGCAAATTGTAAATGTGGATATGAGAATGTCTACATGGAAAAATCTGTCATTTTTCAAAGCCTGAATATTAGTTTAGCATTTTAGACTAAAAGAGAACAGGATAGTAATATTTTTTGAGATTTCATTATCACAGATATACCTATAAAATTGAGAATGCAAATGACCATGAGTGAAAACCTTTAGAGAATGTGACGATAGTTGAGGTAGTTCATCTTAGCTTAGAAAAAAAAAATCAGTATGTTAGATTTGAGGCTTAAGCGCAAAGATTAAAATATACCTAGTTGTAATGTGGCTTTCATTTTATAAAGGTTGGATTTTTAACTCTTTTAAAAAATAGTTCTGCTCCTTTTATGCCTTTCAGGGGGTTGCAAAGTCAAAGTATGTGAAAAGTAAAACTAGGATGTTATTTGCCTTGTCATCATGTTGATGCTTGCAGTAATGGTACAAAAGCAATAGTGAGTAAAATTGCTTTCAAGGTAGTGATCCTAATTATGCTAGAAGTCATTGTATTTTTCGACTGCCACACATTGACAATAATGCAAAAATGTCATTATCACATAAAAATGTCCTTGATTAAACAGTAAAAATTATTAGTTTTTTCAATTATTGATTCTTGTTTTTAGTATTTGGTGTGACAGAATGGGAAAAAAGCCCTTTTGCTGCATACCAGAGTATCCTGTGTCTTGAGAAAATGCACTTGTGTGATTGAGTTTCAAGTGGAACTATTTTTTTTTTTTTTTAATGGAGCACCAGATTTATTTGAATGAATAATTAGAGAAAAATTATGCTTCTAAACTTTCTTATGAAATCTAGAATTTTTCTATCATTAGCCTCTTAATTCTGACTTTTCCATTTTGTTTTCCTGTCATTAAACATAATATAATTAAAAAAAAAAAAAAAGAAATCTAGAATTTTGGTAAGTTTGAGTCTGTCACTGTGAGCATGACAGCACCCCAATAATTAACAGCTTTTATAATGAGACCACCAGTGATAGAATAAATATGATTTTAAAATGTTTAATAATAATTGGGCATGGTAGCTCAATGCTTGTAATTCCAGCACTTTGGGAGGTGGAGGCAAGAGGATTGCCTGAGTCCAGGAGTTTTAAACCAGCCTGGGCAACTACAATAAATCAAAAAATTAGCCAGGCGTGGTGGCGCATGTCTGTGGTCCCAGCTACTTGAGAGGCTGAGGCGGAAGGATCACCTGAGCCCAGTAGGTCGAGGTTGTGGTAGCTGTGAGCGTGCCACTGCATTCCAGTCTGGGCGACAGAGTGAGACTCCTACTCAAAAAAAAAATAAGTAGTTTGATAATGAAATTGGCCAACATTTAGAAAAAAATCTGCATAACTCAGTGAACCAATATTTGCCAAATGACCAATACATGATGTTACAAAGTCATGTGTGGCTAAAAGATTTATTCAAAATGCAAACAAGACCAGTAGATTTTAACATAACAGGATATGAAAAGTTCAGTGGTATGGTTTCAGAATCCATATTGCAGCTAACTTTTAAGAAACTACTGCTTGTTGAATTTTTATATAGTATCAAAGAAGAATATCCAAAATTATCTGAAAAAGCTATTAAAGTATTTTCTATTTACACATCTGTATGAGGCCAGATTATCTTCAAATTCTTCAATAACAGATTGAATGCAGAAGTAGCTATGAGATTTCATCTGTTTTTCTTTAAGCTAGACATTAAAGAGATTTGCCAAAGGAAAAAAAAATATCAATACTTTTCACTATTTTTCTTTAAGAATATATTCCATTTTTTATAGTTTTCATTACATTTTATTAAATATTTTATGTCAATATGTGAGTTTATCTTAAAAATAAAGAATATTTTTAAAAATTGCTAAATTTTAATTTTAAACACAGCAATTTTTAATAGATATTATACCAAAAAAGACCCCCCAAAACAACAACTCCCTTTGGTGTCCTCAATGATTTTTAAGAGTGTAAAGGTTTCCTGAGAACAAAAAATTTTAGTTGCTAATCTAAAGGAACTTTTAATGGTCATTTAAAATAATTGCCCTTATATTGTGTGTTCTGGAATATAGGACTTGTTCCAGAAGAAACAGAAGAAAACATTGAAGGAGAAATGAGCAGTGAGGATTGCAAATTACAAGACTTGCCTCCATGTTGGGGACTGGATATAGTCTGTGGTAAAGGAACAGATTTTAATTATGGACCATGGGCCGATAGACAGAGGTACTTGAACAAATTCCATTTCTATAAGCCTTTCAGATGTATTGAAGAATACTCGAATTTTAATTAAAAACTAGCTTAATATTTTTATAAAATATTTTATTATGACTGAATAAAATGTCATGAAACATCTTGATCCAAATAATGACTTGCTTGTTGAAAAACCATAATAAGCAAGCTTGCTCCAAAGATGTAGCTAATTCATCAGGAAGCCAGTGAATGAGCAGCATATTTGTTTTCTTTTGCATTTACCCAACAGTGATTTCCTTATTGATCCCCTACTATATGCCAGAGATTGTTGAAGCTAAGGGAATTCAGAAATAAGACATATGTAGTTCAGTTTTCGTGAGAGAGAAAAAAACCAAAAATGCTATTAAGTGTTATAATAGAGGTAAGTAAAGAGTCTTGATGAAGAACTTAGAAAAGCACTGTACTAGTTTATTAGGGCTGCCATAAAGTATCATGGACAATGTGGCTTAAACAACTTATTTTCTCAAAGTTTTGGAGATGAGAAGCCAGATATCAAGGGGTTGGCATGGTTGGTTACTTCTGAGGGCCATGAGTGAAGAATGTGTTCCAGGCCTGTCTCCTTGACTTGTGGATGGCTGTTTTCTCCCTGTGTCTTCACATGGTCTTCTCTGGGTACACCTCTGTGTCCAAACCACATTATCCAGTCATACTGGATTAGGATATCAGACCTAATGACCTCATTTTAACTCAGTTATTGCTCTAAAGATTCCCATCTCCAAATACATTCACATTCTGAGTACTGGGGGTTAGGACTTCAAAATACGAGTTTTTAGGACATAATTCAGTCTATTACAGGTCCATAATTTTTATTAAAGTTTAGGGAGAGAAGAAATAGGGTAGGCTTTGTGGTTGAGGTAAAATGTTGATGAGTTGATTTCTGAGAGATAAGTAAGAGTTAGCCAGGGAAAGAAGTGGGTGTTGAATAATTGAGGCAAATGCAGAGGACATTGCATAATTGTCCTGTAGGTAATTAAGAGAAGAGTTCTGTAGTAATTATGTATGGATAAGTATGGATTTTATACTGGAGGTCATGGGAATATCTATTAGTCATTTTATTACTTTTAAAGTAATTTTTATTTTTAATATATTATGAACATTTTTCTACTTACTGATGAACTTCAAACAAAGGAGAGGACATTTACCAGTAATTGTGAGAGAGCATATAAGTTTTTATGTAAGTAGACATTGCTTAAAGTTAGCTTAGTTTTTCTACTTACAAACAAGCTTTTTTTGAAGAGAGAAGTACAAGCCAAGTCATTCACTAAGGCAGATGTTACTTGATGGATTAATTGATGGATTAATGAAAGAGCACTGATATTGACTCTTTGATGTATTGACCCTATTTTAGTTTTAAAAGTGCTACCTACCTAGCATCATTAGAGTAATTATGTACTTTGTCAAGTAGTATGTTCTATTAATCTTGATATCCCTAGTATTTAGGAATACCTGCTTCAATATTTAGCAAATTAACAGTTAGTTATATGGTAAATGATAAGTTTATTATTTGAAAACTCTTGCATTATGCCAAAACAGTACCTCACTAGGTTCTGAGTTCGATTATTAAATGAAAGTAAACATAACTTAAAATTTCAGGTTAGAAAACAGATACATTTTACATTACTGGATTTTAATTTTCCTTTTGTGGAAAAATTTTTCCTGCGATAAGTCATACTGTATCTGACATACAACAGTTGAAAATGAGGATTTACAATTCATTAAGTAATAGAGCCACATCTATTTCAACTATAATCATAAATCTCAAGAAAAATTTATTTCTTTTTGATCACTAACAGTCACATATTGTTTGAAGGAAAAATTAAAACAGTGTGTTAACACAGGCACATAAAATTATTGTTGCATTTTTAGTACTTGAATAAAGTATGAATCTTCTTAAACTATATTTAATTTTATTATCTATTTTTTAAAGTTTTAGGGTATGCTTATATAAAAGCCCAAAATAAAATTCATATTTACTTTGGGGTGATCTTTGTATTATACAGAGACATGACACTGAAGTTAATGTGAAATAGAAATTTGCTTTAACAGCTCCCTTCAGTAGATTCTTCTGCCAGAAAAGAATAGCGATACATTTCTTAACCTGGTCTTAAAAACCACTAAGTTTTATCTAAAAAAAAGAATAAAGAGGAAAAATTTATTTTTCATGCATACTTAGTTCATTAATGTGAGTAATAGTTGTCTCTTCACTTAGATGTTCAAGTGGTCTTATGTAACCACTTCCTTTTCTTCTTCCCTTTATTGAGTTTCTGCACAAATATGAACTATAATCATCAGTGAATAGTAAAGTCAGTTTCTTAGCAGTCATCTATTAATATAAGAAACATGGGAAAAAAATCTCAGCTGTTATGTTGTTGGATCGTTCACTCAGGATTGTGAGGAATTAATAATATCTGACTAGCATGACTTCAGCATATAGATTTTAAAAATCATAGCATGATTTTACTTCTAGATTTTGATGTCAGTTTTACTACCTTTATGTGATTGTCTGAATATGTAGGATATTATTCAGCTTTCCCTTCATGATACTTTCTTCATATAAGTTTTTGTGACTGAGTTGAAATACAAATTCTATTACAATAAAACTTAATTCTTACATGATACGTAATAGTAATTCAAATATTCCTGACATTATCTTGCATATTATGGCTTTCACTTAAAGTGCTTTCATTTCTGTTTTCCCACTTGATCCTTATAACCCAGTGAGATACATAGGACAGTTGTAATGAACTCATTATATTTGTGAGAAAATAGAGATGCAGAGAAGTTCAGTGATTTGAGCAAGGTAGTTCCTGCTAGCTACCTCCCTAGTCCATGATATCTGATGATTGGACTGAATTCTCTGTCCTTTATATTCTTAATTTTATATATTTGTGTATCTTAGTCAAACATTTATAGAACTTTATTTTCTTTTCATACACTTAATGTTTGCAAGTTATAGTCTATGAGACTCAGTTTGCAAATTTTTTTCTGTTCATCTAATTCTTCCCAGTCTTATTTATGCTAAGTTGTGTTTTCTGTCACTGACCTTTTCCTGGTTAAATAAAAAGACTCACCTTTTTCTGTTTAAATAAAGTAGAAAATGGCACTTTCTCTTGAATGGATGAGTGACATTATACAGTACTAATGTTGGTTCATATAGAAGACTCAATTGAAAATTTCTTAGGTTCTTTCACCTTTGTTAAATGATGGGGGGCAAATATATTTGTACCTTAGCTTCCAAATACCTATTTACTTTTTAGAAATTGATTACTCTTTAGTCTTTTATTGATATGTTGATTCAAAATGATTATGAAAATAATAAAAACAATAGCCACTTCTTCCGTGTACCATGCACTGCTAAATCTTTTCCATACATGTTGACATTTAATCCTCAAAACCACTCTATGGTTATGTTATTCCTTTGTTACAGAAGAGGAAGCATTTCAAATTTACTCAGAAAGCTTCAGTAACTTGTTGAGCGTGGGATGATGATTCTAATTAAGCTATCCTTTGTCAGTTTTTTGTTTGCTATTTGTATAGTTGACTGACTTGTAGAGAGACTTTAATTTCTCATAGTATACTTGAATGGTGCAGATTAGGTCTTACCTCTATTTTTCATTTGATAATATTTTATTAAGTGCTCAAAATGATAACAGCTCCCTGTTGGAAGTTGGAAAACTGACTTTGGTCCCTTATCAGAAGTAATTTTATTTGGATAACATGTCATTATTCTTTCTATCCCCTTATATAGAGATTGTTTATGGAAGTTTTTCTTTCCACCTGATTATCAAGTTCTGAAAGTTTCTGAAATTGCGCAGTCTGGGAGACCAAGACAGATTCTTGCTTTTGAACTACGAATGAATATTATTGCAGATGCAACAATTGACTTGCTGTTTACCAAAAATAGGGTAATTATTGTAATAGTATAATAGAAAATAGTGTTTAAAATTTGAACATTGGCTGGGAGCTGTGACTCATGCTTATAATTCCAGCACTTTGGTACGCTGAGGTGAGAGGATTGCCTGAGCCCACGGGTTTGAGACCAGCCTGGGCAATTTGGCAAGACCTCATCTCAACAATAAATAAAAAAATTAGCTGGGCGTGGTGGCGTATGTCTGTAATTCCAGCTACTTCGAAGGCTGAGGCAGAAGGATCACTTGAGCCTAGCAGGTTGAGGTTGCGGTAGCCATGAGCATGCCACTGCACTCCAGCCTGGGCGACAGAGTGAGACTCTGGCTCAAAAAAAAAAAAAAAATTTAACATTATTTCCCAGAGTTTTTTTTTTCTGGTGACTAGTCCTATAGTTGGATTCATTTCTATAAACTTTTCTCCTTTAAATAAATGTATGTATGTTACTTTCATGATGAATTTTATTAAGTGCCAAATAATGGAAAGAAATTAATAGTATAGACTTTCATTTTATATTCTGCTTCATTTTCTCCTTTATTGTTTAGTGTAATTTTGGTAAAAAATTTGAACTTTTGTTCTCAGGAACTTTTAATACCTATTTAATGTCAGTAATTATATTTCTTCTATGATAATTGAGAAGTAAAGATGATGGGAGTGTAATTATAAGGAATGTTTTATATGAATTAATTTTTTCTTTTGGTAGGAAACAAATGCTGTACATGTGAATGTAGGAGCTGGCTCATATTTAGAAATTAATATTCCAATGACAGTGGAAGAAAATGGTAAGCTGCATTTATTACCTTTCTGTTTGAAATTAGAGAAATACTTGTAAATAATATAGCTTGTTAATTCTTTTATACTAACATCAATAGGGCTTTCTTTTTCTGTTTTTTATTTTAAAGTGTTTGTAGTTATTAAGGGTAAATACTGCATATAAATATTATAGATACATTATTTGAATCCCTAGAGAAAAGAGAAACATTTTCTAATTAAGTTCAGTCTTATAATTCTATGCTCTCATTATTCCCTATTATTTTCTATACATCTTTTGTGGAGCTGAGCATAAGTTGCTTAATGTACGTCTTTCCAGTTATACTATTGTACCATGAGAGCAGGTGCTACTTTTCTTTACACTAGTATATTCCTAGTGCTGAACCCAGTACCTGGCAGGTGGGCAGTAATTGAATGACTGCAAGACTTGGTTTTGGGCTATATTGTCAGTAGATTTTGTCAGTAAACTGGGTACTTTGAACAGCATAACTTTAAGAAAGCAGAACATTTCATATTGAAAATATTAAATAATGCCCTCATAGTGTTTCATCTGAACTAAAATAAATTCATCATGCATTTGAAATGGGATCACTTATACAAGTTAATCAATAACATGAAAAGGTTCTGTTAAATTTATCAAATTGTTATTAAACTTCTTCATTTTACCCTCTTATTCTTGTCTTCTTATTACATTTGTAATTAAGAACACTTAAGATGGAAGTCTGCTTTATTCACTTTCTTGAGAGTAAGAGAGTAGCAACTTACCCATATTTAAAAATTGTCAGTAACTGTCAATGTTACTGTTGTTCAGTATAATCAATTTTTGTGTAATTCTTAGCTCTCATTTCTTGAGTCTGTCCCTTATTTTGGTGCTACTATAAGAAGAAAGCAGGCAGAGGGGTTGACTAGGTTCACTGGCTTGTATAAAGTGGTAGCATTTGGGCCTGCCCACTTAGATAATACATTGAAAAGTGACTGAGAATGTTGTCTTGTATCTTTTTTTCCATACCTTTGGGCTATTTTAGTGAAGAATGAACCCTTTTAAGTTTTAAAAGCATAATCATCTTAAGTCTTGCAGCAGATGCTTGAGATTCTCTAGGACTGCTGACTCAGAGTAGGTAGTTGGAAAGAAGCACCTTTTAGAAAAGCTATGTTTACAGGTATGTGATGATGGGCAAAGGATGTTGGGGTTGCACAAAATTTATATTTCCCCAAAGGATGTTTTTCTAACTGTTTGATCATCAGTTTTGATTATGCATGTAAGAAATCATATCTGTATAGTTTTATACAGTATTGTATAACTGTGCACTGGAGTAAAGGGATCACCTGAGGGGGCACTGAGAGGACACTATCTTGGGCATAGCTGTTGGAAATACCTGGCAAGTACTACCAGTGTACAACCAGTGTACTGGTTGTGGAACTCTGAGTGAGTTACAGGTCTAAGAAAAGCCCAGTCAGGTTTTTGGGTATAGAAGTTCGGTGGTTTAAGAAATATTTTTATTTTTGTTTTAATGATGAGTACAGTTCAGGACTAGGTATACGTCATACAGTAAAGTTTGGGCCTCCCTTTGGTCCCCACTTTCCCGGGTTTGAGATCAGCTACCCTTATTGATATTATGTGCCCTTCACTCCCCGGCAGTTTCCAGCTGCTGCCAATCCCTTTCTTATGGTATTATGGTAAATGTTCAGGGTCTGCTTATGAGTGGCAACATGTGATACTCAGTTCTGTGTTTCTGTGATAGATCACTCTAAATCCATCCAAGTTGCTGCCATGCTTATAAGTTTGTCCTTTATGGCTACATAATGTTCCATCATGTATATGTGTCACATTTTTCTTATCCAGTCCAGTTTTGATGGGCAACACAGTTGGTTCCATGTGAATAGTGCTGCAGTAAACATGCATGTGCAGGTGTGTTTTTTGTAGAATGATTTGAATTCCCATGGGTTTATTCACAGTAGCAGGGTCCCTGGGTCAAAACAGCCTGGTATTGGTACAAGAATACGTATATAGACCAATAGAACAGGATAGAGACTCTGGAAGCAAAACCTCAATTTCTCAACCAACTCATCTTCGACAGTCTCCACCATCAACCACTGGGGAGAGAAGAACCTATTCAGTAAATGGTGCTGGGGAAACTGGCTGACCACATGCAGAAGATTGAAATAGGACCCCTACCTATTACCATACACAAAAAACTCTAAGTGGATCAAAGACCTAAACATAAAACCTCAAACTATAATAATCTTAGAAAATGCAGGAGACACCCTTATGGGAATTGAAATAGGTAACCGATTCCTGATCAAAACCCCAGATGTCCATGCATAAGAGATAAGATAGACAAGTGGGACTCCTTAAACTGAAAAACTCCTGCAAAGCAAAAGAAACCATCAAGAGAAGTGAGGAGATAGCCCACAGAATGGGGAAAAGTATTAGGCAACTGTATATCTGACAAAGGCCTAATGTTCAGAATCTACAAGGAACTCAGATGTGCCAAAAGGAAAAAAGCTAACAGCCTCATTAAAAAGTGGCCAGAAGACATAAATAGACACTTCTCAAAAGAAGGCATACAGGCAGCCAACAGACACTTGAAAAAGTATTCAGCCTCACTAATGATCAGAGAAATGGAGATCAAAACCACATTGAGGTAACACTTAACCCCAGTAAGAATGGCCATCATTAATAAAACAACACCAGTTGCTGGCAAAGATGTGGAGAAAAGGAAACGCTTCCACATTTCTGGTGGTAATGAAAGCTAGTTCAGTCTCTATGGAAAACAGTGTGGTGATTTCTAAAAGAACAAGAAATTGACCTTTCATAGGTGACTTTTAAGATGATTGTCTGAAGGGAAAAATGGACTTAAATTTCATGCAGGAGCAATATATAACTCCAAACAAATAAATGAACATTTTAATCAGAGATTCAGGTCCTTGGGGTGGGGGGGAGCAGAGGGCTGTGGGAAGCCCAGAGCAGAATGCATGTGGAGCTAGCTGTATAATAATGATCATAGAATTATTATTCATAGAAAGAGACTTTATCAAAAAAGGAAGTATAAAACTGTAAATGTTTTTGCTTTTGCTGAGAATGGGCTGTATTGTTGAATAGCTGTCATCATGAGGGGAATAGATGTTGAACTGTCATTATTTAAGGAGTAGGTGAAAATGGTGAAAAATATACCCTTGAGTAAGCAGAAAAACAAAAGATCCGAAAGTTGTTTTATGAAGTTGAAAACTATTGTTTAGAGAATAGACTTGTAGTTTTCTACAGGAAAGCAAAATCAGAGTAGCTATGTATGTAGTTTGGAACTACTTCCTTCAGAGCCTGCCAGAATGAGAAGGATCACCTATTATGTTAGCAAGCTCACTCTCATTCAGTTATGTTTCAGTAGTGATTGACTGCCTTTTTCTTTCTTTTTTTTTTTTTTTGCGTTGGAGTCTCACTCTTGTCGCCCAGGCTAGCGTGCAGTGGCACACTCCTGGCCACCACAGCCTCAACCTGCTGGGCTCAGGTGATCCTTCCAAGTAGCTGGAACTACGGATCCTCACCACCACGCCCGGCTAGTTTTTGTGATTTATTATAGAGATGAAGTCTTACCAAGTTGCCCAGGCTTGTCTCGAACCCCCAGGCTCAGGCAATTCTCTCACCTCGGCCTCCCAAAGTACTGGGATTACAGGCTGAGCCACAGCGCTCGGCTTGATTGCTATTTTTCAAGGACTCTGTCTTTGGATAATGTTAGGAGTTGGTTTCAGCCCAAAGATTTTTAATTGTTTAATTTTTTCTGGTTCTTAACTTTAATGTTTTTATTATTAGGTTACACCCCTGCAATTAAAGGACAACTCTTACATGTTGATGCCACTACCAGCATGCAATATCGGACCCTCTTAGAAGCAGAAATGTTAGCAGTAAGTCTGCAGTGTATGATAATATGCCTGCTTGTATGACATACAAATTTGTTTTTTAATTTCTAATATAAAGTTTAATGAGAAAATCATTGAATAGTGTAGCTTCTGGTTCTAAAACTACTAGGTGCTCTTGACCCTATCTTTGGGAAAAGGAGTGGACTCCTAGTGCTGTGGATTCCTTTTGGCATCTCTTGTTGCTCTGCTTCTAGTATGGGGGAGGAGAGTAAGAGCAATGGCACATATTTTTGGCCTTAAATATGAAGATTTGAGCCAGCCTCGGTGGCTCAGCCTGTAATCCCGCGCCTTTGGGAGGCTGAGGTGAGTGGATTGCCTGAGCCCGCGGGTTCAAGACCCGCCTGGGCAGCGAGACCTCATCTCTACAATAAATCAAAAAATCAGCCGGGCGTGGTAGCGCATGCCTGTAATTCTGGCTACTTGGAAGGCTGAGGCGGAAGGATCGCTGGAGCCCAGCGGGTCGAAGCTGCGGTGGCCGGGAGCGGCCACTGCACTCCAGTCTGGGCGAAAGAGTGAGACTCTAACTCAAAAAAAAAAAAAAAAAAAAAAATGAAGATTTGTTAGAATATTGATTTTAAAGTTCATTATATGTTTGGCTAAACTAAATCTAAGTTGTAAATAAGGTAATTCTTTACTATATGATTTATAGCCCCATTGGATTCTTTCTAAGGGCTTATATAAGGTTATTTATTATTCCTTTTATTTGATGAGTAAGGTAAAAGGAAGAAAATTTTATTGATATCTTGGATTGTTTTATATTAGAAACAGAAAGAATATGAAAATGCCCATGATTAAAATTGCAAATAGGGGACTCACTAATCAGGTTAATATTTCTGTTATCAGGGACAGCAGCAGTAGTAACAATAATAACCAAAGCCACTATATGAGTGGTTAATATTCAGAGAAGATTCTTTTATATAAGATGGTATCATAAGGTCCTTGATTACTTGTCTTAATCAAGCATTTTATGCATGACATATATAAGTAAGAGGAAAATTTTACAATTACCAAGAATATATAGACTGCTATAAATATATATTAAACTGTCATGTTTAACATTTTAATGAATTCTTGAGTTGTTACTGATAAATAGTGTGGTGTGACAGTGGATAGTTCTATTCCTGGCAGGCAGTTTTTGCCTTTGTGGAAATGATTTTTGCCTTTGTGGAAGTGCTGAGTTTTGCAGAAATACAAATGTCATGTGTGACAGTATGCACTGCACTCTACCATCACCACCCCAAGCCTCTCACTTAACAGATGAGGTTTAAAGAGAAATTAGAGATTTCGGTTGTCACTCCAGTGGTTTAGCTGGAATGCAGTGTCAAAACTGTTGTCTGATCTGTTGTTCTGAGTTTTTTTTACTACATTATGACTTAATATTTCAAGGAGCTGGATGTAGCCATGGATATTGATCTTCACCCACTGGAATATTAAAATCTCAAAGGCACCTTCTGTTCACCTCAGTAGGAAAATACATTTTAATTACTCAGCATTCTCTGTGTGACTTCATTTCTAATGCTGTTCACACAGTGTCACATTTTAAGGTCTAACATTTTTGCTTAACATTTGTTTTGCAGTTCCACATCAATGCTAGCTACCCTCGAATATGGAACATGCCACAGACATGGCAGTGTGAATTAGAGGTTTATAAAGCCACCTACCACTTCATCTTTGCACAGAAGAACTTCTTTACAGGTAATTTTCTGATAAATATGAATATAGTGAGATTTTTCACAGTGAACTTGTTCACACTGAAAAAGTTTTATGTTTTAAGTTCAACATAGGGCTATGATGATACAATTCTTTTATTTTTATTTTTGTCATTTTTTTTTGTTGGGGGGTAAGTCAGGGTTTTAGTTTGTTGCTAGACTGGAGTGCAGTTGCACAATCACAGCTCACTGCAACCCTGAACTCCTTGGCTCAAGCAGTCTTATCGTACCTGGGCTTAGAGACATGTGCCACCATGTCCAGCTAACTTTTTAAAATGTTTTTGTAGAGACGAGGTCTCACTATGTTGCCTAGGCTGGTCTTGAACTCTGGGGCTCAAGTGGTCCTCTGCCTCACTCTCCAAAGTGCTGGAATTGCAGGTGTGAGCCACCATGCCCAGCCAAAATGACGCAATTCATACTTGCTTTATTTTGGGCTGAGAATATCAAAGAGAAAGTTTAAATATATAGACATTATGTGTTCTAGACTAAACAATAAAAATATAAATCCCAAATTGATATACTTTTATATTTTTATACTTTATTTTGGGCTGAGAATATCAAAGAGAAAGTTTAAATATAGACATTATATGTTCTAGCCTAAACAATAAAAATATAAATCCCAAATTGAACTTACAAGAAAATAAAACAACTCAATTTATGCCGCTTTGTATCAGTCTAGGTGGAGGTAGGATGGGTACTATGAACTCATTTATCTCTCTTCCTGAATTAGGCATCAGCATGATTTCATTATTTTGTTTTAATTATTATAATCCACACCAGTATGCTCAAGTAACTAAATGTTATTTTTATATTTGGAGCCCCTACTTAATCTTTTCTATTGGCATGGATAATTGAGTTGGTGCTGTCACTAGTTGGAAAAAAATCCCTTTATTTCTTACACCATATTGTGATAACTCTGCATACTTTGTGAGTATAAGAACATGTAGGCTTGGCCTGTGAATAACATAAACATTTTAACATAAAAATAGGTGGCATTTATTGAACATTTCTCTAAAAAATTTAGCACCATAGAGTTGCTCTGATTTTCTGGGATCAATGTCTACCCTATAGACATCTAATCTTTGCTTGACTGCTTGCTACTTTTATCCATGCATCCATCCATGCATCTCTCCATACATCTTTCCTTCCTTCCTTCCTTCCTTCCTTCCTTCCTTCCTTCCTTCCTTCCTTCCTTCCTACCTACCTACCTACCTATCTACCTACCTACTTACCTACCAATCAGCCATAATTTACAAGCATCTAGTCTGTGGTGAGTACTGTTAGATATTTGAAGGTATAGTGGTGATTAAGGAATACACAGATAGTCTTATCCTGACAATACTACCAGCATAAGGTTGGCTAAATTACTTCATTGTTTAAGTATCAGTTTCTCTATTTGAGAAATAGAGAATATTTCTACCTTAATCTTGCTATCGATACAGTTTTGACCTTTTACTGCACTATGTTTTACTATAAGGCTTTTATATTTGTTTTCTGGTTTGCCTGGGAACCTTGGGGACTAGATAGAGTGTGTCTGCTTTCCCGGAGTTAGCAGCTTCTTCTCCAAGGCTTGAACTAGTAGTATTCCAGCGGTACAAATTTTGACAATCCTAGGCAAGTTAAGCTTTTGCAAGTTAAACTGAGCACTGCATGAGCACTTCTCAGTTCAAATTTATGAAAATAGTAATATTTAAAACTTTTAGTGTGTATTATGTGTCTCACTCTGTCCTAAGCAGTTTGCACTCAGTCTGTCCTAAGCAGTTTGCACTCTGTCCTAAGCAGTTTGTTGAATCCTCACAGTAACTCAAAGATAAGCATTATTACTATTTTCCTTTCTTTACAGATGAGGAAAATGAATTACAGAGAGGTGAGCAATGTGTCCAGGGTTATACAACTAGGAATCTAGTTGAGTTAGAATTTCAACTCAAGTCATCTGGCTCAAGAGTCTGTTTTATTACGTTACTGAGCTCTTTTGACTGTAGTCTTTTCCTTCTCACTTAAGATTTTATAGTTTTTAACTTTGCTAATCTTTAAAAATAAATGCCCATTTTCAAGTATTTAATTCTTCACATTTTTCCTCCAGACATTTCAGACTCTTGTAGTGCTGAGAATAGCTGCAGTAGAAGTATACATTCTTTTTTTTTTTTTAATTGGATTCTCACTCTATTGCCTAGGCTGGAGGGCAGTGGTATGCTCATGGCCACCGCAGCCTCGACCTACTGGGCTCAGGCTATCCTTCTGCCTCAGCTTTCCAAGAAGCTGGAACTACAGGAATGCGCCACCATACCCAGCTAATTTTTTCATTTATTGTAGAGATGAGGTCTCACCAAGTTGCCAGATCTGATTTCTAACCCATGAGCTCAGGTGATCCTCTCACCTTGACCTCCCAAAGTGCTGGGATTTTAGGCGTGAGCCACCGCGCCTGGCCAGAAGTATATATTCTTTATAGTTTTAAAATTTTATTTTGTAGTAGCACTTTCATTTGAATTGAGTATTATAGTAGTTACTCATAAACAGTTAAGTTTGGATTTTCTGAAGGACAACTGATTTTTCCATATATTATTTTATTTCTCTAACTCTAATTTTTATGCTTTATCTATTGAAATTCACTCTTTTTCCCCTCAAGATTTATATGAAGAAAATTTTTAAAACAGAAAGGTAAAAAAATAAAAATAATCACCATTTTAAGTTTTCATCTCTAGATTTAACAGCTGTAACATTTAGTCATATTCTGTTATTTTTAGAAGGCAGAGCATAACAGACAACTCTAGAGTTCTTTTAAAACTTATCCTCTAAAAAGGATGGTGACTAGAGAGTAATATTAGTTTAGAGTTAGAGTGAACACACTTGATCATAGGATTTGAGTTGCTTTCTCTGTTGGCAGAATTATATAGAAAAGAAATCATATGTATATTATGTGAGGGAATGCCTGGTATTCCTCAACAGCCATTCTCATGCCACATATTAGTAAGGCAGAATTATTCTGAAAAGATTTCACTGTGGGACAAAGATAGTTGTATAATAAATAGCCTCAGGAGTGAAAACTATAAAACAAAGGCAGAAACTGGAGCCTCTTCTGGGAATAATGAAATTGACTTAGATTTGCTCTGATAAGGAGGAAAAGAAAATAATTATATTGCAAGGCTGCAGTACCAATTGATTGACATTTTATAGGGTGTTTGCCTAACAACTTAATTATAAAGTGAGTCATTGGTATGTGTTTTCACACTAACATTTACTTTGCCTTATTAATAATGTTTTAATTTGTCTTCCAAATGAGTAAGACAGTCATCAAGAAAGTCTTCCTTCCTCTAATCAGATTATTGGATAAGACTATATGGTAATGAAAATAGCTTTTTTGTTTAAAGAGAAATGAATATTAAAATGGTTGTTGAGACTCTTATAAAAAAGTATTTTGTCACCATAGTTTTCAATATCTATTAGTAAAGATACTATAGAAACTGGTAGGCAAACTATATTACAGAACGCTGTGTTGAAATTTTTAATAAGTTATTAGAGAAAATATTAATAAAATTTATTACAATATAAATTGCCTAATAACTTTATAAAATTAAACTGGTTTCCTGAGATAAGTAGTAGATAATTAGCAAATATGTCATGATCTTTTAATTAACGAAAGTGTAAAGTAGATAAAATGCAACCAGTATGCATTGTCTCATATAAATAATTTATTCAAAACAAACATTAAATATGATCTCTGCCCTCACTCATGGGCATTTCTTATTTTGTATTGTTTGTTAGTCTCAAGTACATTGGCACATGTACTAGAATAGACAAATGAAACAATACCAGACAATATAGAGGGAGAGTGCAGGTGTATGTTGTAAAGCTAACAAATGTGTATAAGGCTTGAGTGCAGAGGAAATCATTATCATCTGAAGGTATTCAAAGAAAATAAAGAAGCAAATTAAGGTCTAAAATGGTGTTTGTAAATAGACTCAGTAATATTAATGAAGATTTGCGTAGTATTTTGCCATTTACAAAGCATGTTCACTTATATTATCTTCATATAAGTCTAAAATGAGAAAGCTGTTATTAGTGCCTTGAGCTTACAATGAGGAACTTGAGTCATAGAAACTTTGCATGACTTGGGTAAACTCATGAAGCTAGTGAGTGGAAGAGACATTTAAGAACTGTGGACCTGTTTTCTCTGTAGTATCTTGCTGGCATTAAAGATGGTTAGAGTTTTTCCTTAGCAGAGAGGATGTGAAAGACAGTATTAATTTTGGACGGAGTAAGTAGTTTGGCTAAAAATGCTGAGCTATAAATGTTATGAGTGAGTCAAGTGAGGAAGTCAGCCTGGTGAATGATGAATTTCTACTGTGGAGTTGATTAATTCCAGAGATAATTTTTGGATATTTCCGATGTGCTAGACTCTATGCTAAAGAGTAAAGTTAGAAAGGCTAGTTAGGTAGAGTGGCACTTAGAAATAAAGATTTGAAGTAAACTTACATGTTATAAAGTCTGATGAACCACTGTGATTTCTTGTTAAATCACAAATTAAATTTGATAAGTAGAATTTTCCTTTCTCTATTAATAGAATAGATTAATAGTCATGTGCATTTTATCATCTGATTAATACTAATTTAATATTGATATTTGAGATTAAATGTATTTTTTTGCCATTTTAGTAAGATAGGACTTTCTCTGGTATATATGTGACAGCTTCTGTACATGGCAGCTAAATTTTAAATAGGTTCATGTGATATGTAAGATAAGCCTACTCTGAGTTCATTGTTGAATCTAATATTTTTCAAAGATCCCCTTTAAAATTCAAAAAAACTACTTGAAATATTTTATTGATTTACCTTTAATTGTCTTTAGACTATCTTCAATAATAAATGTTGCTTACCATTTGTAGAGTACTTACCCTGTTCCAGTTACTTTATTAAAATATCACACAAGTTTCTCAGTTCTCGTTATAAGTCTGTTAGGTTGTTCTCATTTTGTAAAAGAGAAAACTGAAAGCATTAAAGTCAGCCTTTTCAATATTACAGAGCCAGAAAACTGGTAAAGCCAGAATTTAAACCCAGGACTGTCTGGTGCCAGTCTGTGTTATAACAATACTGCTTCCAGTTGTT
Organism: Cephalopachus bancanus; assembly: GCA_027257055.1. Taxonomy (NCBI): domain Eukaryota; kingdom Metazoa; phylum Chordata; class Mammalia; order Primates; family Tarsiidae; genus Cephalopachus; species Cephalopachus bancanus. The sequence goes on from JAPVLO010000235.1 coordinate 1,997,460, forward strand.
TCACTTCCTCTCTCTCTGACACACACACTGAGTTCTAGTTCCATATGCATGGCACTGTGTTATGTACTGTGAGTATACAAAGATGAGTTTGGCACTTCTAGGAAGACCCTCTGGGAGTATAAAATGCATGTAAGCAGTATGGAAGCCAGAAGATAAAGTTATGGAAATGACTATTGGAGATCAGAGCTAATATCTTTATATACAGAGTATTTGTTTAGTGAGACTAAAAAATTAAAGTATCAAAGGATAAATAGACTATATGAGCACAGTTTTTAAAAGTAAGTTAAACATACAATGAATCAGCAATCGAAAAAGATGAATGATTTTAAGTTATAAGAAGGTCAAGTCTGTGTTTTCTTCATCACCGTAGCTCCAGAGTATAGAACAGAGTCTAGCACACAGTAGGCACTCAGTAGTTAGTTGCTTAATGAATAAAGCAACATAAAAAAATGTTCATCTGTGTTTGTAATTAAGAAATTCAGTGAAATTGAGGTACTCTTTTTCAGTTATCAGATATTAAGTAACACAAAAACAATAAAAAAGTGACATAGGTAGAAAGAAATATAATTCTGGAGAGGGTACAATGAGATAGATAGTGAAGCATACATTTCTGGTAGCATAAATGGCTTCACTTCTCTTGGAAAGCAATTCTTTAATTCAAAGTAGTCTTGAAAAAAATTCCTAAATTTTGGCCCAGCAGTCTACTTCTGGAAACTATACTGACAAAGTAATCCTGGATATATAAAATATCTTGTGCAGAAATAGGTATTGCATGGTAATATCATATAACACAAATATTTGGAAAAAGTCTAAATAGCCAACTATAGAAAATGGTTATGTAAGTCCTGGCAGGTCTCATTAGTAATTTGTTTTGCAAAATTTTTGTAAATGTGTGTGTGATAGCATGAAAAAATATTTGAGTTGAATGAAAAAAGCAATACATAAAAACACACACACACACACACACACACACACAGTGGTACAGAAGTCCATTTAGAAAAATAACTAGAAGAAGATATCGCCACACTGTAGGCTATTTGGGTAGTGGAATATTGGGTGATATTTTTTCTCTTTATTTTCTTTAAAAGCAGTAATTTCTTTAAAAATAATAGATATATTAAATACATAAATTTTTTCTTATTTGGAACTATGTTTAGTAAGTAGACATCTGTTTACTGTCAAATTATTTAACTACATCCTAATCATCTTTTAACTAGTTCAGTATAAAAGTTCTTTAGTTACAAAAGAAAAATTCACTTTTGATTGGTGTAAGAATCTGTGTATTTTGTTTTCTGAATTTCAGTTAACTTTACGTTTTATCCTCTACCCCAATAATTTTAGATTTAATTCAAGACTGGTCTAGTGATAGTGCTCCAGACATTTTTTCATTTGTTCCGTATACATGGAATTTTAAAATTATGTTTCATCAATTTGAAATGATTTGGGCTGCTAATCAACACAATTGGATTGACTGTTCCACAAAACAACAGGAAAATGGTAAGAAATTTGAAAAGTAGGTTAAGTATTCTGCTCACTAAGACAAATGCTGATGAAGAAAACTGGTATTGATTTTGTAGTTTTAAACTAGATACTAGAAGTCATTTTCCGCTCATTATCTTGTGAGCCTCTCAGAGACTATTTCAGAGTTTGTATTGGACTAAATATATTATCTTGAATTTAATTTTGTTTAGGTGTGATTTTAGGCAATTTTATAATTTAAATTTTATTGACATTAAAAGTAAATTTACCTTTTTTCCCTTTTTTTTTTTTTAGTGTATTTGGCAGCCTGTGGGGAAACACTAAACATTGATTTTTCTTTGCCTTTTACGGACTTTGTTCCAGCCACATGTAATACCAAGTTCTCTTTAAGAGTATGTATAATCGGATGCATTGTTTATTCTACAAGGTTTATTAGTAAGTTTGATTTCCCAAAGCTTATATTTACTTTCTCCTGTTCAACCTATTGCCACTTTAAGGTATTTTAGTTTTCCTCCATCTTTTACTAACTTTAGTGACTTAGAGTTTCTGCTCTTTTCTTTTTGTAATTAGCTGCCCCTAAGAAATTGGGCAATACAAAAAAATCTCTTAAACTGATTATTTTTTTAAAGTTCACTTCTGATCTCTGTGGCTATTCTATTTGTTCGTTTAAGAAAGCTCTAATGTTTACTAGTTTGTGAACTCATGCTACACTTCCCTATATTTGATTCCCGATTGTAACCATGGCCTCAAGGAATGACCACAAGCACCTTTCCTCCTTTTATCTGAAAACCAGATCCTATGTCCTTCTCCTAAGCTCAGAATTTTATGAAACACTTAGTTTTAGAGTATGAGTAATTAGTAGTAATTGCAATGGTAGTAATTAATGGTAGTTATGGAGATAAAAATAGTAACAACTATAGAAGCAGCTAACATTTATTAAGCATTTTCTGTATGCTATATAGAATCTGTTCGGTGTACATTATGTAATAACTCATTTAATTCTCAGAACAACCCTCTTGAGGTTAGATGCTAATATCAGCATTTAAAAATTAGAAAATTGAGGAGCAGAGTTGACGTCACTTGTCACGTGAGGTGCCGGGCGGTGCAGCCTAGGGTTTCATTCTTTTAACCATCATACTATGCTGCTTGTTAGGAAACTAGTCGTCAGGATGAACAAAGAAAATGCTTGCAAGGAAGTGATACACCCGTCTTAATTTATTAAAAGCCAGTTGAAGAAGCAAGACTTACAAGACTGAAAGGAGACTGTACTATTTTTAAAAATTAATAAAAATACTGAACATATTCTACCAGAGCTTATATTATAGAGGTATTTTTCTAAAAATGAAGTTTATATAATGAAATCTGTGGTTACCCATGGAAGAAAATCTTATCACTTTTATGTAAAAACTATGCTGTTCTTTTTTCTTTATTTTTCAATCCAGATTTTGTTTTGGTCAACGTAAAATCTTACTTCAGTTATTTACCTCAGTGTTTAATGTAAACTCTGCCATTTAAAATTTGTTTTTAATTTCAAATTTACTTTCAAGATTGTTATGGATAGGTTTGGCTGTAAATAATAACCTATTTATGCACTGATTTTATTACTTTGGGATAATATAAATTATCTTTTAGGGAGAAGATGTTGATCTTCATTTGTTTCTACCAGATTGTCACCCTAGTAAATATTCATTATTTATGCTGGTAAAAAATTGCCACCCAAATAAGATGATTCATGATACTGGTATTCCTGCTGAATGTCAGAGTGGCCAGAAAACAGTTAAGCCAAAATGGCGCAATGTTACTCAGGAAAAGTGAGTACATAAAATTAGTAACTTAACTATTTTGCGCTTAGATGTGAATAAATTATTCTTCCTTCAAAAAATAATAATAAAACTTGATTATCTGTAACAGGCCTATGTACAATGAAAGGAATCAGTACTTGACTAGAAACTTGTTTTTTACTCTTCAAAGGGCTGGTTGGGTTGAATGCTGGACTGTCCCAAGTGTCATGCTTACAATTGATTATACATGGCATCCAATTTATCCACAAAAAGCAGATGAACAGCTAAAACAATCATGTAAGTGTTTTTATAAGTAATTTGTGCTTTGAAACAGCTGCTGTTATGATTGATAATCAACACAGATACAAAGAAAGAAAAAGAATTTGGAACTGCATTTATTTTTCTGACATAGTAGTATAAATTTATACTCTCTTAAATATTTTGCATTAATCATAGCTAATTTTTGAGTATTTACTATGTATCAAATACTGGGCCAAGCAGTTTCCTGGCTTTCATTATCTCATTCAATCTGTACAACAACTCTATGAGAAAGATATTATTATTATCCTCATGTTAGAGTTTAGGAAATATGTTCAGAGAAGATAAGTGATTTTCTCAAAGTCTACCAATCTAGAAGTAGCAGAGCTGGATTATGAAACAAAGTTATATGAATCTATGTAGTTAAGTTAATCTATAGTTTGTGAAATGTTAGTTTCTTTAAATGCATTTTGACAGCTATCACATAATTTAGTTTCCTGAAGGTAATTTGCCTTATTACCTGGGTCCATAAAGGAATTAGAGTCAAGTGATGTTTCCTTTGTATTTTTCCAGTGAATTAAGGTTCAAAGAAGGGTCTTCATAGTTGTTAATATGTAGGGTGGCTTGATTATGTCACACTATATTTGAAAGCTATTTTTTTTTTTTTTTTTTTTGAGTTGGAGTCTCACTCTGTCACCCAGACTGGAGTGCAGTGGCCGCTCCCGGCCACCGCAGCCTCGGCCTGCTGGGCTCCGGCGATCCTTCCGCCTCAGCCTTCCAAGTAGCCAGAATTACAGGCATGCGCCACCACGCCCAGCTGATTTTTTGATTTATTGTAGAGATGAGGTCTCGCTGCCCAGGCTGGTCTCGAACCCGCGGGCTCAGGCAATTCACTCACCTCAGCCTCCCAAAGGCGCGGGATTACAGGCTGAGCCACCGAGCCCGGCTTGAAAGCTATTTATGTGCAAACAACTTTGTAGTTTAATGCCCAAGTTTAGTTAAGGCCTAGTTATGACCCAAATTTATACTGCAGGGACTCAGTGAGAATGTTGTTTATGTTAATAGGAACTTTTCGTTGATTCTGTGCATTCTGATTTATGTATTTCTCTCCATATTTCAATTAAATTTATTCTTTACCGACTTTCTTAATTATTGGTCTTTCATGTCTATTTTCATTATGTACATTATGTAAGGGTTAGTTGATTTCATATTTACAAAGTAAAATTTCTTAGTGAGCCGGGCTCAGTGGCTCAGCCTGTAATCCCGCGCCTTTGGGAGGCTGAGGTGAGTGGATTGCCTGAGCCTGCGGGTTCGAGACCCGCCTGGGCAGCAAGACCTCATCTCTACAATCAAAAAAATCAGCCGGGCGTGGTAGCGTGCGCCTGTAATTCTGGCTACTCGGAAGGCTGAGGTGGAAGGATTGCCGGAACCCAGCAGGTCGAGGCTGCGGTGGCTGGGAGCGGCCACTGCACTCCAGTCTGGGCGACGGAGTGAGACTCCAACTCAAAAAAAAAAAAAAAAAAAAAAAATTTCTTAGTGATTATTTACTTGAAGAACTTCTAAGAGATCATTTTCCCCCTCCCTCAAACATTAATATTTTTTTCCCTCAATTTATTCCAGTGTCAGAAATGGAAGAGACAATGCTGTCTGTATTGAGGCCATCCCAGAAAGCATCAGACAGAGTTGTTTCTTCTCCCTCTCCTTCTTCACGCCCACCTGTTGATCCCTCGGAACTTCCACCTGATAAACTTCATGTAGAAATGGAACTTTCTCCGGATTCTCAGATAACTCTTTATGGACCTCTATTAAATGCTTTTTTGTGTATAAAGGTATGTTTTTTAGAAAGAACTCATATTTTTAAACATAAAGCAGTTATAATTGAATTTTTAAAATGAGACCATTTTAAATAGCCATTTAGAGTTTTGAGGATATATTATGTATGTTGACTGGACTTGCAATGCTAGACTCAATTATAAAATTATTTATTTAAAATAGTACTTCTTTTTTTGTTTGTTTTTTTGAGTTGGAGTCTCACTCTGTCACCCAGACTGGAGTGCAGTGACCGCTCCCGGCCACTGCAGCCTCGCCTACTGGGCTCCGGCGATCCTTCCGCCTCAGCCTTCCGAGTAGCCAGAATTACAGGCATGCGCTACCACGCCCGGCTGATTTTTTGATTTATCGCTGCCCAGCTGGGTCTCGAACCCGCGAGCTCAGGCAATCCACTCACCTCAGCCTCCCAAAGGCTCGGGATTACAGGCTGAGCCACCGAGTCCGGCTTAAAATAGTACTCTTAAGTTCAGCATTTACTTGAGCATTTAGTCTGTTCTAGGAACTTAGAACATAGAGCTGGTTACAAAGGTAAAGATGATAATAGCATCTTTTCTCAAGGAGGTAAGCTAAAGAAATAGCTAGAAGGATAGATATATGGACAAATTTTTAACACATTCTAAGTAACATAGCAGTAGAAGTACAGCTTATTATCTGAGAGTATTGGATAACAGGAAAAGTCTATTTGAAGTGGATCCATTAAAAACAGATGATAGTATTTTTATTTTTTTATTTTTTGTTGTTTTTTTTTTTTTTGAGTTGGAGTCTCACTCTGTCGCCCAGACTGGAGTGCAGTGGCCGCTCCCGGCCACCACATCCTCGATCCGCTGAGCTCCAGCGATCCTTCCACCTCAGCCTTCCAAGTAGCTGTAATTACAGGCATGCGCTACCACGCCTGGCTGATTTTTTGATTTATTGTAGAGATGAGGTCTCGCTGCCCAGGCGGGTCTCGAACCCGCGGGCTCAGGCAATTCACTCACCTCAGCCTCCCAAAGGCGCGGGATTACAGGTTGAGCCACCGAGCCCGGCTGATAATATTTTTAAAATTGAAGGAAATATATGAAAATATGTTTATCACAGGGCATGTCAAATTTAGGCTCTAAATGAATATGTACTACTTTTTAGAACAAAGAATGAATCAAGTTTTGATTCATTTTTATCTAATTTTTTCTACTGAAATTGTGTGATTACACAGTGTGATAGCACTTTACGGTTGATGTCTGTAGCATGCTTATGAAGAGAGGCTATTTTTGGAAAAATATTTGAGAACTTACTTCATTCGTTTTTTTAGAGATCACTCTTACTCTTTTGATTTTCAAATATTCCTTTTAAAATGTTCCAAACAAATCATTAAAAAAAAATCCAATCCTCTTTCAATGGGCAGCACGATTGGTTCCATGTTTTTGCTATTGTGGACAATGCTGCAATAAACATGTGTGTGCAGGTGTCTTTTTCATAGAGTGATTTGAGTTCCTCTGGGTATATTCCCAGTAGGGAGATTGTGGGGTCATATGGAAGATCAATTTTTAGTTCTTTTGGGAATTGCCGTACTGTTTTCCACAGGGGTAGTACTAGTTTACACTCCCACCAACAGTGCAGAAATACCCCCCCATCCTCTCCAGCATCTGATGTTTATGCTTCCTTTCATAAGGAATTTATGCAACTCTAAGTTTCTGTTGTTTGCCTACCAGAAAGCTCAGTGTCATGCTGAGATAAAAGTGTTATTTTATCGTAAGTATCCCTCTCTATTTTTGTTTGTTTGTTTTAATATGTAACTTATATTCTGCTTGATATTGGTGTTAGAACTTTAAAATGTGACATTTAGGTATTACAGTTCTTAAATATAATATATTAATATAACATGAAATTTTCTTTTTCATGTATATTCATATATATATAAAAGAAGAAAATTAAGGGAATGTGAAAATTCATGTAACTGGGATTGTGTTTTTTTAGTTATCAGAATTAAACATCAATAAATTACAAAGGATAAACTGGGGAAAAAAGAATCACTCTATATTTGTTTGACTGTATACGAAAAACTGATTTCTAAAATCCGTAAAGGAAACTGCACTTGGCATTATCATTATAAATAATTCTAAGAAGAATATATACTGAACATGCATTAAAATTTTTGAGTACATTTTATGGAGACGGGAAGTCTTCTGCAGATGTAGACAGTATAGCAACTCTGTTAGCCCAAAGTCATTTCAGTCATATTAAAACTTTATCCTTTCTTCTGTTGTGGGCATAGGTTGAGTAATAATACCAGTTATATTACTTTTCAGAATTGACTTCTCTTAGTTTTACTACATTTTTTGTTGAAGGAAATCTTAGTGATAGCATGTCATTGCTAGCAAATAGTAACTGAATTAATAATAGTTTTAATATTCTCAAACAGAAGCCTGGGTATTAATTTTCCTTTTTTTAGAAAAATGTAATTTTGGAACCAGTACTTGTAGGCATTTCCTCTGTCTCTCTGTGATTTTACTAGCTATCATTTTTTTAACCTGTTGTTGTTAATTCTTTTTTTCTCTTTTTTGAGAAATGTCTGTCATTAGATAAGCATACATTTTTAGCTGGGAAAAATAGACTGCCTCCTGTTACTTGAAGTAGGTTAATTTCAGAGAACTCTTAAATAAATTGAAATGTAGCTTATCATTCTTAAATTGAAACAAGCTACAACTTGATAAAATAATATATTTTCCCAGTTCTGTGGGTCAATATTGTTCGGAATTTATTGTAAAGATCTTTTAATTTTGCATGCTACCCACCATGAAATGGAAATTTTATTTGTATTTATCTGTATACATATATTAATCTTAAAGTATTGTAAAAGTTTGCCATAATATATTACCACTTGCCTTGTACTTTAATCAGCCTTTTGGTAATTTTTAAAAATTTTTTTAGTGAATTCTTAAGAAATTAACTCATATATTGGAATTCACATATTTTGGAAAAAGAAACCTTAAATCACACAACCAGCATTAAACATTTTACATTATGCTAAGCTTTTAAAGGAATTATAATTTTGAAAGTACAATTTTTGATAATATTCAATAGGTACATTAACTCATAAAAAGATACCTAGTATTTCATAACTTCTTAAAAACATAGTCACTGACACATTTAATAAAAATTAGCAGATGTCCTCTACTATATTGGACATTTGCTGTTCCTGAGAGAATTTGATTTGAATTGGTTCTGTCTCAGATAATTAAAAGGAGATTGGCAAATTGAACATTAGGCCCAAGAGAATTTTTTTTAATTATAATAATCTACAGGAATCTGCATTTTTTAAAAAATTAAAGACCATAAGGGACTATGAGAATTTTTTTTTTAAATAAGAGATTTGTAGGTTAGAATTATTACAACTCAGCTAAAACGGGTGCTGATAGCTTTTGTTGGTAAATGTTAGCATGTTGAAAGCTAAAACCTGGATAGTGCTCACTCATAAGTAGACCCTAAATGTTTACCATAATACGATAAGAAAGGAATTGGTGCTAGCGGGATACTGTTGGGGTGAGGATACAGTATCAGTAAGTGTACCTGGTCTCAAACTAAGCAAAGTGGAGATTAAAGGGAGACCCAGACTTTACCTGTACAATGTCCACTTGTATACCTAATCCTGAATTGTACCCTACATCTTTAAAAAAAAAACAAAAAAACAAAAACATGGATAGTGTATGTTGTTGACTCCTTTGATCAGCTGTTGGGAGGGAAGGTGGGGTTGAGGTAAAGTTTGGAGACCATCTGCAGATGAAATCGCCAGAGGAGTTTTTCCATTTTGCATCTTATTCTGGGCTCCGTGCCTACTGCAAGCCTGCTGAACCAACCTCAAGAATTGGGATGGCATGTGTATTTTGAAAAGGCTTCCCAAATGATCTAAGGGAGAACTACTGTTCTGAATACTTTCAGGGTTTTTAAATTTGGTCAAACTTAATTAGACATTTATGTTTAGTTTTTAAAATTTAATGTTGGAATTTAGGATATAATCTGATGTTTATTTACCTTTATATTTGTGCTTACATTTGTCCATGCTTCAAGATTATATTACAAGGACAGTTATCAATACTTGAAGCAAGTATTAAGTTGTATCTGTTGTATTTAAGAGGTAGACAACAGTAGAAAATAGAAGGAAAAGCACTGATTTTGTGAATCGGTAGATTTGAGATACTAATTAGTTGTATGACTTTAAGTCCTTCAACATCCTTTCCTATGAAAGGATATTATGGCCTAATGGTATATAACCCTAGCCAGAAAATAATTTTGTCAGTAACTAAATTGCAGAGTAAACCAAAATACTGACTTGGTTCTAATATTTAGCAGGTATAGCAACAGTGTTAACAGGAATATTTAACAACTTTTGTTTACTATTGACAGATCAAATAGACAAAATTAAAATTTAGAATCAATGGGAAGGAAAAATCAAAATTAAATTTAAATTCTGATAGAAAATGAATCAGAATATTAAAAGTTGAAATGCTACTGCATAAAAAAACCAGGATGAACTATGCGAAAGGAAGTTTTGGGAACTATTGATAAAACATTTTATCAGTAAGCGAAACTGGGCATTTTTATTAAAGTTGCTGCAACATTCCTGACAGATATTTCAATAGGAATATTTGAATTTTAGTTTTTACCTAATTGGATTTGGCTAAATTGATTTTCAGTGAATTGGCCTGCCTTCCCCAAAGGATGTCCCCAAGTATTGCCTCAGAACTCTGAGAAGCAAAGATTGAAAACTTGAACCACACAAATCTTCGTAGGTCTCTTCGAGGGCCTACATTGCAAGTTTTTGGTGTAATTGGGGGTAATGTCATCAAGTTTTACTATAAACTTCTATAACTTTTTGTGTTTTTTTTGTTACAAAACATTTATTTGCTAAGTAGCTATGTGTATGTCTTAAATATATATGTCCTTTTTTATTTCATGGAAATAGACCTGATACTTTTTTTAAAAAAATATATGCTATGTTAAGGAAATGCATAGTTTACAAATTTGGGACTCATAGGTGAAAATTTACTGTGTTTCTCTTTTGATAGCAGTTTGTTTTTTCTTAATATTTGTAGGAAAACTACTTTGGGGAAGATGACATGTATATAGATTTTGAAGAGGTTATTTCAAGTCCTGTTCTGTCACTGTCTACATCATCCAGCTCTGGGTGGACTGCTGTTGGAATGGAAAATGATAAAAAGGAAAATGAAAGTTCAGCCAAGTCAATTCACCCACTTACCTTGCGTCCTTGGGATATTACTGTACTTGTTAATTTATACAAAGTTCATGGGCGTCTTCCTGTTGTAAGTGTTCACATATCAAATAGTCTTGAGTGTATTATGACATCCACCTGACATAGGAAACTGTGTATGTGTGCACTCATGCAGCACACAATTCCAAAAGAAAAAAATCAGACTCAAAAGCTTCTGAATTTATTTTTTTACTTTAATAAATATAACGATCCTTGATAATTTTACTTTCTATTTTTCTTCTTTCACTTTAACTCCTTCTTGACTTTTTTGTGTAGCTTGAGGATATTGTATAATGACATTGAGTTGTTGGTTTATAATTAGCCTGTTGGATATTCAAGGATTTTGCATTTTCTTAGCTTTTATGTCCAGACCCCAGACCAATTTGGGGCCTTGTGGTGGACCTTTAGAAAATCAAGTTTCAGGCTTGACCCTGGAAATTAAATTACACAGTGGATCCAGCACAGTATCCTGGTTTACTCTAAGGTTTGGCATGTAATGTCATTATATTGTCCCAAGTATCCAAGGACTTTGGAGCAGTGCCAGATAGGGGAGGAGATGGTCCCTAGAGCATTTTGCTGCTTCCTGATTCTATGTCATGGACCTAGGATCACACAGTAGAGAAGTCACCTCTGATGCTTAGTGTAGCTAATGTCCTTACAGGAGTACAGAATAATTATTTTTTACACTAAGCACTGTTTCTCATTTTGAAAATTCAGGTTCTCTTAATCATGATAAAAGTAATTATTATTTTCTTATACTTTCTTACTCTTTACTTTTTTCTATATCCTGATTATAATTTTTTGTTTCGCTGTAGCATGGAACTGCTGATGGTCCTGAATGCCCTACAGCTTTCTTGGAAAGACTATGTTTTGAAATGAAAAAAGGATTTAGAGAGACCATGTTACAACTTATCCTGTCACCCCTGAATGTATTTGTCAGTGATAACTATCAGGTAACGTGAAAGTGAGATATGGTAGAGACCTAGAAATTTACTGTTAACATTTATGAAGTAAAAACAATGTGTTAGATTTTGTGCATGTAATATGTAACTCTTTAATTAGAGACTTCTAACAGTATTTAGAAGTTCTGTATGTTATGTCTATATGTATGAGAGATGATAAAATAATCTTTTTATTTTTTGCTGCTCCTTGTTTACTCCCTATTTATGTGATCCCAATGATCTTGTATGTCTTTTGTTTTTACTAATAAAAATAGATACTTTCTTATATACTTTAGGAGGATAAATATATATAAAATGACTGTTCATAGATTCTATGGAAAATTATAACATAAGTATTAATATTAACCCAGTACCACAGAATTTCAAAACCTACATATCTACATGGTCAGTGATTTGTTTTCATTAATCTAGCATACTTATGAGATACTTTTTAAATTCTTTCAACATACCTCTGAGCCTCTTTTGGAAGACACACAATGATATTCATCAAGTGAGAATTTATTAAATTCCAAGGAAGATTATAACTTTATTATTATTATTATTATTAGAGTTGGAGTCTCACTCCGTCGCCCAGACTATAGTGCAGTGTCATGCTCATGGCTACCCCAGTGTCAACCTGCTGGGCTTGGGCAATCCTGCCTCAGCCTTCCAAGTAGCTGGAAGGTGTGCGCTGCCACGCCCAGCTAATTTTTTGATTTACTGTAGAGATGAAGTCTCACCAAGTTGTGCAGGCTGTTCTTGAACCCATGGGCTCAGGCAATCCTTTCATCTTGGCCTCCCAAAGTGCTGGGATTACAGGCTTGAGCCAGTTCACGTGACCTATTATTATTTTTTAAAGTGCCAAATGACTTTTCTGGGTACCTACCACTGCTTTAGGGCCCTTCCCTACTTCTGTCAAGTTCTGTGATTTAGAAATACAAACAGACTTTCATATAATACAATGGAAGATTATAAATGGGAAGATGAATCTGGCACCCCAGAATCACCAATGGCTGATCATTTTTTCATGGATTATATATTTCTTCATGGAATTTTAATTTATTTTTTCATATATATTTATTTGTCATAGATAAGATCACAATAGCCAAGACTTAACACTTAATATGTGCTAGACATTGAGAACACTTAATATGTGCTAGACATACAGAACTTCTAAATACTGTTTCAAACACAGAATGTGTGTTTCTTGCTTTAAACTTTTATTTTGAAATAATTATAGATTCACAGGAAGTTGCAAAGATAGTACAGAGCCTGTGTGTGCCCTTCACCCAGTTTTTCTCATGGTATAATTGTTTTATATAATTATGGTACAGTATCAAAGCAAGGAAATTGACACTGGTACAATTATTTTATCACATGTGGATTCATGTAACCATCACCAAAATGAAGAAACAGAACTGTTCTATTATCACACATTATTTGAACTTGCCACAGAAACAACCACAAACCCTTTGCCCTCTCTAGAATTAATGGGTCATTAGAATTTTTTTTTTTAATTTTGAAAATCAGGTGTATGGAAAGGAAGCCTATCTCCTTTTTTAGCCTATTGAGGAAATTAACAAAGGTAAAAGGGAAAAATCTCTTTTTATGGATGAGTTCTGAGAATCTTAGATGTATATCTCTGGTTTCTTATGAGTACCCAGTAGCACTTTAACTTTTATCTTAATGCACTTTCAAAAGGCTTTTCTAGACATAAAACACATTTTGTTGAGCTCATTATGAAGTCTCACATTAACTCTTATTATAAAGGTATGGTAAATATAAAGAGAGACTGAATTATAAAGTATGATTTATCTGGGGATTAGAGAAGGAGTTCATAGAGTGACGATGTGAAAGTGGTAGTATAAGTACTGGTGATATTCTTTTTCCCTAGATGATTAGTAATTTATCCCCCCCAAAAAAAGTATCCTCTTGGAATTTGCTTAACTACTTAACTTTTGTACATTTATAGTGTTGGCATGACTATTCTTAAGACATTTTTTGTTTGTCTTATACTATCTAATGTCCTTTCATGGTGTGAGACTTCATCCTCTGTCTGTTCCCAAGGTTAAAATCTAGGTCACTCACCTGTAGTTTAGTTCTGGTACCATTAGTCTTAACTCAGGGCTTCAAGGCGAAGGATCTAAGGTAAAGGATGAATTGTTATGTCCCACCTGTGAAACTACATACTTTTCACAGTTCTGGAGGGTTAGAGTCCTGAATCAAGGTGTTGGCAGGACCACACTCTCTGCTATGGGGGGATTTCCTTCCTTGCCTGTTCCTGGGTCTGATGGTTGCCATCAATCCTTGGCATTCCTTGGCTTGCAAATGCATCACTTAGATTGCTGCCTCCACTTCAATGGCATTCTCTTTGTGTGTCCAGATTTCTTCTCTTCTTACAGGGACACCAGTCGTATTGATTATGGTCTACCCTAATTCACTGTGACCTTATCATAACATGATTACATCTGCAAAAATTCCATTTCCAAAAGAGATCACATTCACAGGTTGCAGGACTTCGGATTTTAATGTATCCTTTTGGGGGATGCTCTTCAACCCATAATATGATGCAAGCTGTAATAAAATTTAGAATATAATCCTTATTATATACCACGTAGACTGCATCTTAGGACAGGCCAAGCTCTGCATCTATTTTTAAGCTAAAAAAATTAATAAAAATTGATACTGAGAATTGTTATTATTATTAATTTTATTTTTATTTTTTGAGTTGGAATCTCACTCTGTCACCCGGGCTGGAGTATAGTGGCATGCTCATGGCCACCCTAGTGTCAACCTGCTGGGTTCTGGCGATCCTTCCGCCTTAGCCTTCCAAGTAGCTGGAGCTACAGGTGCGCTTTACGATGCCCAGCTAATTTTTTTTTTAATTGTAGAGATGAGGTCTCGCCAAGTTGCCCGGGCTGGTCTCGAACCCTCAGGCTCAGGCAATCCACTTGCCTTGGCCTCCCAACGTGCTGGGATCACCAGCTGAGCCACTGAGCCTGGCTGATACTGAGAATTATTGAATCTCAGTGCCATAAGAGAACTTTATTGCTCATTCTCCCCAATTCCCTGAAGTAAAAGGTAAGGAAACAAATGTTGGGAGTTAGATGATTTTATATAAAGTCCCATAGCTTGAATGAAAATGAAAAATTATATCAGAAGAGCTTATGGAACTATTATTGTCACAGTTTGACATTGTCTTTTAAAACTCCTTATGAGTTAGATTAGCTCTTATCCTTAATTTTTTTTTTTAATTTTAAGAATGTGTTTCCCAAGCTGTCTTGAAACCAAGGAACATTGACCCTATGAGTTGGTCTATACACATATGAAGAGGACTGCCACAGTAAAGTTAGGTTGAGAAATATCTGTGAACTATCTCAATGTGTACTGGTATGTGGAAGGCTCTGAAAACACTTCTTGTGTGGTCAGTCAGCAGCATCTACTTTGTTTGGTCATTCTGTTAGGTGCATTGAGGTACTTGGGGAACAAGACAGAAATGATGCTTACTTTACTGAACCTGGTGAGAAGATACATATCTAGGAAATAAGAATTGAGATAAATTCAAGTGTAAAAGTGCTGTAGTGCTTTGGTAGTATGTAAAGGTCTGAAGAAGAGAACATGAT
Organism: Cephalopachus bancanus; assembly: GCA_027257055.1. Taxonomy (NCBI): domain Eukaryota; kingdom Metazoa; phylum Chordata; class Mammalia; order Primates; family Tarsiidae; genus Cephalopachus; species Cephalopachus bancanus. Next base: position 2,012,617 of record JAPVLO010000235.1, read on the forward strand.
GAAATTTGTATTTCTAAATGATCTCTGTGGTTGTTGGTAGAGTTTGGAGTAGAGAAGTGTAAAAGTGAATGCTGGGAAAACTTGCTGAGGTCCTGACGAGAGAGAATACTCTTTGGACGAAGATACAGCAGTGAAGATGGTAGAAAGTCAATGCATTTGTGAGCTTGGAAGGTAGATTCACTAGAAATTGGCAACTGACGGGTGGGGCATTTCCAAGTTATTTGGTTCTGTGTTCCTAATAATGTTCTGTACAACTAGTGTTCCATGGAATACTTGGTTTTCAGACATATCCTTTATCTCTCTGAATGTGTGTTAGAAATTTTCTATTTGAAATATATGCTGCTTTTTAGCAGTCAGTTTTCCCCATGAGAGAAAACTGTCCTTCCTGTATTTACATAGTCCTCAGAATCTAGATGTACATTGACTTTCCCCCAGTTCTTCATTTAATGGTCTTTGTTCTTCCCTGTTATCCTACCTTGTTTTTAATATTTTAATCTCATGGTTCCTAGCTTTTCTACAAAAGATTGGCCTCTTGCATTCCCTATCAGTTAGAGTACTACTACCGTAGTTTCTTTTTTATTTATAAGGGCATTTACCAATCAGAGGTCTGTATATGTTTTAGGACCTAGATATCTTGCTTTGTAGTTGGACTCTCATAGCTATTGTCACTAAAGAAGCTTAACTCAGACTACTTCTGTGGGTCCAAGGCTGTTTTAGGAACTTGTAGATTCTGAAGTCTTATTTCCCAGCTAGCATGATTTTTTTTGTTCATCTCTGCAGAGAGATGGAAACCAGAACTTTTAATGTGATTTTTTTGTACTTCTTTTAAAGATGTGGGGTACAACTCAGGATTGGAAATTATAATGCAATTTTCTTGTACTTCTTACAGTCTCATTATTATTGTTTTCAGCAGCGACCCCCTGTGGATGAAGTACTCAGGGAAGGTCACATCAATTTGTCAGGTCTTCAGCTGAGAGCACATGCTATGTTCTCAGCAGAAGGTCTACCTTTGGGAAGTGATTCCTTGGAGTATGCATGGTTAATTGATGTGCAGGCTGGAAGCATTACAGCTAAGGTCACAGCACCACAGGTATGATTTTCCAAGTACTATCTCCTGTTTTATTTTCTCTTTCCTTTCTTTACCTACCTTCCTAAGACTAACTTGTATGCCTGTTTGAACATTCATTGCATTTCCACTGATGGTATTCTAGTGGAAGCCATTCTTGCCATTTAGAATTTTCTTAGCTATAGATGAGTCCGAAACAAGTTTTACTTTTCTGAATTACACGTAATTGATGGGTGTAATGTGATGTAGTTCTGTAATACTTTCAAAAATTCAAGACTTTCCTTGGGAAAATCTCAGGATGATGACTGTTCTGGAAATCAAGTTAGTATATTATTAAAATTATATTAATTGATTCACCATTGTTGGAACAAACTGGTTTTTCTAGTATGTGGAATGATTTTCTAAGAACTTTCTTGTATATTTTTAAATGGGTTTTGAAAGTAACCTTTATGATGCTAAGGATTAGGTAGCACAGTTCTTTCCTTGTCATGTCCCAAAGCAAGATAACATTATTTGTACCTGCTATTAATAATGTATATACTTATTTAAAAAAATAAAAATGAATTTACAGGTAAGTAAATCTGACCTAGAATGCTAGGTATAGTCCTTCTGGATAACTTCCACCCTCATCCATCCCACTTAATCCTTAGAAAGCTCAAAGACTTTAAGGCTTATTTAGTTCTAATTGACAATTAACGTTTAGTTGAATTTCCATATTGCTGTAGCATTTCACTTGTTGAGTCATACATTTATTATAATGTGAATGCTAATCTTGTCATTTCAAAAGACTGGAATGTGGTAGAAATACACATATTCAATTTTCACAAAAAGTTACAGAATGGATACGAAACAATTTAGAGTTAGGGAGTAGCATCAAGAAGGTAAACAAAGAATCTAGATACCTTATATACCAGGAAGAAATTGTCCGAGGGTGGCAAATATTAATATTCTAGAAATAGTGGGGAAATTAATCAAATTTAAAAGGGTATTTTGAAGTTGAGTGACATTTCAACATATTAGAATATATAATGATGTGTATAAAAATCAGTTTAAAAAATGTGTAGTGGAGTGCCTAAAAATGAAAGAAAAGAAATAGTGCACCCTGGCCTTATAATTGGCATTCACAAATGAAAAATAGCCCAAGCTTATAAATGACTTCAAGGTAGTAAAATAATTGGTAGGTTATCTAGCAGCAGTTTTAAGATGGCATTTGAATTCTTCATAAACTTTTGAACTCTGAATGATTTAAAATTCTAATAGTGTTGTTAACCTCTCATTGATCATCTGTAGCTGGCATGCCTCTTGGAGTGGGGACAGACATTTGTTTTTCATGTGGTATGTCGAGAGTATGAACTGGAAAGACCAAAGTCGGTAATAATATGTCAGCATGGAATTGATCGTCGGTTCTGTGAATCCAAGGTATGTTAACAAATATGTTAGCAGTGTTATAAGCATTTATGAATTTTTTCAAATGAAAGATTGAGAGATCAGCTTTACATCTAATATATTTAGCCATGAAATAAACTACAGTTCCATTTTTCTCAATTAATAAAATTATTTTGCAAATTCTTAGCCACTTATTTAGATGTAAATATCTAAACTGTGAGATAATTATTAAAACTACAGGCCGGTCTCGGTGACTCAGCCTGTAATCCGCACTTTGGGAGGCCGAGGTGAGTGAATTGCCTGAGCCCGTGGGTTTGAAACCCGCCTGGGCAACTTGGTGAGACCTCATCTCTACTGTAAATCAAAAAAATTAGCCAGGGGTGGTAGCGCACCTGTAGTTCCAGCTACTTGGAAGGCTGAGGCGGAAGGATCGCTGGAGCCCAGCAGGTTGAGGCTGCAGTGGCCAAGAGCAGCCACTGCACTCTAGTCTGGGTGACTGAGTGAGACTCCAACTCAAAAAATACAAATTTAAAAAAATAAATAAATAAATAAATAAAACTACACATTCACAAATAAATGAAGATATTATAAAAATTATATCTTATATTTTTGCTGTTAACGTTCATGTCATAATTGCATTACTGTAGTATCTTCTTGGGATGTGACTATATAATTAATGTAGAAAATTTAGAAATTGATGTAAGGGGAAGTTTAAATTCCTTATATGACATGGTTTGCTTGCACTCTGGGAAATACCTATTCTCTTATAATTTGATTAAGAGTGCTGGGCTTTTGCTAAGCTTCCTGACTCCAAACCTATTTCCACAGTATTGTATTGCATCCATTAAGAGTCATTACAGTATCTTAACAAGGATTGTAAAGAGTAGATGATAATCCCTAAAACCAAGTGCAGTGGCAATGAAATGCAGAGTATTATGGTGCTCTCCCTTATGAATTGGGAGGGGGCATCCCCCTCCCCGATTTTGAAAGTATGCTTATTTCAAAAAACCTGGAAAACATGACAATATTAGAAAAGAAAAACAAGTTACCTTACTTCTACAACACAGAGGTAACTGTTAACAGTTTAGTTTTTCTTTCTAGTTCTTTCCTGTGTATCTTTTCTTTTTTATTGTTTTTTTTGAAATACAAACAAATGTGAATTGAAAGTAATTTACTTTTAGTTTTATGTAAAAAAGATCTGTAACTCATGCTTATATACTTACATTAGAGGAAGCAGCTATAAATGGTCCCTTACATTGCCAGGCTCTCCAGAATTGGTTTTTTAGTCATATATCAGACAGTTAGTTTCTTATGGATGCTTCACACATGCTTGTAGATTCCTCCCTCCTTTTTTTTCTTTTGAAAATCAAAACTTCTGCATCAGGTTAAAAAATTTTAAACCAACTTTATTGAGGCATAATGTATATACAATAAATTTGCTCTTTTAAAGTTGTACAGTTTGATTTTTGATCAATGCTGTAATACCTGTGTATTCATTTCCATTAATGAAAATCTAGAACATTTTTGTCACCTCAGAAAACTCCTTTATGTCTCTGTGCAGTTAGCGCCTACCACTGGCAACCACTGATCTCCTTTCTGTCACTTTAGATCAGTGTGTTTAGCTCTGTTTTTGTCCGGAAGAAATGTATCAGTGTTAGAGCATTGACTACATTGCAAGACACCTACTCCTAGTTCTGGCTCTGCTGTTAATGAGCATTTACATGCTATTTGGCCAGTAATTTACTCAGGGCTGCCATTTCTTGAAGAAATTAATTGAAGTAAGTGATATATACATTTTTTTCCAATCTAAACATTATAAACTCTATACTTTAGTGGTAAAACAAAATTGAATTTATGTGGATTGTCCTAGATATCAGCATCAGAGTTAATATATTTGTGGGTGTATGTAAAAAAAATATATCTTGTGTTGCAGAGTGCTCATAAGAAAATCTTACAACTCTTACACAATTCTTGTAAACCTGTGACATTGCTGACTTACCAGTTTACTTTGACTATACTTTCCAAGTTTCAGTAATATTATATATGCATTCTGTCAATTAGACTTTCTCCTTGCTTCTTTTGAATGAAAATGGTACATACTTACTGTTTTATAATTCATAGTTTTTTAATAGGTGACACTTTAACTGCTGATGATTTCATTTATTATTATAAAAGAAAATAATTAAATTTATTTTTAAAAAATAAGATACACATATAACCAGACATTTGTTTATTTAAACAAAGAGTTTTTTTGTATCAAAATAATGATTTGATGATAGTGAATTAAATGTACAATCCTTTTGTATTTTAGTTGAGTTGTATTCCTGGGCCTTGTCCAACGTCAGATGATTTAAAATATACTATGACTCGATTAGGAGTTGATGGGGCTGATCTTTATATTGTTGAGCATGGCTGTGCTACAAATATAAAGGTAAGTGTTTGTTTTGGCCAGTATAGTTCTTTTTTCTTTTTACTGAACCAAATCTCCATTTCTTGAAATACAACACACATTTATAGTTTATCTCATAGACCACCACAACATTTTAGAAGATCGCTTTCTATTTTTTGCTCATTCATATTCTCTTCCAATATTACTATTTTTTTACTTTGTCAAATGTATGTATGTGTTTATTTTATTTCAGTAGCTTTAGAGTGTACAAATGGTTTTTGGTTACATGGATGCATCTTATAGTGGTGAAGAAGTCTGGGCTTTAAGTCCCCTCCACCTCCCACTTGTGCACATTGTTCCCAATAGATGATTTTTCATCCCTCCCCCTCTGGCCTCCCTGCTGCTTCTGAGTCTCCCGTGTCCATTGTACCAGTTTTTTGGGGTATAAATAAATTTAATAAATGTGAGAGAAGAAAAATTTCTTTCAGAGTAATTACAAATAACTTATGTAGATACTCTACCTTCCAGGACAGCACAAATTTCCATTCTTTAAGTGTGGAGTGGGAGAGGATCAAACAGTCCACCAAAGTTTTTATCTGGAGGTTTTAAGATGGTTGTGTCGCACTTTGGTGGACAATTTGATCCAGAGGAACAAATTCCAAGTATAGTACAAGGGGCCCACCCTCCTAAAGATAATTGTGGGTTTTTTGTGTCCTTCCCCTCATTATATGTATGTGTGTTTATATGTGTACATTCACACACACACAAACCACATTTTCATTATCCACTGATTAGCTGATGGGCATTTAGATTGAATCTATATTTTTGCAGTTTTGAATTGTGCTATGATAAATATATGAGTGCTGGTTTTGTTTTTTTTTTGGCATGGTGATTTCTGTTTCTTTTTTTGCTGTTCCTCATTTATTTATTTGTAATTTTATTTTTTATTGTAAAAATAAATGTAAAGATTGTACATTTCAGGTTTAGGTATACAAACATTGATCATGCAGGTACCCTTGTTGATGAGGTATGCCCCTTCCTCCCCTAGCAGTTTTCCTCAACTGCCAATCCCACCCCCCTTCCCCAACAGTTTCCCACTACTGCCATTGCACTAAGTCACTCAAGAGCTCTGATGGAGATGTACAAAAATATTAATGTTGTCTTCATGCCTGCAAACACACCATCCATTCTGCAGTCCATGGATCAAGGAATAACTTTGACTTTCAAGTTCTATTATTTAAGAAGTACATTTTGTAAGACTATAGGTACCATAGTGATTTCTCTAATGGAACTGGGCAAAGTAAATGGAAAACTTTTTTTTAATATAAAGATGTGGGGTACAATTCAGGCTTAGGTATACAAACATTGATTATGCAGGTATCCTTGTTGATGAGGTATGCTACTCCCTCCCCTAGCAGTTTTGCTCAACTGCCAATCCCACCACCCCTCCCCTGACAGTTTCCCATTACTGCGAAATGCTTTCTTATAGTATTAAAATTGTTCAAGATCTGCTTATCAGTGAGAACACATGATACTCTGTTCTTTGTTTCTGTGATAAATGAGTATGATCGACTCCAAATCCATCCAAGTTGCTGCAGAGTCCATATATTTGTCATTCTTTATGGCTACATAATATTCATTTGTGTATATGCACCACATTTTCTTTATCCAGTCCAGCAACATGGTTGGTTCCATGTTTTTGCTATTGTGAATAGAGCTGCAACAAACATACATGTGCAGGTATCTTTTTTGTAGAATGATTTGAGTTCCTTTGGGTATATTCCCAATAGGGGAATTGCTGGGTCATATGGAAGGTCAGTTTCTAGTTCTTTCAGAAATCACCACACTGTCTTATAGAGAGATTGCACTAGTTTACATTCCTACCAGCAGTGTAGAAGTGTTCCTTTTTCTCCTCATCCTCGCCAGCATCTGTTGTTGTTTGCTTTATTAATGATGCTCATTTTTACAGGGATTAGGTAGTATCTCAGTGTGGTTTTGATTTGCATTTCTCTGATGATGAGTGAGGCTGAGCACTTTTTCATGTATCTGTTGGCTGCCGTATATCTTCTTTTGAGAAGTGTCTACACATGTCTTTTGCCCAATTTTTAAAGAGGCTGCTTGTTTTTTCCCTTTCGGTGTGTTTGAGTTCCTTGTAGATCCTAGATGTTAGGCCTTTGTTGGATAAACAGTTGGAAAATATATTTTCCATTCTGTGGGCTGTCTCCCTGCTCTCTTTATGGTTTCTTTTGTTTTGCAGAAGTTCGTTAATTTGATGAGGTCCCACTTGTCTATTTTATTTCTTAAGGTATTGGCCTTTAGGGTTCTGAATAGGGATTGGTTCCCAGTTCAAATTTCTATAAGGGTGGTGTCTCCAGCGTTTTCTAAGATTTTTATAGTTTGAGGTTTTACCGTCAGGTCTTTGATCCATTTAGAGTTAATTTTTGTGTATGGTGATAGGTGGGGGTCCTGTTTCAAAATTCTGCATGTGATCAGTCAGTTTTCCCAGCACCATTTACTATATAGATTCTCCTCTCCCCAGTGTTTGTTGTTGGAGGCTTTGTCAAAAATGAGTTGGTTGAGGAATTGAGACTTTGCTTCTGGAATCTCTATTGTGTTCCATTGGTCTTATGTGCCTGTTCTTGTACCAATACCAGACTGTTTTGATTATTGTAGCCTTATAGTAAAGTTTGAAGTCTGGAAGTGTGATACCTCCTGCTCTGTTTCCTTTGCTAAGGATAGTTTTAGCTACTTCATATGAATATGAATATGAATTTCTGTATTGTCATTTCCAGATCTGAGAAGAATGATATTGGTAGCTTAATGGGTATTGCGTTGAATCTTTAGATTGCCTTTGGTAGGATGGACATCTTAACAATGTTGATTCTTCCTATCCATGAGCATGGAGTATTTTTCCATTTGTTTGTGTCTTCTTGAATTTCTTTAAGCAGTGTTTTGTAATTTTCATTGTAAAGGTCTTTCATTTCTCTGGTTAGGAAGATGCCGGGGTATTTCTTTTTTTTGGTGACTATTGTGAATGGGATTGTGCTCTTTATTTGGATCTCTGTCTATTTGTTGTTGGTAAAAAGGAATGCAACTGTCTTTTGTCCATTTATTTTGTACCCTGAGGCTTTCCCAAAGTCCTTTATCAGTGCGAGCAATTTTTGACAACTTCTCTTGGATTTTCATGGTATAGGATCATATCATTAGCAAACAGGAATAACTTGACTTCCTCTTTTCCTATTTGGATACCCCAGATTTCCTTCTCTTGTCTAATTGCCTGAGCTAGGACTTCCAACAAATATTGAACAAGAGGGGTGAGAGTGGGCAGCCTTGTCTTGTTCCAGTTTTCAGGGGAAATGATTCTAGTTTCTGACCATTTAGCAATATGTTAGCTGTGGGTGTGTCATAGATGGCACTTACTATTTTGAGGTATGTTCCTTCTATACCTAGGTGTTTGAGGGTTTTTATCAAGAAGGGATGCTGGACTTTATCAAAAACTTTTTTGCATCTAATGGGATAATCATGTGGTTCTTGCTTTTATGTCTGTTGATGTATTTAATGGCATTTATGGTCTTGGGATTGTTGAACCAACCCTGCATCCAGAGGATGAAGCCTACTTGGTCATGGTGGATGATATTTGAGATGTGTTTTTGGATCCAATTTGCTAGAATCTTGTTGAGGATTTTGCATCTGTGGTCATAAAGGATATTGGCCTGTAGTTTTCTTTCTTTGTTGGAACTTTACCTGGTTTGGGTATCAGTGTAATGTTAGCTTCGTAAAATGATTTGGGTAGAATTCTGTCTTTCTCAATTGACAGGAATACGTATTTTCAATAGATTGGTATCAGCTCCTCCTTGTACATTTTGTAAAATTCTGCCGGAAATCCATGTGGTCCAGGTTTTTTTTGTAGGTAGTTTTTGTATGACAGAGTCAATTTCCTGTGTTGTTATTGGTCTATTTAGTGTCTCAACATCTTCTTGTTTTTACCTGGGGAGGTTGTGTGATGTCAGAAAGTCCTCCATTTCATTTAGGTTATCAAGTTTGTTTCCATACAGGTATACATAGTAATCTCTGATAATCCTTTGTATTTCTTCGGGATCAGTTGTGATTTGATCTTCTGTATTTCTGATTGTGTTTATTAGGGCTTTTTTTCTCTTTTTCTTGGTCATTCTGGCTAGGGACCCATCAATCTTGTTAATTCTTTCAAAGAAGCAGCTTTTTGTTTTGTTGATGTTTTGTGATATTTTTGTCCTCTATGTCCCGTATTTGGGTTCTTATTTTGGTGATTTGGACTCTTCTGCTAAAGAAGAGGGGTTCTGGTGGTCCTCTCTTTCTAGCTCCTTTAGGTGATTTGTTAGGCTCTCCACTTGTGATCTTTCCATTTTCTTGATGTGTGCTCACAGAGATATAAATTCCCCTCTTAAAACTGATTTCATGGCATCCCGGAGCTTTTGGTAAGATGTTTCTTCATTTTCATTTGTTTCCAGGAATCTTTGATATCTTCTTTGATTTCAGTGTTGACCCAGTTGTTGTTCAGATTATGCTGTTTAGTTTCCATGTCTTTGTAGGGTTTGGGGAAATGTTGTTGGTTTTGATATTTATTTTTATTTCATTGTGGTCTGAGAATGTGCATGGCAAGATTTTAACCTTATGGAATTTGTTTATGCTTGATGTATAGCCAAGAAAGTGATTTATCTTGGAGTATGTTCCATGTGGTGATGAGTAGAATGTATATTCTGTGGTTGTTGGGTGGAATAATCTGTGGGTATCAACTAAGTCCATTTGGTCAAATGTCAAGTTTAGGTTCTGGATCTCCTTGTTGATTTTTTGCTTTGATGATCTATCCAGGGCTGTCAGTGGGGTATTTGAGTCTCCTGCTATAATAGTGTTAGAGTCATTATCTTTTTTTAGTTTATTTAGTAGTTGCTTTATAAATGCTGGTGCTCCTGTGTTGGGTGCATATATGTTTAGGATGAATATTTTTTGTTGATGGATTGAAGCTTTTGTCATTATGTAGTGTCCTTTTGCATCTTTTTAAATTTTTGATGACTTAAAGGTTGTTTTGTCTGATGTTAAGATTGCAACTCCTACCTTCTTTTGTGATCCATTTGCCTGGAAACACATTTTCCATCCTTTAACTTTGAGTCTGTGTGCGTCCCTTGTAGTGAGGTGAGTCTCCTGGATGCAGCAAATAATGGGGTCATGGTTTCTTATCCAGTTCATCATTTTGTGTCTTTTCAGTAGTGCATTTAGTCCATTTACATTCAGGCTAATTATTGAAATGTCGGGGTTTATACCTGTCATGAGGTTCTTATAAAGTTCTTGTTGTCCCTGTCTGTTTTTTGTCTTTCCTTTGGTTTTGGGGTTAATTAATGTGTGTGTTTCCATCTTTTCCCTGTACTCTTGTGAAGAACATTGTTGTTCTTTTCTCCTTTTCTTCTGTGTTTAGCACTTTCTTAAGTGTTTCTTATAGAGGTGTTCTGGAGGCAGCATAAGTTCTTAGGGACCGGATGCCGGGAAAGATTTTTTTTTTTTTTTTTTTGAGTTGGAGTCTCACTCTGTTGCCCAGACTGCAGTGTAGTGGCCGCTCCCGGCCACCACAGCCTCGACCTGCTGGGCTCTGGTGATCCTTCTGCCTCAGCCTTCCAAGTAGCCGGAATTACAGGCAGGCGCTACCACGCCCGGCTGATTTATTTATTTATTGTAGCAATGAGGTCTTGCTGCCCAGGCGGGTCGCGGACTCAGGCAATCCACTCACCTCAGCCTCCCAAAGGCGTGGGATTACAGGCTGAACCACTGAGCCCAGCCTGGGAAATATTTTAATTCTTCCTCACTGATGAAGCTTAGCTTGGCTGGGTAGGTTATTCTTGGTTGAAATTGTTTATCTTTGAGAACGTTGATGACTAGACTCCAAGCTCTCTTAGCCTGAAGGGTTTCTGTAGATAAATCTGCAGTGATTCTAATTGGTCTTCCCTGGTAGGTAATCTGACCTTTTTCTCTTGCTGCCTTTAGTGTTTTTTCTTTTATACCTACTTTGTTCAGGCAAATTATTATGTCTGGGAGTTGGTCTTCTCATTTGTTACCTTGCAGGGATTCTCTGAATCTCTTGTGTTTGAATATTTGCATCACTGATGAGATGAGGAAAGTTTTCTTGAATAATTTCATGGAATGTTTTTCCAGTGTGGTCTGTCTTTCTTTCTTCCTCAGGAAGTCCAATTACTCTTAGGTTCAGTCTCTTGAAGTAATTATTCATCTCTTGAAGGTTTTGTTCTGTCTTTTTGAGCTTCTTTTCTATGTTTTTGACAGTATGAGTTAGTTCTGTATTTTGATCTTCAAGTTCTGAGATTCTTTCTTCAGCTTGGTTAATTCTGCTTCCCATGCTTATTAGTTTGTTACTTATTTCAATATGGTATCTTTTACTGCTGTTATTTCAGTTATGATCTCCTTCCTATTTTCCTCTTGTTTTTCCTCAATTCTTTTTTATTCTATTAATGTCTTGATGTCTGGGTTTGTCGTATATGACCAGTCATTCTGGGAGCTCTTCATTGTTTGTGTTCCAAAGTCTGTTTTCTCAATGTCTGACCTCCCAGTGGTCTGTGTGAGACCTATATTCTTCTTTTGGTTTTTCTTCATTTGTGCAGATTTTTCCTCCCTACTTCTTTCTCCCACCCCCCTCCCCCCTCTTCTTTAATTCTGTTGTTCAGGGGTGGAGGGGTTGCTTTTACTTCTGTTTGTTCAATCTCCTATTCTTCCTCATGTTTATCCTCTGGCTTTGTTTAATTCTGGGGCTGGACTGTAGGTTGGGGGAGGTCCTTTTTGCAGTTTTGAGATTTAATTGAGGGTGAGCTGTGATACAGAATCTTTCTGCAGATCCCAGTATCTGCAGACAGGTATATGGATAATCTGGAACCCACTTCCCACTGCGTTCGAATCTGTCCATGCTGTGGGGTTATAGGTTTATTCTCTGAAAGCAAAATGAGGCAAAAAGGAAAAGAATGGAGCAGGGAGTGGGGGAAGAGAATATGGAGAGAGAGAGCGATGTAAGAGGGAAAACAGACAAACGTACTGACTAACAAATGAAAAGAGACACAAAGACCAATACAAGTAAAAAGAAAAACAAAAACAACAACACACAAACCAACAGCCAAACAAAAAAACTAAAACATACAATCATACAAACATATAAGCTAGCCAAACTCCTTATTGGTGTGCTATTCCCCTATACAAAGATGGGGTCTAAAGAGAAAAAAAAATAGAATAGAATAGTCAGTAAACTAACAGAAACAAAGGAAGTATGAAAATATTATTGATAATAGTAAGAAGAGAGAGACAGCATGATGGGTAAAACAGACAAAGAATTAAAAAAATTAAAACAGGGAAGAAAGCACACTCTGAGAATTTTCCTTTAAGTCCATTGTCTTTTCAGCTCTGATTTCTAGCTGTCTTTGCAGGCTGGTAGTTTTGTTCACAGTGAGGGTCAGTTGCCCCTGGCCTGCTGTGGAGGGTGGTTCAGATATGGGCTGCCTGTCAAATCTGCCATTCAGATCTGGCCTGTGTCTTTTTAGCAAGGGGGAGTAGCTTCTGTCCTTCCCATTTTGTTATTGTTACCTTGGATCCCAAGCTGGGAGATGGGCGGAGCCGGTGGAACTGGTCTCACTGCTCCAGCTGATCTCTTTTTCCACTGCACCTGGAAACTGCCAGGCAATGCATGGTGGGCTGGGTGGAAGTTGGAGGCTGCTAAGGGCAGGAGGGAGTTGGTAACAGTAGCAGCGGTGGCAGCCACCACTTCAAGGTGCATGAAAGGAGCCCCATGAGCCTGGCTCCGGGTGAGGGGTGGGGTGTGGCAGTGGCAGTGGTGCCGGTAGTTTCAGTAGGCATGCTTGGGAGGGGACTTCACGGTTGGGAGGGTGGGGTGATGGCAGCAGTGGTAGCGACAGCAGCGGCTGCCGCAGCTCAGGCAGCTGAGGCTGCAGCCAAGTGTGTGAAGAGCAGGCTGCCAACAATGGGATCTGCAGCTCCTGGGGTACAGCAAGTGTCATTATGTGTGTGCCCTTTCGCGGAGGATCTCATGGACCAAATTGCCCCATCGCCATCTTGCCGGAAGTCTTTCATTCTGTTTCTTTAGTACTTTTTTTTGAAGACATACTTTCACCACTTTTTTGCTCACTAAATTATTATTGCTTTATAGTAGGGGTATAAAACTAGTAGGTTGCTCTTATGACAGGGATGTGAACTGATAGTGTTTTCTAAAGTTTTGATATTGAATGGCTTTAGGTTTTTGTGCATTAATATTTCCTGCCTGGCTCCTGAAAATATTTGCTTGCCACTTTATTTTACAGGTTGCAGTTTCAAATCAAGTCTTCTTAAGTTTCTGTGATTTCATTATTTAGTTTTCTTGTTTTCCTTTGGGCTTATGATCTTTTCCTTTTATCTTTTTTTTGACAAAAGTTGTATATTTTTCTTTTGTTACTGCATTTAATGTTTCTATTTGCCTATTTCCCTTTTTTATTTTTCTTTTCTCATTTATTTTCTTCTTTCTATTTCTTCTTCCTTTCCTGTCTTTTCTCTTATGTCTGTATTTTACTCTGTTTCAAATGATCACTTACTCCATTGTTTTTAGGGTAAGCTCTTTTAATATACAGAAATTACAGTTTTGTTTTATTTTTTTCATTCAACTTTAGATGGGTGCTATTCGAGTTGCAAACTGTAATCTCCACAATCAATCAGTTGGGGAAGGAATAAGTGCTGCAATTCAGGATTTTCAAGTGAGACAGTACATTGAACAATTGAATAATTGCAGAGTTGGACTTCAGCCTGCAGTTCTGCGGAGGGCCTATTGGCTTGAAGCTGGGTCAGCCAATTTAGGACTTATTACTGTTGATATTGCATTAGCTGCTGATCATCATTCTAAACATGAGGCACAAAGACATTTCTTAGAAACTCATGATGCTAGAACTAAGAGGTAAGTGACAGTTTTCAGAATGGCAGTAGTTTCGGTTTCAGTTGAAAATAGCTGGATAATTATAGAGGAAATTCTACCATAAGATTGGAATAAGAACATTGTAAATAAAGACCTAATGTGATTGTGCTACTCCACCTCAATGATTATATAAGGACCTGATATATATGAATATATATATTCTCATCTCTGGTGATGATGTAAGTGCTAGGAATAACATTATTTTCTGTTATGTTTCTAAGTCCATATGATGTTTGTCAGTAGTGAAACAAGTTTAAATTACTTGTCCCCAAATATAATTTTGTAAAGCAATACACTTTCTGTCTCACCCTAGCCCTGTACTTACAATTCATAATTCCTAGACACTGCTATACTTTCACGATATATTGTATAAAATGCCTTCTTTTATGGGTCTTTGCAGCTGCAAGGAAGACTAAGAGTACTCAGGTCTATTTCCACTAGTCCTTAAGAAGTGCTTATATCTGTCTCTTAAAAGATGTCAGAGCCTTTACTGAGTCACTTTTTAAAAAAATGACAGTACAACTTTTTCCATTCCCATTTTCCCCATTATATAGTTTAATACATGCTTAATATAAAAACATAGGAAACTGGCTGGGTGTGGGGGCTCATACCTGTAATTTCAGCACTTTGAGGTGGAGGCGAGAGGATTGCCTGAGCCCAAGGATTCGAGACCAGCCTGGGCAATTTGGTGAGACCTCATCTCTACAATAAAAATCAAAAAATTAGCTGGGTGACCCCAGCAGGTGCACACTGCAGAGGGTCTGAGCATGTCACTGTATTCCAGCATGGATGATAGAGTGAGACTCTGACTCAAAAAAAAAAAAAAAAAAAAGGAAACTATTAAGAAGCAAAGGAAAATAATGGTCATAACACCACCCCATGGAATTTTGTCATATTTCTTTCCAGGGTTTTTGTTGTATTTTTCTTGTACTTGAAATCATCCTATATTTATATTTTTAATTCTGCATGTTTGTATTAAACTTACATGCTAAGCATCTGCTCACATGATTGAAAATTTTTAAATGCTTTTAAACAAATGATAATACACCCTCAAGAAGATATACCATGCTTTACTTAGTCACTGTCCTTATATTAAATATTTAGGTTGTTTCTGAATTTCCCATTAGAAATAATAGTAAACATTTTGCACATAAAATCTTTTCCCACACATTTTGGCTATTTCCTTTAAATAGTTTTCTAGATGGGAATATGAGTGGGTGAATGGGTTAAGAACCTCATAAGAACCTCAAGACAGGGATAAACAATCACATTTCAATAATCAGCCTAAATGTGAATGAACTAAGTGCACCACTGAAAAGATACAGAATGGCAAACTCCTTAAGAAACCATGACCCAATGATTTGCTGCATCCTGGAAACTCATCTCACCATAAGGGAAGCACACAGACTCAAAGTTAAAGGATGGAAAATGAATTTCCAGGCAAATGGATCACAAAAGAAGTCAGTAGTCATGATCTTAATACCAGATAAAACAACCTTTAAGCTATTAAAATTTTAAAATAATACAAAAGAACACTACAGAATGATAAAAGGTTCAATCCATCAACAAGAAATATTCATCCTAAACATATATGCTCCCAACACAGGAGCACCAGCATTTATAAAGCAACTACTAAGTAAACTAAAAAAAGATATTGACTCTTACACTTATAGCAGGGGACTTGAATACCCCACTAAGAGCCCTAGATACGTCATTGAGGCGAAAAATCAAGGAGATCCAGAACCTAAACTGGACGCTTGAACAAATGGACTTAATAGATGCCTACAGTTTGTTCCACCCAACAACCACAGAATATGCATTCCACTCATCACCATGTGGAAAGTACTCCAAGATCAATCACATTCTTGGCCATAAATCAAGCATTAAAAAATTCTATAAGGTTAAAATATTGCCATGCACCTTCTCAGACCACAGGAATAAAAATAAATATCAGCATCAACAACATTTCCCCAAAGTCCACAAAGACATGGACACTAAACAGAATAATGCTGAACAACTACTGGGTCAACAGTGAAACGAAAGCAGAAATTAAAAGATTCCTGGAAACAAATGAAAATGAAGAAACATCTTACCAAAACCTCTGGGATGCTATGAAAGCAGGGGAATTTATATCTCTACGAGCACACATGAAGAAAATGGAAAGATCACAAGTGGAGAACCTAACAAATCACCTAAGGGGGCTGGAAAGAGGAGACCACCAAAACCCCAACTTTAGCAGAAGAATCCACATCACCAAAATAAGAGCCCAGATGAGGGACATAGAAGACAAAAATATCATAGAAAACATCAACAAAACAAAAAGCTGGTTCTTTGAAAAAATTAACAAGATTGATGGGCCCCTAACCAGAATGACCAAGAAAAAGAGAGAAAAAGCCCAAATAAACACAATCAGAAATACTAAAGATCAAATCACAACTGACCACGAAGAAATACAAAAGATTATCAGAGATTACTATGGACATGTATGTGGAAACAAACTGGATAACCTAAATGAAATGGAGGACTTTCTGACATCACACAACCTCCGCAGGTTGAAACAAGAAGACTTTGAGACACTAAATAGACCAATAACAACCCAGGAAGTTGACTCTGTCATACAAAAATTACCTACTGTAAAAAGCCCTGAACTAGATGACTATCCAGCAGAATTCTACAAAACATACAAGGAGGAGCTGATACTAATCCTCTTGACAGTATTCCAGGGCATTGAGAAAAGTGGAATTATCCCCAAGTCATTTCATGAAGCTAACACCACTGATAGCCAAACTGGCTAAAGATCCAATAAAAAAAGAGAACTACAGGCCAATATCCCTTATTAGCATAGATGCAAAAATCCTCACAAGATTCTAGCAAATCGGGTACAAAAACACATCTCAAAAATCATTCACCATGACCAAGTAGTCTTCATCCCTGGGATGCGGGGCTGGTTCTACATTCTCACATTCGCAACACCATATGGGTAATTAAATACCTCAACAGATGTAAAAACAGAAACCACATGATTATATCATTAGATTCAGAAAATGCTTGATAAAATCCAGCATCCCTTCTTGATAAAAACCCTCAAACACCTAGGTATAGAAGGAGGATGCCTCAAAATAGTAAGTGCCATCTACGATAAGCCCACAGCTAACATTGCTAAATGGACAGAAACTGGAAACATTTCCCCTGAAAACTGGAACAAAATAAGGCTGCCCACTCTCACCCCTCTTGTTCAACATTGTTTTGAAAGTCCTAGCTTGGGAAATTAGACCAGAGAAGGAAATCAGGGGTATCCAAATAGGAAAAGAGGACGTCAGGTTATCCCTCTTTGCTGATGATACGATCCTGTAGCTTGAAAATCCAAGAGAATCTGTCAAAACCCTGTTTGCACTGATAAAGGGCTTTGGCAAGTATTAGGGTACAAAATAAATGTGCAAAAGACAGTTGCATTCCTATACAACAACAACAAGCAGGCAGAGACCCAAATAAGCACAATTCTATTAACGATACCAACAAAATAAAAAATGTAATACCTCAGCATCTTCCTAACCAGAGAAGTGAAAGACCTTTACAATGAGAACTATAAAACACTGCTCAAAGAAATCCAAGAAGGCACAAACAAATTTAAAAATATCCCATGCTCATGGATAGGAAGAATGAACATTGTTAAAATATCCGTTCTACTAAAGGCAATCTACAGATTCAATGCAATAATCATTAAATTACCAGCATCAATTTTAGACCTGGAAATGACAATACAGAAATTCATATGAAAACATAAACGACCACGAATAACCATAACAATCCTTAACAGAGGAAACAAAGCAAGAGGTATCACACTTCCAGACTTCAAACTTTATTATAAGCCTACAGTAATCAAAACAGCCTGTATTGGTATAAGATTAGGCATGTAGACCAATGGAACAGGGCAGAGATTCCAGAAGCAAAGCCTCAGTTTCTCAACCAACTCATCTTTGACAAAGCCTCCAACAGCAGCCACTGTTGGAGAGGAGAACCTATTCGATAAATGGTGCTGGGAAACCTGGCTGACCATATGCAGAAGATTAAAACAGGACACCTACCTATCCCCACACACAAAAATTATCTCTAAATGAATCAAAGATCTAAATGTAAACCTTAAACTTTAAGAATCTTAGAAAACCCAGGAGACACTCTTAGGGAAATTGGAACTGGCAACCAATTCCTGATCCAAACTCTAAGTGCCCATACCATAAGAAATAAGATAGACAAGTGGGACTTCATCAAACTGACAAGTTTCTGCAAAGCAAATGAAACCATTAAGAGAGCAGGGAGACAGCTCACAGAATGGGAAAAATATTTGCCAACTGTATATCTGACAAAGGCCTAACATCTAGGATCTACAAGGAGCTCAAATATGCTGAAAGGAAAAAAACAGCCACATTAAAAAGTGGGCAAAAGACATGAATAGACACTTCTCATAAGAAGATATATGGGCAGGCAACAGACACATGACAAAGTGCTCAACCTCATTCATCATCAGAGAAATGCAAATCCAAACCACATTGAGATACCACCTAGCCCCAGTAAGAATAGCCATCATTAATATAACAAACAACAGATGCTGGCAAGGATGTGGAGAAATAGGAAGACTTCTACACTGCTGGTGGGAATGCAAACTAGTGCAACCTCTTTGGAAGACTGTGATGGTATATGAAAATAATAGAAAACGACCTTCCATATGACCCAGCAATTTCCCTATTGAGAATGTACCTGGAGGGACTCAAATCATTCTACAAAAAAGATACCTGCACACATATGTTTGTTGTAGTTCTATTCACAATAGCAAAAACATGTTGCCCATCAAAGCTGGACTGGACAAAGAAAATGTGGTGCGTATACACAATGGAATATTATGCAGCCATAAAGAAGGACAAATATGGACTTCACAGCAACTTGGATGGATTTAGAGTCTATTGTACTCAGTGATCTATCACAGAAACAAAGAACAGAATACCATATGTTCTTGCTCATAAGTGAACCTTGGACAGTTATCATAATACTGTAAGAAAGGGATTGGCATAATGGGAAACTGCCAGGGGAGGGGGGTTGGGATTGGCCGTTGAGGGAAACTGCTAAGGGAGGGAGGGGCACACTTCATCAACAAGGGTGCCTGCATAATCAATGTTTGTAAACTTAACCCTGAATTATACCCCACATCTTTAAAATAAAAATAAATTTTAAAAATTGAAACTTTTGATATGCATTCCCAAATTAATTCACAGATATTATATTTCAGTTTATATCCCCCGTGTCTGTGTGGAGAGTCCCTGTCTCATTATATTTTTGATACATTTTGGATGTTTTATGGTAACTGAAAGGTGACATCTCTTCATTTTGAATTTATGTATTTATTTCTGAGGTCAATACCAAATATATTTATTAGCTGATTTCCTCATTTATGAATTACCTGTTTGTATTCTACACACATTTATTTATTGGGATTTTGGTGTTTTTATTACCAGTTTTAAGAGGTCTTTATGGGTTACCACCTGTTTTGTGATTCCTGTTGCTAGTATTTTGCAGTTTGTTTCATCTTCTAGATTTGGTTTTATTATCACATACATATGTTAATTTTATGTGTTCAAACATGTCAGTCTTTCTCTTTGTAATTTCTTGTACTAATTTGAGAAAAAAAATTATTGCTGATAAGTTGCACCTACATTTTCTTATTTTGTTCTTTTTTTGTTATATAAATTCAAATCCATATGGATTTCATATGGGGGGGGTGTGTGTGTGCGCGCGAGAGAGAGAGAGAGAGAAGAGAGAATGTGTGTATTAATCCAGGTAAGGAGTTAAATAAATTTTTCTGCAAATACCTATTTAAATACAAAGGGAAAACTGTTCATTTTCCCATTTTACAAAATATTATTTTCGTCTGTTAACTTTCTCACAAGAACTTGAGAACTGTTTTTCTAATTTAAGAAACAAAATTCTGTTGAACTTCTTATTGAGATTGCACTAATTTTTTTTTTTTTTTTTGAGTTGGAGTCTCACTCTGTTGCCCAGACTGGAGTGCAGTGGCCGCTCCCGGCCACCGCAGCCTCGACCTGCTGGGCTCCGGCGATCCTTCCGCCTCAGCCTTCCAAGTAGCTAGAATTACAGGGGCGCGCTACCACACCCGGCTGATTTTTTGATTTACTGTAGAGATGAGGTCTCACTGCCCAGGCGGGTCTCGAACCCGCGGGCTCAGGCAATCCACTCACCTCAGCCTCCCAAAGGCGCGAGATTACAGGCTGAGCCACCGAGCCTGGCCCTGCACTAATATTTTAAGTTAAGCTAGGGAGACTCAATGTCTTATAAATCTGAGTATGAAAGCTTATATGTGGAGAATGTTGTTTAAAATAATAGGCTTTTTTTGTTGATTATATCTCAGGAAGCTAGTTAATATGAACTGAAATGCCTGTCTCTGATTAGGTTAAGTGGTGCAAGAAGGTGCTAATGGAGCAAAGAAACTGATCTCTGCTGACTTAGGTTGCTCCATATGGCTCATTTAAGTTGGTTTCAATGTTTTTGTTTGGTCAAGAATTGTAAAGAGTCTGGGATTTTTATGCTTCTTGGAAGTTAACAAGTTAGCCTATCACA
Organism: Cephalopachus bancanus; assembly: GCA_027257055.1. Lineage (NCBI taxonomy): Eukaryota > Metazoa > Chordata > Mammalia > Primates > Tarsiidae > Cephalopachus > Cephalopachus bancanus. The sequence continues at coordinate 2,033,065 of JAPVLO010000235.1, forward strand.
ATTTCATGGATGCTAACAGAAGACACAAAACTGATCGGAGACTATATTACTCACTGCAGAAGCAGTAGCTAGAGTCATAAGTTTGCATTGGTTCCTCCTGCCCCAAGTAGGATTGCCAGATAAAATGCAGAATGCCCTGTTAAATTTGACTTTCAGATAAATAACAAAAATGTTCCATATAATGCATTGGACACAGTTATTTTTATTTGCTAAATCTGGCAATCCTGTCTCTGAGTCCTGTAGGAGGTGACAAAAAGGCTCATGTGTGATGGATAGCTGCTCAAAATGGATTATATTTTAAAAATAAACACTGAGTTTAGAGAGTCTTACCATAGTACGTGGTTTTCATAGCAAGTGAAAGCAAGCCTGCTCTTTTCTAGGATGAAACATTACCTTAAACCTCAGGGTTACGTGTTCCAAACACAGTCCTGAGAAATGGCCCTGACAGAGCCATGCATTTTTGGCGTACTCAGCAAAAACATGTAGGGATTCTTAGGGCCCATGGTGAATTGCCTCTCTGTGATGCCTTTGTTCATATGCATTGAGTCCCAGGAGCTTGGGGGCACAGATACTTTCATTCCTAATATTACTAGAAAAGCTACTAGATATATAGGCCATTAATTTCATTAGATTAATGTTCTTAAAAAACCAAGCCAACAGCATCAACATCTCCTTGGAACTTGTTAGACATTAATATTCTCAGGCCTTCCCAGACATCTATCAGAAACTCTGGGGGACGAGCCCAACTACACCTAGTTTGACAAGCCCTTCAGGTGATTTCGTGCAAGCTAAAGTTTGAGAATTAGTGTATTGGATTATATGAAGATACAGAAAGGGAGCTAATATTTGTTGTGTAACTTCTGTATTCCAGAATTTGTACCAGGTACTCTAAATGTGCTATACCACTTGATTCTCACAACCACCTTATTAGATATATCAAGCTATCATTTTACAGATGTGAAAACTGAGGCTCAGAGATGTTAGCCAACTTGCCCGAAGCGCTAGAATTAGTAAGTGACCCAGCTAGAATTTGAACTCAGGTCTAGAGGACTCCAGAGCCAGACTCAAAGATGTTAACTAACTAGTCAGACTCTAGAGTTAGTAACTGCCACAGCTAGAATTTGAACTCAGACCTAGAGGATTCCAAAGCCATACTCAGAGATGTTAGTTAACTTGCATGAAGCTCTAGAGTTAGTAAGTGGTACAACTAGAATTTGAACTCAGGTCTGGCTGTCTCCAAAGCCATGCATTCTCCTAAGCCTTTGCTGCACAAATGAAGTTAAAAAATATCTACTGTGTATATAAGATCTTTTATTTTGATAGTGTTTTAAGGATTTTTGCTGCATGACTTAATGCTTTAAAATACAGAAGTGATTTGAAATCGATAGTATCTAATTGAAGTAACCTCAAACTCTCCCTTAAGGCATTTTCATACATTTTTCCTTATGTCTTCCTTATGATTGATGTTTCAATTTCTTTTTTTTTTTTTTTTGAGTTGAAGTCTCACTCCGTCACCCAGGCTGGAGTGCTGTGACACACTCATGGTCACCCCAGCGTCAACCTGCTGGGCTCCAGTGAACCTTCCACCTCATCCTTCCAAATAGCCGGAACTACAGGCGTGCACTACCATGCCTGGCTAATTTTTTATTTATTTTAGAGACAGGTCTCGCCAAGTTGCCCGGGCTGGTCTTGAACCACCGGCTCAGGCAATCCATTCACCTCGGCCTCCCAAAGTGCTAAGATTACAGGTTGAGCCACCAAGCCCAGCCTGATGTTTCAACTTCTAGTTTAACATTTTCATTCCACCTCATCTTTCACAGCTCAAATGTTACTTTTTTTTTTAGAAAGCAGTATTTATTGAGAGGACAGAAAAGCTCCCACAGTGGGAGGGGACCTGAAGGGGTTACCCTCACATGTTACTTTTTAAGTTTCCCTCTATTTTATTTGCCACAACTCCCTATATATGATTAGGTTTTATTTTCTTGTTTTTGGCCCATGTTTTCCTCTGTATTGTAAATTTCATATTGATAAGGATTGTGTCAATTTTGCCTAGCATAAAATGAGGCACTTAATAGACATGTTCAAGAAATATAATTAATGAATGTGAAATGAAGGTGATAGTACCTGTTCTGTCTTCCTGTGAGGGTCCTGAGATAATACATGTGTAAATGCTTAGAAACATGGACTGCAAATATGAGATTATTTTGTTGTCTAAGGTAAAAGAGGGAATAAAGATATATTTCACAGATTTTTATTATACAATACTTTTTAAGAAAGGAGAATTCATTAAGTACTAACAGATCCGTGAGTCATGTATTACAGAACCTGTAGTTTACATACATTCTTAATACTGTATTTGTAGTCCTTATTACAAGGGAGTGGAACTGGCTAGTTGCTTTTCTCTAAAATATAGAATTGTTCATTATTTTGTTATATTGAGAAAAATATTTTTACATGCTACGTATTTGTAAATTTTTTATATATCAAATTTGCAGTATAAAATAGGCCCTGAAATGCTAAAGACACTGAAATGCTAAGAGTATAGGTGTTATCGCATAAGCATAACTTATATTCATTGTTTTGTCCCTTTTTAGATTAATGTTTCAAAATTTTAGTCTTTATGAGACTGTTTAGTACTGTTTTAAAGCTGGATTTAAGAGTCTGCTTTTTATATGCTGCATTTTAATGTGTTGGTTTTTTAAATGTGTGCTGCATCTCTGTAACAATAATTTCTTCATATTTCCATCTCACTGTGGTAAACCTGTTTTTATTTTTTTTAACGCAAAATTATTAAAAGCAACCTACTGCCGATGGAATAAACCTTTGTATTGTGTTAACTTTTTTCTTTTACAATATTAACAATCATCTTGTATTTAATTATCTGCCAAAAAGTTTTTTTATTTCTTAATGAGTTTTTCAAATGTTACTGTTCTTTTTGTTTTGGGTTCTGTTTAGGTTGTGGTTTTTGTGGCCAGATGACATCTTGAAGAATAAGAGGTGTAGAAACAAATGTGGTTGTCTTGGTGGCTGCAGATTTTTTGGTGGCACAGTAACTGGCCTAGATTTCTTCAAGCTTGAAGAGTTGACCCCTTCCAGTAGCTCTGCATTTTCAAGCACGAGTGCGGAGTCTGATATGTATTATGGACAATCTCTGCTACAGCCTGGAGAATGGATTATTACTAAAGAAATTCCCAAAATTATAGATGGTAATAAAATGTGTTATTATTTGTGCTAATCTTTTATTGTTTTCATTCCTATATTATTCTGAAAAAAGTTCAGGGTTACTCTATCAACTCAGTTAGTTTTTGAGTAGTCTTGTGGGTAGGGTTTAGTATAATCCACCTTAGTTTTGCACATGACTTAACTAAAGCCAGATAAGACTAGTGGTATTTTCAGAGTTATATAGAACGTAAGTAGGTCTGCTGTTCAGATCTTCTGTTGACATGGATGGCTTTCCTCTCAAAGCTTCCTCTGAATATTTCCTTATATATTGTTATTTTTCTATAACCCAGCTTCCAGAGATATACTTAGAAATAGCTGTACTCACAGTAACAGTTGTTTTGCCAAACTTATTTTTATAGGAACACTTATGAATAATATTATTTATACTATTGACACCCATGTTACCAACTGCCTTTGCAAAATATTTTCCTTATCAATAAAATTAAACATTCAAGAAGAGAAATTTGGTCTTCTTTAGAGTCTTTAGAATAACTGCAGATACACCAGTTTGGTATGAGTGATGAAGGGTGACTTTAATTTTATTAGATTTGGATTTATCTAGTATCTTTTTTCCAAAGACTTCAGAAATGGATTTTCTAGTTGTGTGCTTCTACAACTAAGTACAATACTTACTACTTAAGTTGCCATGCTGTAAAAGGTGTGAAATGTAGAAAAGTCTAGATATTTCACCAATATTTAGCCTTTTTCCCTTCATCCATTTAAAAATGTTAATTTAGCTCCGCCTTTTGTCAGTAGTCAAAAAAAAACCCAAAAAGATAGGAAGGAGTTGTTTTAATCTTAAGAATTTATCATATTGATTTCCTGTGTATAGGAACTCTCAGAGGAAAGAGCTGGCCACATACATTAAATTTCTTCCTGTTTAAATGCTTTTTTAATTGAATAGTAATATATAAATGTGTACGTGTTATTTTAAGGTAATTTTACCTTAGTTGTTTTGCTAGAACAAGAGAAGATTATCTTATAAAATAGAGCAAATACCACAACTTCTTGCCATGTAAAGGATAATATAGATGCCTGTAATTTATCTGTCTTATAGTGCTTTTTTCTATTTGAATAATGTTTATTTTTAAAAGTTTACTCTGGCAATTTCTCATTTAATCCCCAAGCTACCATATGAGGTGGGTATTATCTGTTTTATAGTGAGGAAACGGAAGCTTATTACTGAGACTGAGTTGCACAAAGTAATACAGCCAAGTATGACTGAGCAGAAACTAGAATCGGGGCTATGGAAGCCACATTGGTGTTTTTTCTACTGTACTACAGCTATACTAATTATAAAATCTGCTTGGTTTTCAAAACTTAACCATCTGTAGCTCAAGGGAGAAAATCTGCCAGGAATTTATACATGGTAGAATGAAGAAAAATAATAAATTCTCTTTGAAACATATAACAAAGTAAAGCTAATTATAATTATAATATGTAATAGGAAGTATCTATACCTCTTGTCAATTCTGTCAGTAGTGAGTTGTAATTACTAAATTGCCATAAGTTTCCTTTCCAGGGAAGATTGGAATTAACCCCTACATAAATATCTGAGTTTCTGATTGTTGAGTCTTCTAGGAATTGAATATACATGCAGTGTCAGGATAGAATCTAGGAGGGCATATTGGTAAATTAAGGATCTACTTGGAAGGTCAGTGAACACTGGGTTCCTATATCATTTAGAAGTGAATCAAACTCATTTTTCTTTTGGCTTCTGTTGTTCTATTTTACATCTGTGGTATTAAAAATAAATAATGTTATATTGCAAGATCGTAAGTTTTCTTACTCCTTGAATTTCATTTGAACAACATTCTGTTCAGGGAGGTGTTTTCTCCACTAGCAGGTTCCTTTTCCTTGGGTAGCACAGAGATGGCTGGAGGAGAGGGGATGTTGAGCAAGAGTTACTTTTTGGATCGAGGCAGCCATAAAATTCTCCTTTTGTTCCTCCCTTCTCTCCAGATTATGTAATACATAACAAGGCTCTTTATGAAACTCTGAAACAGTGGTGCAAACAGTGGTATGCCACTCTGACCATAAAATCATTATTTATTCATTCACAGAACCATTTATTGAGTGCTTCCTGTGTCTGAGGCATTGTTCTGGGCATTGGAAGAACATTGGTGAATGAAAAATGATAAAGTCCCGGCTCATTGAACTTTTAGAGCAAGTGGGGCAAAATGTTCAAAATAAATATGAGTAAAAGAAAATATCTTTTTCTTTGTTTTATTCTTGAAAGTTTTCTGTACGTTTCAGAATTTTCAAATAAAAGACTATAGCGCTCACTTTAGCAGCACATATATCAAACAAAAGATTTTATAGGAAAAATTTCACTGTTTATGGACTTTGGATTCATACTTATGTAGGTATCTTTCTATAGTGTTTGACATATTGTTATGTGGACTTAGAGATCTGGGCTTATTAAAAATGATTATACTAAAAGCAGAATTAAAATGTCAGATTTTTCATAAATTGTTTTTGAAATTGTTATGCTCATTTAACCCAACTTTTTATTTGTTTAGGTAACATAAATGGCATGAAGAGGAAAGACTGGGAGAACAAAACAGTGGGAATAGAAGTAGAGAGGAAAACTCAGCACCTTAGTCTTCAAGTTCCATTACGATCTCACAGTTCATCCTCTTCTTCAGAAGAGAATAGCAGTTCTAGTGCTGCACAGCCTTTGTTGGCCAGTGAAAAGGAAAGTCCCTCTTCCGTTGCTGATGACCATTTAGTTCAAAAAGAGTTCATGCATGGTACGAAAAGAGATGATGGACAAGTGAGGTCAGTATTCAAAGTAGATTTAGAAACCTGATTTTAATAGGACTATAATTGTTTAAAATTGTGGCAAGAAAAACTTCTTTCCTCTTCACTTCCCCACTTTAGAAAATTTTTTCCTATACCTGAATATATTTTGAAATGTCAGTTTGCTCTTGTTTCTCTGAATCCAAAAATAATAAATATATATTCATTCCAGATACGAAGAAAATACAGGAAAGCATAACAAAAATAAATGTTTCTTGTCATTCCACCACTCAGAGCGAATTATTGTTGACAGCCCCCTGTTACCCTTTTGGTTTAGTGGATATTTTTTGGTCCTCCTCGTAGCCCTTTATAATTGGCCATTTCCTTCTTGAAGTACGCTTTCTTCTTGGCTTGATGGCACATTTCAGGATTTCCTCCCACTTCCTTGGCTATTCCTTCTCGGTCTCCATTTCCTTCCTTTTCCTTTCTTTTTCTTCCTCTTACAGGTTGCCATTTGTTGAATGTTGTTATTTCTTTGGACTCCATTCTGCACCTTTTTCTCCATTCATTCTACACCATTTCTTTAGACAGTCTCAGTAGTTATTTGGCTTCAGTTATGCTCGTTAGCTAACATCTTTTAAATGTAAAACTCTAGCCAAAACTTGTCTCTGCAATTCAAGCCTAGCTACCTTCTTGATATTTCTACTTGGATGTTTCATGAAGGCTTGACACGCAGCATATTAAAAATGGCCTTAATCCTGTCCTTTTCAACTTGTTCTGCCTCTGGAAATGGCACTAGTGCATCAGTTGCAGAAGTCAGAAATATTGGGGTTATCTGTGACTACTACTACTCCTTCTGTCTCCTTTTTTCAAAGGTCCCTGGTATGGACATGGTTTTAGAGGATATTGAAAAATAAAGCCTCTTGTGAATATACTAGTGCCAGTGAATTATGGATTGAAGATTATATTCTGCGTTTCTTTAAGTTTTATTGTGTTTTAAGCTCACTTAAATTTTTTTTTAGCTATATAGGGTATATGAACATATATTGTGCTGTTTTGCTACTTTGAAGGATATTGTAACATTTTACATTTTGTCTTATTTGTGAAGTAAATGATTAAAATTACTATAAGGATTTATATAGGTACTTGTGTTTATGCTTAAGTCATATGATACATGGAAAATGGTAATAGCATTGCTTTCTGTTTTAGTATTCCTACAGAAATTTCAGGAAATAGCCCTGTGTCTCCTAATACTCAGGATAAGTCAGTAGGTCAATCTCCTCTTAGATCTCCCTTGAAACGACAAGCTTCTGTCTGTTCCACTCGACTTGGAAGTACTAAGAGTCTCACGGCTGCTTTCTATGGGGACAAGCAGCCTGTCACAGTTGGAGTACAGTTCAGCAGTGATGTCTCTCGAAGTGATGAGAATGTATTAGACTCACCAAAACAGAGGAGAAGTTTTGGTTCCTTCCCATACACACCATCAGCAGACTCTAATTCATTTCATCAGTATCGATCAATGGATTCCAGCATGTCCATGGCTGATAGTGAAGCCTACTTTTCTGCAGCTGAGGAATTTGAGCCCATTAGCAGTGATGAAGGTCCTGGAACTTATCCAGGTAGAAAAAAGAAGAAAAAGCAAACTCAGCAGATTGACTACAGTAGGGGTTCCATATATCACAGTGTAGAAGGACCACTTACTGGCCATGGAGAAAGCATTCAGGATTCCCGAACTCTGCCGTTCAAAACTCATCCGTCTCAGGCTTCATTTGTTTCTGCATTGGGTGGAGAAGATGATGTTATAGAACATATATATATTGTGGAAGGTGAGAAGACAGCAGAGAGCGAACAGATTACTTCTCAACAACCTGTGATGAATTGTTATCAAACTTACCTTACCCAGTTCCAGGTGATTAATTGGTCAGTTAAGCACCCAGCCAACAAAAGAACCTCTAAGTCCTCATTACATCGTCCCCTTGATCTGGATACACCCACCAGTGAAGAAAGTTCATCATCATTTGAACAGCTTTCAGTTCCAACTTTTAAGGTATAAACCAGATCATTAGTTTCTACTGATATATTTATTTAGAAAACTGGATTTTTAAAAAATTGTTTTCAAAATTACCCTCATGCATTTAGCTACCTTTCTGAAAGACATAGTTTCTGAAGTCATGGCTTTATGTACATACAGATAGATACACACACACACACACACACACACACACACACACAACATACATACACACACATACACACACACACACACATATATACACACATACACACACACACACATATATATATACACACATACACACATATAGTAATGGCTTTGTATACATACTTTATATATGTGCGTATGCACATATACACAGAATTAGGGCTCAGGATTATTGATGAGTATTACAAATTTAAGCAAATTAAATTGAGGAATGATTAAGGCTTGATTGTTACTATACCAGTCTAGTCAATTAACACATTCTGTGTCTGCATTATACTATACAAGTAGGATAAAGTCTCTGTGAAGTCATACTTTCTGTCTTAAAAATAAAATTCTGAAGTTGTTTTTAATATTTAGTGTTCTTTCTGCTAATTCTTAACTGCTTCCATGAAAAGCTAATTTCACTCACTTGACATTTGAGTTCTTATAATTTAGTATGAATTTGGTTATTGGGCATTTCTGAAAATAGCTTTGTTAGGTTTGCTAAAAAAAAATCTCAAAATAAATTTAGTGGTAATAGCTAATATGAAAACTATTTTTAAAATGATAAATTATGAAATAAACTTTTTGTGATGTTAAAGACTACAGTTAAGCATAAGATTAAGCATAAACTCTTATGGAACTGATTAATAATGTTCGGGAATCTTATGTAGTATATGCATATGTATACATACTATATATGCACATGCTTAGATGCATATATGTATGTATACATTTATTGTACTTATTTGAAGTATTTAAATGTTAATTCAATCATTTTTATTTCAGATATTTATTACTACCACTGTGTGCCAAGTATTTGATGTATAGTGGTGAGGGAAGCAGACGTAGCTGAAAGACAGACAATCAAAGAATATTGGGATAGAGAAATAATCGGGACTGGGGCTACTAGATTGTATTGACAGGGAAGATCCAGCTGAGGAGGCAATATTTAAAATGAAACTTGAAGAGTGAGTAGGAATTGAGGTTGGTGGACCCAGGGACACTGCATTTCAGGCAGAGGCAACAGCCTTCCGATAGTCTTGAAGAGGGAAAGAGGTCAGTGTGCCTGAGAAAAAATGAGCTACTAGACTGCTCTTGATGAGGCTAGTTACCTAATGAGGGCCAGATCACTCAGGACTTACAGAACATGGATCAAGAGTTTGATTTTATTTTAATGTCATTTAACTTATTAACTTTTGAGAGCTTTAAGGAAATGTGATGTGATCTCATGTTCTTGGCTACTAAGTGGAACTGAATTGTCATTAAGTAAGAGAGAATTGGGAGATCGCTTGGGAGGCTGTTGCAGTAGTCTATAGTAGTACTATGTAGGTATTTGAATAATAAGTAGTGAAGAGGAAATATTAGTGGCAGTTGAGAATTTTGGTTTTAAGGCTGTGCTCATTTCTTATATTGCCTGTGCTAAGATTTCAAAATATTCCCTTTATTCCATGTGGAAGTATGTTGGTATATGAATTTTCCAGTGTGAAATGGAATGGTATTTGGTATGCAGAATAGTACCTGAGAGGATAGAATTATTTCAGTATTTTAAATAAATCTTTCCAGTTTCATTAGGAAGTCAAATCTCTGGAGAAGATAGGTCAAGAAATTAATATCTTTAGACAACTTCAAAAACAGAGCATTGAATAGAGTGGCTACTATCAAAAAGACAAAAGATAACAAGCTTTGGCAAGGATGTGGAGGAAAGGGAACCCTTATGCACTGTTGCTGAGAATGTAAATTAGTAGAGCCATTATGAAAAAGTGTATGTAGGTTTCTCAAAAAATTAAAAATAGAATTACCATATCCACTAATCCCATTATCTGGTACATGTCCAAAGGCAGTTAATATAGTACATTGAAGTGATATCTGCATCCTGTGTTCATTGCAGCACTATTCCCAATAGTCAATATATGGATTCAACCTAAATGTCTGTCACTGAATATATAGATTAAGAAAATGTAGTATATATGCACAATTTAATATTATTCAGTTATAAGAAAGAAGGAAATTCTGTCATTTGTGACAATATGGATGAAGATGATGGGCAATGTTAAGTGAAATAATCCAGGCACAGAGAGAGAAATAACTCAAGGTGTCATCTGTGGAATCTGAGCAAGTTGATCTCATAACAGTAGAGAGTAAAATGGTAGGTACCGGAGGCTGGGGTGGTTAGGGGAAAAAACATAGTAAAAGTAACATAGGAGGTAAAAACGTTATTTTTTTCCATTAAATCATATCAACAAAGTAACTTGGATATTCACAAATACTGGTTGATATCAAAAAATGAGAGAAATAATGTTAAAGTTCTAGACTATAATATTTTGTATTTTAGGTTATCAAGCAGGGGCTCACAGCTAATTCTTTGCTAGACAGAGGCATGCAACTTTCAGGATCAACTTCAAAGTAAGTAAGACTAGTGCTTTTAAAGTTTAAAGCCAATCTTTCTTGATTATGAGAGAGGTAGAGTTTACTGTGAGTAATAACCATTCTTTGAGTGTGGACTTTAAAAAATAAATTACCCAAAATAACTTAGCTCTTTTGTCTGCTGTGGCTTTGGCTACCTTTATAAGCAGTTGGTATCATTTCTGTTTAAACATAATGTGTAAGCCATAACTTGGCATATCTAATTGAGGGCTAATAAAAATTCAGTATTGTATTTTTCATGTTTTCCAAAAGGTCCATCAGGTAAGTATATCAAAAAAATTTTCTCATTAGATGTATTGGCCAACTTGGATCAGTTTGCATTTTAGTACCTCTTTTGGCCTGTCTTTGAAAATGAGACATAAAACATCAAGAAATTCATGGAATTTTTAGTTGAAGTAAATGTATGTGTTCACTCAGCTTAAGGAAGCTCCAACTTTTATTCTTGTTCACGGTTTTTTTTAATATATTCTTTACTTGGTTAATTGTATAGTACACCATATACTCCACTAGAAAAGAAAGTCGTTGATAACACTGATGATGAAACATTAACAGAAGAGTGGACCCTGGATCAACCAGTCTCTCAGACCAAGACAACAGCCATAGTTGAAGTAAAGGGAACTGTTGATATTGTTTTGACTCCCCTCGTGGCTGAAGCTTTAGACAGGTATTGATTTCATCTAAAAATACCATTGCTTTATAAAATGATAAATATATGTGACATGATAAATGTGTGTGATATAATATGTTCATATAGAAAATTGTTGGTAACTGTTCTGATAGAATAACAATGAAAATATATTTGAAGAGGTCTGTGTTTTAGTTAGTTATTATTTGTTACTTTCTGAGCTTAAATAATTAGTCATCCTTCTGTATCTGTGGTGGATTGGTTCTAGGACCTCCATGGATACCAACGTCTGCAGATGCTCAGGTTCTGGAGTTGGCCCTGTAGAACCCACAGATAAATACAAAAAGTTGGATACCTTTGTATCCATGGGTTCTGCATCCCAATTTTGCATATTGTATTTTTAATTCACGGTTGGTTGAACATGTGGATATTAAACATGCAGATATGGAAAACCGACTGTACATTACATTATTATAATAATTATATTGTAAACATAATTTCTAATTTTTGCTCCCTGGGGTAATGAGCATAAAATGATTTAATACTCAGTAGCTAATTATTGTGTTTCATAGTCTCACTACTATCTAGTTAATAAAGGGATAAGGAGGAAATAATAAGATACTTTGTCTTAGAAGGAGCTTATAGTCTATCTAGGGCGATAAAGCTAAGATGAATAAAAATGAGACTGGAACATAATGGAAGTAGTGAGGAAGGCATTGAGAAGAGAAAAGGGGCTCAGTAGGGACCAATTTTCATGAAAGTCTTCCTTTTACTGCGAAGGTACATAGTTTTATTTGAAAACTTATATTGTTAAAATTCTTATGAGATGTCATTCAAGTGAAGAACATAGGAAATCATCTTCAGGAGTTGGTACAAGAAAAAACTACTGCCTAATCTGGAACATTCATCTTGGAGTCGGGTGGTAATGTTGGGGATAAAATTTCAAAAGTGTTTTCCTTGTGTAATTTCTCAAAGTGTGACTAGGTGTTCTCATTTCAATGTTGAGAAATTGTTGTACATATTCAATGGGTGCTAAATTTCACTAATGTGTTTACATAAATTAGATCTAGGATTAATGGTATATAAGTTTTTTATTTGCTGCTTTTTTTCCTCCTCAGGTATATTGAAGCGATGGTTCATTGTGCTAGTACCCGACATCCAGCTGCAATTGTAGATGACCTCCATGCTAAAGTACTTAGGGAAGCTGTGCAAAATAGCAAGACTACTTTCTCAGAAAATGTAAGAACTTTTTTATTCAGTAGGCATAGCAGATTGAGTATTCACGTGTGTACAGAATATCCAAACTTGAAAAAACCGGAATGTTTCAAAATTTTTACAAGTTAAATTGGAATATATGGACAAGTTCTAAAAGCCTTTATGTATTGTTGGCTGCATAATAGATAGCATATATAACTGTACTGTGGATTGAATAGTAATAAAAAATATTTATTTAAAAAGTATACTGGGAGCAGCCACTGCATTCCAGACTCGGCAACTGAGTCAGACTCCAACTCAAAAAAAAATAAAAAATTAAAAAATTAAAAATAAATAAAAAATATAGCTTTATTTTTTCTTTTATTTCAAAAGTAGCTTAGTTTCAAGGCTTTTCTAAAGAGATTTGACCTTTAGTGAGTGAACATTCTTTAAAACTCATACCTTACTGTTTCTAAGAAAACAAAACTGCTTGTTTTTTGACTTTCCCCTATGATTAGATTACTTGTATTTCAATATTATTTTTGAGATTATTCCTGCTTACTTCACTGAATCAAGTCATTTTCCCCTGTTGTGTGATATTTTCAAAATGCTGTGGTTCTGGCTATACAACCTGTTGCTTGGTAGTCATATCCTTGTGGTTTTCTGGTGATTCTCCATTTAATATTCAGAGTTACCTGGATTCCATTTGGACTAGGGACCAGAGGAGAGGTGAAAGTGAGGGTGATTATTTTTAGTGAACCAACTATTTAATATGTATTGGCATTTAATGTCATAGGTAGATAGGGTAGATGAGTTAAAAAAATTTTTTGAAAATATTCCTAACCAGTAAGGAACCAGTTATAATTACTATTACTATTTTTTGTTTTTTTTTAAAAATACATTGATTTCACTTTAATGTGTATTACTTTTCTCAACCCTGAAGCTACTAGTCTATTTCTTAGTTTTTCTAAGATTTGAATTTTTTTTTTCTTTTTTGAGTTGGAGTCTCACTCTTGCCTGGACTGGAGTGCAGTGGCACACTCCTGGCCACTGCAGCCTCAACCTGCTATGCTCCAGCGATCCTTCCACCTTAGCCTTCCAAGTAGCTGGAACTACAGCCACACACTGCCACGCCCTGCTAATTTTTTATTTATTGTAGAGATGAGGTCTCGCCAAGTTGCCCGGGTGGGTCTTGAACCCGTGGACTCAGATAATCCACTCACCTCAGCCTCCCAAAGCCCTGGGATTACAGGCTGAGCCACCGAGCCCGGCTAAAATTTGAATCTTAAGATGGGAGGTTAATCTACATGACTGCTGGTACATAGATGGGTATAGAAGGACACAGTGAATAAGCAAGTTGCTGTTGTGGATGATGAAAGGCTTGTGAAATAATTCCTCTTTCAATCTTTTTAGTTATCTTCCAAACAAGATGTTCAAGGAACAAAAACTGAGCACCCTACAATAGGAACCACTAACCAAGGACAAGCACAGACAAATCTTACAATGAAGCAAGATAATGTAACAATTAAAGGTCTTCAGACTAATGTTAGCATACCAAAGGTAACGATTTCATATTTTAAAACATTTTTCCTGAAAGAGGAGAGCATTTTGGTGAATTTTATCCTCTGTATTTACAAAAGTGAACAGTAGTAGAAAAATGTGTAATATTTAAAAATATATACTTTATTTCCATGCTGATCTAATACATATTTAATGTAATATAGTTTACTTATGTAGAATACTAGATATTAATAAAATGTTACACATTCATCTAGTAAAGATTTAATTATGATTTTTTATGAGTCTGTGTTTATAAACTTTGTCTTAATCACTCTCAGATATGTAGATATGCCATTCTTAATAGTAGTTTTCCATTATCTTGTATATTTTATGTATAAGTGACAACTTTCCACCTTTCAATTCTGAAATTTCTGACATTTTTTTGTGTTAGATAAACTTATGTTTATTACAAGCCTCAGTGGAAGAGTCTACAACTACAGCACCTGGGAGGAATGTTACTCATGTTTCCCTAGTGGCGTTGTGTTTTGACAGAATTGCTACACAAGTTCGTATGAACAGGTAAGACAGATTTTATTAATTTGAGCCATGATTATCTTGTTGGATATAAAAGCAAGCCTTGATCATCTTTTAAATTTATTTCTGAGAATTGTAATGTTAAAACTTAAAACTGGCTGTGATTTCAAAGCTCACTTTATAGATTAGTAAAGTATCTTTTTTTTTTTTCTTTTTCTTGAGTTGGTGTCTCACTCTTTCACCCAGACTGGAGTGCAGTGGCCGCTTCCGGCCACCGCAGCCTCGACTTGCTGGGCTCCGGCGATCCTTCTGCCTCAGCCTTCCAAGTAGCTGGAACTACAAGCGCGCTACCACACCCAGCTAATTTTTTATTTATTGTAGAGATGAGGTCTCGCCAAGTTGCCGAGGCAGGTCTCGAACCGGCGGGCTCAGGCAATTCACTCACCTCAGCCTCCCAAAGCGCAGGATTACAGGCTGAGCCACCGAGCCCGGCTAGTAAAGAATCTTTTTAAATGCTTGTACTGTCTTTATTCATATCTTTCAGTAAACATTGAGGACTTTATTACTATTGACTTACTTAAAATAGCGGAGTGGCTTTTTTAAGGAAGTAAATCTTTTACCTAAATGTTTTCACTGAACTATGTTATTTAAATGTTAAGCATTGTGCTTTTTTTTCATATAGAGGTGTGGTTGAAGAGACTTCAAACAATGCAGAACCTGGTAGAATATCAAATTTTGATAGATATGTTCATGCCACTAAGATGCAACCTCAGTCTTCTGGATCTCTCAGATCAAATGCTGGAGCAGAGAAAGGCAAAGAAATTGCAGCCAAATTAAACATCCATCGAGTTCATGGGCAACTTAGGGGTCTTGATACAACAGGTAAGATTCTATAACAAATATGTTTTTCCTTGGCATGTATAAAAGTAAGAGAATTTTGCACAAGGGAACATGATTAGTTTTCCTCTGAGTATTGCTCCAATTTGAATATTTTATAAGAAAGAGAACAGTGTTTCTACATATATTGAACACATGGTATTTAACTACTTATTACTCACATATTGTGCGGAACTGAAGGTAAACTTTGGGAAGAAAGTAAGTGGCATGGCCCCACATTAGGAATTGTTTCTGTCCCCTGTGTGTTTTCATCATGCCATTTGCTTGCTCATTATAGAACAGAGGGAGCATGATCTGTATAGTCTTTCTCATTTTCTGTTCTTTCTATTTGTAAAACTTCATTACAATAATTAATTGCAATTTTAATCAAAATCAGTGAGCCTTGTCTATAAAGTATGGTGGCAATAAGAGAGGTAAACATTCCTTTTAAAGGCCCTGGTGATTTAAAAGAAAAGTAGAGATGTTATACACTATTTCTAAATTTTTTACTTCATTTAGCACATTTTCTTAGAGTTGTAAATGATCTCAGAATGTCAGAAATTCAATCCAGAAAAACTGGATTTCTTTGCTAAAATCTCTATGTGGGACAGATGACCAATCCTGAATGAACAAATGAACTCCTTGAATTTGTTCACTGTATTTTGTAAGTTCTAAAGGTGTCATGATTCCTGTCTGTATTTTGTGTTTGTTACTGCTGTGACTTTCTCAAGGTTTATTTTACCATACTGTGTACGAGACCCAAAACATTTGATCTGATGTTTTCAAGATACTTTTCATAATTACCTGAGCTCTGTAGTTGGGAAACTGGTGCAAAATATGGTGGCTTGAGTAAAGAAAGACTTTTCTCAGCTCTGTAGTTTACACTGATAACCATTTGTACTTTGGTGTTGAACAGACCATAAGCAATATCTTAAATAATATTGAAGGAGACCTTTCATTATATACTTTTCCATAATTTTTGCAACTTTGATAAATATGAGTGTATTATCTAATCAAGTAATTTAAAGATATTGAAGTTAAATCTTCACCTTATACATTATAATAATTTCATGGGATTAAAGACAAATATAAAATAATTAAGTAATGAGAAAATTATAGGCAAATATTTACTCCCTGGTCAGGAAAGACTTTCTAAGTATAAAGGCAAAGAATAGTATTTCCATATGATGGAATATTATATAGCTATTAAAATGCTATCTTTGACAAATGTTTAATGATCTGAGGAAATTATCATGGTTTGCTGTTACCTGAAGAATGGAACCAAAGCTGGGTTTGCAAAATGTAGTCTCTAAAAGGCTGGAAGGCAGTTTACTTAAAATATAAACAAGATATCACTGAATGCTAAATTTACACATGTTTTTGTATTCTTTTTGTTTTTCTGTATTTATTAGCTGTAATCAAAGAAAGAAATGCAAAAAAGCAAGATAAAACAAAACTTCCATGCATTCACGATGTTAATTTTCATATTGCATCTGTAAGCATTGGAGTTATGACAACACCTATGATAAATTTTAGTTATATAAAATATGTTAGCATAAAGTGGGCTTTTAGAAAAGTTGTGATCTTCCTAGAAAAGAATGTGTTTTTACTAAGGCTGGATAATTAATTACAATAATTTTTTATTTTGTAAAATGATGAAAGTATTTAAAACTACCATGAAGCAGAATTATTTAGGGGCCTTTTAATTTTATATTTTTAGAGTATCCTATAATCTTTCAGAAATGAAGTTATACTACTTTTGAGCAATTTTTTGTAACTTATGGGATTTTATTTTCTTCCTCCTGGGCAGCATTATTCTAAATAAACCATTATTCATGGTTCATTTATTTGGTATATTTTCTATCTTTTTATGATAACCAGTGTGCCAAGTGTTTAAATTTTTTTTTATATAAACTTCTGTATTTAAAAAGCGTGTTTTGCTCTCTTTTGACAATAGACATTGGGACATGTGCCATCACTGCTATTCCTTTTGAGAAATCCAAAGTTTTATTCACTCTTGAGGAGATGGATGAATTCACTTTTGTGGATGAAACTGATCAGCAGACTGTTCCAGATGTAACTCGAATAGGTCCTAGCCAAGAAAAATGGGGTTGGATAATGTTTGAGTGTGGACTTGAAAATTTAACCATAAAAGGTAAGCTTTTTTGTTGTTGTTGAATTCTGCCTAAGTGAGGGACAGATAGGCCCTACATTGCTGAAATATTTTTATTAATTGTGACTTTCAGTAACCTGAGTCAACATAATAAAGCAGAAAACGTGGTATTTGGTATTACTCACCAAGGGGTGAATACCCATTCAAATTGTTGAAGTGGAGCTTTTTCTGTTGTGCGATTCAAAAGGAGACAGAGCATACTGATAGATCAAACCATAATGTTTGAACTAAACAATCTGTGATTCAGAAAAAATTCCCAAATGACATATAAAGACACCTAGTTTTTGAAACTTTTCATGTTTGAAAACTAGATTTCTGTTTAGTAGAAGTTTTCCATATAGGATTTAAACATTGTAAATTCTTTATTCAGTGAAATACTTACTGAGGATTATATTTGCTTTCTTCTATGTTACTGAGTAATATTTTATTTTTAATTTTTTGAGTAATATTTTTTCTCTTTACTACAAATTTTATTTTTATATAAAATAGGAAGTTTGAATTATGCATTAGACTTACTTTAGGTTTGTATGTAGTATCTACAGTAATAATACATAGTAGTTGGTATGCCTACAGTTACTTACCTGGTAATTTAGCTATACATCACTTTTATAGATAAGGGCAGAGTGTTGGTGAGAAGAAAATGGTTGTTAGAATATTGTATGTGGACATTGTAGGGTACAGCATTAAGATACTTATCCACTGTTTTAAATAAATTCCTTTATTTTTATAGGAGGAAGACAGTCTGGTGCTGTTTTATATAATAGTTTTGGAATTATGGGTAAAGCTAGTGTCACAGAACGAGGTGGAGTGCTGACATCAAATAATTCTTCTGATTCTCCAACTGGCAGTGGCTATAATACTGATGTCTCTGATGATAATCTTCCATGTGATCGGACAAGCCCCTCCTCAGACTTAAATGGGAATTCTGTTTCAGATGAACAAGTTAGTGAATTTCTAATAATGCTTTTGAAAAATGACATATAAAACTACATACCCAATTTAAAATTAATTTCTGGAGTATATTTGTTTGTCTTTCCTTATTTTTGACTTATGATATATGCTTAAATGTTAATGAAAGCATGTTAGTGAATATACTACTACTAGAATAGAATTTCTGCAATGTACCTTAGATATATTTATATCCATCATAGTACCTGCCATTATACTTGCTCATATTTGGTACTTAGTAATTATTTGTTGAATTAATAATAGAATTCAAGAAAAGCAGACCTTTTTCTTTTTGTTTGTTTCTTTTTCTTTTTTTTGTTAATCAATATTTTTTATTATGATATTGTGGGGTACAGTTAAGGGTTAGGTATACAAATATGCTTTGTTCAGGCACCCTTGCTGATAAGAGGTGTCTCCCTATCCCCAGACAGATATTTACTACCATTAATCCCATCTCCCCCCCCCATAGTTTCCCACCGCTGTCAGTCATTTTCTTATAGTATTACATTGAATGTTCAAGGTCTACTATATGCGTGAGAACATGTGATACTCAGATCTTCATTTCTGTGAGAGGTCACTCAGTATTATAGGCTCTAGTTCCATCCAGGTTGCTGCAAAATTCATGATTTTGTTCTTTTTTTATGGCTGCATAGTATTCCATCATGTATATGTACCAGGTTTTTTTAATCCAGTCGTCTTTTCATGGACAGCATGGTTGCTTCCAGGTTCTTACTATTGTGAACAGTGTTGTGATAAACATACGTGTGCAGGTATCTTTTTTATAGAGTGATTTGAGTTCTTCAGGGTATATTCCCAGTAGGGGGATTGCAGGGTCATATGGGAGGTCAATATTTAGAGCTTTTAGGAATCGCCATACTGTTTTCCACAGAGGTTGTGCTAGTTTGCACTCCCACCAACAGTGTAGAAGTGTTCCCTTTTCGCGACACCCTCTCCAGCAACTGTTATTTTTTGAGTTATTGATAATTGCCATTGTGACTGGAGTTAGGTGGTATCTCAGTGTGGTTTTGATTTGCATCTCCCTGATGATTAGTGAGGTTGAACATTTTTTCATGCGTCTATTGGCTGCTCGGATGTCTTCCTTTGAGAAGTGTCTGTTGATATCTTTTGCCCACTTTATAATGGGGTTGTTTGTTTTTTTCTTTTCAGCGCACTTGAGTTCCTTGTAGATCCAAGATGTTAAGCCTTTGTCAGACCTGGAGTTGGCAAATACTTTTTCCCAGTCTGTAGGCTGTCTCTCTGCTCTCTTGATGGTTTCTTTGGCTTTGCAGAAGCTTGTCAGTTTAATGAGGTCCCACTTGTCTGTCTTATCTCTTATGGCCTGTGTGTTTCGGGTTTTGTTCAGGAACTGGATGCCAGTTCCAATTTCCATGAGGGTATGTCCTTCATTTTCTAAGGTTCTTATGGTTTGAGGTTGTACATTTAGGTCTCTGATCCATTTAGAGTTAATTTTTGTGTATGGGGATAGACAGGGGTCCTGTTTCAATATTCTGCATGTGGTCAGCCAGTTTTCCTAGCAACATTTACTGAATAGGTTCTCCTCTCCCCAGTGGTAGGTGGTGGAGGCTTTGTCAAAGATGAATTGGTTGAGAAATTGAGATTTTGCTTCTGGAATCTCAATTCTATTCCGTTGATCTATATGCCTGTTCCTGTCCCAATACCAAGCTGTTTTGATTATTGTAACTTTATAGTAAAGTTTGAAGTCTGGTAATGCGATACCACCTTCTTTGTTTTTTTTTGCTGAGGATTATTCTGGCTATTCTTGGTCATTTGTGTTTCCATATGAATTCCTGTGTTGTTTTTCTAGGTCTGAGAAGAATGTTGCTGGTAATTTGATGGGTATTGCATTAAATCTGTAGATTGCCTTAGGTAAGATGGAAATCTTCACAATGTTGATTCTTCCAATCCATGAGCATGGGATATTTTTCCACTTGTTTGTGTCATCTTTGATTTATTTGAGCAGTGTTTTGTAGTTTTCATTGTGACGGTCTTTCACATCTCTGGTTAGGAAGATGCCAAGGTATTTCTTTTTTTTTGTGGCTATTGTGAATGGGATTGTGCTTTTTATTTGGGTTTCTGTTTGTTTATTATTGGTGTAAAGAAATGCGATTGTCTTTTGCACATTTATTTTATATCCTGAGACTTTGCCAAAGTCCATTATCAGTGTAAGGAGCTTTTTGACAGATTCTCTTGGGTTTTCAAGGTACACAATCATGTCATCTGCAAAGAAAGATAGCTTGACTTCCTCTTTTCCTATTTGAATACCCCTGATTGCCTTCTCTTCTCTGATTGCTCTAGCCAGGACTTCCAATACTATATTGAGCAGGAGGGGTGAGAGTGAGCATTCTTGTCTTGTTCCCGTTTTCAGGGGAAATGGTTCCAGGTTTTGTCCATTTAGGAGTATGCTGGCTATGGGTTTCTCGTAGATGGCTTTTACTATTTTGAGGTATGTTCCCCGCATGCCTAGCTGTTCGAGGTTTTTATCAAGAAGGGGTGCTGGATTTTATCAAAAGCTTTTTCTGTGTCTAATGATATAATCATGTGGTTTTTGTTTTGACATCTGTTGATGTATTTAATTACATTTATGGTTTTACGAATGTTGAACTTGCATCCCAGGGATGAAGCCTACTTGGTCATGATGGATGATTTTTGAGATGTGTTGTTGAATCCAGTTCGCTAGGATCTTGTTGAGAATTTTCGCATCTATGTTCATCAAAGATATTGGCCTGTAATTCTCTTCCTTTGTTGGGTCTTTACCTGGCTTGGGTATCAATGTGATGTTAGCTTCGTAAAATGATTTGGGGAGAGTTCCGTCTTTCTCAGTCACCTGGAATACCTTCAGTAGGATTGGAATCAGCTCTTCTTTAAATGTCTTGTAGAATTCTGCCGGAAAGCCATCTGGTCCAGGGCTTTTTTTTTGTAGGTAGTTTTCTTATTATGTAGTCAATTTCCTCATTTGTTATTGGTCTATTTAGGGTCTCCATTTCTTCTTGTTTTAACCTAGGCAGGTTGTGTGATGACAGAAAGTCCTCCATATCCGAAAGGTTTTCAAGTTTGTTTCCATACAAGTGTACATAGTAGTCTCTAATGATCTTTTTATTTCTTCAGGATCAGATGTGACTTCATCTTTTGTGTTTCTGATTGTGTTTATCTGGGCTTTTTCTCTCTTTTTCTTGGTCAGTCTAGCTAGGGGACCATCAATCTTGTTTATCCTTTCGAAGAACCAGCTTTTTCTTTCATTGATTTTTTGTATTATCTTTTTGTCTTCTATGTCCTGGATTTGGGCTTTTATTTTGGTGATGTGGATTCTTCTGCTGAAATTAGGATTTTTGTGGTCTTGCTTTTCCAGCTTTTTTAGGTGGCTTCTTAATCTGTTAATTTGTGATCCTTCCATTTTCTTCATTTGCGTTTGTAGGAATATAAATTCCCCTCTTACTACAGCTTTCATGACATCCCAGAGATTTTGGTAAGATGTTTCTTGATTTTAACTTGTTTCCAGGTATCTTTTACTCTCTGTTTTGATTTCATCATTGACCCAGGAGTTGTTTAGCATCATGCTGTTTAGTGTCCATGTCTTTGTGGGGTTTGAGGGGACCTTGTTGGTGTTAATGATTATTTTTATTCCACTGTGGTCCGAGTAGGTGCATGGTAAAATTTCAGTCCTTTTAAATTTGCTTATGCTTGATTTATGGCCAAGTATGAGGTCGATCTTAGAGTACGTTCCATGCGGTCATGAGAAGAATGTGTATTCTGTGGTCTTTAGATGGAATGTTCAGTAGGTATCAGTTAAGTCCATTTGATCAAGAGTCACATTGAGGTTTCGGATCTCATTGCTGAATTTTTGTCCTGATGATCTGTCTAGGGTTGTGAGTGGTATTGAAGCCCCCAGCTATGATGGTATTGGAGTCAATATCTCTTTTTAGTTTACCTAGGAGCTGCTTTATGAAAGTTGGTGCTCCTATGTTCGGTACATTATGTTTAGGATGGATATTTCTTGTTGATGGATTGAACCTTTTATGATTATGTAGTGGCCTTCTGTATCTTTTTAAATTTTTGATAGCTTAAAGGGTATTTTGTCTGAGATTAAGATTGCGACTCCTTTTTTCTTTTGTGTTCCATTCGCCTGAAAATTTGTTTCCCATCCTCTTACTTTGAGTCTGTGAGTGTCCTTTCTAGTGAGGTGAGTCTCTTGAAGGCACTAGATTGTTGCCTGGTGATATTTTATCCATTTTGCCATTCTGTGTCTTTTCAGTGGTGCATTTAGTTCATTCACATTAAACTAATTATTGAAATGTGAGAGTTGATCCCTATCATAATGTTCTTACAGAGTTGTTGTTCTTCCTGTTTGTATGTTGTCTTTCTTTTGGTTTTAGAGTTGGATCATGTATGTTTTAATCTTTTGCCTGTACTCTTGTGAAGAACATTGTTGTTCTTTTTTCCTTTTCTTCTGTGTTCAATACTTTCTGAAGTGTTTCTTGTAGAGGTGGTCTGGTGGCAGCGTAGATTCATAGAGATTGGATATCTGGCAAAGATTTCAATTCTCTCACTGATGAAGCTTAGCTTGGCTGGGTAGGTTATTCTCGGTTGAAATTGTTTATCTTTTAGAACTTTGAAGATAGGGCTCCAAGCTCTCCTAGCCTGGAGGGTTTCTGTAGATAAATCTGCTGCTATTCTAATTGGTCTTCCCTGGCATGTAGTCTGACCGTTTTGTCTTGCAGCCTTTAGGATTTTTTCTTTTATACCTACTTTGTTTAGGCGAATTATTATATGTTTGGGAGTTGGTCTTCTCATTTGTTGTCTTGCAAGGGTTCTCTGAATCTCTTGTGTTGAATTTTTTCTTCCTTGATGAGATGAGGGAAGTTTTCTTGAATGATTTCATGAAATGTTTGTTCCAGTGTGGCCTCTGTTTCTCTCTCTGCCTCAGGAAGGCCAATTACTCTTAGGTTCGGTCTCTTAAAGTGATCATTCATCTCTTGAACTTTTTGTTCTGTCTTTTTGAGCTTCTTTTCTATGCTTTTGACAGTTTGGGTTAGTTCTGGGTTTTGGTCTTCGAGCTCTGAGATTCTTTCTTCTCCTTGGCTATTCTGCTTTCCATGTTTATTAGTTTGTTATTTATTTCCATCACAGTATTCTTTACTGCTGTTATTTCTGACATCATCTCCTTCCTATTTTCCTCTTGTCTCTCCTCAACTTTTTTTAATTCTCTCTATTAATGTCTTGATGTCTGGGTTTGTTGCATGTGACCAGTCATTCTGAGGGCTCTTCATTGTTTGTGTTCCATAATCTGTTTTCTCACTGTCTGATCTCCCAGGGGTCTGTGTGAGACCTATATTCTTTTGGTTTTTCTTCATTTGTCCGGTTTTTCCCCCTCCCTACTTTTTCCTTCCCTCCACATCACCATCTTCTTTAATTCTTTTATTCAGGGGTAGAGGGATTGGTTTTACTTCTGTTTGTTCAATCTCCTATTCTTTATGTATGTCCTCTTACTTTGTTCAATTCTGGAGTTGCGCTGTAGGTTGGGGGTGGTCCTTTTTGCAGTTTTGTGATTTACTTAAGGGGGAAGCTGTGATTCAAAATCTATCTGCAGGTCCTGGTATTCGTCGAGAGTGTATGGATAATCTGAAACCCACTTCTCACTGTCTTGGAATCTGTCCGTGTAGTGGGGCTGTAGGTTTACTCCCTGAAATAAAATGTGGTTAGCAGAGGGAAGAGAATGGAGCAGACAGTGGGGGAAGAGGGGCCTGGACAGAGAGAGGAGTAAGGGGGGAAACAAACAAGTGTATCAACAAATGGAGAGAGAGTCCTAAACTGAAACAGATAAAAACAATAGACCACGGCTACAGACTAACCAGCTCCCATACAAATTTAAATAAAGCATACAATGATGCTAACATACAAGCTAACCAACCACCTTATTGGTGTGCTCTTCCCCCATACAAAGATATGGTTTACAGAGACGAAAAAGGAAAAGAAAAGGAAGAGAAAAAAATTAACAAAACAATAGGTATAGAATCAAGTCATTAAACTAAGAGAACCAATCGAGCACACTCTGAGACTTTTCGTTTCAGTTCAGTTTCCGTTCTTTCAGCTCTTATTTCTAGCTTTCTTTTCAAGCTGGTAAATTAGTTCAAAATTAGGGTCAGTTGCCCCTGGCCTGCTGTGAAGGACAGTTCAGATCACCGTCCGTTCACCACTCAAACCTGGCCTGTGTCTCTTTTTCAAGCTTGTTTCTCCCGTTTTGGTGTTGTTACCTTGAATCGCCAGCAGTTGGTGCTATCTCAGCTGCTCACCCCAGAGGGGTGGGGCCGGACAGGAGCCAGGCATATGGAAGTCTGCCTCAGGGCACACGGGAGGAGACCCACGGCTGGCAGGACGTCAAGGTGGCAGCAGAGGTGGCAGCGATCCCAGCAGATCTTGCCTGCAGGGGCTTCAAGGGCTGAAGTCGTGGATCGCCTCAGGCACAGGTGGCACCATGCGCTATGGCCGCCATGGAGGCTGGGGCAGCGCCGGCGGCTGCTGAGTCTGCGGCTGCAGTGTCTGTCCAGACTGTTGCGATACCTCAGGGGTGGTGACTGCCGAGCTCTCTGTTAAGAACAGGCTGCCAATGTTGGGGTCTGCAGCCCCAGGGGAGAGAGCCAGAGACCCTCTGCTTTCTCCTTTGCAGAGGGTTTCATAGACCAGGTTGCCCCATCGCCATCTTGCCAGAATTCCCCTAGACCTATATTTTAAAGGATGTTAGCAGAAGTCATTTTTAAAAGTAGTTAGTGTAAGGTAAATGAAACCAGACTAGGCAAAACGGCAAAAAGGAGCCAAGAAAAATTTATTAGCACAATTCTGGGCGAGGTTCACTGGTCCATGTAACGTGGCCCAGAGAAGTCGCGCCCAGCAAGATGTGGATGTTCTCCTTGTGTTCTGTGCTTGACTCCTCTTCTCTTCTCTTTGTCTACTTCCTGACTTACTTCATTTGCTAGGTCAGCTTCCATAATTTAGTAGCACTGTTCTTTTCTACAGGTTGGGCCTTGAGCACCAATTCTTCACTGGAGCTCCAGAACTGTGTTCTGTAGTCTTTTAGACATCATCATTTATGTGTTCCATAGGAACCACAAATTCAATCTAAAACCAAATTTGTTATTTTATTTGAACCATCACATGCTGCTATAGTTAATTGCTTATTATCAGCAAGCATGCCTCCCTTTAAAAAAATTTTTTTTAAGGTTAATTTATTTTTTTATTTTAAAGATATGGATTAGGTATACAAATGGTCATTGTACAGGTAAAGTTTGGGCCTCCCTTTGTTCCCCACTTTGCCTGGTTTTAATTTCTTCTTTTTTTAATTTTAAAGATTTAGGGTACAATTCAGGGTTAGGTACTTAAGTAGTCATCGTACAGGTGAAGTTTGAACCTCCCTTCCCCTGATTTAGCATCAGGTACCCTTGTGCCTCCCTTTTTAAAATTTAAATATTAAATATTCTCAAGATGTGTCTTTATCTACCCAGTGCTTGACTTACAGCCTCTTGTCTGCATGAAACTCCTAGGGCCAGATATATTTGAGAATTTGATTTTTTTTAAAAGAAGATATTATGGCATGTGTACTGCATATTTCATAAATTCCTGTTGGGATCTAGACAGTATTCCACTTTGAAATATTTAAATATTTCTGCAAAACATTAATGAAAACTCAGTGTGAGATAAATGCCCTCTAATCAGTTCAGACTAGAATTTCGTCTCACCTTAAAAAAAAAAAAAAAAAAGATTTCAGAACTGTGGATTTTGGAGGTTTAGGTAAGAGACTGTGGACTGATGTTTAGTGATTGCTGATTTTAAAATTACTAGATTTCAGCCAGGCGTGGTGGCTCCTGCTTATAATCTCAGCACTTTGGGATGCTGAGGTGGGAGAATTGCGTGAGCCCAGGAGTTTGAGACCAACTTGGGCAACAAAATGAGACCTTCATCTCTATAACAAAAAATTTAAAAACTAGCCAGCTGTGGTGGTGTGTGTCTGTAGCCCCAGCTACTTTACGGTCTGAGGTGGAAGGATTCACTGGCCCATGAGATTGAGGCTGCAGTGAACTGAGTGTACCACTGGACTCCAACCTGGGTGTCAGAATGAGACCACATTAAAAAAAAATTACTAGGCTCTCTAGTTTATACCAGTTTTTTCTTATCTTAACCAATAATACTTAAAAGTGAATTAGAAATCTGTATGTAGATGTAAATGGCATCTTTGTCTTTAATACTCTACTTCTAAATTATAAGTCGTTAGTTTTACTATAAGTCTGCAGTGTATGCTTAAAATTTCTAAATATATGACTTAGCATTTTTACTTAGTGTATTGATTGATAGTGTTTTGGCATCTAATATTATTTTTATTATTTATCAGGAAACAAGGCAGTGTGGTGTTGTGGCACGTTTTAGAACTTGATTTATAATAAAAAAAATATGCTGCTTACCTTTCTGCATACTGAAGGGTGGTGACTGTACGTTTCAAAAAATAGTATTCCTATTTCTCAGTCCAGATTCAGATTATAATCATATAACTAATAATTTTTTTATTATATAGTACTATTTATTTGAGCATGTGCTATTAGTGGTATTTTTTATAGCACTTTATTTGGCACTTTGAAATATTCTGGTGAAATGGAGTGGAAAGCAGATTGCTGTAGGAAGCAGAATACCTTAACTCTGTCACCCATCCTCCAACATGATAGTTATATGAGCTCTGGCAAGACACAGACCTCTTTTTCTTGCTTCTTCATCTGAAAAAAAATAACATGCAACATCCCTAACCAAAGGTGATTGAATGAAGTGATCAGTTGAAGCCCTTTAGTTCTAAGATCTTTGATTTATGGTTTCTAGTGTAGTATTTTTTCTTTTTAAAAAATTTTCTTGTTTTTTATTTTTTTATTATATATATTTTTATTTTAAAATTGTGGGGTACAATTAAAGGTTAGGTATACAAATATTCATTGTCCAGGTACCTTGTATTTTTTCTTTTTTCAGTCTGTGCTCCTTGGAGCTTTCATGGATCCATAGATATTTCTCACAATCAGGAGACGTTTGGGCTGAGCAAAGTTCATATTGCCTGTTTTATGTAAGGGAGTTATCTGTGGAACTTGATTTGATGGAAAGGTTTTGTGCTTACAGTATTAATAAACCTCTGTGTTAGTGGTTTTAAGGGGCTGTGTGTTAATTTTTTGGCATTTTATCTTATATAGGATGAAGGAGTTGAATCTGATGATTTGAAAAAAGATCTACCTCTAATGCCTCCACCTCCAGACTCATGTAGCATGAAGCTGACCATTAAAGAAATTTGGTTTAGTTTTGCAGCTCCCACCAATGTGAGATCTCACACACATGCATTTTCTAGGTAAAAAGTTTTTTAAACTTTTTTCTTTATTTCAAAAGTATGCAATTCTGTTTCATATGTTTTTTGAATTATTTTTCTGGTATGTCTGGTATTAAGATAGCTACTTTTAGGCCAGGCACAGTGACTCACATCTGTAATCCCAGCACTTGGGGATACTGAGGCAGGAAGAGTGCTTGAGCTCCAGGAGTTTGAGACCAGCTTGGGCAACATTGTGAGACCATGTCCCTACAGAAAATATTTTAAAGATATCAGTCAAATGTGGCACACACCTGCAGTCCCAGCTACAAGGGAGGCTGAAGCTGGAGGATCTCCTGAGCCTGGAAGGTCTAGGCTGCAGTGAATTGTGATCGTGCCACTGTACTTCAACTTGGATGTTAGAGTGAGATCCCAACTCAAAAAAAAAAAAAGATTGCTGCTTTTCCCATCATTCTTACTTTATACTTTCTATAAACATTATTCTCGCCATGCTTACTCAATTTCTTTCCTAGTATTTTAGTTTTATTTTTACATGTCCCTCTGCCTTAGACTTTCCTTTATTGTTTTTACTTCTGATAGGTTCTTGTTTTCTTTTCCGTTGTCCTTCTTTTTAAATATTTCTTAGTTATGTTTTTATAATTTATCAGTGATCAAAAGCAAAAGGAAGTAATTTTGCTTGAGTAAAATAACTGCTAATTCCAGTAGGTATGGAGATTATTTGAAATACAAATTTTGACACTTATTTTTATAATTTTTATTTTTTTAAAGGCAGCTGAACCTTTTAAGCACTGCAACTCCAGCTGTTGGTGCATGGCTTGTTCCCATTGATCAACTCAAGTCATCTTTAAACAAGTTGGAAACTGAAGGAACCTTGAGAATTTGTGCTGTTATGGGATGCATAATGACAGAAGCACTAGAGGTATGTCCTTAAACAATAAAAGGCATCATAGAAACTTTAGTATTAAAGTGTCCCCTTATTATTAGTCACTGTTGGAAAATATCAGGCCTGCAAGTTCTTTATTATTGGATATCTTTTATTTGTAGGATCTTTCATATATATCCTTCTAAATTTGTTGCTTGATTTCAGAATAAAAGTGTACATTTTCCCCTAAGAAGTAAGTACAACAGACTTACAAAAGTTGCTCGCTTTCTCCAAGAAAATCCTTCGTGTTTACTATGTAATATACTACACCACTACCTGCACCAGGCAAATTACTCCATCATTGATGATGCTACAATGGTGAGTAACTAAAACCATGTTAGCTTTAAAGAAGCTTCTATTCTGTTCTGGAACCACTGATACACAGGGTTTGAGATGCATGTGGGAAGTTCAAAGGATAAATGTGGCTAGAGATACAGGTTAGTAGACAAGAATATGCTCAGATTAATGATTTGGGAATTGTTAGTACAAAGGTGTTAATAGATGATATTTCTAGGGATGATATGTTGAGTGAGAAACTGGTCAAAGATGGAATCCTGAAAAAAAAAAATGCCAAAATTAAAGGGTGGTAGGGAGGTTCAACAGAGGTACACAGAGTGATAAGAAGGAAAAGGAAGAAGCAGGAGAACCAAAAAAGAGTGATGTTTTGGGAACTAAAGATATAAAGAGTTTTTAAGCAAGCGAGTAAGCACTGAAGTCAAGTTTCATATATAATTTAATAAAATAAGGGCTAATTAATGATTGAGGGGTAAATATATAATTGCACAAAATAAATACAACTCATGTCTGCCCCTAGAGAAATAGATAACCCATCATATTAGGGTTTTAGAGCTTTAAGCATCTCCCTTCTTTTCTCCAAGCTTCTGGCCAATAGAGCATACACAAAATTATTTATTCAAATTAGTGACCCATGTATCAACATTATTAATGGCCAGTCAAACTATTGGCCAGGCCAGTTAAAAATCTCTAGTAAGTGATGGATTTGAATAAGACACTTAGACCTAAGGCTGGTGTAGTGTTTTCTACTCCCTTCCTATAAATTGAAGACTGGAAGGTCCATACTGCAAGCCTAACTTGTCCATCTAGATATATAGGCTGAGAAGCTAGGACAGAGAGAATGGCACGCATTTCCCATGGATGGGTGTGCTTTCCACACAAGAGAACACAGCAAGATGACCCTCCTCACTTGAGTCTCGGAATGCAAGGACAGGCTAGCAGATTGGATTTTCCTCAGAAAGTAAATGGGAATTCCTGTTCTCTAGTAAACAGCACTCTTCAGTCAAATCAGCCATTTCTCCTAACATGAGTAATCGTAGGAAGGAGAATGGAGAGAAGCTAGATAGTTTCTCTTAGGCTAAGGCTGTAACTTTTGGAAGAGAGCCAAAAATTTCTTTCTTATAATCATCACCATGTGGAATAAAGTACATTTTAAACTGTATAGTTACTATTGATAATACATTTAACTTTCAAGGCAGTTACACAGCCGTGTCCAGCGTTTAACTTGTTACTTATTTTTTTGATGTTAAAATGGAGGTAATTACCTAATGTTTGAGGGGAATAATTTTATTTCCTCTTTTCTTATCAAATGTTCCAAGTAGCTCACATTTTGATTCTTCATTTGGGCAAAAAAAGTAAAGTGGGTTGAATGTTTATTAAGGAGAATCCCAATTTTGCACCTCATATCAAATGTCGTAATGACCTGGTGCTGCTGTGTTGTTGTAGGACAGCCAGATGAAATGTGTTTGGGGGTTAGGTTCTATAGTCTGCTTATAAAATGAAATCCTAACTCTCTTGGGTAACTTTGGACAAATTATTTAATGTCTAAATTTCAGTTTTTTCTTCTCTTAATGGGGATTATGAGATTTAAATAAAGAAATATATACAAAACACTTAAATGGGGACTGTCATTCTTATTCCATCGGGTTATTTCTAACTGCATCATTGTTGTCACAGAGTGATGGACTTCCTGCTTTGGTGACCTTAAAAAAAGGTTTAGTTGCATTGGCGAGACAGTGGATGAAGTTTATTGTGGTGACACCAGCCTTTAAAGGAGTTAGCTTACATAGACCAACTCAGCCTCTGAAACCTCAAATAGCTATGGAGCATGAGCATGAAGATGGACTTGGGCTGGACAATGGAGGTGGTCTTCAAAGTGATACTAGTGCTGATGGAGCAGAATTTGAGTTTGATGCAGGTAATTTTGTAAGCCTTTGTTGAGTGTGTGTGTGTGTGTGTGTGTGTGTGGTTTTTTTTTTTTAGCCCTCACAAGTAAGGTGTTTCTTATCTTACAAGTGCTGTATGTTTTTTGCTGTAGATGTGTACATCTTCTATTAATGTTAATATACCTCTTTAAAAAAATCAACACCTTTTGATTTTCCCTATAGTTCTTAGTAAATTACTAATATAAGCTAAATTTTCAGCTAGATATTGCATACTTGTTGACATGGTACTTGTGATAATTTTAATAATTTGTGTCCAAATTTGAGAATGTCATGGCTTAACTAATACATGTATGATTTTTTTTATTAGTCCAAATAAGTGGTAATAATGTTAAAATTCTTACAATGATATGGTTTTATAAGTTTAATATTGTGAAATACAATAGATTTCTGATCTGTACAGTAGAGACATCTTTATATAAGTAGAATGTTTTGAATGAAACACATAAGCCTCATTTTTAAATTTGCATGTCTGTTTATCATTTTCCCTATGCCACAGTCTTTTAAAGGGACCTTTGTCTTTCTACCTGGAGCTTGTTTGATCCTAAATTTATGTAAATTTTGGGGGCGTGCACTAGGCCTACAATTTTGTCAACACGATGACTGTGTCAGAACCAAGACAGTGTATATGCTTTTTGAAGTGTGTGCATACTTTAATGCTTGGCTAAAGATGAATTTTTATTATGGTGAAGACATGTAATATTCAGTGACAATATATCTTACTTACAGTGTTTCAGAAATAATATTAAAAGTGCCGTAGGAAAGAAGGGTAGTCTTAAAGTTAGATATTTTAAAACACTAAAATATAGTACTTTACCCAGTTTAGATTTTTAAAATAAAATAACTTTATATTTAACAAACAAATGTGTTACAAATAATAGACTGGATTTGATTTGTTATTTATTTTGCAAAACTTCAAATCTGCACAGAAACTGAAAAAAGTACAGCGAATATCCCTTCCAATTATATGCCAATGCCTATGTTAATCTATGAGCAGTCTGCACTTTTTTTTGGCATTTGGTCTGTATATTTTTTTTGGCATTTGGTCTGTATATCATTTGCATGGCATATGTGAAAGATTGAATAGAAGCTATTTATTCTTTTTTTTGAGACTGAGTAAGAGGATTACGGTTGGGAAGTAAAAGAGAAAAGAGTAAACATCAAATTCCACAACTTAATTTGTCAAGGAATATGAAAGTTGAGAGTAATTATACAACCAGGAACAGGTTAATATTTCAAGAAAATACGTGATAATATATTGCTTACTTATTCTTTTATACTGTTTCAGCCACTATCAGTGAACACACAATGCTTCTAGAAGGAACAGCTAACCGGCCACCTCCTGGTAGCTCCGGACCTGTAACTGGAGCTGAGATAATGAGAAAACTCTCTAAAACTCATACTCATAGTGATTCTGCATTAAAAATAAAGGTATAGTATTGCTATTTTTGGTTAGAGTTATTCAGACTTACAGTGAAGACCTATACTTTTACCCTAAATTTAAATATTAGTTATCTGCCCTAAATATTCAAGTAGTGTTTGTATATTGAAATTAACATGATTTGTAAATTTAATGTACATATTTCTTGAAAAATTGTGTCATCAGAAACTAGTATTGATTAAGTATTATTATACCTTAGGGCTCTCACCAATTTACTGAATATTGTATTCAATAAACCCCGTATTGAAAATGTTGATAATCTTATAATTATCATTCTTAATGAGAAGCATTTTAGGTAGCACATGATCAATGTTTGGTTTGGGTTAGATTATTTTAATCATCTTAATTACGTTTTGTTTTAAGATACTTAATGAATGCTTGGTAAAAGACTTATATAGCAAAATGGTTGGATTATCATCTTGGAAGTCAAACTGCCTTGGTTTGAAATCTGCCCCTGCAGATTTAGCTGCTCTGTGACTGAACAGGTTTTTAACTGCATTGTGTGTCACTTTCCTCATTGTAACTCATTGTAAGATAGAGATTATAATAATAACCACCTGCAAAGGGTTGTTGTGAGAAATAATTGAGTTAATTAATGAAAAATGCTTAGAACATCTGACATTATTTGTTGTGGGGTTTTTTTGTTTTTTTGCTTGTCTGGTTTCTGAGCACTGAAAAATAATAGTAATATTTTAACTTTCTTTGAAAGTCAGTGTATATGGTCACGTGAGCACAAGATGGAATTGGCAGATGCTGGACACAGCTAGGGGAAGAAGAGGAGGAATGAGGGGGTCACATGGCAACACATTGGGTACCTGGTCCACTATCAGGGGGAGAGTGGGTCAGCTAGAAGCCTGCAAGCAACTTACTTATGTAGTAAATCTTCACTTATACCCCACAACTCTAAAATAAAATTTAAAATAAGTCAGTGTATAGATTTACAGTGATACCTAGAATCCATAAAATAATTGATAATTTTGACAGTGTTAAAATATAACATTTCTACACTAAAAAACTAATGTATAGTTATGTATCACTAAACAGTGGAGATGTATTCTGAGAAATGCACCATCAGGCAATTTCATCATTGTATGAACATCATAGTGTCCTTATGCAAACCTAGATGATATATCCTACTGCACACTCAGACTGTATGCTATAGCCTGTTGCTTTTAGGCTACAAAACTGCACAGTGTGCTACTGGACTGAAAAATTGTAGGCAATTGTAAGACAGTGGTAAGCATTTACGTATCCACATATATCTAAACATAGAAAAGATTCAGCAAAAATAGGGTATTATGATCTCAAGGGGTCATTGTACATGTGGCCTGTCCCTGACCGAAACATTGTTATGTGGAGTGTGACTGTACTGTAAACAAAAAGACACATGACAAAGTGCTCATTTTCTAAAATATAATTATCCTAATGACTAAGAAAAGGACCAAAGACCAAATAGAAAAAAATGACTAATGGACAAAAACAAGCAGAAACACTGAAAAATACATACACATATGTAAAAATGTGTTCTTATAATGAAAGAAATATGAATTAAAATGAGATTTCCATTTTCATATTTCAGACTGAAAACTAAAACTTTTTAATAGTGTGCATTGCTGGTGAAGATGTGAAAAAAATAGACTGTCTTATATAGTATTGTATAACAATGTTCTTTAATAAACAATGTGTCAACAGTATGTGTCTAGTTTAGAAAGTGATACTCTTACCTAGTATTTCCATGTCCAGGAATTGATTCTGGAGAAATAGTCATAAATCCTCAAACCCATGGTCTAAGAACATTTTTTGAAGTACTGTTTATATAAGGAAAATAATGGAAACAACATAAATGGCTCACCATTAAAGGACTAGTAAGCTAGCGTTCACTGATACAGATGAATACTTTGAAACCTTTAAAAAGATGAAGTAGACCTGTCAGCAGATAAGGGATGGACACAAAAGTACTTTGATAAAAGTGAAAACAGCCGGGCTCGGTGGCTCAGCCTGTAATCCCGCGCCTTTGGGAGGCTGAGGTGAGTGGATTGCCTGAGCCCGCGGGTTCGAGACCCGCCTGGGCAGCAAGACCTCATCTCTACAATAAATCAAAAAATCAGTCAGGCATGGTAGCGCATGCCTGTAATTCTGGCTACTTGGAAGGCTGAGGCGGAAGGATGGCTGGAGCCCAGCAGGTCGAGGCTGCGGTGGCCGGGAGCGGCCACTGCACTCCAGTCTGGGCGACAGAGTGAGACTCCAACTCAAAAGAAAAAAAAACAATGTTTCAAAGTGAAAACAGAGTATAGGACAGTATGTATTTGTGTGTTAAAAAGGATAAACGTGTTATATGTGTTTATATAAGCATAAATGATTGTGGAAAGATAGATAAGAAACTGTTAAGAGAACCTCTAGGGAAGGGATCCAGAATACTGAAACACAGGAGACACTCGTATTGAAGTCTTTCGTGCTTTAGAAGTTTTTATTCTGTGTAAGTATTGCTCTTTTAATTATAGCATTCAATGATAGTTTGGTATACTTTTTTAAAAAGTTTGGACTAGTGGGCTTACTCTGTTTCCACAGAATAGTTAGAAGACTGGGACACTTTAAGTTCTCAATCTGTAAATCTGTCCCAGCTATTTTTCCTAATTGACAGTTTTTCCAACTTCTCTGATCATATTTAGGTGTTTTTCTTCAGAATGTTTGAACATTCTTTTGCCTATGGGCTTATAAGTTATGAAAGTTCTTCAGAAATTTGTCATTCCAAATTCTTTGTTTCAGATCTTTAATTTTTAAGGTCTTTTTGTCTGTGTAGTATTCTTTTAACTATATTTTGAATTGGTCTGAACTTCTAATCTAAGATGTTGACAGAAGATAGTAATTGAAAGTTCTATAACTTTTTATTTTTTTTGTTCATCATTAACGATTACTGGAAAGTCTTTTGGGCATTTTATTTTTATTTTAGGATATCGTACAGGTAAAGTTTGGGCTACCCTTTGGTCCCCAGTTTGCCTGGTTTGAGATCAGGCACCTTATTGATGTTGTGTTTCTCCCTCCCCCATACCCTCTACCCTGGCAGTGTCCCTCTATTGCCAGTCCCTTTCTTACAGTAAATGTTCAGGCTCCACTTATGAGTGAGAACATGTGGTGCTCTGTTCTTTGTTTCTGTGATAGATCACTGTGTAAATACCTCATTGTGTATATGTACCACATTTCTTATCCAGTCCAGTTTTGATGGGCAGCACTGTTGGCTCCATGTTTTTGCTATTGTGAATAGTGCTGCAGTAAACATGTGTGCGGGTATCTTTTTTGTAGAATGCTTTGAGTCCCTCCGGGTATATTCCCAGTATGAAAGATAAACTTCTAGTTCTTTAGAAATCACCACACTGTTTTCCATAGAGGTTGAGCTAGCTTTCATTCCCCAGCAGTGTAGAAGAGTTCCCTTTTCTCCGCATCCTCACCAGCATCTGTTGTTGTTTGTTTTATTAATGATGGCCATTCTTACTGGAGTTAGGTGTTATCTCAGTGTGGTTTTGATTTGCATTGCTCTGATGATTAGTGAGACTGAGCAGTTTTTCATGTTGGCTGTCCATATATCTTCTTTGGAGAAGTGTCTATTTATGTCTTTTGCCCACTTTTTAATGGGTCTATTTCTTTTTTTCCTTTCAACATACTTGAATTCCTTGTACATCCTGGATGTTAGGCCTTTGTCAGATACAGTTGGCAAATATTTTTTTTCCATTCTGTGGGCCATCTCCACCCTCTCTTGCTTTGCAGAAGCTTTTCAGTTTAAGGAGGTCCCACTTGTCTGTCTTACCTTTTATGGCATGGACACCTTGGGTTTTGATCAGGAATTGGTTGCCTGCTCCTATTTCTGTAAGGGTGT
This sequence comes from Cephalopachus bancanus, assembly GCA_027257055.1. Taxonomy (NCBI): domain Eukaryota; kingdom Metazoa; phylum Chordata; class Mammalia; order Primates; family Tarsiidae; genus Cephalopachus; species Cephalopachus bancanus. The sequence goes on from JAPVLO010000235.1 coordinate 2,069,338, forward strand.
CTCCTACATTTTCTAAAATTCTTGTAGTTTGAGGTTTTACGTTTAAGTCTTTGATCCATTTAGAGTTGATTTTTGTGTATGGTGATAGGTAGGGGTCCTGTTTCAATCTTCTGCATGTGGTGAGCCAGTTTTCTCAGCACCATTTACTAAATAGATTCTCCTCTCCCCAGTGTTTGTTGTTGGAGGCTTTGTCAAAGGTGAGTTGGTTGAGGAATTCGGGTTTTGCTTTGGGAATCTCTCTCCTGTTCCTTTGGTCCATATGCCTGTTCTTGTACCAATACCAGGCTGTTTTGATTATTGTAGCCTTACAGTAAAGTTTAAAGTCTGGAAGTGTGATACCTCCCACTTTGTTTCTTTTGCTGAGGGTTTTTTTTTGCTATTCGTGGTCGTTTATGTTTCCATATGAATTTCTGTATTGTCATTTCCAAGTCTGAGAAGGATGATGTTGGTATAGTGTTGAATCTGTAGATTACCTTTGATAGGATGGACATCTTAACAATGTTGATTCTTCCCAACCATGAGCATGGAATAATTTTCCATTTGTTTGTGTCTTCTTGGATTTCTTTGAGCAGTGTTTTGTAGTTGTCATTGTAAAGGTCTTTCACTTCTCTCATTAGGAAGATACTGAGGTATTTCATTTTTTTGGCTGTTGTGAATGGGATTGTGCTTTTTATTTGCTTTTCTGCCTGTTTGTTGTTGGTGTATAAAAATGCAACTGTCTTTTGCACATTTCTTTTGTATCTGAGACTTTGCCAAAATCCTTTATCAGTGCAAGTAGGTTTTTGACAGATTCTCTTGAAGTTTCAAGGTATAGGATCATATCATCAGCAAAGGAGGATAACTTCTTTTCCTATTTGGATACCTCTGATTTCCTTCTCTTGTCTAATAGCTATTGCTAGGAGTTCTACTACAATGTTGAACAGAAGGGGCGAGAGTGGGAAGCCTTGTCTTGTTCTGGTTTTGGGGGAAAATGCTTCTAGTCTGTCTGTTTAGCAGTATGCTGGCTGTGGGTTTATCGTAGATGGTGCTTACTATTTTGTGGTATATTACTTCTACACCTAAGTGTTCAAGGATTTTTATCAAGAAGGGATCCTGGATTTTATCAAAGACTTTTTCTGTATCAAATGATATAATCATGTGGTTCTTGTTTTTATATCTCTTGATGTATTAATTACAGTTGTGGTCTTCTGAATGTTGGACCAGCTCTGCATCCTGGGCATGAAACCTACTTGGTCATGGTGGATGATTTTTGAGATGTGTTGTTGGATCCGATTACTAGAATCTTGTTGAGAATTTTAGGATCTATGTTCATAAGGGATATTGGCCTGTAGTTCTCTTTTTGTTGGATCTTTACCCGATTTGGATATCAGTGTGATGTTAGCTTCGTAAAATGATTTGGGGAGAATTCTGTCTTTCTCAATTGCCTCGAATACTTTCAATAGGATTGGTATTAGCTCCTCCTTGTATATTTTGTAGAATTCTGCTGGAAAGCTGTCTGGTCCGGGGATTTTTTTTTTTTTTTGGTAGGTAGTTTTCTTATGATGGAGTCAAATTCCTGGGTTTTTATTGGTCTGTTTAGTGTCTCAATGTCTTGTTTCAACCTTGGGAGGTTGTGTGATATCAGGAAGTCCTCCATTTCATTCAGGTTATCAAGTTTGTTTCCATACAGGTGTTTATAGTAGTCTCTGATAATATTTTATATTCCTTCAGGGTCAGTTGTGATTTTATCTTTTACATTTCTGATTGTGTTTATTTGGGCTTTTTCTTTCTTTTTCTTGGTCATTCTGGCTAGGGGTCCATGAGTCTTGTTTATTCTTTCAAAGAACCAGCTTTTTGTTTTATTGATTTTTTTCTATGATATTTTTGTCTTCTATGTTTGGTGATCTGGATTCTTCTGCTAAAGTTAGGGTTTTGGTGCTCTTACCTTTCTATCTCCTTTAGGTGGTTTGTTAGGTTGTTGACTAGTGATCTTTCCGTTTTCTTGATGTGCTTTTTGGCATTTTAGAGCTCTTTGGAGAATTAAATCTTAATACATTTATTATTAGGGTCCCAGGAAGGATAATATATTGTTAAGAATTATGGAGTAGAAGTCATGTGAGTAGGTTAGAAATCTGACTTTTTCTTTAGTAGGTATGTAAGTGACTTTTCTTCATTTGTAAGACAGAAATAATCGCTTACCTTGGAAAACATAAGACCTAAATAAGATAATATATGAAACATTCTTAGCAAGTATTTAATATAAGTGCTCTTTTACCTCTTATGTCAATACTCTTCCTCCACCTTTTTGCACCTGAGGATGACTGGTAGGTCGTGGAAAAGGGTACAGACCCCTTTGCTTTCTAGAGAAGTTTAAGATTTTAGAGTGCTTTCTAGTACTAGTGGCCTTTACCCTGTCACTTTTTGCTTTTATCAGAAAGCCTCTAGTTTTCTCTCAGGTGGGTGTCTATACTGACTTCCATAGCAATCTGCAGAGAAGGTTGCTGAGATTGTCAACTTTCCTTTCTCTAGAGTCTGTGAGTACCTAGACCTTACTTTTGATGGTATCAGTCATGTTACAGATCATTTTCAGTGTGTGTATTTTTTAGGGTTTTTTGTAAGGAATCTTTTTTGTAAGGGAGATAGTGTCTGGGCTATCACTTTGCTGGTTCAGTAAATAAGCAGTGATGTAAATAATTATTTCAGGCTTCTTCTTTTCTTTGCTATCAATAGACAAATTCCTTAGCACTTCCATGAATACCCTGTCTCTATTTCTGATGCTCTGTCTACTGTTCCGTAGGTATTAATAGTATTTTATTTCTTACCGTCTGCTTGATATGCTGTGCTATGGTCTGTATATCTTGTCACCAGACTCCCTCATCAGATTAAGAAGAGAATTAATGATCCATGGATAAAATAATATAATAATATTGATAATAAAAGTGGCCCTTTGTATTGTACAGAGTTTTGAAACATTTCAAAAATACACATTTGAGATTGACCATAGTCCTATTAGACACAGTCAGTTTTGGTATTAATGTGCAGAATAGCTAGCAGTAATAGCAACAGTAATAGTAGTTGTAGTTATCAGTAGTCATTATTACATGCATACGAAAGAACCCTAAGTTGTCTCTTCTGTAGGGCATTCACCCATATCATTCTCTGAGCTATACCAGTGGAGACACTGCCACAGATTCTCCAGTTCATGTTGGACGTGCTGGGATGCCAGTAAAGGAGAGTCCAAGGAAGGAGAGCCTCCTCAGCTACCTGACTGGAAGCTTCCCCAGCTTGCACAACCTCCTGGAAGGGACTCCTCAGAGAAGTAGCACAGCAGTGAAAAGTAGCTCCCTAACAAGAGCAGGTATGTACTCTTGATTGGATAATTAGATGTTTACTTTTTTGGAGGGATTAAAACAAAACAGGATTTACATTCAGTTAGCAATATGCTTTGGTCGTGTAACTAATATTTTATATTATACCTTCTCTTAGAAAATATTTTAGGAAACAGTTATTCTGTTGTTGCTTTTTGGAGTCTTTGAGCTTAGTTTGCATTTTTAATTGCAACAACTGATGTCAATCTAACTATTTAGTGTCTAGAGAAGCCATCATAAGATTTCCCACCTATTTTAATAAAAAGCTGTTTATTAATGTCTTCACATCTAAGTGTCACCAACATGCAGCAAGAGTTTAAAAAATATGCAAAGACAGACGTTTTAATCTGAATTTTCAAATTTGATATAAATTACTTTTTTTTATTAAGTACATAAGTAATACTGTACTCAGTAAAATCTTAATTTTAGGAAACACAGTGGCCACTGATATGTTATCTGAACATCCCTTGTTATCTGAACCATCATCTGTGAGTTTCTATAATTGGATGTCAAATGCTGTGGGTAATCGAGGAAGTGTGGTACAAGAATCTCCTGTTACAAAATCAGGACACAATAGTCTTCCAACAGGTACTGGATTATAACATTATTTTGCTTAACTGCCTAAGGGGCACATATAGTTACAGCAAAATCCTGTTTTTCAGAAGGTGGGTAAAAGAATCTCAAACGTTTAAGTACTGTTTGGTTGAAATTGGCTTATTTATAAATATCTTTAATGATACTGCAATTAAGAGAGCAGTAAGCAGTCACTTAGTGTTCTTGTGAAAAGATAAAGATATCAAATATAAGATTGTATATAAAGAGTTTTAAACTTCTTTTAATGTGGCTGGTTTAATTTTTAAAGCATCAAAAAGAAGTAAATGAAAAAATGCAAAGTATAATTATATATATCATATAGTTAATGTTGTAGAAAATGTTTTTTAGTTTGTCCAGATCCCTCTGCAACATAATAACTATCATTCTTACACTCTATATAGTTGCTTAACAAATACTTAGTTAAATCTAAAGGAATGCTAAGAAGAGAAAACTACTCCTTTTCTCAAGGAGGGAGACAAATGAGGGCTGCTTTTTGTTAATTTTAAGAGGATATGTATATGTAGGGAGAAGACTGACAGGAAATTTATCAAAGAAGTAATGATAGTTATATCCAGAAATATAATTGGACTCATTTCTTTTCTATTCTTTTTGTCTTATTGTGTATTTTTCCAAGTTTACTAAATTTATGTATTATTTTCTTATATCCACATATATATGTGTTAAGGAAATATGAAGTAGCTTATGATGATGGTTACTGAAAGCAACTAAAATTAATTTGTGTAACAGCTATTTGGACAGCTATGTAAATTCTTTTTGGACACAAAACATGAAAGTATGAAAAATGGTTGGTAGTCTTTTCTCTTGCTGAGGTGTAGACTACTTTGAATCTGGAGCACATCCTAATTCTATCTGCTTGCTAGTTCTTAACATTTGCCCTTGGCTGAAGAAGATAGGAAGATGGTGCTTCTGCCAACTCTTGGTACCTTTCTGGTACTAGTGTCACTATTGCACAGAGTGCATATAATTTAAATTTAAATTTCAAGAGAACCAGAAGGGAACAAATCCCCTTTATTGTGGGTCCTTTGCCTGAGGAGTTAAAGGATAGAGGAAGTACAGAGTAAAGAGTTGGTGCCACTTCATTTTTGTTCTGCCTCAGGAAAGCATATGTGTGGTTCTGTGATATCTGTGGCTTTTGCACTGCTACACCTACTTCTTGTATCCCTGCTACAAGAAATTTGAGAAATGATGTCAGCAAATTTGAGAAATGATGTCAAATGCTCTTTGGAGATCTTCCAGATGTAAAATTCTGCATCTTGGACTGATTGGCTCTAATATGGATTTTATGTGTAAGGATGACTGATGTTTTATGAAAAATTAGCTTAATTTCATTTTTTACTAATAAATCCAAGGCTGTAAAATAACCTAAAAGTATTATTTTTTTTTAACTCTTCAACTTAAACAGTCTGGTAATGGTCCTAAAATACATTTCAAAAGTTTACCCTACTATGCCCTTTTATGTGTTTGTCTCCCAATAACTTATATTTTATTCTTGAAAATTTACTCTGTTAGGTGTTGCACCCAATCTTCCTACAATACCCTCAGCCTCAGATTTCAACACTGTCTTATCTAGTGACCAGAATACTTTGGATGGGACACATTCGCAGCATAGCACTAGTCAGGATGATGTGGCTGGTGTAGAAGAAGCGAACCAAGGATTTCCTGCTGTTCAGCTTGCTGATGCACAGGTGAGCCATCCATCAAGCAATATGCACCTGGGAATTCTAGTGAAAATCTTTGTTCTGTGGTTTTCTGCTTACAGCCTTCATACAAAATGGGAGCCTGTAAAAAGAACATGGGTTAATTATAAATGCAAATTAAGCATCTACTCGTGACCATTAAACAGAAAAGGCTCATATAGTAACATTTTTGTTATTTGTAACAAGTTGGTTAAGTAACAAGACTAGAAAGTTAAATTTAATCATGTAATCATACCCTATAGTCTTTAACCTTTATTGAGTGAGCAGTGGAAAGGCATTGGTGATTTTAGAGCAGAGGAATAGAGGAACTAAAACTGTAGATATAGGAGTATCATATGAGTAACAATATGTGTTAAATGGATTGAAATAGGGAAACTAGTAAAAAGATGAGTTATTGAAATAGAATATTAATATCAAAATTCTTTGAAACCTACTTTTTAGTTTTGAGTGACCAGAAGGCAAGTGGTAGAGTGGGACGTGGGTGAGATGAGGTATCATTTTTTTCAGTATGAGGGAGTCATATGAACATATTTACATATGGTTGTTCCTTAGTATCTGCATAGGATTGGTTTCAGGACCCCTGAGGATACCAAAATACACACTTGCTCAAATCTCATATATAAAATAACATATTCACATATAACATGCACACATCCTCCTGTATACCTTAAGTCATCTCTAGATTACTTTTTATACCTAATACAGTGTAAATGCTTTATAGGTAGTTCTTATACTATATTGGTTTTTTATTTGTATTTGTTATTTTTTTTTTAAATAAAGGTTTATTCATACATGCATGCAGAGGTCACTCAATAATGAATAACTCCTATTATTTTTTATTATTTTTACTGTTTCTTCCCCCTGGGTTGGTTGAATCCTTGGAGGCAGAACCTTCTGATATGGAGGGCCAACAGTACTTATGAGGAATAAGGGAAGGTCATGATCAAAAATGGAGGAAGGGTTAACAGATGGAGCAAGTATTTTTAGAAAGATGAGAGATATTGGAATTTAGTGTTAATTATAGAGAGAAATGATTTAGACATAAAAAGTACTTTTTCCTCCAAGAGTTTTTGGGAAATTATAAGAGTAATTCACAACTGCAGTAGAGAAGTAAGTGCAAATTGTTGACTTCAATTTTTCTCTTACACAAGGAGATAATTTATGTTAAGAAGTGTGTCAGTTGATGTTACATCTCCAATACATTGAAGTAATTTTAGGGACTCCTTCATTTTTAAAAAAAATAAAGAGTAGAAAAAGAAACACTTTTTGTTTAGGCCTGTATAATAAGCTCATTGTATTTATTATCATTTAGTACACATTTTTAGAGATAACTACACTATTTTGCATATGACTTTAAAATCCACCAATAAATAATAAATAAATATTTATTATTGTAAATAATACAATTAAAAAGTTGTGTAAGTGATGTAGACATGTGTAAAGGTTGGAGTGAATGGGACTGAGAGCTCATCATGGACCATAGACCCCCATAATGATTGCCAAATAGTGCTGAAGATCTAGTTAGGGGTTTAGGCAAGCGTTGAAGTACCATTGAATGCCATTATATAATTTACTCTTATTGTCCTTAGCAGCTCAGTTATAGGAGTAGAAGAGCATTGATCCAAAGCAGACATAGTAAGAAAACTGAGGTGAAGAGATTGTAATGTGGAGTCTAGAAATTGCTGAAGTAGATTTTAAGCCAAGGTTGTTGTGGGAGACAAGGAAGTGATATAACTTTGTGACTAAAGTACTGGTTTGAGTCATCTGCATGGCCATTGCAGTCATTCAGGCTGCTAAATTGGGACAGAAAAGAAAAAGAAGAAAGCTGCAACCAAAGTCCCTAGTAGGTATGGAGGATTATCCAGGAGTCATAAATCAATTACAAAGGTTAGGAAAGATGGAGGATGGTTTAAGCTTTGAAGAGGAAGAATTTTTCCATTGGGATGAAAAAGCCAACCTTAAAGAGTAAACTCAAGAAACAGTATGCCACATAAGTAGGCAACTGAGAGAAAATTTCTCCCTAGGATTCCAGTCTAGAATAAAATTGTTTGAATTCTCTCATTCTAGGCCTTCAGACTTTCATGAGAGTGGCCTGTCTTCCTAAGCACAAAAAATTGAAGTAACTTAGGACAACGGAAAATATGGACTTGGGTCTCATTGCTTAAATAACACTTGTTCATTTAGACAGGGTTTTAAGCTTCGGGAAAAGACACAAAGGGAGAATGTACAGTGAAAGAGTTAGAAGGAGGCTGAGGAAAGCAGTGGATAGCACCTATATTTAGGTTTTAGAAGGAGGAAAAGGAACCATGCAGCAGATAGTGAGTAGTCAGAGTAATAGTAGTGCTCTGGCATTGAACACTTGCAGTTTCTTCTGTTCGGGTTATCTCTCAGTAACTGTGAACTTCAGTTAACTAGAGATTTAGCCAGCGTAATGTATTTCCATAAACATGCATGATACTTAAAATGTAAAGGAAGTTCTCTGTCAGAAAATAAATGTTAGATGTTATAACTAAGTGATACCATTTTAAGAGAGCCAGATATTCATAATATAACATTACAAATGTTTTATACTAACAAAAGTTGATAAATCACTTTATGAACCTAGTATATCAGTTTTCTATTTTATTTTATGGAAATAGTTGATATTCATGCCATTTTAAAAGCAAGAGATAGAATGATTTAAACTAATTTGTAATTTTATTTTCCTTGTATTTTAAGACACTCAGGCATGGTCAAAGAATCTTTGACCTTATGATTAATTTGAAGACGAGTATTTTAAGTAAATATATTGTTTTAAGTAAAATTAGAACCAATGATATAAGACTGTTTTTCGTTTCACGCTATGGTAATAATATGTACTGTGGTAGGATTTTAAAAAGCTACAATTTTTCTCTATATAATTTCTGCAGTAAATGATGAACTGTAAATTAAGCTAATATGAATGTTTATGTCTTTTAGGTTGTTTTCAAACCTCTTCTGAGTCATACAGGGATCCAGTCACAGGATACAATGCCACTATGCTACCGAATGTACTTTGGAGAACACCTTTCATTTTCAGGGACTTTGGACTGCCTCAGAGCAGATATTGTGGATTCAGACACAGCCAAAGAGAGAAAGGGCAAACAAACGAGAAGGTATCTTACATTTCTATATAAAGTGTTATGCAAGAATTATAATATTTGTTTGTTTTTTGGCTTTGCTTCTAATCCTAATGAGAATAATTTTGATATATTAATGAGAAGATAATTACTATTTAATAAAAGTAGTAGCCACATTTTCTTATTAATAACGGGTTGCTTTTATCAACAGATTATGATGCCTGTCTTGGCTTTTAAAGATCATGTTAGCAAATATGTGAGAGTCATCTGAAGTATATATGTTGCTATATACACCTAGCATTTATTTATTTGGCTGTTGCAGTGGTGGAATTTTTATGGTCTTAAGGATTTTGATTTTACATATTTTACTTAGAATTTATTCCTAACTTCCTTTCTGAGTTGACTTGTATCAGGTGTTACTTTGTATTAGAAACAGGGTAGAAGTCACATTGAAAGTGTAAAACCGTCAGAAACAAATATACAGGAATACTAATGTAGCATGATGAAAATTATGAACCATCTTTTGCTACTATTGTCATGTTCCTCAGTTTCTCTGCTGTTTACATAGACAGTAATATACCCACTAATTGGACTTGAATAGTCTTTCAGGAACTTGAAATTTTACTTTGAATGAGTCTTAATTAGGTAAGAATAGTAGAATATGTTTTTGCAGCATTTTTTATTTCATTCTTTTTTATACTTTTACAAGGTGGTACCAAATAAAAGTGAACTGCTTGTATCCAATATATAGCTAAGTGAAATATATTTTTTCACTTGCAGTATCCTCGTTAAAGTCTTAAATAATTTAACAGAATTCGTTTTTTAAAATCCCATGGAATTTTGTGTAGAAAAATGTAGCTTTCTTAAAATTTATTTTAGTGTACATTAATGCCTGCATACACTCCCTATTTAGGGGTAAACTAGGCTAAACTTGTATTTTTATTTGCAGTAGCCAGCTTTCACAACTTTAAATATTTTTTATATATAAATGTACATATATCCACAAAATATCTGAGGGTTTTCTAATGACATATGGACATGAAGATTGCATTATTTTTTCTATTAAAATCCTTGCTTTTCACAGTACCATAACAGTGACTTTGCAAGTGGAAACTGTGTGAAGTGATTTTAATAATCGGTGGGAAAGATTACTTTTTTGACCTTGAAAATATTTGTTAAAACATGAAAACCTTTGTTTATTATACATGTATGGAGAAATTTTAAAAATAGTAAAACTACTATTGAACATATTGGAATTTAAAGCATTTGAAACTTGTATTTCTTTGTAAAAACTTCATCAAAAGGTAGTTTGGATAGTCCTTTCCTCCTCCTTCTTATGATATAACTTACAGTAAATAGCAGGCATCTTTTGTGTGCTTTGGCAAAATGGCATACTCCTTTTTAAAGTATGAATTGAGTTTTCAACATTTTATCCTTTATACTTTCAATGTTTTACTATTTTCAAATTATGCATTTTTAAAAATTAGAATCACTTCCTTTGAGAGATCTTTGTCTTTTTTATTAGAGCCACTTTTCTCTTTATGTCAATAACTTTACCTTCACTGAGTTTTTCTGGCTGCATACGTCAGAGTCTTTGAAAATTGAAAGTGTCAACATTTACGTGGTCAGTTATTTTTTCCTATAATTCGATTTTCATTCCATTGATTTTTTTTTTTTTTTTTTGCTACAGGTATTATCATTGTTTGTTTGTTTGCTGCATTTTCATCTTTGTTGTCCAGTTCCCTTGTTTGATTATTCCATTTTGTAAACTTTCATAAAGTTTTATCACTGGGAGACAAGGAGGCAACACAGCTAACTTAACTACACACTACGCTGTCTTTGGTGAACTGAATAACAAATGTGTTTTAGCCAATCACTATCATTGACAGACTGAAAGAAGTGGTGTGATTGGTCCATGATTATGATGTACACTTGTTTATGTAGTGGCTTGTAGACTGAAGAATTAACAGTAAGTTTGTACTTTATGCAGTTATTCACAGGAAGTTTTAGTTAAAAGTTTGAGTCACTGGGCACAGTAGCTCACACCTGTAATCCCAGCACTTTGGGAGGCTGAGGTGAGAGGATCACTTGAGCCTAGGAGTTTGAGACCAGACTGGGCAACATAGTAAGACTTTGTCTCTAAAAAATAAAAAAATTAGCTGAGTGTGGTAGTGCATGTCTGTAGTCCCAGCTACTTGGAAGGCTGAGAGGTAAGGATTGCTTGATTCTTGGAGGTCGAGGCTACAGTGAGCTGTGATTATGCTACTGTACTTCAACCTGGATGACAGAGTGAGACTCTGATTCAAAACAAAAATTTTTTTTGAATCGTGTTTTTGGGAAACTGTTGTTATTTAACCAAACCACAGTAACTTAAATTGTTTTATGTTGGAACCATCAAATCAAGACCCAAAACATTAATACCTACATACAGTCCCTATTTAGGGTAAACTGAGCTAAATTTGTATTGTTATTTTCAATAACCAGCTCTCATATAAATACAAATAAAGTATATTTATATATAAATGTACATATAGCCTTATACATTGTGTAAATCATATGTATAATTGGATTATATAAAACTCAATTATATCTGATTTATATATCATAGGTTTATGTAGAAATATAGTATAAGTTAAATTAGATTATAGTTACAGCCTCTTTATTGGCCTAGTAAATGCCATGTAATAAACTGCTACAGACCAGACCTTTATCTTACTATCTTTCTCTCTTTGTATTCCCAGATAGATTCTTTGAGTGATTCCCTAAGGTTAATTGCCTTTTGTCTAGCCAAACTTAACATTACCTTTAATTTTTCTACTATCACACCAGCTCTGAGTGTTCCACGTTCTTGTAACTAATGCATGGTTAGCTTTGATTTTTCCAGTCATCTGTAGTTCCACCATAAAATCTTATTTATTTAGAGATCTTCACCACAGTCATACTTTCAGTCTTGCCTAGATTTTTTGTTTGTTTTTGTAACACATTGTTTATTTTGCTAATTAGTGCATATTACTTCTGGTGTATAGTTTATTATATAAACATATATAACTTGCCTACTAAGTTATAAAGCCAGGGCAGTTTATAAAATATTTATCTTAGAGTCTGAGATGTAGTAAGTCCTCATAAATATTGGGGTTTTTTTATCTCTTTGATATCTCTAGTGAAAGTAGCTGTGGCTTAATAAATATATTACTAAATATATATAACTTTTTATTGTAAGTTAGGCTTTATAATGCCCATGTCAGGTCTTTACTTGTTTGACTGCTTTTGCCCTGAATGACTGCTTATCATTTACCCATTTTTTCCTTCTTCTTTATTTGAAGCTCCACTCTTTAAGGTTTTCTTGTCACCCTACATATTTTATATTCTTGCTTTTACAGTTCTGGATTATTTAAATCTCTTTTGAGTTGTCTCTCTCCTACCCTAATTCTCAAAATCCAGTTTTTTCTTCTCTAACAACATACTTTGCAGTGATTATATGCTTCCTCTGAGTTTGTTCTTTTACATAAATTATACTACAATGTGACATTTTTCTTATTAAATAAGAATACTAGTGTTCATTAAGGAATTACTCTTCTCTGTAAGTTCCTTAAGTTAAATTGAAAATATCAAAGCAGCTTTTTTTTTTTTAAGTAGAGAAACTTCTATGTTTAATTTGACCTGTAGGGCTGTACATTCATAGACATTCATAGTATACATGGAAAAAGTGGGGAAAGTACCTTTTATAGTTCTGATGCTTGAATTTTATTGTTATTGTTGGTAATTGGCTTATGGATATTTGAGCCATTTTTGACTTTCTATGTTAACCCTTTGCACTCAGAGACGTCTCAAGAATCACCTACCAGCAACTTGACTACACTTTTTAAATAAAATAGTGAAAACAAATCACTTCATATTAAATAATATAATGTTGGAACCAATTATTTTATTATAATGATATTTGGCTTATAATGGAATTTTGGACATTGAGGAACTTATTTATGACCAAAAAAATCAAAATTTTGTATTTTATATTTTTCTAATGTGGTAATGCATGAAACAATCACCAACTTGGAGTGCAGGTTATATATATTGTGCAGTAGTAATTGGTTTGATGTCTCCCACCTGGTGTTTTGCTATTTGAGCAGACAATGCAAACTTGTTTTCTTCCTCCTAAATGAATAATATGTAATTTATTGTCCAGTCTATTGTTCAAAGACAATGTGGAAGATTCTACTCATGATTCCTGAAAACCACCTTTCTACTAATTGATCAGAAGGTTGACAAATTTCAAATGGGACATGGGCTTTTCATTGTTTTTGAATGGAAAACTTCAAGGAAACATATGTTTTTGAAAAATTTGTACTTGAATAAGTTTGTCCTGTATAATCACCAGCAATGTCTTTATGTCTCCTGAGAGGGGACATCTGAGTGCAAAGGGTTAAAATTGACTATAATATTCTTACATGAAAATCTTTAGGTAAGTAGGATTATTTCCTAAAATAATTTTTTATATAAGATTTTAGGGGATCTTTTGTGTATACTTCTTGTTTTTGTTTCAAGTGCTTTTACTCTCCACTTTCAACTTGGCAAAGTATGCCAGGAGACTTTCCTTTCTTATAACAAATGATGAAATTATATTAAATTTGAAAAAATTAAATGTATACTTATGAGGGAGTAAATAGTTAAGGCAGTCTCCTAATCTAATTAACTCCAAATTCCAATGCTATAGGGCTGGACCATGAGATGGCAAAAAAAAAAATTGTTTTATCACTTCACTGAAATAATTTCTTAACATAAGAAAGCTAATTTTGACTTTTTAGTCAGTTTTAGAATAAGATCAAGAAGGAAGACTTAAGGCCTATCTTCCAACAAAATTCCTAAGGAAAACCATTTTGTACTGGAAATTATTTTAGATTTATATTTCACCATGGAGATTATTTTGCTTATAAGTTGATAAAGATATGTAGTTCTGGAAAAAAGAAAGTAAAACTTTGTCTTTTTTTTTTTTTTTACATTTTTAGGCAAGGCCATGTGAATCTTCCTCCACTTGAGTTCAAACCAGCATTAATGTTGGAAACCTTTAGCATCAGTGCTGTTGTAATGGAAAAATCTGTGTGCACCCCTCAGAACTCTACTAGTGCCCTTTCTTTTCATGATCTCAGCAAGCGTTATTATAATACCTTTCACTGCAACTTCACCATTTCTTGTCAGTCAATAAGCCAGCATGTAGATATGGCTTTGGTTCGTCTTATTCATCAGTTTAGTACAATGATAGATGACATCAAAGCAACTCAGACTGATATTAAACTTAGCAGATACACAGCTGGATCTGCTTCTCCAACACCTACCTTCAAAACCAGAAAACATCGGGATTTTCGTTCATCTGACTTCAGCCGCAGTTCTAGAGGAAGTCTTAATGGTGGCAATAGAGTCAATAATGCAAAGAACAAACGAACCAACAATGAGAATAACAAAAAGGAATCTCGAAACAAAAATTCATTAGGAAGATCTGAAAGAAGAACTTCAAAAGTGTCTAGGAAAGGTTCAAAAGATGTGGTAGATCACATGACTATCCATATGGATGACTCTGATTCAATTACAGTGTCAGAACAAAGTGAGCCTTCAGCTGAGTGCTGGCAGAATATGTATAAATTACTTAACTTTTATTCACTTATCTCTGATCCGACAGGAATATTGGAAAAATCTTCAGAAACATTTGGACCAGCAGGTAACAGACATTTTTATGTTTTTAAAACTTTTGTTTAGAATAACAGTAATACTAAAAAAAGCAGCAGATTGTTCATCATGTTGTCCTAATGTTGTAAGCAGATAACTGAAATGCAGAGAAAATGACGATCACTGAGGAGAGAAAATAGTAATGACATTTAGATATCCTGCCCCCATATTTTCCATCCTTTTTAGCTTTTATACAGTGTGTTCTCAAAGAATTCAGACCTGATTTTAAATATCTAGCTCTACTATTTATTTTCAGTAGGAACTTGGGAAAATGTTGAAACATTTTAAAATCACTTTGTTGGGGAATAAGAGAGGACTGTTAGGGAATGTGGAAGAGAGAAAGGTAAGATGATGTTTGTAATGACCTTCCATTTTGCAGTTTTCATATCTAAAACTATATATTTACTTTTACTTTTAAAGGAGTCCGGAGCCCTACAGAGCCAACATGTAAAGTTGTGTTTGAGAATGAACAAGACAACAACAGTTTGACTAAAACACAGAGGAAACGCAGCTTGGTAACTTCTGAACCCCAGTATGTTACTCTGATAGTGTTTGGGATTGGCATGGTGAACCGCACACATCTAGAGGCAGATATTGGTGGACTGACAATGGAATCAGAGCTGAAGAGGATCCATGGCAGTTTTACTCTTAAGGAAAAAATGAAAGGTATGATGAGTTTCTAATACTGTAGTGCTATACATTCTTAATAATAAGAGCTATTTTTCTGAAGAAAACCATTGCCATGTCTCCAAAATTCCTACTTGGCAATTTTTCTTTAGAAAATGAGACTTCCTAGATTCTGAGGTAGAGTAATACTGAAAACTTTGAATGTAATTAATGGTCAATGAGTTGAGACAGTTTTGTTATCTAATGAAAATATTTCGGCACATAACTATCTAGCTAATGTACCTAGTTCCTAGTGACACTTACTCTTGGACTGTCTTTAATATCAACTAATAGGATGTCCCTAATGCCTGAAAATTTTACCAAAGCAGTGAAATTTGTGAAAAATTTACTTTTCTCTGTTATTGTTATAGGAAATCTTATAATCCAGTATTCATTTTTGTTATCTCTATAAAAAGATATCCCTTAAGTTGATCTAAACTTTTCTAGATTAATGACAGTGTGCCATTCATTTTGAGAATGATGGCAGATGGTATGTGATCTGGGAGACCATCAATGTGAAGGTGCACCATTATTTCATGTATCACAAAGAAAGAAAATAATGTTGTCAGATAGGGTCAGATGCATTTGTTGTAAAATGCATTCCAATTTCAAAGACGCTAAAATAAAAACAAGTGTTTCTCGGTGTCAGTGGGTAACAGTAGCATGAATGTGGATTTGCAGGGATTCCCTTGCAGCAATGACTCTATAATAACAGTGTCTTTTCTTTCTGGTTGTAAAAATAACCTGACAGATTATAGTATGTGAAAAAGGAAATTATGACTCAGCTACTACATGTTTTTATTGTTAACCCTGTGATTACCAAGTACTTAAGGTCTAATTGAAAGTTATTTTGAACCTACTTTTAATTATATACACCCCTTTACCTGTTTTGTTTTGTACCCTGAATACTTACTATTTACTCAAAAACTAATTTTAAATTTAAAAATTATGTATTAGTAAAGAAAATTCTGAAGGAATTAGGTGGATTATAAATTGCTAAGAAAAATACAAACACATCAGCCCTCCTTAGAAATATCACAAAGGACATAAAGAATACCAAAAGTTCAGATGGCTAAGTTGACAAAAAATGTGTTCAACCTCACTGGTTAAAAAAAAAGTTGGTAGTTTTCCATATGTTGAAAATTGAGAATAACCATACCTACTTTTGGTGAGAATTAGGGAAATTGCCATTTTCATTTACTTCTAAATGGATATAAATTGGTTTAACCCTCCCAAAGGATAATTTAATGGTTTTTATCTGTAGTCTTTTTTCTTATATATTTTAAAGATGTGTGATACAATTCAGGATTGGGTATACAAGTGGATTTCGTAGAGGCAAAGTAAGGGCCTCCATTTGGTCCCCACTTTGCCTGGTTTGAGATCAGGTACCCTTACTGATGTTGTCTCTCCCCTCCTCCACTCCCCGCCACCCTGGCAGTATTCCACTACTACCAGTCCCTTTCTTATAATATTGTGGTAAAGGTTCAGGGTCCACTTATGAGTGAGAACATGTGGTACTTAGTTCTTTGTTTCTGTGATACATCACTGAGTATGATCAACTCTAAATCCATCCAAGTTGCTGTGAAGTCCATAGATTTGGCCTTCTTTATGACTGCATGTCAGTAGTCATTAAATCACATTTATCCTTTAACTTGGCAATTCCAGGTCTTCAACCCTAAATAAAAGAAATAATCAAAATTGTGTGAAAAGATGTCTTCATAAAGAAGCAGCCAAATGTCTGGCATTAAATAATTGGTTAAGTTATTTTTACAGACATATGACAGTTTACAATTTACCTATTAAAATTATATTATAAAATTTATTAATATGAAAAAATTCCTAACTTGAAAGGTAGGAAAAATGGTGTGTGTGATTTTATTTGGTTTTGCAAGCAATAAAAATATTTATGCCCCCCACTAAAATCACAGGAATTACATGGACCAAGAGTGCTACTTTATGTGGTTTCTTTTTCCAGTTTTTTTTTGAATTTTTCAAAGTTTCTGCACTAAGTATTATTTCTGAGATTTAGAATGCCATTAGGCTATTCAATGCCAGTATACTATTTCATGCCTAAGTGGCATATTAAAGTATATATTTTTCATTATTCCAATTTTGGCATGTAATATATATGTATATATGACTGCAAAGAAATAAAAAACTATAAGGAAATTTTTTAAAAAGTAGTTGTACACTGGGCTTGGTGGCTCGGTGCTTCCAGCACTTTGGGAGGCCGAGGCGAGTGGATTACCTGAGCCTGCAGGTTTGAGACTAGCCCAGGCACCTTAACGAGACCTCATCTCCACAATAAAATAAAAAAATTAGTCAGACATGGTGGTGCGTGCCTGTAGTTCCAGCTACTTGCAAGGCTGAGGTGGAAGGATTGCTGGAGCCCAGCAGGTCGATGCTGGTGTGGCCATAAGTGTGCTACTGTTCTCCAGCCTGGGCAACAGAGTGAGATTCCAACTCACAAAAAATAAAAATAAAAAAAGGTAGTTCTGAAATAGTTGAACATATTATATATTTTGTCACTGAATACATTATGAATAAAATGCAATTTTAATATAAAGTGCATTTATTTTCAGACGTTCAAATTTTTTTTTCTCGTATTTCAGATGTTTTACATCAAAAGATGACTGAGACATGTGCCACTGCTCATATTGGTGGGGTTAATATTGTGCTGCTTGAGGGGATTACACCAAATATACAGTAAGTTTGTTGATTTTTATTAGTTTCTTATACTTGTTTGTTATAGTTTTAGAGAAAGTTTTCAAACTCTGTGGTTGAACCTATATCTGTTGTGTTTTGAGACTCATACACATACATAATCTGAGTTCCCAGATACTGAAATTGACTGGCATTAAGAACATCACCAAATGCAATGTTTTTGAAGAATAATTTTTTTATTTCTAAAATTGATTTTACTTTCTGTTTCTAACCCCCTAAAAACCCTAGTACATTATAAAATTATCTAACAAGAAAACTTATTACAGTGTAAATGTTAGTTCACATAATTCAGATAGTTAATTAAAGCAAAATTACAGACAAAGAATATAGTCTCTCTTAGTTTTGAATAAAGTAAACATTACTCATAGAGACCCCGGGTTTGAAAACTTTCTCTTGTCATTTTTGCATTTAATGAATTTAACAATAAAGCCTATGAAATCCCTGTGAGTATATCATATGCTTTTATTTTGATTCTTTGTTCTTCCCTCTTACTATTAAATTCTTCTGTTCTCAGATCTGTTTAGAATTGCTCTTAGAATGATTACCTTAATAAATGATATTCAAGTCACTAATGTGTTATTGATACATTTAACCATTTAACTTGCTTCATATTCTTGGTAGTGTATGCCTTCATTTCTAACTTTTTTTTGATGGATATAACTATAACTAAAAAATGGATTTTGGTCAATTTTGAGAATTTGTACTTTCTTAATGATACCTAGTTAATGTTTTGCTACTGTTGTCCTAAAACACATCCACCATGCTAAATGCTGACTAGATAGAAAATTTGGTCCAGTGTTATAAAAATTAACTTAGTCTTAAA
Organism: Cephalopachus bancanus; assembly: GCA_027257055.1. NCBI lineage: Eukaryota > Metazoa > Chordata > Mammalia > Primates > Tarsiidae > Cephalopachus > Cephalopachus bancanus. Next base: position 2,088,026 of record JAPVLO010000235.1, read on the forward strand.
TTTACTTAGAAAGGTGATATTTTACTGCTCTAATTATAGCATTTTTTAAATTTGAATGATGTGATAGCTGTCTTGGGGAACATTTCCTGAAATGGATGTTTATAAATAAGTCATAGCTTTTTTGCAATGAGTTTTAGATAAATCAGCAACCCCAGAACCCATTCTCAGGAATTCCTGAAGGACCCTCTCAGGTTTAAGTCTTGCTGAAATAATTTGGACCTGTAAGTCTAGAACCAAAGACTGTATGTTTTATAATAGCTGTGTAGTGTTCAGGCACATTTTCTAAGCAGTCTTTTCACAAATAGGAAATTCCAGTGGTTGTAAGAAATGAAATCTATCTCATAAATTAAATATGAGAAAGGAGATATTATTATATAGGTTAATTACAATAATTTGAAATGCCTACTGTAGGTCAGGCGCCTCACCCAGATTTATTTAATCCTCTTCACAATCCTGTAAACTTTATTTCTTTTTACAGAACAATAAATTGAGAGTTAGAAAGATCAACATATTTTCCTAGAATACTTAAAATCATATAATTGGGAAGAAGAGATGGCTGAGCTTATGCTCCTTTCAACTTATCGTGATGCATCTGTAAAAAGTCGTCACTTGCCATGGATTCTATGATTCCTTCATTGACTCTGAACCTGAATGTCATGGCTATTACCTATTCAGAAAGTAAATTTCCTAAGATGGCCCATGTGTTTTATTTATTCTATCTTCTTGGATCTTTTATCTCCATTACCTATTGTCTCTTAAGAGAAGTGATTCAGATAGTCTCTAAACTTGCAAAACATGGCATTTATAAAACTTATTTTTTAAAAAGTATTATACAGTTGATATTTCTTACCTTTTATCCCCCAAGTAAGGATCCCTCAACTGTTTTCTTTGTAAAATAAAAGTTATTAATCAATCACTGCCAAACTTGTAGTGCTAAGATTTGGGGGATGTATTCTTTGGTTTTTCGTTTTCAAATGCAATGAAAGAGAAATGGAATGAAAAGCGTAGTTCAAATGGCACTTTGAAGGAACATTTTAAGAGTGGGAAATTAGAAAAACTTTCCAGATGATTGGTCATATTGTAACTAATTTGTGCATGAATGTTTATTTGCTTCCTTTTTGTTTTCCTGCTTTCTCTTGAATCTTCATCTGTAGACTGGAGGATTTTCCTACATCTCCAACAAGTACAGCCAAACAAGAGTTTCTGTATGTCATATTATTCTTTTTTGTGGTTTTGTGATTAATATAGTATTGCATAGTTTTAAACCTTTGTGGCTGTGAATAGATGTAGCGATTGTTTTGTAGCTGTGAAATAGACTCTTTTATAGGTGAGAATTTACTGGTATTCAAGGGAAATACAGGTAAGGGCTACCTTTTTTGGTAATTCATACCCTGTTTTGTTGTTATTGACAGATTGTAACCCTTAGTTGTGTGTTGCTTGTGCTTTTTCAGACATATTACGGTTAAAATTCCTATGATCACAAATACTTGTTAATTTTCATATGATAATAGAAACTAAAAAGTTTACTTTTCGTAAGAGTTTTTACTAATTGCAAAAATAATTATTAAAACACTAACAAGAAAGCATCTGCACATCTCAACCTTATAATTCCAGATGACAGATTTTATCTGTGCCTTTTACTATTTATTTATTTTTAGTATATTTTATCTTAAAGATGTGGGGAACAATTCAGGATTAGGTATACAAGTGGTCATCATACAGGTAAAGTTTGGACCTACCTTTGGTCCCTACTTTGCCTGGTTTGAGATCAGGTACCCTTATTAATGTTTTGTGCCCCCCCCTTCCCCTGGCAGTTTTCAGCTACTGCCAATCCCTTTCTTACTGTATTATGGTAAATGTTTAGGGTCTGCTTATGATTGAGAATATATGGTGGTACTCAGTTCTTTGTTTCTGTGATGAATCACTGAGTATTATAGACTCTAAATCCATCCAAGTTGCTGCGAAGTCCAAAGAAATAACCAGTGCTAAGTACCATTAATTTTTCATAGTGATAAACTCGGGATGAATATTTAAATATAGCACTTTAGAATAGCTCACTACCACAACATATCAGTACAATGGGTCAAATCAAGTCTGTCAATATATGAAAGTAAAATAGTAAATTACTTTTATTGGGGTTATCTGTGATCTGTGTCACTTCATCACTAGAAGTCCTAAAAAAAGATTAAATGCACTAATATTAAGTTAGAGAATTGAATGCTTTCTGGAAACCACTCTCTGACACTAGTGTTATCTTAACAGGTATAAAAAAAATTAATTTCACTTCAGAAGATTCCCTGTTTCTCCTTTTTTTCTCTGAGTTCTCGAGATATATAACAAAAAATAGAGGGAATGCTCTTTCACTGGCTCAAGGTCACAGCTGCTCAATAGTTATTTATTCGTTTGTGTATGATGTGCTAGGCACTTATTAGGCTCCAATAAGAAAATGAGAGGTGATCCCTGTGTTGATATCACTTAGAAGCCACTCCCTCCCCTTTTAGAGTATCTTCTTCAGAGAGTTAAACATGTAAGGTACAATTGCCAAATGGGATTATTGCAGTGATTTGTACTAGTCGATGACTAAGTAGCATGTGATTAGAATACTCCACACCCCTGTTTGTAAAGATTTTGAGGCAAAATTGAAATGAGGAAGACAGCATAGGTTAATTGATTAAATTAATCTCACTCTTCCTGCCTCTGAAGCTTGGAATCTGCATGCTGAAGTGGGGGGGAGGGGGTATGGAGCTAAAGGTAGAGGCCTCATTGCCATCTCCAGACCATTTACTCAGCCTTTTGTATGCACCAGAATAGCTGGCCTGCCTTGAAAACCCTCTGCCTAGGCTCAGGAGGTAAAAGAAAATAGAAAAGGTTCTTGCCTGATTTTACGCTGTGGTCATTGTAACTAAGGCTCTCAGTGGATCTAGGGAAGCCTTATGAAGTAGACTACCACTGTCAATGAATTATTTAATTCTCTTAGTCACCTGTCATAAACTTTTCATGTATATCAGCCATAGCTAGCATGCTGCAAGTTTTTGTAGTCATTAACTTAGAGAGATTTTGACCACTTATTTCTGCGTAAAAATCTTATATATACACTACAAGTTGCATGGCCTAGAATAGAGGACAACTCCCTTCAAGAATTACAATAAAATTATGAATACATAACGCATATTGGCAGCCTGTAGACTAATTTGTCGGTCTAGGTTTTCTTAACATCCTTCTCATGTGCAGCTTGACCTCTGTGGCTTCTGGGTCAGTTTGATCAGTAGAGTGATAGGCATCATTTACATGGGCTGTAGTGTGAATAGACTCTCTGGAGTTGGGTAGCACATAGTCCCAGAACTCCTTACTATCAGTTTCCACTGGGAATGTTGTGCTGCAGTAGGACCTGCAGTAGAGGAGCTGTCAACCCATTAACTTTCCATTCTGACTTTGGCATATAATTGAGAGTCCAATGTTGCATATGTGTTTATATACTCAAAAAGGATTATTTAGGAGACATCTGCAGTTTATAAGGGAAAACAGCAGGATAGGTGTGGAATTTTTTTACAGCTGTGGTAGCAAGACAGATTTCTTTGTCAATATTTGTTTAGTAATATTTAATAGATGAATGCTGTTCACAACTAAAAAGCCATTTGCATCTCAGCACCATCTAAGTGTGTTCTGGCTCATGTTGAAACTGAACCTGAAATATCATTGGTGATAAATGTGATTTTAATTATTATAATGTTAAAAAAGATTCAAAATTCATTAAGTAGCATTCTAGAGCCTACCTTCATGCTGACAGACCAATTCCATAGACTGCTCCTCATCCCGAGCTGCCCAGTGATCCTCTTTAAGAAATAGTGTGTTATAGAAGAAGGAATATAATTCTTTAGTCATCTAGTAATCTAAATTTTATGTAGTACCTGAATTTCTTTGTTTGTAAATAATCAAGACCTCTGCCGGGCTCGGTGGCTCAGCCTGTAATCCCACGCTTTGGGAAACTGAGGTGAGTGGATTGCCTGAGCCCACGGGTTCGATACCCGCCTGGGCAACTTGGTGAGACCTCATCACTACAATAAATCAAAAATCAGGCGGGCGTGGAAGCGCATGTCTGTAATTTCGGCTACTCAGAAGGCTAAGACGGAAGGATCGCCAGAGCCCAGCAGGTCGAGGCTGCAGTGGCCAGGAGTGGCCACTGCACTCCAGTCTGGGCAAAAGAGTGAGACTCCACAACTCAAAATATAATAATAATAATCAAGACCTCTGATAGAACTGTTAGGTTTCTCAAGGCTTATCCTAATAAAAGTAAATAGTCCTTGAGACTATAAATAAATTCTTGGTGAAGCTTCTGCAGCCTAAGCAGAGATTAGTACATATAAATTGACATGTGATTAATATGAAATTTGCATTTTGTTTATTTTGCCATGTCTATTTATTGTCAAGAATGCTTTGCCCATTTGAAGGATAACATTTATAATAGAAGCTGTCTTTTTACCATCTGGGCCCTTAGTAGTACATGCAGTTTATTGTCTTTCCATTTTATATGTCAAAGATTGCTTCATCATGGCTTCTACATTCATATCCTATTATATACTCTCTGTGAAATTCCACAGTTGTAGCGTTGAGAGACATTTTTCTGCTTTACTTCTTTCTGCTCTTTCATTTCACACGTTTGGTGAGTGCCTATCATCTTCCAAGAATTGTTTTATGTCTGTACCAGTAAAGTGCACTAATTCTTAACTAGGAATGGTAGCCTTGCTCATTATGAATCAGACTTCTGTCACTTCTTTGCCATTCATTGGAAATATAAATTGAAAATAAAAACCAAAAATGCAAGTTACAGTTTTTTCTTCCTCTCAGTTTATTTTAGCATAGTAAGATGATTGTTAGTATAATTTCTTTGACTTACTAATTAAATTTTAATAAGTATAGTGAATTTTTTTTTTTCGTCCATATTCAATGCCTTGTCACTTAGTGGTTGTACAGATTCCTAAAATAGGTTGGGAAAGAAAAGATGAGTTCTGAATGGAGAAAAAATAAAAACGGAATTTTGTGTGTGTGTGTGTAATATAATGTGTCAGTATTCATGCTTTTACTTATATGTGAGCACATACTTATCTTCTATAAGTTCTTCCTATTAAAGAAATAGAATACTATTCAGAGTAAAGAATGTAAAGTAAGTGTATTTTAATATTTTAGATAGCATTTTTTAATATATAATTTAAACAAAAGATTGTGAGTCATTTTAGTTCATTGGATTACAAAGGGACTTCAAAAAGTTCATGAAAAAGTGGAATTCAACGATAAAAATTAAATGTGTAAACTTTCTTTTTCAACATAATAATCTCTATCAAATACAAGACATTTTTGTAAGTGATGATACCAGCTATTTATTCCATCCCTAAAGAACTAAGTGTCCTAGGAATTTAACCATGTCAATGCAGTCTTTTTTACATTACTAACTGAAGAAAAATGGGGGCCCTTTAAAGATTTTTTGAGATTAGGAAACAAAAAGAAATCAGAAGGAGCCAAAATAGGATTGTCAGGTAGATACTTAATGATTTTCCACTGAAACTTGGAAAATTGCCCTTGTTTGATGAGAGGAATAAGCAGGAGCATTATCGTGATGGAGAAGGACTTGGTGAAACTTGCCTGGGCATTTTTCAGACAGAGCTTTGACTGACTTTTGCCAAACACTCTAATAATAAGCAGATGGTTTCATTCTTTGACCCTCCAGAAAGTCAACCAGCAAAATACCTTGAGCATTCCAAAAAACTATTGCCATGACCTTTGCTTTTGACCTGTCTACTTTTGCTTTGATGGGACTACTTCCACCTCTCAGTAGCCATTACTTTGCTCTTTGTCTTCAGGACATGGTAAAGCTATGTTTCACCTCCTGTTAGAATTTTTAGAAGAGCCTGAGCCCGTGGGTTCAAGACCCGCCTGAGCAGCGAGACCTCATCTCTACAATAAATCAAAAAATCAGCCGGGCATGGTAGCACATGCCTGTAGTTTCGGCTACTCGGAAGGCTGAGGCGGAAGGATCGCCGGAGCCCAGCAGGTCGAGGCTGCGGTGGCCGGGAGCAGCCACTGCACTCCAGTCTGGGCGACAGAGTGAGACTCCGACTCAAAAAAAAAAAAAGAATTTTTAGAAGAAATCCTTCAGGATCTTATCACACTTACTTAAAATTTCCATTGAAAGCTCTGCTTCTGTCTGCAGCTAATCTGGGAGTAATGAGTGGAAAGTTGGCTCAACTTTAATTTTTCAGGCAGGATTGTGTAAGCTGAGCCAGTTGAGATGTCTGTGGTGTTGTTCTGTTAATCATAGTTCGTCTTCAGTTAGGTCACAGACAAGAAATTTTTTTCTTTGCAAATTGATGTTTAGTCTGCTGTGGGCTTCATCTTCAACATTGTCTCATCGCTTCTTAAAATGGGTCACTCATTTGTAAACTTCTGATTTCTTTGGGACATTTTCCCCTAAACTTTTTGTAAAGCATCAGTGATTTCACCTTTCAAGCTTCACCATAAATTTGATGCTTGCTCTTACTTCAATTTTAGCAAAATTCACATTGCTCTGATAGGAGCTCTTCTCAAACTGATATCTTATCCTTTATAATAACTCAAACTAAATAATGTTGTTTTCACAAGTTAGTATGAGTTTATTTTGCTGCAAAAACATTTTAAAATCCATGCATATTTTTCTCATAATACACATTTTCCAATAACTTTTTGAAGACCCCTTGTATTTAAAAGTATTTTTCTTGTTCTTAATATTTTTTCAAAATTTCTCTTTATTTGGTAGTATTTTAATGATTTTCTTTCTCTATTGATAGAACCGTAGTGAAATGTAGTATTGCCAAGTCCCAAGCCCTCTACAGTGCTCAGAGAGGACTGAAGACAAACAATGCTGCTGTGTTCAAAGTAGGAGCTATCAGCATTAACATTCCTCAGCACCCTGCCACCTTACACAGCATGATGGTTCGAAGTTCTCACCAACTGTCTAAGCAAATCTCAGACCTCATCAGACAGCCTTCTGCAGCGTAAGTTGTCTATTTGTTCACATTCTGTGACTCCATATAATACCTCAGGGTATTCTTTGCTGTGTTAACAGAAGTTTGGAGGAAGATGCAGGGCTTCTAAGTATTGACCATTATGGACAGTGGGGTAGGTGGAGAGTAACCCCACATGATTATGGGAGAATCATACTGTATATCATTAAAGTACTTTGCCATGCATGCAGTTGTCAGGATTCCATGTTGCGTAAACAAAGCTTAAGAGATCCTAGAGGTTTGTGGGTATTATTAAGAGGTGCCAATACAAGGCAAATTGGTGAATTCAAGGACTATATCAAGCTTTGTTTACTTTGAATTCATTGAAATTTATGACTGCATAGGTTTAAGAAATTGCAGTGGTAATTTATGTCTCATGTATGGTTTTGTGCTGCTCTATTTGAAATTATTGTATATGATTTAAGGCAGCATTTGGCTGTGCCACGTAAGGGCAATAAATTCAACCTTGCCCATTAACCTTTATTCTCTATGTAAGTAGTCTTTGCTCATATGTCTGCATTGCTAGCCTTATTCCTAGTCTCCAAAAGCTAAAACTAATACTATATGCAAAAGGTCAAATAATTATATTAAGACAGGATGTTTAAAGATATTTATAAGAAAAAATGTTTTCTTTTCTCCATCCTATAAAGCTGGAAAACATTAGTTTTTTGATGGTGTCCTAAAACAGTGGTTTGTTTCAATTGTTCTATCTAGATCTTTAATTCTGATGTAATATGAAATCATGGCTGAAGTTGACTATGCAGTAAAAATTTAAATATACTTCTCCTATGAATGGAGTATGGAATCTAGAATCTGTACATGAATTTTAGTTTTAAAATACTCTAAAGAATCCTTTCTTTTTATAATGTATCGTTAGTATAGTACAGTAGTTAAATCAGACCCTGGAGTCAGACTGATTGAGTTCATATCCTAGTTTCACACTTTCTCCTGTGCTTCTTCATTTGCAGAGTGGAGATAATAGTACCTACGTAGTTAAAGGGTCTATGAGATAAATGAAGTAAAACATACAGGGCACTAAGAACACTACCCGACACTCAAATAATTATTGTTATTGTTGGTGTTGGTGCTGGTGTTATTATTCGTAACAGTGGTAGTAATAGTTGTGGCAGTAGTATTAATACTACAGTCAATATTAGGGCATAATGGTTAAGTTATAGAATTTGGAATCAGACAAAACTCTGTTGAAGTCCCAGTTTTGCAGTAATTTTATCCAGTAAAATGGTAGCTCTTGTTTATTTTATATACTTTTTTGCTTTCTAGCCCACAGCCTGTAAAAGAAGATATTGCAACCCCATTACCTTCTGAGAAAACTCCAACAAGTGTTAATCAAACGCCTATTGAAACAAATGAATTTCCTCAGTTACCCGAAGGCTTAGAAAAGAAGCCTATTGTTCTTAAATTCAGTGCCATGTTAGATGGGATAGCCATTGGAGCGGCACTTTTACCCTCTCTGAAAGCAGAATACAAGATGGGAAGAATGAGGAGTCATGGAATGACAGGTGACATTGAATTTTGAATTTGATTTGTTTGAGAAATAGTAATATTGTGATGCAAAGGTAAATTTGGTTTTATAGATATATGAATTTTCTGTGAATATAATTTAATTGATTTGACAATTTTCACTATTTCCATGCTCAATCAGGGTTAGGAAACAAGTTAATTGCCATCTGTTCTCTGTGAAGAAAGCACAGTGTGGATTGGGGATTTATTTATTTTTTGAACTTGGCTAATTCTCTTGTTATAACTTGTATACAATAGGAGCAATTTCTTTCTGTTTTGCCTTCTGTGAAATAAAGAACATTTGTAGGTACTTTTCCAGCACCTAACACAATGCTGGGTACCTATCATGCTTAATAAATAATAATTGCTGTCTTAATATGAGGGAGAACCCCCAAAACCTGGAATTTATAAAAAATTATATTTTTTAAATTGTGTTCAATATTAAATCACATTCAGAATACTTTGATGCAATACACTTATTGAGATGATTTTTCCACTTTTCAAAACAATTTTTGAGCTTGTTAACTTTAATGCCTTTTAGTTCTTTTGCTTTTTTTTTTTGCCTCTTCTGCATTGGCAAAATGTTGCCCTTTTTTCATCTGGGGAAATAAGCAAACAAAAAAACCCACTCAGGGTGAGACTGGGGAATAGGGAGGCTGGGGCATGGAAGTCATGCTGTTCTTGGTCAAAAACTATTGATCACTCTGCCCACATTGCGCAGAGTGTTCGTGGAAAGCATCCACCATGAAATGGGCAAACGTGTTGAAAGGATTTCCAAAAAAAGAAAAAAATTCACTGAAGATGAACGCAGCCTCTCAGGACAAGGCTAGCTGGTACACGGATGCTGATGAGTTCCTAGAACACTTACCTAGCGGTGAAGCCTGTACTACAAGGGGCCCAACCTCACAAAAAATGATTTTGCTTTTTGGGGGGTCCCCCCTTTTACTTTCTGACTGACTTGTATATTTAACAATAGGAAATTATTTATAAACAAATTAAAAATATTCTTTCATATATTTTAAGATAGATTTTCAAATATCTATACATTTTTCTTAGATAAAATTTTTGGAATGAATGCATGAATGACCACCTGCACAAACAACTTTTCTTATTTCTTACAGGTGCACAGACAAGATTTACATTTGAATTGCCAAATCACAGATTGCGTTTTACTTCAAAAGTTTCTGCCACAGATATGTCAACCATTCCTCCTTCTGCCAGTCTTAACCTTCCTCCAGTTACCATGTCAGGGAAATATGTAATGGAAGAACATGATAGTTACTCAGATCAGGTGTGGAGTATAGACGAACTGCCTTCTAAACAGGGTTACTATTTACAGGGAAATTATCTACGTTGTGTGGCGGAAGTAAGTTTACTTTTACATTTTCTTACTTTTGTAATTTAGGAGTCTTCAAGGTTTAGGTAGTGATCTAAACTTAAGGTAGAGCATTAAATATTTATTCCCACATAATTCTGTACCAAATCAGGGTGTGTGTGTGTGTGTGTGTGTGTGTGTGTGTGTGTGTGTGTGTGTGTCTGTCTGTCTTTCTTTCCCTGTAGTTTTATTTAAACATGCTTTAAAAAATGTATTAGCATCTTTGAATTCACATTTCTTACACTGAATTTAACATCCATCTCTCCAATAGTTTCATGATTTATTTGATTACAAAAAGTGAATAGCAGCTCACATTTGTCAAGTGTTTTACACGCATTGACTTTTGCAGTCCTTCCATCAACCCTGTAAGGTATAAATATGTCGTCTCATTTTATAAGTGAGGAAACTGAACCTTAGCAAGTTAACATAATTCATACATGTATACACAATTATTAATGATAATCTAAAGGTCATATAGAAAGATAAAATAGACTCACAGAGTGATTTCTTTACTCAGGTAAGTTGAAAGTGGCATGCCTAATTCCATCAGTATTTTTTTTCACTTTATATCTGTATAACTCTCAAAAGTTTAAAAAGCATTTGGATACACATTTGTCATTTGATTTGTGGTTAGCAGGTCATTCGTTAATATCCTAATTTGATTTAAGCTAGAAGAATACACCGCTTTTCCTAAGTCTCCCAACTGTCAAGTGAAAAAGCAGGAGCCACACTTTGGCAGTCTTCTTCCAGGCTCACTGTGCTGCCTCTCAGCTTACTTTATCAGTTCGTAAGGAACAGTTGCAATCATATAAAAAAGCAGTTTGCTGTATTTTGTAAATTTGGTTCTCTAGAACCTGAAGCATCTATAAGAAGGGTTTGTGGATTCTTTGATGGAGATATTACCACTACAGGTGGACATATTAAAGTCTGATTTACCTTTTTACCTTCTTTAGACCCTGCTTGCCCTGGAATGTCTCTAGAGTTAGAATTTCTGTGTGTGTGAAAAATGAGTATACAAAAAAAAAATAGTGTACAAGATTCTAACAAATCAAAGATTTGCTTAAAAGATTTTTTTTTTTTTTTTTGAGTTAGGGTCTTACTTGTTGCCCAGACTGGGAGTGCAGGGGCACAATCATGGCTCACCTCAACCTTGACCTCCTGAGCTCAGGCCATCCTTCTGCCTCAGCCTTCTGACTAGCTAGCTGGGACTACAGGCACGTGCCGCCATGCCCTAATTGTTTTACTTTGTGTAGAGACAAGGTCTCGCTATGTTGCCTAGGCTTGTTTTGAACTCAGATTCAAGCAGTTCTCCCTCCTTGGATTTCCAAAGTGCTGGGACGATAGATGTGAGCTATTGTGCTTGGCCTGCTTAAAAGATTTTTAAATGTGCTTCATTTGTGCTTTCTACTCTGAAAAATAAATTCCTCAAACTCTAGTTTAGCAGTACTATTATTGTTTCATTTGAAAGAAAATAAGTGTAATGCAGTGTATTGCATAATTCCTTACTAGTACTAGATACTGGAAAGGCATCAAGTCTAATTGAGGAAGAACACAATCCTAACTTTAGTAAAAATGTAGTTTCAAACAGTGCAAAGAATCCAAGGTTGCATCCCTCTTAGAGTTGCCTGTTTTATTATGGCGTGAAAGAAACACATCTGAAAATCATCTCTGCCCTGTTTATACCTGTCTGTATAAAATACAAGTACCCAGTGCAACTTAGACTTTCTATAAATTCTCAGTTTAAAAAAAGACTGTCAAATCTATTTTGCTTTTTAATTTGATCAAAATATGAACCCTATTGGTGACAAATGATGAAACGTTTGCCTTCATAAAGATTTATCTTTCTGGGCAACTTGGCGAGACCTCATCTCTACAATAAATCAAAAAAAATTAGCCAGGCGTGGTAGCGCTCGCATGTAGTTACAGCTACTTGGAAGGCTGAGCAGAAGGTTTGCCGGAGCCCAGCAGGTTGAGGCTGCGGTGGCCGGGAGCATGCCACTGCCCTCTAACTTGGGCGACAGAGTGAGACTCCAACTCAAAAAAAAAAAAGATATATCTTTCCTATAATACTTAACCTCAGTTAGGTCCTGCTTTTGGTTTAATGTTTATTTGCCAGAAATTTAATGCCTATACTAATTATAGGGCACAAATTATATTGAACCCTGATTAGGTATCTCTGATTTGCTAAATCACTCAACTGTAAGCCTTAGACTTCAAATTTTGTTGTTTTTATTCATTGCTGTATCATAGCACCTGATATGGTACATACAGCAGATGCCCAATGTATATATTTGAATGAATTAATAAGATTATTTTCACTTTAATGATACTTATCTATGAATCTAATACCAGAAAATTGATCATTAAAAATAAATTTTGCTCTAGACAAAATTTTAATTTTAAACAGGTTACATATATAATTTCCATTTGTTTTCAAAAGATCTCTCACACTTTATTGACTACTGTTACTTAAAAAAAGTAGGGAATTGCCCATAATAATGTCAAGCCAGTAAAGTAGTACAAACTCTGAGTATTTGTAACCCTTCTTCAATATATTGATTTGAAATAGTATGTAAATTATAATCTGTTTTTTCCTCAGAGTTTTGAATGCTTTATGTGAAGAAAAAGGTGTAAAACAAATATGGTCAATAATGTTAATCTAATATGATTTTGTTTGGCAGGTTGGATCTTTTGAACATAATCTCACAACTGATCTTCTAAACCACTTGGTATTTGTTCAGAAAGTGTTCATGAAGGAAGTTAATGAAGTAATACAAAAAGTTTCTGGTAAGATTATCTGGTACTATGTAGTATAGGTGTAGAGCTTTTATTCTCCTTGGCTACATGATATCCCATGTGTCTGTGGTATGACTGTTGATCACAGCATTTTGATATAATTGTTGGATAACTCCGGAAAAACTACTTTCCCTTTCTGGCTTTCCACCTACAGAGTCTTTGATTATTATTTTTGTTATGTATAGTATATACATTTAGGATTCGTAAACTTCAAAAAGCTCCTTTATGTTTACCCCTTAAACAAGAAAAGCTTAAAGTATATTTATTAACCAAACTAGTCTTACTCTTTTGGGAGCAAAATGTAGATAATTTTTTAAATTAACCTTTATCTACACTAGATGGTGCCTGGCTGCATGACAAATTGTCTATAGCAACCCTCATATTTTTGCTATGTTTCAAAAAATAGATTACAGTTGAGCTTGGTCATTGTTGTGCATTTCAGCAGAAAATACATATGGTTGAAAGATATTTAATTGACTTTTAATTTATGAGATAAAATATTGAGGAATTAGGGTGCAAAACAGGTTGATTTGTATACTAATTCTTAGTGCTACATACTTCCAGTGTGAATGTTATCATATTAAAAGAATATTTAAGCCACATCTGTATACTGGCATCAAGAGAAGCTTCCATTATGTTGATAGATTAATTCATTCTTTTAACAAATATATTAAGTATCTAGCTATTCAGTTATAACTTTGATGAGTTCTGTGAAACTAATTTAGTCTAATGAATCAGAAAAGGCTTCTTAGAATTCATATCCAAAACCTCAAGGAGGAAGCCTAGTTTGGCAAGAAAGAGGGAGAGAGCTAGAGAGAAGATGCAGTTAAAGTATATGGACCAGTATTTTATAAAACTCTAAAGAATTATAGCATTCCTTAGGTGAGGGAATTAAATTATGTAGCAGCTGTGTAAACAACAGGTTTCCCTGGTTCTCCTGAGCTGGTTCTGACTGCATCTGAAATCAGGAAACTACTTAATGGTCATATTGAAAAAGCCCAGGTGAACTGTAGATTTTTACAAGTTAAGTCACAAAAGATCAGACCATAGATAGCCATGGAGTTTTTCTCAAAATGGTTGATTAGAAACCATTAAGGAATATATAAATATGTAGCAAAATTTCTTTCTGTAACTGAAGATTCCTCAACTTGGGGAACATATACAAGTTTTTGTGCTGCCCATTTGCTTCGTTAAAATTACATGAGAACAGTGTCTATGATAGGAAAGTTGTTAAGAATATATCAAGCTTGTAAATTTTTATGAATTCTGAAGAACATTTTCAAGACTATTTTATTAATGAATGTGTATAATTAAAAAATAGATTCATGGGAACCTAATCTCAAACCAGGCAAAGTGGAGACCAAAGCTTTACCTGTGTGATGACCACTTGTATATCTAATTCTGAAGTGCACCTCACATCTTTAAAATAAAATAAGTTTTTAAAAATAGATTCTAATCTTATATTTTTTGTTGTAAAAAACTAGTGTTGTAGGGTTCCTAGTGTCAGACTGTTACTGTAAGCCTTCCTTAAGTGGTTCGGATGAAAGAGAAAGTCTTTTCATAACCTTACAGTTAGTTAGAATATGCAAGTATACAGGGGGATCCCCAAAAAATATAATTTATTTTTTTAAAATTGTATGTTTGTTTTTACATGTTTAAACTTCAATCACCTTCAAAGTACTCTTCGTTTGATGCAATACACCTATCGATACACTTTTTCCACTGTTCTGAATAGTTGTTGAACTTTTTAAATTTGATGCCTTTTAGCGCTTTTGCTATTTTTTGTTTAATCCCTTTCACATCAACAAGATGTTTCCGTTTGCAGACTTTTTTTCATCTGGGGAAACAAAAAAAAAGGCACTCAGGATAATATCAGCTGAATGGGGGTGGGGCATGGAGGTCATGCCATTTTTGGTCAAAAACTGTGAACACTTATTGGTGTGGGCAGTTGTGTTGTCATGATAGAAGAACCAGTCACCTGTTTGCTACGACTTGGATGTTTCTTCAACAAATCATGATGCTATCCTCTCAAAACCTCCAGATAAAAACTTTGGGTTGCCCATTTGATCCAGATGAACAAATTCTGAGTGTATTACAAGGGAGCCGCCCTTCAAAACAGAATTCCAGTTTTTTGGAGGTCCCTTTCCTTAACTCAAGTTCTGTGAAGAATGAGATAGAAAAGGAAGACTGAAAATTAGTATTTTAACAATGGAGACCTGTCAGTCACTGAACAATGGAGAAATAGTGCCAAAGTCATTTAGTGGCTAGGTCTGCTCCTTGAAGCATTTCTTTTCTACTTTAGAGACAGCCATGAACACTGAGAAAATAGCTGAAATGTAAGTCATGTATCATGTAGCTGGCCGCAGGGCTTGAGGGAGCATGGACATTTTGTTATTCTATCAAGACCTAATAACAGAATATCGAGAGGGAATACTTTGAAACCTTGTAGCTCAAATTTCTCAGTTCTCTGATCTCTGTATTCCCTACTTTCCCATAATTTTCATAGTTTTTCTTGTTTTTTGCTTATATTCTTCCTCATGGTTTTCCCTCAGGTTGCCTTTAGTGTTAGGACATTTTCTATCGTATAGGGCGATTCATGTTCCTAACAATCATCAAGTTTGTTAGGAAAATATTTTTTTGAAGAGTTGAATCTTATTTGCTCTTGGAGGTCTTATAGGAGTGCCTGAATTTTAGAAAGATACAAATAAGCACCAACCACATAAACAGAAGAGACCTCTTGTCAACTATATACAACTGTCTTAGAAGCATATAAAGAGCTTAGCTTCTTAGAACTGGGCTAGGTATATATTTACTTGATAAGTATGTAAAAAAAAACTGTAGAGTTAATGCGATTGATATAATAGTGTCTCTGATAGTTTTATAAGATAAAATTATTGTGTGGTACATTTTGTGAGTGGCTGAGTTGCTTTTAAATTTTAAAATTTACTTTATGAAGCTAGATAAAAGGCATTTAAAGTAGTGATAGACCAGCACAAAGCAAATAGGCTTTTAAGATATGCTCATTCATTAAAAAGTTTATCTTCAGAGACAGATTGCCAGATAAACAGACACTAGCCATTATTTTCTGTAATGTAACTAGACTTTAAGTAAAATAAGATAGATGTGAATCTTCACAAACCTCTAGTCATTGTTTAGAGTATTAGTATTACAACATTCAAAGTGAAAGTGTGCCTAACATTGTAAATATCTAAGATTATTTCAGTGATACCTTTGATTTGTTTAGCAAAGGTGATTTAAGACAATAGGAAAAAGTGAAAGGCTTGCATTTAGACCATCAGAAGAAAATAGTGTGTTAAGGAAGTTCACTGCTAGGTAATATAACAGGAAGATTTCACTTGACTGAGGTAAGTGAAAATTGAAAAAGAATCTGCTAAAAGCTGAGTAAAAAGGACAGTAAAAAGGCAGTAATAGAAAAATGAAAATGAGAATGATAAGCCTAACTGACCAAATTGTGTATTGATCTGCAGGTTCATATGAGATGCTTCCAATTTTTTAAAAGAAGTATTGGATGTACTCTTGGAACCTCTGGGAATGTATTTCTGTAAATCATAGGAATCAGGATAGGTACTCAAACACAGGAGAAATGTGGTACCTAACTTAAAAAAGGGTAGGAAGGAGGTCTCAAGGACCTAACAGCCTAATGACTAATCCAAAGAAAATACCTAACCATTTTTACTTAGTGTAGTCTTTCCTAGGGAAAAAAAGACACTGGCCATTATTTTTTGTTAAGTCATGCTACTATTTTTCAGAAAATTGTCAAGCTAGCTACAGTTTCAAGATGGCTTAAACAAGTTAATAGCTAAACCAAGAATACTGGATATGATGTGCTTAAAATTTTTTTGTGTGTGTGTTGGAGTCTCACTCTGTCGCCCAGACTGGAGTGCAGTGGCCACCACTCCCGGCCACTGCAGCCTCGCCTGCTGGGCTCTGGCAATCCTTCCGCCTCAGCCTTCCGAGTAGCCGGAACTACAGGCATGCGCTACCACGCCCAGCTGATTTTTTTTGATTTATTGTAGAGATGAGGTCTCGCTGCCCAGGCGGGTCTTGAACCTGCGTGCTCAAGCAATCCACTCACCTCAGCCTCCCAAAGACGCGGGATTACAGGCTGAGCCACCGAGCCCAGCTTAAAATTATGTATATAATTATATATATATATATATATATATATATATATATATATATATGCCATAATCTGAATTAAAACTTTATTAAGACAAAAGTAGCCAAGATTAGTTGAATTAATAGATTACACCGATTCAGATAGTCTTCAGATTTATTTTTATTCTTATTACTTACTTAGAGAAAATACAACTTACACATTATTTAATTAAAGAGATGGAAAAGACAGCTAATGGTCAAAATAAAAATCATGTAGTTCTTATTTGGTAACATATGGTGTTGTTTTTGTTTTATCTCATGATTACTCTTAAATCATCTGAACCATGCTCGTGCCTATCAAGATGTGGTTTAATTTCACCCATCCTGTTAAAAGTATCAAGATATATATAGAAAGTCATACTACTACAATTTTTAGTAGCAGTATTCTAACATCCCCAAAATATAGACATTATTCCCTGTAATATTTTTCTCTCTAGAACATAATTCATTCTGTATTTCAGAGTAGAAATTGTCACTGTATCTTAGAGAACATAAATTAAGAGATATTCTAAATCCATTTAGTAGTTATTTATTCAGAACTTAAAAAACATGACCCCAAGCTAGATCATGTGTAAGATACAAAGTTATGGGGATAAAACTTAATTATCAGGCTTAGGGAATTTATTCTTTTGTTGGGAAGATTAGATATTGAATATCTAATAATACAAACCTTTAAACAAGGTGTAATGAATGAGAAAGTTATACTTTGTAAATAAATATAAAAGAGAAAACACTTCATGGATAGAATTGTGATTTGAACTGATGCTTGGGTAAGTTCTACTTTTTAATAGTTACACGCATTTCAAAAGAGAGACAGTTTAAATAAAGAAAATAGCAAGAAACTGGGGTAGAAAGTCAGATTTATTTGCTGAGAATGAGATAAGAACTATGGGAGTATGAGGATAGTATGAAGACTCGTAGTTGTGAGGAATTTGTTGGAGAAATGACAGAAGATGAAGAGTTGGATCACAAGTGCCTGATTGCATTCAGGAAAACTCTGAGGGTCTCCTAAGGTACTGTTTGATAAGATCTGAAGACACATGGTTCCTGCCCTTAGGAACTCAGTCTAATTAGGGAGCTAGCTAGGTAGATAAATAAATAATGTAATAGAGATGTATATTTTTTGGCACTTAATCATACAGGAAGGAAGGACTAAATTCTGATAAGGGTGCATCAGAGAAGGTTTGAACAAAGAGTATGTGATAAAGGACTTAGCCCTTGGCATATAATAAGCACTCAAATATTAGCTCATTCTTCTTAGGTATTAGGGTTGACACAAATGTCTGCTTAATTGAAAAAATAGGAAATTAATATGAGCAGAACATAAGTGAAAGGACAGAGTTATTCTAGGAAAGTGAGTTTAGGGCACAGTGATGTAAGAGAGCTGTGGTTTAGAATTCAAATATGATAAAAAGAGAAAGTAGTGGCTTAATGTTTTAGAAATAGCACTGAAAAGCTACACGCCATCCATTAGGTCAAAGGAATAAATGAATGTAAGACTTCAAAATGATGTAGCAGTAGATATATAAGTGAAATTAGGGAATCAGAGAAATAAAAAATGCATAATTTTAGACAGCAGAAGCTTGCTGGCAGTAGATGATGGGTGATAGAAAAAAACAGGGATGAGAGGGGTCATTGATAGCTGGTGGGAGGGTGATATATAGATATATATACACACATATAGATATATACATGGCTATAGGTAGGGTCATCACTTACAAAGCTTGGGTAAGACAGATGATTATAGACTTGAGATAGGAGGCAGAGAGAAGTACTTAATTATAAGTTGAAGAGAAGAAAAGAAAAGGCAACCAGTGTACTACCAACTTTAGAGTAGAATACTCCAAAGAGAGAAGTTGCAAGCACACAGGCAGGCACTGAGTGTACACAGACACGAGTAGTTTACCCGTTCCTCAAAACTTTACATATATGTTAAATAACATGTTCTAATATTGACCCACAAGTCTCTAATACTATTGTTCCCTGTCTCTTCATCCATATAATTCTTTCTGTTTCCTGTGTGTTTATTCATATTTATGTACAAATGCATTTTTCTTTCTTTGTTTTTGTGTACCTTTTCTTTGTCTTACCTTGAATGTACCTTCTATTGATCACTGCCTCTTTCTATACTTTCTTCCTATTTTTTTCTTTTCTGTTCTAGTAGACTACTAAAATATATTTTCTATCATATTACTAATTGAATAGATTTTGACTCCTAGTTTAAACTTCAAAAACCCATAAAAGATTAATTTCTGAAAACAAGCAAAGCCTGCTTTTTATCTGTTGGTTCTTAGTTCTTTTGATAGCATCTGTGGTCCCTAATAGAAAAAATCCTACCCAACTTTTACAGACTCCCTGGGATGGTGGTATGAAACACAACATATACACAAAAAGATTAATCATCTTAAGATAGAATAGTTGAAAGATAAGCATGCAGGAAGTTTTCAAACCAAGGAAAAGAGAAGTGAAAATAGAAGTTAGATATTAAGAACATTATTTTCTGATTGCTAGATTGTGTAGGTTAAAAAAAAAAAAAGCCCTACTGATAGGAACTTTACCTCCAGGGCCCTCTACAACAAAGTTCACATTGTTAGTTAAAGAAATTAGTTCAGTTTACTTTTTTCCTTAGATGTATTTTCTGAGATGTATAATCACATGATTTCATTCAGGTATGTATACACTTTTAATTGGGCATAAAATGTTGATAAATGTCTGTTTATGCAGAATTCTATTTTATATATATCAGCCTTGGCTAATGATTTATGTTAAAGATTGATCAGCGATCAAAAAGAAAATATCTATTTTGTGAGGATTGTTTTTAAATTCACAAAAATTTGGTTTTTTTTTTACTTTTAAAGATATTGCCTCAAAACCCTCAATTATTTAATTTTTCTTTTAGGTGGGGAGCAGCCTATTCCTCTCTGGAATGAACATGATGGAACAGCAGATGGAGATAAGCCAAAGATTCTTCTCTATTCCCTGAACTTGCAGTTTAAGGTAAAAAAAAAAAATTAATAATGATTTTTTAGAGGTACTTTTCTAGTCAATTAATATATGCCTGTCATAGAAAATTCATATAATACTTAGATTACCAAATGAACTCTATTTTTAATAATTCTCACAGTATTTCAAACTATGTTATTATTATATCTGTTATGATCTGTGACCAGTGATCTTTGATGGTACTATTGTAATTGTTTTGGGGCACTAAGAACTAACTGCACCAATACAGGAAGGTAAACTTAATCATTAAATGTTGTTGTACATCTCTCAATTTCAATCAAAAACTAGAAATAATTAGCTTTGTAAGGAAGGCATGTCAAAAACTACCATAAGCCAAAAACTAGGTCTCTTGCTCCAAATAGCCAAGTTGTGAATGCAAGGAAAACTCGAAGGAAATTAAAAGTGCTACTCCAGTGAATACATGAAAGAAGACAGTCTTATTGCTGATATGGAGAAAGTTTGAGTGGTCTTGATAGGAGACCAAACCAGCCACAACATTCTTTTAAACCAAAGCCTAACCCAGAGCAAGTCTCAAACTCTGTTTAGTGCTGTGAAGACTGAGTGGTAAGAAAGGTGCAGAAGAAAAGTTGGAAGCCAGCAGAGGTTGATTCATGAGGTTTAAGGAAAGAAGCCATCTCTGTAACATAAAAAATGCGAGGTGAAGCAGCAAGTACTGATGGAGAAGTAGTGACAAGTTATCTGGAAAATCTAGCTGAGGTTACTGATGAAGGTGGCTGCACTAAACCGTTGTTTAAACTAAACAGCATTCTGTGGGAAGACACTAGATAGGAAAAATCAGTTCCTGCCTTCAAAGGACAGTCTGACTCTTGTTAGGGAATAATACAGCTGGTTGCTTTAAGTGAAAAACAATACTTATTTACCATTCTGAAAATCCTAGGGCCTCTGCCTGTGCTGTGTAAGTGGAACAAAAGCCTGGATAATAGCACATCTATTTACATAGTGGTTTACTGAATATTTAATCCCACTGCTGAGATCTACAGGTCAGAAAAAAGTATTTCTTTTAAATATTACTGCTCATTGACAATATACCTGGTCACCTAAGAGCTCTGATGGAGATGTACAAGGAGATTAATGTTGTTTTTTTCATGCCTGCCAACACAACATCCATTCTGCAGCCCATGGATCAAGGAGTAATTTCTACTTTTGAGTCTTATTATTTAAGAAATACATTTCATAAGCCTGTAGTTGCCATAGATAATGATTCCCTTGATGGATCTGGGCAAAGAAAATTGAAAAGAATTCACCATTCTAGATGCCTGGAAAGGTTTCACCATTCTAGATGCCATTGAGAACATTTATGATTCATGGGAGGAGGTCAAAATGTCATATTAACAGGAGTTTGAAAGAAGTTGATTTCAACTCTCAGGGCTGACTTTGGAGGATTTAAGACTTCAGTGAAGGAAGTAACTGAAGATGTGGTAGAAATAGCAAGATTACTAAAATTAGAAGTAGAGCCTGAAGATGGTACTGAATTGCTTCAATCTCAAAATAAAACTTGAACAGGTGAAGAGCTACTTCTTATGGGTAAGCGAAGAAAGTGGTTTCTTGAGATGGAATCTACTGGTAAAGATGCTGTGAACATTGTTGAAATGACAAGGGATTTAGAATATTGTATAAAATTAGTTGATAAAGCAGCAGCAGGGTTTGAGAGGATTGATTCCAATTTTGAAAGCAGTTCTCCTGTGGGTAAAATGCTATCAAATAGCATCACATGCTACAGAGAAATCTTTCATGAAAGGAAAGTCAATCAATACAGCAAATTGTGTTGTTTTATTTTAAGAAATTGCCACAGCCACCCCAACCTTCAGTAATCACCACTCTG
Organism: Cephalopachus bancanus; assembly: GCA_027257055.1. NCBI lineage: Eukaryota > Metazoa > Chordata > Mammalia > Primates > Tarsiidae > Cephalopachus > Cephalopachus bancanus. The sequence goes on from JAPVLO010000235.1 coordinate 2,109,777, forward strand.
CTCAGTCAGTAACCATCAACATTGAGGCAAGACCTTCCAGCAAAAAGATTATGATCCACTAGAAACTCAGATGATTGTTAGCATTTTTTTAGCAATAAAGTATTCTTTAAATTAAGGCATGTACATTATTTTAGACATAGTGCTTTTGCATATATAATAGACTATAGTATAGTATAAGCATAATTTTTTGTATGCACTGGGAATCCAAAAAAATTGTGTGACTTGTTTTATCGTGATACTCTATTGCAGTGGTCGGGGGAAAAAACCCACAATGTCTCTAAAGTCTGCCTGTACCTGTTTTAAAACCAAACTATTTTAGTTATCTATTGAAAGATTACATTTGAGTAGGTATATGTTGTTGTTTTAAGGTTCTTTTTTTCCTTCTAACATATAATCTGCTAGGGTATTCAAGTAACAGCCACCACTCCATCAATGAGAGCTGTACGATTTGAAACTGGATTGATTGAACTGGAACTTTCTAACCGACTTCAAACCAAAGCTTCACCAGGAAGTAGCAGCTATCTGAAACTATTTGGTAAATGCCAAGTAGATTTAAATCTGGCATTAGGACAAATTGTAAAGCATCAGGTGAGTACTGAATATGTGTATATATATATTGATATTGCAACTGTGACTGGCTTTTACATTTTGGGCATCAACTTGAACTATTATGACATATATTACTATATTTACTATACTATACTATTACTATATTTACAAAAATATTTAAGTGCCTAAAATTTCTAATTGTATGTTCTAATGAAAATTCATATAAGTAGGCCTTTGCAATTTTGTCCTTGGCATTTCACTGAGTATTTTGGTGGCATATTGTTATAGTTTAGTGCAAATGTAGTCACATGATTCAGTATCTTCATAAATATTTTCTTGTAAGTTTTAAAATTTTGTTAGACATCATTTTTTATTTCAAGGTCTTATGTTAACATTAGTTGGTTTTTAAAAATGTTTATTTCATAATTTCCCTGTTGAACATTGGCAAGTCTTGCATATAATAATGTTAAATATATAAAGTTCAAAAACAGACAGCAGTTAGAGTCTCTATTCTATAAAAACTACCTTTCACAGCTTATTGGAGATTTTTTGTTTTTACAATGCTTAAAGTTATTATTAGGTTTTTAAACCTTTTTCTCTTCGATAAAAACCAAATAAAAGGATGCCAGTTAGTTTCAAAACTGAATTGTTACATTAAAGATTAATGTGGGAGGAAAAATGAACAATGCTTTCTTATCATCTAGAAAAAAAGTAATTTTTTTCTAATGGAAACACATTTTGATAAGTATTAATACATTTAGAATATGAACTTCATCCTAGCTTTTTTATTTATTTATTTATTTTTATTTTTTTTTTTTTGAGTTGGAGTCTCACTCTGTCGCCCAGACTGGAGTGCAGTGGCCGCTCCCGGCCACCGCAGCCTCGACCTGCTGGGCTCCGGTGATCCTTCCGCCTCAGCCTTCCAAGTAGCTGGAATTACAGGCATGCGCTACCACGCCCGGCTGATTTTTTGATTTATTGTAGAGATGAGGTCTCACTGCCCAGGCGGGTCTCGAACCCGCGGGCTCAGGCAATCCACTCACCTCAGCCTCCCAAAGGCGCGGGATTACAGGCTGAGCCACCGAGCCCGGCCATCCTAGCTTTTTTAATAAACTTTATCTTTACCTTTTATATGGTTATTTATATTGTATGTTAATTTCAAGTGTTTATGGTACTGCATATAAGGAGTATATGATTAACAGCTGAATTTGAGAAAAATGTATGATAGTTCTTTTTTGTGAACAAATGCCGTCAATAGTGTTTAGGTTTTTTTTATTAAAACATTTTCTATTCTCTGATTTTAGTGAGTTTTAAATTTTTTTTAGGTATATGAAGAAGCTGGTTCTGATTTTCATCAAGTTGCCTATTTTAAAACTAGAATTGGATTAAGAAATGCCCTTCGGGAAGAAATCAGTGGTTCTTCAGATAGGGAAGCTGTACTTATTACCTTGAATAGACCAATTGTTTATGCACAGCCTGTGGCTTTTGATAGAGGTAAGAGAAAGTAAATCATTACTGCCTTCTAAGATTTAGACTTGCTTTGGTAATGCTAGATTAAAAATCTTTTGTAGTTTATCAGTGTAAATGCTTAATAGCTAAATGTCTTCTAAATCTGAAATGTGAGCATCTAAAAATTTTTTTCTTGCTCATTCCCTTCAGTTTTTAAAAGTTATTTTACATTTTAAAATTATTTTGCTTTCTACATGGATACATAGGAGTGTCTGATTCAGATGTTTTAATTGTTGATGCTTTTTTTTTGGTTTCGATAACTTTGTGTTTTGTGTTTCTTTGTGTTTTGGTACCGTGTTTATTGATTTATTCTGTTAACGTTATGTACTGTCTAGAAGTGGACTACAAAAATGCCACCAGGTTCTCTGCTCTCAAGGAACCCTCAGTGCTGTGGAAAAGAGAACTAAGTAGACTTGCAGAGTGATGTTAGAGGTGTTCTAGGATTGAGGGAGTCTCTGTGTCTGTGCTTCTTAGAGGGGAAGCTAATTTTCCAAATTTGACTTAGAGTTAACACGCTTCACTTATTTACTTTTATATCCCAGTGACTGTTTTAGGTGTTTAGTAGGAACTAAATAAACATTTACCAAATGGGAGAAAATATGAATGAGTGTATATGAGCACAGAGGTCTAAGAAAATATGGCAGCAGCTTTTGTAAAAGAAAACACGTAAAAGAAAATAATAGGGAAGAAAGCTGAACAAGTAGACAGGGTCTAATTAATGTGGATTGGGTAATGTGTTTGAATTCTGTTTTAGAGGTAATGAGGAACCATTTAAGATTTCAATTACTGATAGGCATAGGCTGGTAATAAAATCTGTCAGAAAATGGCCCTTTGGCAGTGCTATAAATAACATTTTATTTTGCTGAATTGTGTGCATATGTTTTCATTATCATTTTGCCAACCTCTCATCAGCTTTCACCTTAAGATATTTTCTCTTCTTGGTGTCCTTGACACAATACACATTAAGTACTGGCTATTTGAAATGTTAGGTACTAGAAGTGTTTTAGATTTTTTCAGATTGTGAAATATTTGTGTGTGTGTGTGTGTGTGTGTGTGTGTGTGTGTGTATGATGAGATATTTGGGGATGGGACTCAAGCTTAAACATGAAATTAATTGTGTTTCATATACATCTTAAACAGGTAATTTTATACAATATTTTTAATATTTTGTGCATGAAACAAAGTTTTGACTACATTTAACTGCAACCTGTCAAATGAAGTCAGGTGTGGAATTTTCCACTTGTGGCATCTTGTTAGTACTTAACATGGATTGGATTGGAGAATTTTGGATTTTAGATTAGAGATGCTCCACCAGGACTTTACTCCTACTTCTCGGAACTCTCCATCTTTATCTCCTTTTTAGAGGCTCCTCCATATTTGGTATACACTGCAGTGAAATGACGGTTTTCCATAAGTTTTATTTCTTGTTGATGGACTCAATCTTCTTTGACCTTTTCTTCTAAATCAAATCCTTTTACCGTATATTCCTAGCATTATGTGCCTTTCCTTCAGCAATTTTTAAAAGTAGTAACTATGAGCTCTACAGTTTAGGTCAAGTACCATGTCTGTTTTCATTGGTTATTCCATCCAGTGCCTAGCGTATGATAGGCATTTCACAAATAAGTCACTGAATGAATGAATTAATTAATCCACCTGGATTTTCTTCTTCCTTCCACCATTATGTAATTGCCTGTCTTCTGATTCATTGTTTTCATTTGTTAATGAAAAATGTTTGACTGTATGTCTTCTTAGATCCTAATTTGAATGCTATACTTTTCTGGGAGTAATTTTTATTAATCATGATTTTCCAACTGTTAGGGTGTATTTACCATACAGATTTACAATGTTGATTTTAATTTTCTTTCTGCTTGCCTTAATTACCAAAAGCTGTACTGTTTTGGCTGAATTACAAGGCTGCCTATGACAACTGGAATGAACAGCGAATGGCTTTACATAAGGACATTCATATGGCTACAAAGGAAGTCGTAGATATGCTACCTGGTATCCAGCAAACATCAGCTCAGGCCTTTGGAACTCTTTTCCTCCAGCTCACTGTCAATGACCTGGGAATTTGTCTACCTATCACAAATACAGCACAGGTACAAAAAATCAAGTCATGTTCAATGATTAAGAGCCAGCCATTTCTATGTAACCTTTTTAAAGTGTGTAGAGTATAACAATAACATTTTCAGGAAAACAGTTTATAACTATTTACTAGATAGCACGTTTACTAGAATTTAGTAGATGGCAAGTAAGATTGAACTCCTTCAAACATTATTCATCATTAATATATTAAATCTGAATCTCGAGACTTTTCTCTGAAGCACTCTGATATTCCTCAGAATAGTGATAAGATTGATACCTTCTGATAACTTCATTTTACCTTGATAAATAAGAAACTTAGTTTTCAGAATTTTTGTTTGTTTTTCAGTAGAGAAATCTTTAGTATAGACTTGGTTATAAATGGAAATGAAAGGACATTTAAGAATACTATTTAATAAACATCTATAATAGGGTAAGGAATTCCAAAATGCTTTTAAACTGTAATATTAAATGGTAATGAAACTTCAAAGTTATGTATACACTTGGATAAAGCAAAAATTTTCCTTTCATAATTTAGGACCAGTTCTCAGGAACACATATTTGCATGCCCATGGGTGTATAAGACAGAAAAAGCTATGAACACCTGTCAGGCCAAAAAGTAACAGTTATAACAGTAGAACACAAAGGTCTATATTTTACTGTTATAATTTATCCTAAATAACTTGTAACCAGTTCTTGAATGATTTACCTTTTAGGATTCTGTTTGTTAAGACAGTTTTAGGAAAAAACTTTGAGTTGAGGATGGGCAACTTTGTTATGTTTGTTTCAGGAATTGAAATATGGTAGTTTTTTAATGGCATGATGGACAGGACTTAGGAAGGTCACATACACCAGGGGTGAGTGTCATAGTGAGAACACATCTCTATAAACTAAAAAAGAGGCTTGAGATAGAAAAGTAAATAGCTTTTTGCAAGTTAGGTGAGAAAAAATGCACGGGGCAAGTGCATTTCCCTTGAGCCATGTAATTTTATTTTATTTTATTTTTTGAGTTGGAATCCCACTCCGTCGTCCAGGCTAGAGTGCAGTGGCACGCTCATGGCTGCCCCAGCATCGACCTGCTGGG